>CM070717.1:16942819-17542819 GCA_036346275.1 Otatea glauca | reverse complement strand
GCTCCCCATCTATTTTACCTGGATCGTCACGCTTCACCTTATACCGTGATCCTATGCACACTGGACAAACATCCAAATCGGCATACTCATTACGATACAGGATACAATCATTAGGACATGCGTGTATCTTCTGTACTTCCAATCCCAAAGGACAGACGACTTGCTTGGCTTCATATGTAGATTCGGGCAGAGTGTTATCTTCGAAGCAACCTCTTTACGAGTGATAACACCTCATCGAATCCCTTATCCGACACAAGATTTCTAGCCTTCCATTGCATGAGTTCCATTGTGGTACGCATCTTTTGTGGCCCCGCCTACGCTTTAGGTACAAAGGAGTTCGTGGTCCTCTAACATGCGTTGGAACTTCTCGAACTGTCTTTCATCCGTAGTCTCCTCTCCGCTACGCAAAGATCCGGTCTAGCTCATCATCACCAAAGTCACCAAGTGTTTCTTCCACGAACAAGATGTGCGTGTCGTCCGGATACTCGTTAAATCCATCTTCCTCTTCCTCGTCTTCTTCATCGTCTTCCGGCTAATCACCTCAACTTCGCCATGGTTGGTCCAACAGTATAGTTTGGCATGAAACCTCTCATGATCAAGTGGTTCATAACTTGCCATCACTGGAGTGCTCCTTCTCGTTCTTGCAATCTACACACGGACAACATATGAAGTCGCTCGAGGCAAGAATGCAACGACGATCGAGAAAAGCCCGCACGCCATCAATGAACTCTCTCGAGCGACGGTCCGCATTGTACATCCATTGCCGATTCATCTATACCAAGTTATAATTTCATTAAAAATTATAACAAATTCCGTTAGAAAAATTATAACCTAACTTAAATTTCGTAACATTTAAACCCAACAAAAAAAAACTCCACCTACACCGTCATCCAATTAAAGACCTACCTTTCTAATTATTTTGTATCCCTTCCTACCTTTGTAATTATTTTTTATCCTTCTACATGTTTTTCTATTTTATTTCATACACCAATAATTACTTCCTTGCAATGTTGTACCTAGATCTCTCCCAATATTGTGATATTTAAGATTCTAAAGCTAACAACCACCTAGATCTAAAGCTTCCAATCACCTTTACCTTGTAATGTCATATTTTGAACTAGATCTCCACCCTACATCTTCATACAACAACAAAAACAAGGCACGGAAAACAAATTTTCGATAATGCTTAAAAAGTTCAAGATTTCTCCACATCCATTGAAAAAAATAACAATATCTAGGTGAGAAGGATGTTCACATGATGTTACTAACTTTGAAACACTTAATTTAGAGCTAATCACCTTCAATTAAAAATTTGGACAGCACCTCCCAAGAACAATAGCTTGGTCGGCCTTCTCTGCTCGATCGTATTAGTACCTCTCACGGCGCATGGAGGAAGAAGGGTTTAAATGCGCTATGCGGGAGGGCTTCGAAGCGGTTGGAGACACGAACCGCTTACGAAGGTTGCGTTCTAGAAGCGGTTCTTTCTCAAACCGCTTCGATTTTCAGAAGCGGTTTGAGAAAAGAACCGCTTCTAGAACGCAACTTTCAGAAGCGGTTCGTGTCTCCAACCGCTTCTGGAAGCTCTCTCCGGACCGTTACCAACGAACCGCTTCTGGTGCGAAGATCACAACGGGTTCGCACTAAACCGCTTCTAATAGACCGGTTGTGATGTCCAATTCTATAGTAGTGGGAGCCGGTGGTTACGTACACACACATAGGATACCCATATAAGCTAGCTAGCTACAATTCAACCGTCAGCCATCATTGCTACATGCATGACAAAATATATATATATATATATATATATATATATATATATATATATATATATATATATATATATATATATATATATAGCATATTGTATGCATGTGCAAGACAACGCATAAAGAAAAAATAACAAACATCTCATCAGGCTGAAGCCAAAGTACTGTAAATTAATTTAGTAGACGGAGTAGCTAGATAGGGGTCGGGTCCCTTGTCTTGTCTTGTGAACCCGAGGATCGATTTAGACAGACGAGGCATTGGAATGTCTCTTTTGGCTCGCTCTCTCTTTCTGCCTGCATCCTGTAGCTTCAATTCTCCTTGGAGCTAGAGCACAAATGGACGCAGGCAGGGCCAGCCAAGGCTACAGTACAATGGTAAGGTGCACAGTGCCAAGGCCGGCCGTAACGCAGGACAAAGTGATTGGACGAGGAAGTGGGGCCTGCGTGACAGCGAGCATGCATGCTTCCCTACATTTCATGCATGGAGCGTAGCAAGCAATAACCATACATACATATATGGCTGAAAACAAAGCTTGTTGGTGGGCTCGTTAGCTCGGTTTAAATTTGACTCATTGACTCGATTCTAAAAATACTTTTAAACTATAAATAAAATGATATTAAATCAAACTATGTTAAATTTAAAAAAACTAGAAGAAATAAAAAAATTTAGCTCGATTTTCACCCCTATATTCATACATGAGTGTACGTGAGAGAGCGTGAGAGACATGGATGTCTATGTGGGATAATGGGGGGCATCTCCTTTTCAACCTCGCTCGGGGTGCCTACAAAGTGCGAAGGAATGCCGGAAGATGACAAGGGGATGGAGCCCAAGCCCGCTGTGCACATGCTCTGGTCACTGTGTACGTGTTTGCCAGTACTTTCTCACACACAAAATTTCCTGCAAAATGTTAAGGTTTTTCTATTAGGACATATTAGTCATCGACTCATGCGTCTACACGATTAGTAATATTCATAAATATAACTAATCTGTAACGTCTGCAATAATATTTTTTCGTCTTTCTTTCTATTTTTAGGTCATTGCTTCTTTATTTGGAGCTTGAAGACGGCGAGTAGATAATAAAAGCAAAGCTTCCCTTCCATGTGATATTCCTCTTATTTACCATATATCTCTTATGAATAGATAAATAGATCTAAGCCATAGATGAAAATGATTAAGGAGATTGGACAACCAAGATTTTCAAATTTTTTTAGAATAATGTAGGATTTTTTTAGCAATTTTTTTAGAATAATGTGGGAATTTCTAATATTTTCTAATTAATGTAGAGGCTTCTAAGAGGATCTTCAATTAGTATATAAAAAGACGGACTATGGAGAGTCCGAAGGATTCGCAGAAAACCTTGGCGTAAGTAACCTGAGATTGCTCTCTTAACTACTATTCTCTCTACAAGCTTAGTTTGATCGATGATCAATCTTTCACTCTCTTCCTGGACTCTCCTTTTGCAGCTCAAGTAGTATAGGATCGGAGCTATGGTTCCTGCATGCATGCACGGAGATTCTTCGGTTACATTAACCCATGTAATTGATCTGCTTATGAATCAGTGCTTTACTAACTTCTACCAGCAAGATCGATGAGGCAGTGGCCTGTCTGTACTTGTTGCGTGTGCACGGTGAGTTCAGCCCGACGGGCAAAGCTGTGAGCCTGTGATTCGTCGTGCCTTTGCCATCTACTTTTGTGGTATCATCTTCATCTATGCTTTGATTTTTTTTCATACATTGGTTTGAGGAGTGCCTTTTCACCCAACGTTAACTTTTCGAACCTAGAAGGAGCTGAGCCTCACCTTTTTGCTTCGATTTAGACAATACACAACTTTAAACACTAGTTTCTATTATAACTAAAATCAGACCTAGCTACGCGTTACCGTGCATATGAAAGACCACCCGTATAAGCACAACGATCAAGAATAAATCTACTTGTTTGGTTTTAACGTTCTTTAGAAATATACTAGATGAGTGACCACGGCGTGCCACGTCGCGACCGACGCGAGCAAATCGAGAAAATACGCGAAACGGCTGAAAGGATATAAACGTAATTACTCACCTTTTTTGCATTTATTTGAGATCCTTTCACGAAGGATCCGCAATTCGGCTGAACCGAAAGGTTCTTTTCGTGAAAAATGGCCGAAAGGATCAAAACATAATTACATATTTTTGGTATTTATTTAGGGTCCTTTCATGAAAGATTCGCGATTTCGCTGAAACAAAAGGTTCTTTTTGTAAAAAATAGCCGAAAGGACCTAAACGTAATTACAGATATTTTGGAGGGCCTTCACGGAGAGAGTACATGTGGGCACCTGGAAAGCTCCGGACTATAATATAGGTAGTATATGTAGTTTGAATATAGTTTTGTATATATGATCTCCATTGAGTGGTTCCCTTGGTGCATCCGTGTCCTTGATCCTAATCAAGGTGTAGATGCATTTTGATCTTAGGCGAACGACCTCGCAAGGCACTGCTATAGAGCTCTTTGGGCCTGATGTCGCTCTCAATCGAAAATGGAGTGAAGTAACGCTCTCTTGTGCTATTTTTCATTTTTTTTGCACCAGGCTTCCATATAGAGATAACATATGTTGGTAAAGAACTGTGAAAATATATAATATTACGAAAGTATTTTAATAATCAATTTAATTTCTAGTAACTTCCATCAAGTGTGTAATCAGGTTGTTTTCTACTTACACCCTGTTTGGATGTCGGACTTGAGCATGGAATTCAGGAATTCGGATTGTACCTTAGGAATTTCTACTGTTTGGATGGTAAGGGAATCAGAATTAGATTTGTACGGCCAATTTCGCAGGTTTTGGCGGATAACTGGAAGGACCCCCCCCCCTCCAATAATAAGCACAACCCCTCTAAGGTCCTGTTTGTTTGAGTTTTTTTTTCTAAGTATCTATATAATTAAAAAACAAATTTCATCAGATAGGTGTTTTTTTGGCTTATTAAGGGTTGACTTTAGACTAATACTATTGAAGTTAGAATAAAATTACCTATCTCTATCACGTATAAAAGCCGATTACTTTTAAGTTATTCAAATCCAAAAGCCTGCTTTAAACTATAAATAAAAAAACTAAACCTAAACAAATAGGACCTAAATCGAGTGGAATCAACCCCTTCCATGTTTCCTCGACTCCACCACTTCCATCTCCCGCAATACATGGTCTACTCGAGCTTAACCGCTTCTTGCCCATCATCCGTCTTCCTTCTTTGAATACCTCCATGGACGACGAGCCCATCAATCCATTGTTACCGGCAAGCTCCCATCGACCAGCCTGCCACCTCTGGCTACTCCCATCGGCCACCCGCCGCCGCTTCTGAGATCCTTTTCATCCACATCAATGGTGTTGCCTCCTCATTTTACCCATCGCCAGCACTGCCTCCTCTTCTTCCTCTTTGCCAGCGTAGCAAGCGGTGGTCTCACGAGGAGAGCCGTCGGCTGCCACCACTCTAGATCCAAAGTTATTAAATGGTGACTGTTGCCACTCCAGTTCTTCAACGAGGGTCACAAGCTTGCTAGAGTTCGCTTGAGCTCACATAAGTAGGTGGCTGCGGTAGCGCTCACTACTACAGGAATATACATCATAATCGGTTCTTTTACATCATCACAGTCGGTTCTGGTAGCGACACAAAATCATTAGACAGTGATGAGACGGGCTATCACAGTCAGTTTATTTATGGAACCGACACAGATGACGAGTTTTTACAATCGGTTTTTGTATGAAATCGACACAAATAATCATGTTTTTCCAATCAGTTTTTACAGCGTAACAGACACTGAAAGAAAACTATCTATATCGGTTTATTTATAGAACCAACACATATGACAATAGTTTTCCAATCGGTTTGTTTATAGAACCGACACAGATGGCATGTTTTTGCAATCGGTTTCTTTATTAAACCAACGCAAATAACCACTTTTTTCCAATTGGTTTTTACAGTGTAACCGACATTGATAGAAGACTATCTCTATCAATTTATTTATGGAACCGACACAGATGATTATAGTTTTCCAATCAGTTTGTTTATAGAACCGACACAGATGACATCTTTTTGCAATCGATTTTTTATGAAACCAACACAAAAAACCACATTTTTCCAATCAGTTTTTATAATGTAATCGACACTGATAGAAAACTATCTCTATCGATTTATTTATGGAACCGACACAAATGACTATAGTTTTCCAATCGGTTTGTTTACAGAACTGACACAAATGAGGGGGTGTGTTGTTTTCCAATGAACCCACCCAAAATAGCACATATTACACATAGTATGCACATATCACATTCACACCGCATAGATTACACACAGTATGCATATATCACATTCACAGAACACAAACACTTTATTATAACACACATATCACATTCTGTCGGGGATCGGTACCCTCGCTATGTGTAAGCATCCCCTGGGTCTTGTGGTAGCTTTTCACGAGCTCGGGGGCTTATCTCCGACCAAGGAAGTGCACTCCTCAAGCCCGGGCTCGGGTCCAACGAGCTCAGGCTCGGACGCGAGGACAAAGACCCAGCTCGACCACGACGCCATGAACTCTGCACCTCCCGGGGTAAAAGGCATTTGTAATAATTTATTTATCTCGTGTAAAAACTCTCCCCTGCGTGGGAATCAGTGCCAAACCTGCCCTTGCGTGGGAACTAGGGCCTAACAACTCTCAGCAACTCCCGTCAACTCCCAACGGCTACCGTCAGCCCCCAACGACCGTCGACGCCTCTCAGCAACCCCCGTCAACTCACCACGGGCACCTGACGTCAGCCTCGATACCAGGTAGCGAAGTTCCCAGAGGACTATAAAAAGACGATGGATCACCCCGAACAAAAGAGGGAAAAATGGACATACACACAGAGACAGACGCGCACAAGGTGAAGCGCGGTCGACCTGGATTTTTCCTACCCGCAGCTTCGCTCCTGAGCGACCCGTAGCTCGGGCCCCGCTTGTATTCTCCCATAGAGCTTCATTTACACCTTTTGCCTCAGGGCAAGACTGGAGTAGAGCTGTTACCCGAACTCAAGGGCTCGAATTAGTATAAACCTCGTGTTCATTGCTTCTTCCACGACACACACCCCGCGACGCGCACCATTCCCGGATGAGCACGACTTCGGGCCTCGCCCTCACACGATCTACTCATATCCCCCCTCTGCGGTCGGCGGTTCCGATTGTCGACACATTCGTTCACAATATAGAACACAAACATGCTTAACAGTCAGTACACATGCATATCGCATTCACATATATATAATATTGTTTACATATGGACTAGTAGGAGCTTTTAGGATCTCTAAACCTACCGTCCTCTGATATAACTTCTACCCAGTACCACTGGCATAAGTGGTCTCATAATTTGTTGAGTTCTTTGCTTTGCAAGCTCTTCTAAGGGATATCGATGTTCTGCAAAATAGAAATGAGTGCTCTAATTTAAGTTTTAAAATTCTTATATAAAAGGCTAAGTGTATTATTATGCATGTACATATACCTTAGGGAAAATGTCCGCGTCGCTGAACACGAACAGCATGTGAAGCATGACGTAGAAGCCACACAGGTTATCGCTGCCCTATTGATGACACTGTCAAGAAAAAAAAGAAATTAAGAGACGAAGAATAGATGTCAAAAAAAGTTAATCCTATATATGCTAGGCACTTGTACCTTGAAGCGCTTATACTCCAGCTTGGAGTCCTTTTTGTGATCGTGTGTCCCTTCTTCAGCAACGTAGGCCGAGAAATCCCTACATATATTAGAGAGATGCCATTGAGTAAAAAAATGAATATAGTTAAATTCAGAAAGTGTTAGGTAAGAGTAGTGTACTTACATCTCCAAAGTGTAAGATCGAGGATGCCGACTAGAGGAGGGTGAATAGGCGGTTTTAAAAATTCTTCTCACTAAATACACGCTCTATTGATCTCTATGTCAAAACCTAAACAATAAATAATGCGGAAGCGATAAACTAAGGTTTTGACAAAATAAAGCGTAAATCAACTAGACTAACTAAGTGCACTAGCTAATTATGTCTCTACCCAAGGATATACAATCCTAAAGACAATCAAGCAATTTAATTATAGGAATGTAAATTGCAACAATGTAAATAGAGAATTGCAAGAAAACACAAAGAGACACACCGATGTTTTACCGTGGTGTTCGGAGACTTGCCGGTCTCCCCTAATCCACGTTGAGGCAAGCCCAAACCACTTTGGATCGGCTCCACGAATTGAGCACCCACCTCGATTCCACTAGTGGTAGCTCTTTCCCTCTCCGGGTAGGCGAGCTCCAACCTTCACAACTTCGCCGGGCCTTCTCACAATCTCCTTGAGAAGGTCACCGTGCACGACGCCCCCACACGCCGTCTAGGTGTCGACAAACACCAAGAGTAACAAGTCAAGCCCTCTAGCTTGAACCTCACCAAGTGCAACACATGCACAAGGATGCTCAATCCTTCTCTAGATGCAACACATGCAACTAGATGCTTCTCTCCTTGCTCACAAAGTGCAACACATGCACAAAGTAGAGGAGAGGCTCACACTAGCTTAAGAGAAAGCAAATCAACACCAAAGAGATTCTACTCAAGAAACTCTAAATCAAATTCATCTCAAATCACTCAAATATGGCTCTATGAGCTCTTGGGGTTTTGCTCGCACAAGAATACCTCAAATAGGTGCTAGAGCAGCTACAAAACCCTCCTAGCTCGGCCCCTTTTATAGCCCCTTAAGAAAATTAGCCGTTGGAGGTTGAAATGGGGTAAAAACGCTGTAAACCCAGTGCTACCGCCCCAATAGGGCCGGTAGCACCGGCCTTTAGGCCAACTGTCACTTCTGTGCATTAAAAACACCAAAAACTAGCCGTTGTTACAGTACCCCCGGTGCTACCGCCCATCTAGGACCGGTAGCACCGGCCATTTCCACAAAAAAACCCTTCTCTGGAGTTTTTACACCGCCTCTGGGCCGGTAGTACCGCCCTGGGCGGTCCTACCGCCCATCTGGGGCCGGTAGCACCGCTCATGTAGGGGCGGTGCTACCACTGTCAGAGCCACTAAAATGCTCATAACTTTTTACTCTGAACTCCGATTTAGGTGATTTTTGATTCCATGCGAAGCTTATCACGAGGGCTACAACCTCCACCAATTTTGAAGATTTAAGAAACCATAGATATTTTTAAATATCACAAAAATAAAGACTCTAATGTAGGTATTCAAGTTTAAAATCTGATTTCTCGAAATCCCTCACATAGACTTGATCAAGAGCGTGACTACAAGCTAGAGAGAGTCAATAAGATCAAATCTTATGCCATTTTGTGATCAACTCATGATCAAAATCAATTTGCAAAACACATTTGCAAATAAACCGAGAACCCATGAGATCAATCCGCTAGCCCTGTAAGGATCAACACATGATTCCGACATGTTGCAAAACACATTTGCAAATGCCAACACATGCTCCAGGATCAAAAACCATAACCTCTAGATTATTTGCAAAACACATTTGCAAATAGAAAAATCAAAAACTTTGCTTAGCCTTGTGATGATCAACAAATGATCAAATCACAAGCTAAAACACTGATGCATAAGCTCTCACCTTTCGCAACACATACAAAACTTAGCTCTATGCAAAAACCACATAAACCAAATTACATGAGCTATCTCTCTTTTGCAACACATGCAAATCCATATCTCTATGCAAAACAACCAAATCAAGATTCAATAAGAAGCAAACATGAGCTCCCTTATTTGCAACACATGCAAATACTTAGCTCATGCAAGAACCAACCAAGAGAGTGAGCTAGAGTGAACCGGATTGAGTTCATCAACACATGATGAAGCTCAAGCTAAAATACTTAACCCCTCTTAATAGTACGGCACCTAACTAGCAACCCGGTCTCCCATCCAAACACCGAGACCGGTAAAAGACTAGGAACACATCCTTAGCTCTAGCTAGTTATACCTTTGCCTCTAGCACATCCACTTGGAGCTTTTATGATTTCCATCTTCTCTCCAAGTCGGGATCTTTGTCTTGTTCATCAACACATGATGACGTCCTTGTCCCGTTCATCAATCTCAACCTTGCACTTAACCTATTTCAAACTCATTGAAAGTGTTAGTCCAAAACATATGGTTGTCTCAATCATCATTGCACTCCATTAACACATAATGGATGCTCCCAAGATCTTTTAATCTTTTCCTTTGATGATTGACCACAACCCAAAGACAAATGATTGAAAGATTAATTGTGTCTTGAGTATACTAATGCAACTAATGCTTCATATACACAAGAACTTTCGATTGCCCTAGGATCAACAAAGTGAACCATCAACACATGACTAGTTCTTTGTTGATTGAATGGCAACCGAACACAATTTAAATGTAATTAAATTGTCATGAGTATATATTAACTACACAAGTTTCATATACTCAATTCGATGGAACCTAAAAGTAATGATCCAATTTATATGGAGTGGTGGAAAGGGATCAATACTCTTAAGACCATTAATTATAGATTAAACTCCGTTAGATGTGTGCATGCAAATAATTGAACTTGAATCAATATGCACATATTCAATTTTGTATTGCTTTGGAATTTATCCTATATTGCTATGAGTATACTACAACTACACAAGTTAAATATACTCAAATGGTTGTTTCAAAGTAATTATCCTTAATATAGAAAGATGGATTAGATCAATACTATTGAAACTTCAAGATTAAGCATGAACTCCCCCTAAATGTGTGCATTCATGTATATATGGATTTGGAAACAAAATGCACATATTAAGGTTAAAACTATGGTGGAGTTCACCCTTTGTCTTGAATCCAAGGGATGTATCTAGAAATAATAAAGTTACATTTGATACATACCTTTTGGATTTCCATTTTTCTTTTTCATGAGACTTTGATATTTCCATCTTTTCATCCAAAAGAGGCTAAGAGAGTTAAGCTCATCGAAAGTGTTAGTCTTATAAAAGATTTGTCATTACTTAACAATTGAGACTAATCAATATTATGATTATCAAAAGAGTTAGTGTCAATATTAGATTTGTCATTAACACCAAAACCAACTTAATGGATCTTGAACTTTCAATATCCTCCTTTTTGGTGATTGATGACAAATCCAAGCTTAATATCCACATTTGGATGAAAATCATCATATTGAGATAATTTAATCTATTTAAACATGTAAGCATGTCTTTGAGCAATTTAAGCATTAACAAGTGAGAATGCGTATGAGAGATTTTTAGACAAGTAATTAAAATAATTCTCCCCCTTAACCAAATTAAGCTCCCACGAGCTAAGCTCCCACAAACTCCTCAACCAAATGAGGTATTAAGCTCTCACAAATTCTCCCCCTTTTGGCATTAAACACCAAAAATGGAAAACGAGTCCAAAAAGGACAGTTTTTAGAGTGACGAGCTTGGCAAGAAAATACTACTTTGAAGAAGAGAAAGCTTGGTAAGAAAATATTACTTTGAAGAAGTGAGAGTTTGGCGAGAAATTTTCTTAAATGAGGTCACAACAAGATTGAAATGAATACATATGACCTATTGAAGTTCACAAGAATTCTTAAATAAAATAACACTTGTAAATATTAAGTTCAATAAGATTTAAGAATTTTGCAAACTTCTTCTTTATATGGCCCAAAAGAGTAAACCATAAAGGAAACAAGTCCATATTTTGAGTTAAGCATTAGAAAGATTTTTGAAACACATTCAAATAAACTCCTCATTTTATTAGGCTTTTCAATTTGCAAACAAACTCACAAAACGAGTCTTTGAGAGCCTAATAGCGCTTAAACTAGAAAAGCATCCAAATGAGCTTCGAATTTTCATAAAACCACTTGTAGAAAGTTTTAAAGAAGCATCACTTGCAATACCACTTGAAGAAAATATAGAGCTTGTAAATATCAATTTTAAAGTGATACTACTTGTAATGCTCAATTTTTTTAATTGATACCACATGAAAAGATTGTTTTTCAAATGATGCTATTTGTAAGAGATATCACTTGTAAAGATCATTTTGAATGAGGATACCACTTTTGAGAAAATCATGGACATCTGTTTTAAATTAAGCTCATTTTCTGAAAGATCAAAACTATATGTCAATTTAAAAATCAACTTGATACCATGACATACACAAAAAGAAAAACATATTCCAAAACTTGAATAAACAAGCTCCAAAAGGATTCTAAGATAAATCATGGATCTAATACATTTAAAATTTCCCAAGTTTTGTTTTGAGAGGTTCTTCCAACTTAAAGCCAATTAAGAGATATGAAAACCACAAGGATTTCACAAACTGAAAATTTCAGGTTTTCAGATTTTGACATTTCATTTAGGCTTCAAAAGATAGTTGAAGAACTGCTCAAATGAGGTCCAATAAATCTGATAAAATTTGACATACTAGACCAACTATTGAGGATCAATTTTTACAAAGGTGGTCCCCTCAAATTATGATCTGATTAGGAGATACAAAAATCACAAATCAGCTCAAACCCATATAAAAGTCTGAATTTTCAGCATTTGATCAAAGAGAGAAAAGGGCATAACTTTTTCAAATGAGGTTCAAATTATTTGAAACTATGCAGAAACAAACTTTGGGATCATAAAAATATTTTCCAAAAATAAGTTTATAAAAAGGAGTCTCCATTCAAAAGATATCTCAAATTTTGCTTTGTAGGCATGAATTTTACTCAAAAAGGAGAAAAGTCAAAAAATTTCAAATAAAGTCCAAATGGTTTGAAAATTTCTAGAAATGAACTTTGGACTAGTTAGAAGGTTTCACAAAAATAATTTCCTCAAAATCAATTTTCTTTCAAAAGATATGGCAAAATGCAATTTGTAGGCATAATTTTTTACTCAAAGAGAAGAAAAGTCAAAACTTTTTCACATGAAGTCCAAATTATTTGAAAATTTGAAGAAATTATCTTTAGACTATTTAGAAGGTTTCCTAAAAATAATTTTCTTAAAAGGAATTTTATTTCAAAAGATATGGCAAAATACGGTTTGAAGGCATGAGAAGAAGTTGAATTTCTATCGAATGCTCAAAATGCAATCCGAATTGAAATTTATGGAGATTTGAACTTTCATGGATTTGAATGAGTTAGAAATACTATTTGAAGACAAGATATAAAAAGAAATCCAATTCAAATTACAAAAACCACAATATGCAAGAATAGGTCATTTTGAGTCAAATGAAGAATTTTAGCCAAATTCAAATGGCTATAACTTTTGAACGGTTGGTCGTTTGGAAAAACTTTGAACTAGAGAAATACTTGAAATGACCAGCCCTACGAGTTTTGTATTGACCACTTTTTCAAAAACTCAATAGATTTTGATTTATGAAAATATTTCATTTAATCCAAAAAGAAGATTCTATAAGATCCATTTGAGGCCAACTTTACTAATATGTTTCTAAAATAGGAATTTTTACTCCGAAAGTATTGTAAAACATTTGAAATACATATTTGAGAACTTTTATAAAGATTTTCACAAGTATGGGCCTTTTAAACACTATTTTTGACTTTTGACCAAAAGAGTCCTTATAAAGAGAACCATTTGTAAAACAAAGTCAAATTCTTCAACAAAAAATCCAAATGAAGCAAGAGATAAGATGTAGAGATTTGAATTTTTTGTATGAGTCTAAAATACTATTTTGAACCAAGATATGTCTGAGAATCCGGTCCAAGAGGTGCAACTCACAAAGTGCTAGAATATAACCAATATAGGTCAATATTAGTTTTTGGGTGAGTTTCAAAATCAAATAACTTTGGATAGATTGGTATTTTGGAAAACTTTTGAATACGAGAATTGTTAAGAATGACAAATTCTAAGTTTTTCGTTTTGGAGCTATTTTCAAAATCCTTTTACAATTTATTCTATGAAAATTATAAGTTTAAATCCAAAACAAGATACTAGTAACTAGATTTTGGACTTGAAAATCATTTTCTTTTGAAATTAGTTTTTATAAATCCAAAACTCATGGAAAACCTTTTGAAAACATTTGTATACATTTTGCAACTAGTTTTCACAAGATTACTAATAGTTACTAAGATTTTTCACTTTTGGCTACATGGCTTGATTTTGAAAATATATTAGCACTTATATAATTATGGGCACATATAGAGAAGTGATATACATGGTTATGATTTAGCACTCCCCCTTAATGTGCCACATCCCAACTTGCTCAAAATTGCAATAAATTCAACTAAGAGGCATGAGCAAGTACAAGCAATTTAAATTGATTTTCATGATAATGCACCATAACCTACACAAGGCTATAAGCTAAAATTATCAATTTAAATACTTGTTACCGAGATGGCATTGGTTCATGATTGTAGTGATCATCCTCATGCTTGGCTCCATTTTGCATATGACGAAATCATCTTTTCTTGATTGAGCCAAGCCTCCAATGCATCTCCAAGTGCCTATTAAATATTTTAAGCACTTTTTGGTACCCAATATTTGTTGGGTCCAAGAATGTTAGTCACAAGATATTTAGGGACCCAAATAGCCCTAGAAATAGCAATTTTGGGTGAACTAACATTTCTAGCAAATGGTTTGCTATACTTATCCTTTCTAAGCACATGATTAACATTTTTATGAAAATGCTTAGAGGATTTAGAATTTCTAGCAAATGGTTTGCAATTGTTATTCCTCCTAAGCAAATTGTTTGCATTGTTTTGAGTGGTCTTAGGAGTACTAACACATCTAGCAAACACATTTCTAGTTTTACTCTTCCTAAGCAAATGAATATCATTATTTTGCAAGCATTTAGGAGAATTGACAAATTTTGCATACACATTACCATTTTTGTCTTTCGTAGCAAATAATGATCATTTACAAGAGTTGGCTTAGGAGTGTTACCTAAGGGACATTGTTTACCAATGTGTCCCTTTTCCCGGCAATTGAAGCAAGTTTGGCTATTTGGACCTCTCTTGATCTTCTTGTCTTGCTCAATACCGATTTGCCTCTTGGTTGATGTCCTTGACTTGACATTCTCTTGGTTTGGGCACTCCGAGGCGTAGTGACGCTTCTCATGGCATCCAAGGCACTTGATATTCTTCGTGTGTCTTGCGTTATGCCTTGTCTTACTATTCACCTTCTTCTTGGAGATGTAACCAATCCCTCTCTTGTCTTGCGAGCGCCGTTGCTTGCTTAGAATGTCGTCAAGGGTGGCCTTCCCTTTATAGCACTTTTCTAAGTCACTTCTCAATTGAGTGACTTGTTCCTTGAGCTCTTTATTTTCCTCTACAAGATTAGTCTCAACAAGCATAGAGGAAGTACTAGCATTTGAACTAGAGCAACAAGGCATATCATCACTAGAAGTGGACATATCAATTTTTGATGAAATGCAAGAATTAACATTTAAGCATGGAAAATCATCAATTAAGTCACATTGAATTCCTATGTCCTCTCTAGGCTTGATAATTTCCTTGAGAAGGAGGGATTCATGATTTTCTTTAAGCACATTCTAATCATTTTGAAGTGAATCATGCTCAAGCTTCAAAATATTATATTTTGCTTTCTCTTTCCCAAGATAATCATTGAGCTCCTCTAACATATCCATAAGTTCATCATAAGATGGCTCATCATCGTTATCATCATTTACCTCAATTTTACCTTTAGCCATAAATTAACGAGTTAATGATGAAAGAAATTGTTGCTCATCGTCACTTGAGATAGAAGTTGAGGTTTCTTCATCACTTGAGGTAGAGGTGGAGGATTCTTCTACCGAAATGCATTCACCAATGCAATCTTCATTTGTTGATGTGGATGAATCATATATTTCTTGAAGTTTGACCCACATCTCATGAGCGCTCTTGAGATTGCAAATTTTGTTGAACACATCTACGCTCACAACGCTAAATAAAACATTAGTAGCTTGAGCGTCGAGATGTAGGCATTTCTCTTCTCCTTTAGTTGGAGCAAATTCATTCAACCAAAGAGAAAAGCCAACATCTACGATCCACCATATTTGGAGGCTCATGGATTTAAAATGAGAAATCATAAATAATTTCCATGATGCATAATTTGAGCCATCAAAAATATATGAGTCGGTGTAGTGCACTAAATCACTAGTCGTCATCCTTACTCTCTAGGCGGTAAAGCCTAATAAATGAGAGACCAAGCTCTGATACCACTTGTAAGATCGAGGATGCCGACTAGAGGGGGGGTGAATAGGCGGTTTTGAAAATGCTTCTCACTAAATACACGCTTTATTGATCTCTATGTCAAAACCTAAACAAAAACAATGCGGAAGCGATAAACTAAGGTTTTGACAAAATAAAGCGTAAATCAACTAGACTCACTAAGTGCACTAGCTAATTACTAGTATAGTGCCTGTGCTAACGCTACGACGGCAGTACACTCGCTTATCAATTAAATGAGAAGATAAGTATGAATACAACACTTAATAATAAAAGAGAAATTTAGAATTTTAAATTAATTTATAAAGAAAAACAGAACTAAATGGAGGTCGAATGGGCGAAAACGGGCTCCCAAAAGATTTTAAATCAAGAAAAAGAAAGAAAAAAGAATTTTCTGATTTTAGATTATTTTTTTTGCGGCTTCCACAGAGAGCACAGCGTGCTCTCTGGGCTTGGCCAGCGCAAGGGGGAGGGAAGGCCAGGGGTGGCCAGCCGGTCGCAGTGGGTCGGCACTGGTGCGACGAGATCGCCTGCACCGGCGCCTGCGGGGGAGGATCACGGTTGTGGTGAATTTCGCCGGGAAAGATGACGGTGATGGCTTGGGTTACCTCCGAAATCCGGCGATCTTTACAAGAGGGAGCACTTGAGGATTTACGCAATGCGATGGGGTGGAGGAGAGCTCACCGACTTTTATAGCCCCGAAGCAAGCATATTTATGGAAACCATAATTTGGGATCAAATCAGATTGGGAGGAAATTTTGGCAATAGAGCACGAAATTTAGGGAATTAACACCATAGTTGGAAAGAGGAGATTTGGTGCGGGATTGATGGAGCTTTGGAGCTTCTTTCTTGCTTTAATGGAGGGAGGGAAGAGAAGAAGCTTCTCTGGTCTGGGCTGCAGCTAGAATAAGCTACATGTGAGTTGCCTTCATTTTTTTTAAATATAGAATGATTTTTGAAAAGATAACACATTAGGTTAAAAAATTCTAGAAAAATTCTCAAAAAAACTTTCGATTATTTTGTACTTAATAAAATTATTTTCAAAAAAAATTAAATTATAAATTCGCGAGAGACGGCAGCTGCGAGGTCGCCGACCAAAGAACCTCGCTGCGTCGGCTAAAAGCCACCGATGGCGACAGTGGAGCAATTGCGGACTGCGTTCTCCCGATCACGCTGCCTATCTCCGATTTTCTTTTCCCAAAGATGTAATGTATGGTTCTTTCCTTTTCCGGACGTTTGTTTCCTTTTCCTTGATTCCAAGACGTCTGCTTCCTTTTCTTGTTGATGCCGGAGGTGAGGAAGGTCTTTGTGGGCCACGTGGATGATTTCGGAAAAATATGGAAAAATAAATCGCGCTCGCCGACCACTGGATCCGCAAGGAAAAAGATAAAAACTAAACAAAGCTTTCGCTGCCCTGGTTTCATGAGAAAAATTGAAAAAATTAAGCAAAGACTCACGGCACTGCTGGTTCCTTAGATAAAAATAAAAACAAAATTCAGCGCTCTCATATACTGAAATTAGGCTCTATGGGGCTAGATCCGTAAAAAAGTCTCGAGAAGGGTCATATTCGGGAAAAAAATACGATCACAATGTTAGGACAATAAAAAATTCAAGTCTTGTTTCCTTGCATGCGGATCCTCCCTGTTTATTTCCTTGTTTGATTCACCCTCCTTCCAAATATGTAGTACATACAGTTTTGGCCAGTAAAAAAATTCAAGTCTGGTTTCCTTGCATGCGGATCGTCTTTATTTATTTCCTTATTTGATTCGCTCTCCTTCCAAATATGTAGGTGGGGAGGTCTGTTGTGGGCCACAGGGATGATTAGACACACTAAATAATGGCCATCGGATGTGGGTGAGTAAAACTGAGGAAAGATCTGAGACGTTCATTTTGATGAATGCAAGTTTCTGGGGACGTTTTGTTGGGTGCACGAACATTGGGCCATCTCTAATGAGGTGCATTATTTAGTGTGGACTTAGCAAAAATTGATTAGGTGCATTATAAAGGGGTATAGATATCTCTACTCAAGGATATACAATCCTAAAGACAATCAAGCAATTTAATTATAGGAATGAAAATTGCAACAATGTAAATAGAGAATTGCAAGAAAACACAAAGAGACACACCGATGTTTTACCGTGGTGTTCGGAGACTTGCCGGTCTCCCCTAATCCACGTTGAGGCAAGCCCAAACCACTTTGGACCGGCTCCACGAATTGAGCACCCGCCTCGATTCCACTAGTGGTAGCTCTTTCCCTCTCCGGGTAGGCGAGCTCCAACCTTCACAACTTTGCCGGGCCTTCTCACAATCTCCTTGAGAAGGTCACCGTGCACGATGCCTCCACACGCCGTCTAGGTGTCAGCAAACACCAAGAGTTACAAGTCAAGCCCTCTAGCTTGAACCTCACTAAGTGCAACATATGCACAAGGATGCTCAATCCTTCTCTAGATGCAACACATGCAACTAGATGCTTCTCTCCTTTATCACAAAGTGCAACACATGCACAAAGTAGAGGAGAGGCTCACACTAGCTCAAGAGAAGGAAAATCAACACCAAAAAGATTCTACTCAAGAAATTCTAAATCAAATTCATCTCAAATCACTCAAATATGGCTCTATGAGCTCTTGGGGTTTTGCTCTCACAAGAATACCTCAAATGGGTGCTAGAGCAGCTACAAAACCCTCCTAGCTCGGCCCCTTTTATAGCCCCTCAAGAAAACTAGCCGTTGGACGTTGAAATGGGGTAAAACGAGTAAACCCGGTGCTACCGCCCTACTAGGGCCGGTAGCACCGACCTTTAGGCCAACGGTCATTTCTGTGCATTAAAAACACCAAAAACTAGTCGTTGCTACAGTACCCCGGTGCTACCGCCTATCTAGGACCGGTAGCACCAGCCATTTTCACCAAAAAAACCCTTCTCTGGAGTTTTTACACTGCCTCTGGGTTGGTAGTACCGCCCCGAGCGGTCCTACCGCCCATCTGGGGCCGGTAGCACCGCCCGCCCGCTCATGTAGGCCCGGTGCTACCACTATCAGAGCCACTAAAATACTCATAACTTTTTACTCCGAACTCTGATTTAGGTGATTTTTGATTCTATGCGAAGCTTATCACGAGGGCTACAACCTCCACTAATTTTGAAGATTTAAGCAACCATAGATATTTTTAAATATCACAAAAATAAAGACTCTAATGTAGATATTCAAGTCTAAAATCTGATTTCTCAAAATCCCTCACATAGACTTGATCAAGAGCGTGACTACAAGCTAGAGAGAGTCAATAAGATCAAATCTTATGCCATTTTGTGATCAACTCATGATCAAAACCAATTTGCAAAACACATTTGCAAATAAACCGAGAACCCATGAGATCAATCCGCTAGCCCTGTAAGGATCAACACATGATTCCGACATGTTGCAAAACACATTTGCAAATGCCAACACATGCTCTAGGATCAAAAACCATAACCTCTAGATTATTTTCAAAACACATTTGCAAATAGAAAAATCATAAACATTACTTAGCCTTGTGATGATCAACAAATGATCAAATCACAAGCTAAAACACTGATGCATAAGCTCTCACTTTTGTCAACACATGCAAAACTTAGCTCTATGCAAAAACCACATAAACCAAATTACATGAGCTATCTCCCTTTTGCAACACATGCAAATCCATAGCTCTATGCAAAACAACCAAACAAAGATTCAATAAGAAGCAAGCATGAGCTCCCTTATTTGCAACTCATGCAAATACTTAGCTCATGCAAGAACCAACCAAGAGAGTGAGCTAGAGTGAACCGAATTGAGTTCATCAACACATGATGAAGCTCAAGCTAAAATACTTAACCCCTCTTAATAGTACGGCACCTAACTAGCAACCCGGTCTCCCATCCAAACACCGCTACCGGTAAAAGACTAGGAACACATCCTTAGCTCTAGCTAGTTATACCTTTGCCTCAAGCACATCCACTTGGAGCTTTTATGATTTCCATCTTCTCTCCAAGTCGGGATCTTCGTCTTGTTCATCAACACATGATGACGTCCTTGTCCCGTTCATCCATCTCAACCTTTCACTTAACCTATTTCAAACTCATTGAAAGTGTTAGTCCAAAACATATGGTTGTCTCAATCATCATTGCACTCCATTAACACATAATGGATGCTCCCAAGATCTTTTGATCTTTTCCTTTGATGATTGACCACAACCCAAAGACAAATGATTGAAAGATTAATTGTGTCTTGAGTATACTAATGCAACTAATGCTTCATATACACAAGAACTTTCGATTGCCCTAGGATCAACAAAGTGAACCATCAACACATGACTAGTTCTTTGTTGATTGAATGGCAACCGAACACAATTTAAATGTAATTAAATTGTCATGAGTATATATTAACTACACAAGTTTCATATACTCAATTCGATGGAACCTAAAAGTAATGATCCAATTTATATGGAGTGGTGGAAAGGGATCAATACTCTTAAGACCATTAATTATAGATTAAACTCCGTTAGATGTGTGCATGCAAATAATTGAACTTGAATCAATATGCACATATTCAATTTTGTATTGCTTTGGAGTTTATCCTATATTGCTATGAGTATACTACAACTACACAAGTTAAATATACTCAAATGGTTGTTTCAAAGTAATTATCCTTAATATAGAAAGATGGATTAGATCAATACTATTGAAACTTCAAGATTAAGCATGAACTCCCCCTAAATGTGTGCATTCATGTATATATGGAGTTGGAAACAAAATGCACATATTAAGGTTAAAACTATGGTGGAGTTCACCCTTTGTCTTGAATCCAAGGAATGTATCTAGAAATAATAAAGTTACATTTGATACATACCTTTTGGATTTCCATTTTTATTTTTCATGAGACTTTGATATTTCCATCTTTTTATCCAAAAAAGGCTAAGAGAGTTAAGCTCATCGAAAGTGTTAGTCTTATAAAAGATTTGCCATTACTTAACAATTGAGACTAATCAATATTATGATTATCAAAAGAGTTAGTCTCAATATTAGATTTGTCATTAACACCAAAACCAACTTAATGGATCTTGAACTTTCACAAAGCAGGCTTGATCGTGTAGGCTATCGATCTCTTCTCGAGCGAGTTAAAAGTGCAGACTTTGTTATCACTGAGAGCGAGCGCGGTAGAACCCAATGGTTGCTTATTAAATGGTATGCAGTGCAAGGAAATAAGTTCACATACGGTTTAAGTGCGTACAAGTAATTGAAGGGTAAAGTATTACTTACTCCTCGTGGTATAGGAATAGAACGAAGCCCTTCTTCAACTCAGCTTTCAATGGCCCTTGATGTAGACGGCAACGAACTCGAGTAGCGGCGCTTCGGGAGGCCTTTCTCCAGACATTTCGCCCAGGCGTCAAAGGGTTCGTGATTGCCCGCATCACTGCCCTGATGACGCTCTTCCTAATGGTCAAGACCGACGCGGGGTGCGCCGTCGGCTCGAGTTCGATTACCCCGCCGATCGTGACTCTGACCCCAGCAACGGCGACCTTGTTGCTCCAGCCTACCCGGCGTACTTGTAACATCCCGAAAAATTCAAAAATAAGAAAAATGAAAATTTTCAAATTTAAAAATGGAATTGAATAAAAATTTTAATTGGAATCACGATTTTGATTTTAAACAATATCATTTCTTCTTTTCTTGCATTCTAATCTTAATAAAATAAATATTTCAATATTAAAACCGGCGCGTGGTGGTAGAACTCTCCGGTAAGCCCCCGATTCATCCAAACGCAAAAATGGAACCTCTAGAACCCCTTTATGCTTAAACCGTTACCGATCCGAACCGAGGCTCATCCGTTTTCTTCCCCGGCGAGCCGCCCTCTCCTCCGTCGCAGGTCTCTGATGGCGCCGTAGCTCCAGCCACCTCCGGCCGAATCAAATCCACCCCCGTGCTACCCATTCGCCGTCTCCGGCCCTCCATCACCGGCAGCGAGCTTCGGTGGTGCCATCTCTGCTTCGGGTCACCGACAGGCGGGTCCCGCTTGTCATCCTCCTGCGTCGCGTCGGCCACTGCCGAGCAGACCCCGCGCGTTGGTCGCTTGCGCGTAGCTCCCTCACCGCCAAGCGGGCCAGGGTTGTCAGCCTCCCTCATCGCGCATAGCTCGCTGCCATCCGGGGCCCAGCCGTCAGTGCTTCAGCCCAACGCAAGCCCGAAAAGGAAAGCGCATTTCTGTGGCGAAAGCGCACTATCCCTTTATGGTAATATGTCTATTTTCTGTATTTTTCCAAACCGCAATGCATTCAAATACTTATAACTCTTGAACCATCCAACCAAATGAGATGAAATAAAATTTTAAATTCTTGATAAATTCTGTATATTCATAATATACAAAAATATTTTGAAAATGAACTCTGTTTAAATTTTAAATTTAATTTAAAAGAAAGGGATCAAAAATATGTCATATATAGAATTTCTGCAAATAACCTCCAATTTGAATGAAACAAATTTTGCTAGAATCCTTAGACTCTCAGGAACCTAATTATGCAAAAATAATTAGGGTTCACCATAGGAAATGTTTGAGTTATTACATGTAGTAAGTAAATAGTTTAATATTAATCCAATTAATTTTAGTGTTTTGAATCTAAAATTTTAAATAGTTAGAATATGGATCAAATGAACCCAAATTCTGGTAAAATTAGTTTTGTATCACCCATGATGTTATAAGGATCCCAAATATACAAAAATATTTCATATTAATACAATGTTAGAATAAATCCATATCAAGCCTTGCTAATCTTTTATATAGAAAACATCTCGGATAAAAGCAAAATACTGTGAAATCAACTTTAAAACACTCTTAGTGATGTCCCATGCTAATGCCAGAAAAATGGATAAATAATCATATAAGTTACAGTCGCAAACTATGAATTAAAACTGAACCTTTATCGTGTAGATTATAAAACTACTTAAGCCTTTTCAGCAACCTGTAAAATATCTCGTCTAAATGCAATCATTAAAAAGATTATCCTAGAAATGATATTTAAGATATATACTACCATAATCTAGAAAAATATTCTTATTACAACTTGCTTTGCATCTGAATCCGGCTAGCCCAATGCCCTTAAGTGATATGGTCGTCAGAACCCTTAATATCATATAAGCTTTTTCGGCAATGAATATAATATCTCGTCTAAACACTAAAATGTATGAAATTAGCTTAAGAACGTTCTTCAAAGTATAGACTATCCTATTCTGAAGAAATAATCTTATTTCATCATATTTTGCATATAAATCCTAATAGCCAAATAACCTTAAGTAATATGATTTTTGAACTTCATATTGTGAATAAACGAACTCGGAAACAATGAAGAAATCTGTAATTAACATATTTGTATCACCATAATCTTCATAAAAACCATAAATAAATTCAGTAACCTAGCTCAATAGATCTAACATATTCAAAGTCACTTCTTATGCAAAATCACTAAAGAAATGAAGTGCTATTCGCATAACCCTTTAATTTGTGTTTTAATTCTATTAATCCAAATAATTTTATCATCTATAATTCGAAGTTATAAATATAAGAATTCATAATTTTAGCCTCTTGAATTCGTAAATCAAGAATAGATAATCTATGAAAGAAATCATACTTTGTTATCATAAAAATCTTAACTTTTGAATGCTTATTTATCTGGAAAATAATATGTGGAATCAGGCAACTTAAACCCTAAAGTATTCTTGTTTTCTGCAATGAATCTTTATTGGGTTTTCTGTCTGTTTTCTTTTTGCCCTTATTAAACATGGATATTTGCTATATTTCCGATTGAACGACGTGTAGAATCCGACGTCGCTACTTCCGTCGTTGCCTCCTTCAGCCGTGGCTTCGTCTTTATCGTAAGCAATAAATAAGCAAGGCTAGCACCCCCTTTGATCATATTGATCCCAGTTTTATAAATGTTTTCATTAAATGCTTTACTGAATACATTACTTTTATTAAAGCCTGCTATATTTTGGGTATTAGTAGATGTACTTGTAGTTTCATAGAACTTCCTTGATAAGTATGAATTTGTGAACCTTGATAACCGTGGAATAACTTAGACAGTAAATGATGTAAATTTGGGTTACTCACACTTAGTGTTATGCTTAGCCATGCTTAAAGAAACATCAAACTTTGACATTATTAAAAATGTTGGATATGACAATTATGGGGTATGACCTTCTTTATGGCTGGTATTTTGATCAAAAATGAAAATAAAACTATGATTTTGATGCGGACAATTATTGGCAATAGCCGGGTGTACAAGGGACTTGTACGTAGTGTAGGGGGAGATTATTGCCCGTGTCGAATTAAGGACCGAACTATGGGTTGTTTTCAGGCCAAGAATTACCATACAACCACAAGTGCTGGTATGGGATAGCCTTAAACCAATTAAGTTATCTAGATTAACTTTTGCACTTTGGAAGGCAGGAGTAGTACGAGCTGTTTCTTAATGGATTGCTCGAAGGAACGTCCACACCGAGGTGATCATGGATCAAACGTTTACCGATACACCAGTGCACGCCATGCTCTGGGGAAGTTCCATCATTTCTATGCTCTGAGTTCTTCTGCCATAGTATGGGTTTAACGTCCGGGCTGGTGCAAAGTTAACCTAGGTAATGTAAAGGTTTCCGTCATGAACATTCTGGCCACTACGCCAAAGGTGCGTGAAATATGCGGCAAAATGAAAAGGTCATGACTTGTGGGTAAAGTTGTATACCTCTGTAGAGTGTAAACTAATCGATTAGCCGTACCCGCGGTTATGGGAACTTGGTAAAGTCATCACATAGTTAGTTGTTTTTATTTTCATAAAATCTGGTTTCTACCGTGTGTCGGTAATTTCTACTGTGTGCCAGTGGAAATGGTTCTTGGATATGGTCATGATACCTAGGTTCGTGAAATTTACTTACTCGTCCTTTACATATTGTTATTTCAGTATTAAATTGCTTTTACTTAAGTTTCGTTTTGCAATCTACTATTATGTATTTACATTTCAAATTGGCTTTATGCAAATTAACCGTAGTAGCCTTTCCTTTGAAATGGCTTGCATATATAATAGGCTTTGCAAAAGTCTTGCGGAGTACGAAAGTACTCCCCTTGCTTAATTGTTTTTTTAGGTGAAGAATCAGATTAGTCTGACGAAACATATTTGCCGTAGGATTCTGGAATGTTAACGATGAAGCTTTTCTAGGGATTATGCCTTGTCAGTTGCCTGAGGGTTGGATGGGCACACTACAAGACTTTTGAATCTTTCCGCTGCATTTCTCGGTATTGTAAGATCTTATTGCATAAATTACCATTATCAATTGTAATAAAGAGTATGGATGTGATATCAATTTTTGTAAATGTGCGTGCTAGCCACTGATCATGGGACTAGTACTGTATGCACATGAGATTTCCATTTTTGCATTTATGTGGAAATGGGGATCATGACAGTTGGTATCAGAGCCATGCTGACTGTAGGATAAACCCTAGAATGGTCGTTAGTATTAGTGGATCAAATTCAAAATTTATTTTGAAAAGTTATTATATTTGCAAAATTTAGTCATTTCTATCCTTTCCTCCTTCCTAAGTTCTTAATCCTTACCCCTACTTTCATTTTTGATTTGTAAAACAAATTCCTCTTTCCTTAAGAACAATTCTCATCCATAGTTTATCTTCGCTATTTGCTTCCGAAGATTGTCCAAGACGTGTCGTTACTCATCTTCATACTCAACCAATGAAGACTACAACATCTACGCCGACAACCTCAAGATGATGAACATGACACTTCGCTACCCCGACAAGGCAGAAGTAAAGCCTGAAGATTCTACTCCGTGAAGAGTTGGTATCATCCGACAGTAAAATATGGAAGATTAGAGTATATTAGGTTCTTCGTTAGAAAAGGAACCCCTGCTCGTAGCAGTACTATTCGGCTTTAGCTCAATAGATCATGTTTATGTATTGTTTACATCTCGCTATTTGCAATTGGTCTTTATTTTCTTGTCCGGGCTGATTTACGTGTGAACTTAACTTTCAAGTTAAAGTTCCACGATGAATTGCCCTTGTGTATGAATTCAAAAACCTCAACCCGTAGGCTTAAAAGAAAATTTCATAAAGTAACTTGTCTCTTCTTTCTATAAGAAATTCTTACAAGCTTATCTCTTCTTTCTATAGAATTTCTCACAACTTATCTTTTCTGTTTGTAGAAATTCTCACCTGTATGTTCTTCTAATCCCTAATCTTTTCTAAAAATCCAGCTACATCAGAATTGATAGCACAGCCTCCATTACTGTACTAGCAACCGCCGAGAATACCTAAACCGCGTTGAACCAGCTATTATTCAATCTTTCCTCGCAAATATCACCTAACCATGTTGATGAATTTGAAGACGCATCATCTCGCCACTTCGCCTGGATTGTACGATGACTTCGAAGCCAAGATGGTCTTGTGTTCCTGAAGACTCAAAAGGAGCCCTAGAAGAAGAAATACCGATGGCATCAAATCGCTCCATGAAGAATGAAAGACCAGCATCCTTAGGCGGAAAAAGAGTACACTAAGATAGGTTAGCTAATGAAGGAGAATTTTAGACCTTCTGTGCCCTTGATTGAATTTAAAGTCTCTGCGTGCTTTTTGCTGTGAATCTTTTGTATTGCTTCTCCGGATGCACTTGTGAATGCTCGACATAAGTTGAATCTTCACGACGTGACAATCCTTAAATAATTAGAAAATTTAATTAAGAAAATTTTAAGGAATGGAATGTTACCTAAAACAATATGAACTGGATCCTAATAAACAAAAATAACTCTAGACTAAACCATTCTCATATATTTATCTCATCTTCTCTAATCCATATAAGTTTTAAAATCACAAAATATTTTAAAGAATTGGAAGTTACTTTATAATCAATCCGATTCTCATCTTACCCCCTTCTATCCTTGCATATTCATCCAATAGTTCCAAAGTCAAGCTCCTTGATCT
Organism: Otatea glauca; assembly: GCA_036346275.1. Classification (NCBI taxonomy): domain Eukaryota; kingdom Viridiplantae; phylum Streptophyta; class Magnoliopsida; order Poales; family Poaceae; genus Otatea; species Otatea glauca. Next base: position 17,515,925 of record CM070717.1, on the reverse strand, counting down.
TAAACACCTCTTGATCCTCATTTTCATCAGTGAATCTTGATCATCACTTTCATCAGTAAATTTTGATCATCCATTTCATCAGTAAACAACCCTTTGTTCTCCTAGTAAGACGGACCGCATCACCTGCATCAATCTTGAAGAACATGGACGCATCGCCAACATCTGCCCAAGAATAATTCTACCCCACCTCATCAACTTCAAGGAAGTCAGCAGCAATCCCCAAGCCGTCTCAATGATCTTGTTGATAACTTGGGATGCCTCATCAATCTTGTATGCTCTTTCATAGACGCCAGCAGCTACAAGATAAAGCTTCCTTTTGTCGATGCTCGCATCAATGCTAAGCTTGGCAACCAATACCTTCAATGTCAAGTTCTTAGAACAATCCTTGCCTCGACATCAAGCTTTGAACATAAACCTCCTTGCATGTGATTGCACCTAACACATATCATGGTATTGAGTACGTCCTTTGTTTGTGTATTCAATTCCTTCAATCATTCCTTTTAACTTTGCATATTGAGTACGTCCTTTGAGAACTCAATTCCTTCGATCATTCCTTTTGATTTTGTATATTAAGGACGTCCTTTGTGTATTCAATTTCTACAATCATTCTTTTTTATTTTGTGCATTCCATTCCTTCATAGTTGTCAAACCCAAACAAAATTAAAACCCTTTGCATACCAAGATGATTGAAAGAATCATATCGTCAGAACCATCCATCCTATGATCCTCTTATCACTCCCTAGACCCTGCGAATCTCGGGGACGAGATTCCTGTTAAGGGGGTAGTCTGTAACATCCCGAAAAATTCAAAAATAAGAAAAATGAAAATTTTTAAATATAAAAATGGAATTGAATAAAAATTTCAATTGGAATCACGATTTTGATTTTAAACAATATCATTTCTTCTTTTCTTGCATTCTAATCTTAAGAAAATAAATATTTCAATATTAAAACTATTTCTTCGAAAACAAACAAATAATAAAATTGAATTTGAAATGTAATCTTTAATTTGAATTTTAATTCCCTGAAGTTTTCTGAATTATTGGTTCTTCTTAAGTTTTGCTCTAAAAGAAAAGTAATATATATATTGAAATTGTAAAATGGTAAAAGTAAAAAGGTAAAAACATAAAATCAAAAAAAATCTGCAAAACTCATACTAAAATATCAGATCATTCCAAAACCCTAATGATGTCAGGTGAGATATTCTGAATCATTAAAATACAAGAAAATACATGATAATCATGAAATTGATATCAATCAAAGAGCATGTCAGATTTTTGTAGAAATCTTTGGAGCTTATATGAAGCCATGATTTTTACCATGCCGACATCAACTCTATCTTTACCTCTGATAAAAATATCAGGAATTAAAATTAATATTTTAATCCTTTAAAAATTCAAAACAGAAAGGAAATAATTCTGAAACCAGTAATGTCAGAATTATTAAAATTAAAATATACAATATAAAAATATGAAAATTTTATATAATGTAAATAATGACATTTGAGAACTTCATAAAAAGTTTCATAAAATAATAACCTGATATTTAACCATTAAATAAAAACCAAAATCAGCATAAATTAATAACTGTGCATTATCAGATTTTTTGAAATATTTTTAACCATATTTTTTACCTATAAATTTTACTATACATTTATATCTTTCTTTCAAACTTCTTAAAACATCCTCTTAAAATATTGAGTCGGTTTCATGGCCTAATCCAATGAATTTATCCCGTGCTGTCTAGAGTTTTCGGCAGTATTCCCCTTTTTCTTTCACTGACTTGTGGGCCCGGTCAGCCTCTCTCTCTTGCCGACTTCCTTCCCGCTCTCTTGTCACCACCTGTCAGCCCCTTATTTTTCCCCTCGCCTCTTCTTCCTCCCAGCCGAGACGCTCGGTGACCGATTTCTCCCAAGCTCTCACGATTGCTTGATCCAGTTCATCACAACAACACCGCCTTTGATTATTCTTTGCCACGTTCAACCTCGGGAGCTCTGCGCCATACCCTGGCGGTCTCACATCACTCCTTGCCGGCGAGAGACCCCACGCTATCTCGCCATACCGAGCCGCAATTCTCACCACGTATTCAAACCCTGTGAAGACGAATTCGTCGCTTAAAAATACCGCCTTGGCATCACATTGAGACCTCCTCTATTCCTTTGTTCTTCTCCTGAGCCGAGAACCTCGATTGAGCCACTTCTTTCCGCCGCTGCCATCAAAACCAAAAAAGGGGGAAATCAGCCAATTGAGTTCATTCGGTATTAATCTTTCGAATTGATTCGATCTAGAGCTTCGCAATGCATTCTAGTATCCTAATCAAACTTTGTTTTCATTCTCTCTTTCTTGTAGTATCGTTCCACTGCCACTGTTCTTCGTTCTCAAAACCGGCGCGTGGTGGTAGAACTCTTCGGTAAGCCCCCGATTCATCCAATCGCAAAAATGGAATCACTAGTACCCCTTTATGCTTAAACCGTTACCGATCCGAACTGAGGTGCCTGGCGTTTTCCAGTCATGGTGTCAGGTGCGAAGCGCCCTCCGTTCGAACTTCCAGAGCTGCTACGAGCGCCCTGGACGAGAAAGGGACCTGGACCGCATCATCCAGCGCAAGGACGAACCCCTCCGCGACTTCGTCCGCTGGTTCACACGCGCGAGGAATTCGGTCCCGAACGTCTCCGACGAGGCCGTCATCAAGGCCTTCAAGTTCGGTGTCCAGGACAGACGCCTTACCGAGGACCTAGAGATCACCGCGAACCTCAACGTTAACAAGTTGTTCCGGATGGCAGAACGATATGCGAACACGGACGACGTCGTCCGTTGGAAGCGTGATTACAACCAAGGCAAGCTCGGCCGCGTCCCTGGCGAGGCCGGACCATCTGGGCCAAGTGTGTTGGCCCGAACCCGTGTGACAAGAAGCGGAGGAGAGACCGCAATGCTGACGGCGGCCAGTTGCGCGTGGTGGCCTCGATGGACAGCGGACGCGAGGTGATGGAGGTGCTGCAACCCGACCGCATTGAGCCTTGACCTCAATGCGGTCAGCCACGGCCTCAACAAGCGCGACGCCAACCCCAGCGGGAGCAACGTCGCGCCGGGCCACAGCAGGGACAGCGTCGGGCTGGACCCCAGTGGGGCGGCGCCTGACCTCAGGTCGACGAGGTCTAGCCTAGGTACGACTCGAACAAGTTCTGCCCATTCTATAAGGCCTACGGCCACGACCTGCGAAACTGTAGGACGTGGCAATACAAGCTGGACACCTTCTATGACAGGCGTGCACTACTACAGAAAACATCATCTCAGACGGTTCAAAATCGTCATCTCAGACGGTTTTATGAATCGTCACTAACAATGTGTCAGTGATGTAAGGGTACATCATAGACGGTTTTCGAACCGTCTGTGAAAATTTTCATCACAAGCTGTTCTACATTATAACCGTCTGTGATGAGTACTCATCACAGATGGTGTTCAAGTAGAACCGCTGTGAAACAGAAACATCACAGACAGTTTATGAATAGAACCGCTCATGATCCTCTAGCATAACTTCCATCATTAGTATCTGTTGTTCGAAATTTTCTTTTTCTTAGGTATTTCTGTAACGAAATTTACAAGGCACAACCAAGTTATAGATTTAGTAATTGAATATCTAAACATCCTAGATGCATCGAGGCAACAGCTTGTCTGATCAGGATCGTCTTAAAATATGAAGTTTTGTAGCACTTTCATTTCTTTCTTATTATAATATTGATGGATTCTAAGGTAAAATCCATTTCATTCCACAGTTCGTCCTGAAAGGTGTCAGGCGCTGATATATCGTTATCACTTTATCCTCATCCCCGAATGAGAATATCATTGGCAGCCATGCTTCTTGAACTATAGAGTTGATTAAGTCATCATATTGAGATAATTTGCATGGTTGCCAATGATATTCTCATTCGGGGATGAGGATAAAGTGGAATCGATAAATCAGAGCTTGACAGCGTTCATGACGAACTGTGGAATGAAATGGATTTTACCTTAGAATCCATCAATATTATAATAAGAAAGAGATGAAAGTGCTACAAAACTTCATATTTTAAGACGATCCTGATCAGACAAGCTATTGCCTCGATGCATCTAGGAAGTTTAAATATTCAATTACTAAATCTATAACTTGGTTGTGCCTTGTAAATTTCGTTGTAGAAATACCTAAGCAGAAGAAAATTTCGAACAACAGATACTAATGATAGAAGTTCTGCTCGGGGTGTAGGGAAAAACAGAGGATCACAGACGGTAGCGTGCTGAAGAATTGGATTAGGTAAGAAAGATAGTTTTAGATTAGGTAAGAATTGGATTAGGTAAGAAAGAAGTGCAACAGTAGCCATGTGAAGAGGAGAAGAGAAACTACAAGAAATTAATTTGATGATTGACAATAATTATATTCTTGAACTAGTTTGATTTCACATCATTATTATTTTTTGAGCAGGGACAATTGGCTAATGTAATAATCTTTCTCAAAACCCATATGTCAAAGGTTTTAATCCAAAACTTAACATGTGGTTTCCTCTGTGATTACTTTACACAATATGTACTTCACATGATCACATATTCACATCAACAACACATGGTCACATAATCATTAGCTTAATGCATGTTACGAACAATTATTTGATACTTGTCAATTAGTTTCAATTTCGATTCTACCAGTTTTACACAAAGCTATGCTTTAGCAAGCTCCTCTTTCTTGATCAATCATCAAACACAACGACAAATATACCTACTGGTTCTATGGCTCTATTTCAAGTACATGAGTATACATAATCCATGTGAAATTGACAAGACAAATACAAAGATGTATGTTCTAAGAGATATTTGTCTTCAGGAATCATGTATAAAAATATTTATCTTCACGAATCATGTATGTTCTAAGATATACTTTGGTCACCCTTCCAATGATACATGGTATCAATCTTTGCAGCATGCATTTTTCTCCAGAATTCAAAGCAGTATTTCCAGATTATTTTGCTTTTACAATTTTATTTCATACTTTTGTATATAATATTTGTGGCATACACAAAAATATTCAGCATTCTCTTTGTGTTGCACCTTGTGAATCAATGGGTTTTAATAACCTTAAACTAGTGGAGAATAGTGATCCACACAATACAAATACCAATTAAAACCATGCAAGAACCGTATATCTTAGAACATACATAAATATTAAACACTCAACATATATCATCAAAGAAAAATCTGGTAGCAACCCACCCATTCGTTGGAGTTGGACAGGACGACGTCCATGTGACGGCCGACGAAGGAGATGACGAGGCCGAGGACGGTGCTGGGTACTCGATGATGACGTTGCTCCGACCCTCGGCATAGCACACCTTCCACTGGGACTCGCCGATACAATAAGCCTCGCGAGGAGGGCGACGAAGGGGTCACGGTCGAGGTCGCAAACGGCGTCCTTGAGCGGCAACGCTGGAGATGCCATCTGAGACGTGCCCTCGAGTGACGGTGCCAGCATCCCTTGTTTGATCGAGGAGGCCGAAGCGCCGGGGAGGAGGTCGAGAATCGCTGGGGGCAAGCTAGGGTTTGCGGGAGACGAAACACATAGGTACGCGCTACGAACCTCAATCGATATGTTTATATAGTGGTCTGAGGTCATATCACAGACGGTTCATAGTTAGAACCGTCTGTGATGTGACCTTATCACAGATGGCTCGTATTCAAAACCGTCTGAGATCATATCACAGACGATTTTTAACTAAAACCGTCAGTGATATAGATGTATATCACTGACGGTTCATGAAGAGTACCGTCTGTGATTATATCACTTACGGTTTCACTATAGAACCGTCAGTGATGTTCTTTAGCACAGACGGTTTTTTCAAACCGTCTGTATTGAGGCGTCTAATATAAGCCTTTCTATAGTAGTGGTGGAGAGATGCCCACGCTTCCGAAGGAAGATGAGCTGCCTGACGGGGGCGATGCCAGCGAGGGCCTGGAAGGCCTCAACCTAGAATTCCAGCAGGGCAACTGCCACGTCGACATGATCTTCGGCGGTTCGTCCACGTACCGGTCACGACGCGAGCTCAAGGATGCCGCGCATACTGTGTACCAAGCTTCTGCCGGGAAGCCCGCTGACCAGCCTTGCAGATGGGTCGGCACTCCGATCACCTTCTCCCAGGATGATGCTCCCCCAGGAATATCCAAGGACCTTAAGACCACCTTGGTCGTGGCCCCGACCATGAGAAATACCGTGGTCGGGCGGGTCATGGTTGAGGAGGGAGCTCCCTCAACCTGCTCTTGGCTAGCACGCTGGACCGGATGCAGATTCCCCTATCAAAGATCAAGAGTATAGCAGTCTCCTTCTTCGGCATAGTGCCGGGGAGCTCGACCACTCCGCTCGGGCAAGTGGTTCTGCCCATCACCTTTGGCGATTCGGTGAATTTCCGCATCGAGCTGATCACCTTTGAGGTGGTCGATGGGGATCTCCCCTACAATGCTATCCTCGGGCGACCGGCCTTAATCAAGTTCATAGCGGCGAACCACACAGTCACCGTTGCATGAAGTTCCCGGGGCCCAACGACGTCATAACCATCCGCGGCGACCTCAAGGTGGCGCACTGCTGCGAGGAGAAAGCCTTGACGATCGCTGGCGTACTGCCCGAGCGCGGACCCGAGGTGACTCCGAAGAACGCCTGCCGGAAGGCGGTGATGCAGCCCAGCGGCCCGACCAAAGCCATGTAGCTCGAGGAGGGCAACCCGGGCAAGTGCATCCACATTGCCACCCAGCTCGATCCAAAATAGGAAATCGAGCTCGTCATCATCCTCTGCAGCAATAAGAGCATATTCGCATGGGAGCCGACAGACATGCCAGGAGTCCCTAGGGAGGTGATCAAGCACAAATTGCAAACAAGGCCTGGCTGCAGGCCCGTTCGCCAGAAACTACGGTGCTTCTCCCTTGAAAAGATGGCCTTAATCAGGGAGCATCTCGACAAGCTCTTGAAGGCTGGCTTTATTCGTGAGATTGACTACTCCGAATGGCTGGCCAACCCAGTGATTGTACAGAAAAAAGGCGGAAAATAGAGGATGTGCGTCGACCACACAGGTTTGAATTCGGCATGACCGAGAATAACTTCCCTCTTCCGCTCATAGATCAAATCATGGACTCCACCGCTAATGCCAAGATGTTGAGCTTCCTCGATGCCTACTCCAGCTACCATCAGATCAAGCTCGCGACAGGTGATGAAGATAAAACGGCCTTCATCACGCTGTTCGGGACGTTCTGCTTCACCACCATGTCGTTTGGTCTCCGGAATGCTGGGGCAACGTTCCAGCGGCTGATGTCCAGGACCTTCGACGCCTAGATCGGCCAGAACCTCGAGGTCTACATCGACGACATCATCGTCAAGAGCTCTTCCGAAGCCGACCACGTTGATGATCTCGCAGAGTACTTTTCCAACTTAAACAGGCATGGGATCAAGCTCAACCCCGAGAAATGCGTCTTTGGTGCAACCTCAAGTAAGGTGCTCGGCTACATGATCGGGGGCTCGGGGGTAGGCCCGAACCCAGAAAAGATCGAGGCGATCGAGAAGATGACCCCCCCCCCCCGACGTCGACAAAACAGGTCCAATGCCTCATCGGCCGTGTGGCCGCTCTCAGCCGGTTCATCTCGAGGCTCGAAGAGCGCGGGCTATTGTTCTTCAAGACCCTGCATAAACCCGGGGGCTTCGAGTGGACCCCCGAAGCTCAGTGATCCTTCGACGAGCTAAAGGCGTACGTCTCAACCCGTCCGCTACTCACGACCCCGCAGCCGGGCGAAGAGCTGCTGCTCTACCTCGCGGCCGTAGCCCAGGCCGTCATTGCCATCCTGGTGGCCGAGCGAGATGGCCGACAGCAACCGATTTACTATGTCAGCGAAGTACTTCATGGACCAAAGGAGCGCACCTCGTGTCCGTGCTACTCTACGCCTTTTCACGGCTTCGCGAAGCTTCGGCAAGCATTTCTAGCGCATGCAGTGGTCGTGTCGAGCAGGGTCCCGATCGGCGAAATCCTGAAGAATCCATAAGCAGGGGGTCGTATTGCCAAGTGGGCCATAGAGCCGACCGAGTTCGACATCCGGTTTGTGGCGCGCCCCACCATCAAGTCGCAGGCGCTCGTCGACTTCGTAGTCGAGCTGACAGCGGAGCCCGCCTCTAAGCTCGAGATCGAAGGAGAGGGCCCCTGGACTATGTTCCTCGATGGGTCGAGGTCGTTCAAACGCTCAGGGGCTGGTATTCTCATATCACCCCCAGGGAGATTCTCTGAAGTATGTGATTCGCTTCAGCTTCCCTGCGACCAACAACGTCGCAGAGTACGAAGCCCTCTTGGCCGGCCTTCGAGCATACAAGTCATTAGGCGTACGCCGGCCAGTCATAAGAGGAGATTCCCAGCTCGTTGTCAACCAGTACAACAAGGACTACCAGTGCTCAGAGCCCTCAATGGCAAAGTACCTCGCCGAGGTACGCAAGATGGAGAAGTGGTTTCGGGACCTGCAGGTCAGGTATGTACCTAGGAAGGACAACTCCGGTGCCGATCTTCTGTCCAAGCTCGGGTCAACCGATGATGAGGTTCCACCGGACGTCATCCTCGAGATCTTGGCGGCACCATCCGTCGCCGACCAGGAAGACTCGGTAGCCCTCCTCGAGAGTGTTCCCTCGTGGATGGACCTGATTGTCAAGTTCCTCGACCTCGGTGAGCTCCCGCCTGATCCAGCCAAGAGCAGCAGGGTCAAGCACCGTGTGAGCTCGTACGGGCTCGTCAACGGACAATTGTATCAGTGGGGCACCTTAGGTGTTCTGGCGAAGTGCGTCACCCCGGAGGGAGGTAAGTACTTGCTAATGACATCCAGTCGGGCCTCTGCGGCACTCATTTTTCTTTCAGCACTATGGTCGGGAAAGCGTTCCGGATGGGCTTCTATTGGCCGACAGTGCTCCAGGATGCTCGGAACATAGTCCGCGCTTGTTGGGCCTACCAGTTCCATGACCGGAAGACGTGCCAGCTGGCCTATGCCCTCTAAACAATTTCCCTCGCCTGGCCGTTCTCGACTTGGGGCCTCGACATCCTCGGCCCTTTCCCTCAGGCGATCGGGGGAAAGAAGTTCCTGTTCGTCGCCATCGACTCCTTCACGAAGTGGGTCGAGGCCGAGACAGTCTCGGCTATCACGACTCAAGCGACAGTAAGGTTTTTTCGCTCATTTGTGGTTACAAGGTATGGGGTCCCTTGCAGGATCATTGCCGACAACGGGACGCAGTTCACTTGCGAGCTGTTCCAAGAATACTGCAAAGACATGGGAGCCAAGGTCTGCTATGCCTCGGTAAGTCATCCCCAGAGCAACGGAGCGGTCGAATGCGCCAACGGACAAATTGTCCAGGGCTTTAAGAAGCGAGTCTTCGACGAGCTCGAGCAGTGGGGCCGGACCTGGGTGGATGAGCTTCCCACCATTATCTGGTCCATCCACACCACACCAAGCCGAGCGACAGGGGCAACCCCCTTTCAGCTCATTTTCGGTGCTGAGGCCGTCCTGCCTTCCGAGGTCATGTTGGACTCCACCAGGGTTACCTCGGTCTACCAGGTCAACCTTGAGCAAGAACGGTCTCTTGACCTCGCCCTCGCGAAAGAAGTAAGGTGCCGTGCGCTGCTACGATCGGTGCATTACCTGCAAGCGCTTCGCAGGCATGCCTCTCGATCGGTACGACCCAGGGAGCTCCTTGTTGGGGATTTGGTCATAAGACGGATTCAGGACCGATCCAACACTAACAAGCTATCCCCGCAGTGGGAGGGCCCCTACAGTGTCGTTTCTGTAGATCGCACGGGTGCTTACCGACTGGCTATGCCCGATGGCAGAGAGCTCGCAAACTCGTGGAACATTGACCAGCTTTGGAAATTTTATGTCTGATGCTCTGTCTCTATATTTTTACGATAAAATAGTTCTGCTTTATCGTCTGTGCTCGTGCCATCCTTTATGCCTCTTTGTATCTCGAGCAACGTGGCTCCGGGTCGTGGTCCCAGGGTTCACCTCCGGAGGGTCGAGCCAGCAGTAAGCCGATTCTTATCGCATCACGACTTCCCTCTGTGGCACGGCTTGTTCTGGTGACCACGCCCACGAGTTCCTGACCTCGAGATACTCGGGCTTCGGTCTGGCCGCCCCTTGCTCAGACGAATGTCGCGGTCTCGAGGTACACCTCCAGGGGCCACGTCCGCAGTAAGTCGACTATCCCCCTGTGGCAGAACTCGTACCCGAGACCGCCCTCGATAAGCGCTTCGAGCTGGGGAGCCGACCTAGCTTTGATTTACCGTAAGCAGGTCTGTTTTATTGCCCGTGCCTATAACGCTCTGTTTGTCTCCTCAGACCGAGGGTCGCAACCTCGAGCGCCAGCCTTCACTCACGCCACGGGACTCAAGCTCAGCATGAGTATTAACCCGCAATAAACGTTCTTCTTCATTGCCTATGCTGACACCTCTTTTGCATCTCAAGGGGCACGACGTCAGGTCGTGGTCTCAAGGTCCACCTCCAAGGGGTCGAATCAGCAGTAAGTCGACTCTTGTCTCGGTAAGCCGACTATCCCCATATGGCAGGGCTCAGGTCGGAGGCTATGCTCAGTAAGCACCTCTCGCTCGAGGCCTGACCTGGTACTTTTCTGCAATAAAAGTTCTTCTTTATTGCCTGCGCTCACGTCTCCTCGCAGCTCGAGTGACGCGACCTCGAGGCGTGACCATAAGGACCACCTCCAGGGGGTCGAGTCAGTTGTAAGCCGATTCTTATCGCGTTACGACTACCCCCTGTAGCAGGGCATGGACCAGAGGTTACGCCGAGAGCTCCTTGACCTCGAGACGCCTATAGGCTTTCCTTTGTTATCTGTATCTGTGTTTGTTTCTCTGCACCATGAGTGCCTTGGCCTCGGGTCACGGTCTCTAGGTTCGCCTCGGGGAGTCAAGGTCGCCGAAAATCGATCTTTATCGTGGTAAGCCGACCATTCCCCCACAGATAGCCAACCAGAGGCCGTCCTCAGAGGGCGCCCTGAGCCTGAAGCGTTCCCGGGCTCAGAGAACATGGTCTCTAGATTCACCTCCGGGGAAACTTCGACCGCAGTAAGTCGATCCTTATTACAGTAAGCTAACTATTCCCCCTTAGCAGGTTTCGAATTAGAGACCGCCCTCAGAGGGAACCCCGAGCTCGAGTGTTTCTGAGCTCGGCTGACTCGACCTGATGCCCAAAACTTGGCCCAAGCTCGAGTATTCCCGGGCTCGGCCATCTTGACCTAACAGTTAAGGCTTGTCCTCGATTAAAGGTAAGTCCAATGGCTTAACACCACCCTGAGCCCTTTTTTCAGGTCGAGGACGTTGGCTAGACCTGTGTGTTATCAGCAAGTCCGCGGTAATCCAGCTCTCGTCGTGGTAAGCCGACTATTCCCCCTAGCAGGTTTTGAATTAGAGATCGCCCTTTGATGGAGCCCCGGACTCGAGCATTTCTGAGTTCGGCTGCCTCGACCTGATGCCCAAAACTTGCCCCAAGCCCGAGTGTTTTCGGGCTCGGCCATCTCGACCTAAAGCCACGGTTAAGGCTTGTCCTCGATCAAAGGCATATCCAATAACCCGACTCCGCCTTGAGCCCTTTTTTCAGGTCGAGGATGTTCGCTAGCCCTCAGGCTCTAGCAACTAACTCCTGCGCCTCGGACCAGCGATAAGGACAGGGCAATAAGGCAAAAGCCAAGTCTTCGGCTAAGATTTCTGGCTAAGTCCTAAAAAGACGCGTTCAATTTCGAACATGAAAGGAATTTTATTTCTTCTGATCAAAATTTACATAACTAACATTTACAAGAGGGGCCGAGTTGTCCTCGCCCCTTTTCCTACCTACTGACCTATCTACAGGTCGGCCATCTCACAAGCAAGCTTCTCCTGCTCAAGTGCGGTGACTCTTGCCCTCAAGGCCAGCGTCTTGGCTTTGGCGTTGGCGACGTGACTCCGCTCCTCTTGAAGCTGGGCTAGAGCGCTCCTCCCTGTCCGGGTCGCTCGTCCCAGCTTCTCCTAGAGCTCGGCAGGGGCCTTCGTGGGGGCAGCGGAAAGCTCCGCGACTTGTTTGCGGAGCGTCTCCGCCTCCGCACGGGTGGCCTCGATGATCTCCGTGGCCGCCGAGCTGCTGGACATTCGCGAGAGCCTCGGTCGACCGCTTCTGCTCGGCCTCGACGGCCTTCGAGAGCTCGAAGGCATGCTCCACCTTCAACTGTCGAACCTCCTCTTGCACTCGTGCCGCGCTCTCCTCGAGGCTGAGGACATAATCGTCACGATCCTCGACCAAGCCACACAGCACCCGAAACTGGTCGGCGTGGGTGCGCATGACCTCAAGCCCCTATGCAGCCAGGCCCAGACCCTGCAGAAACATGGGAAGGGTCACAACGACCATATATATATAAAAGAAAAAAGGAGGAGGATGGGCTCAGGCTCGACTGGCCTCCTGAAGACGGTTTTCGAGGCTCGCGTGGTTGTCGGGAAAGGTCGATGCGCTCCACTCAGTGGCCCTCTTCGGCGCGAGGTCGGTGACACCGGGAGGAGCATCGACCCGGGCCTCCTCGTTAGGGATGTAGGGCAGCGTGGGCGGAGCCGAGCCTCCTGGGGAAGATAGAAGTCATAAAGGAAACAAAAACCCAAAGACAAGGCAACAATAAATGAGGAGATTTGGCGTACCTGACGCTCCGTCGAGCTCGGTGGCGTTCGCAGGCGCCTCGCCTACGAGGGAAGGCTCGAGCTCAGCTACGTCAGCCTTGGCGGTATCGGCTTCATCGACCAAAGCCTCTTCCCTTCTGGCCCCGGCTGCGGCCCCTCCCGAGCCGGCATCCGGCCCAGGGGGCCCCTGGTCGGACCCCCTAGTCGCGTCGCCCTCCGCGGGCGTCGCGGTAGGCCAGGCTTGCTATGAACGTGCTCGGGGGACCAAGGGGTAGTTCCCTGCATCCTCCTCGTCCTCAGACTCGCCTTGGACAATAGTCAAAGTCATTGCCCGTCGGGGGCCCAAACTCTGTAACGAGAAAGGTTGCTAAGACTAGGAAAAGGGGAACACCTACGCTCCAAATCTAGGGCAAAAAATATACGCGTACCTGGGTGACGAGCCTCCGTCTCCTGGGAGGAGGGGGCGTGGCCCGACGCCCCACCCCCGCTGCGGTAGGGGAAGCATCTTCTCCCCTAGCGACCTACGGCCGTGACGCTGGGTGAGGGCTCGGCGGCAGCCGCTGCCCGTTCTTGCTGTAGGGAGAGGAAGAGAAGGTCAGAGAAAAGAAAATGATTGGAAATGACGAGAAGCTGGGACCGAGCCCGAGCGTTCCTGGGCTCAGTGAGATCGACTTACCATCGCGCGGTCACCCCACTCAACGTGAGGCCTCTTGACGGCATGGCTCGGGGCGTTCGGGGCGGGCCTCTTGCCAGCCTTCTTGTTCTTGCCCAGTCCGGGCAGTGGCAGTAGTCGCCTCGCCGTCTCCAGGAGTTCCTAGCTCTCCTGCACGACTCAACACGATCAGAGCAAGCCTGAGCCCAGATCAAACTCTACAAGGGACTAAGAAAAATTACCTCACCGCTCCGCCTTGAGACGTTCTTGGGGACGGGGTTGTCGAGGATGTAGGTGTGGGCTGCCTTCCCAAACACCTCTTGCATGCGCGCCGCCACCCAAGATTCCACCGAGGCTATAGGGAAATGAAAATTTAGGGGGAGGGCAGTCGGGAAGGAGTTCACCCAAGCTCGAGGAAGGTTAAGGTCGGAGAAATTTACCTTTGGTGCCTTCCCGAGTAGGTCGTCCCTCCCTCGAATCTCGAAGAATGGGTGCACCCTCTTTCGTAGAGGGGACACCCGACCTTGCAGGTAGTCAACGACCACTGCCTGGCCGGTGAGACCGCGCGTTGCACAGATGTGGATGGCGGCGATGGCCTCTTGGTCGGCCGCTGAGTCCTCGGGCTCGGGGGTCTCGCGCTTGCTGTCCATGGCGGCGCCGTTGTATGCAAGCCCGCCTCCCTCGCCCTTCTTCAAGTAAAGCCAGTTTTTTGTCCACGCCTCGAGGGAGTCCCGGGTCGGGACTTGAAGAAAAGTGCAAGGAAGTCCGGTCCGCAGCTGGAAGTTCAGGGACCCGACTACGGGGTCTTTCGAGGTGCGGAACAAGAAATAAAAGCGAAAAAAGAGGGAGGGAGTGAGAAGGATTCCCAGAAATCCCTCGTAAAGATGGGAGAAGATAGAAAGAAGAAGGGTGGAGTTCGGTACCAGATTGACGAGCTCGATCTCGCATTGTGCAAGAACGGCCGCCAGAAGTCGTCAGTTCATGTACCAAGAGCGTGTAATCGCCCGTGCTCACGATTTTTTCCTCCCGGGGGTGCGGCTCGGCCTACCCAGCCAGGAGTCACCAGTTTGCTGGGTCCAAGAGTCCCAACGCCTCTAGCTCCTTCATCCTCTCCACGGTAGGGTATCAAAGCAGCAGAGCCCGGGTGTCTTTGGTCACAGTTTCCGATTTGAAGATAGAACAGGAAAGCCTGAGCGTTCCCGAGAACGACCACATCAAAGGCCTCTGAGGGGTTCTCGCGCGCAAGGTCGGGCTCGAGCGCTTCCGAGCTCGACCAAGGAGCTGATCCCTCCTTGAAGGACATCAGACTCAAGAACGTCCCGAATTTCAGGGTCATCCCTTAAGCCTCGGGGCTAGCTGTCTGGGATCGGTACCCTCGCCACGTGAAATCATCCCCCGGGTCTCGTGGTAGCTTTCCACTAGCTCGGGAGCTTGTCTCCGACCTAGGAAGTGCACTCCTCAAGCCCGGGCTCGGGTCCAGTGAGCTCGGGTTCAGACGCGAGGACAAAGACCCTGCTCAACCCCGACGCCACGACCTCTGCACCTCCCGGGGTAAAAGGCATTTGTAATAATTTGTTTATCTCGTGTAAAAACTCTCCCCTGCGTGGGAATCAGTGCCAAACCTGCCCATGCGTGGGAACTAGGGCCTAGCAACTCTCAGCAACTCCCGTCAACTACCAACGGCTACCGTCAGCCCCCAACAACCATCGACGCCGCCCAGCAACTCCCATCGACTAACCACGGGCACCTGACGTCAGCCTCAGGACCACGTAGCGAAGCTCCTAGAGGACTATAAAAAGAT
This sequence comes from Otatea glauca, assembly GCA_036346275.1. Classification (NCBI taxonomy): domain Eukaryota; kingdom Viridiplantae; phylum Streptophyta; class Magnoliopsida; order Poales; family Poaceae; genus Otatea; species Otatea glauca. The sequence goes on along the minus strand of CM070717.1, from coordinate 17,500,797 downwards.
GATGGATCACCCCGACCAAAAGAGGGAAAAACAGACATACACACAGAGACAGACGCGCACAAGGTGAAGCGCGGTCGACCTGGCTTTTTCCTACCCGTAGCTTCGCTCCTAAGCGACCCTGAGCTCGGGCCCCACTTGTATTCTCCCACAGAGCTTCATTTACACCTTTCGCCATAGGGCAAGACTAGAGTAGAGCTGTTACCCGAACTCGGGGGCTCGAACTAGTATAAACCTCATGTTCATTGCTTCTTCCCCGACACACACCCCGCGACGCGCACCATTCCTAGACGAGCACGACTTCGGGCCTCGCCCTCACACGATCTACTCATAAGCCCCCTCTGCTGTCGGCGGTTCCAATCGTCGACACATTCGTTCACAATATAGAACACAAACATGCTTAACAGCAGCACACATGCATATCGCATTCACATATATATAATATTATTTACATATGGACTAGTTGGAGCTTTTAGGATCTTTAAACCTACCGTCAGCTGATATAACTTCTACCCAGTACCACTGGCATAAGTGGTCTCATAATTTGTTGAGTTCTTTGCTTTGTAAGCTCTTCTAACGGATATCGATGTTCTGCAAAATAGAAATGAGTGCTCTAATTTAAGTTTTAAAATTTTTATGTAAAAGTCTAAGTGTATTATTATGCATGTACATATACCTTAGGGCAAATGTCCGCGCCGCCGACCACGAATAGCATGTGAAGCTTGACGTAGAAGCCACACAGGTTATCACTGCCCCTGTTGATGACACTGTGAAGAAAGAAAAAGAAATTAAGAGATGAAGAATAGATGTCAGAAAAAGTTAATCCTATATATGCTAGGCACTTTTACCTTGAAGCGCTTATACTCCAGCTTGGAGCCCTTTTTGTCATCATGTGTCCCTCCTTCAGCAACGTAGGCCGAGAAATCCCTACATACATTAGAGAGATACCATTGAATCAAAAAAAATGAATATAGTTAAATTCAGAAAGTGTTAGGTAAGAGTAGTGTACTTACTTCTCCAAAGTAGGCTTGATTGTGTAGGCTATTGATCTCTTCTCGAGCGAGTTAAAAGTGTAGACTTTGTTGTCACTAAGAGCGAGCACGGGTAGAACCCAATGGTTGCTTATTAAATGGTATGCAGTGCAAGGAAATAAGTTCACATACGGTTTAAGTGCGTACAAGTAATTGAAGGGTAAAGTAAACTTACTCCTCGTGGTACGGGAATAGAACGAAGTCCTTCTTCAACTCAGCTTTCAATGCCCCCTTGATGTAGATGGCAACGAATTCCAGTTGTTGCCTAGCCATGGTTGCGGACACAAACTCAAGGTCGATGAACCCAACTAGTTGTCGACAAGTCACAGCTTGCTGCCTCATTGCCCTGCAACTCGTGTTGAATGTTAAAATACATAATGCGAAATCCTATAAAAATCAAAAGCTCATGTTGTATGGTGCGATACTCACAGCATCCAGGATCGTACAGTAGAAATATCAATGGCTATCAGTTGGTACAAATGGAACAGATCCTCCAAACTGACTGGGAATGTCCCATGGTCATCGCTATGGAAATGTCCCTTTCTGTACTTCAAATTGATATCGACACGTCGTTCAGCCACATTCACTCTGTCAATGTATCATCCGTAGAGCATGCGAGTTCACTTGTCTAGAGCATTCAATTAGCTGATAGCCAAAAGGGGCTTTCCATGTACGTAGGCCTTAAAATCTTGAGGGGTGTTTGTGGCTTGTGCTGATTTTCCTTTTTGGGTAGAAGGAGTCTTCAAGGTCGGGGCAAGGGGCTTTTCAGGTACTTCAAGGGGTATTTTTCGAACCCGAATATGCAAATCCGGATCCTCTGTTTATTCTGCACTAGTCTAGGATCACGCTAGTGCACACAGGCTCAACAAAGATGATTATCACAATCATACCCAACGATAGCACAATAAAGACTTCATCAAATTAAATATAACTGTTAGACAATCTTATGATCCACCTTACATGAATACACCTCGCAGGGCTAAGACTGAAAAAGAAATAAACTGTAGCAAAAATATAAACTTATTCAAAGATAAAAAACCTCCTATTTGCCAAAGGCAACTCACAAGGTTCGCACCCTAGTTATTCGTCTCCTCCTGGTACTCCTCAAGAGCAAGCATAGCTTCTTCTCCAACTTGTGGGATTTTGTTGCAAGGGGGTGAGTACATAAAGCACTCAACAAGTTGTGCACAGAATGAAAGTCTAATATACTATATGCATGGCTTATTACAAAGGAATGGCTGACATGGTTAATTTGCATAAAACAACATTTGAAAGGAATAGCATAAATAGATTGAAAGATAGTAAAACAAATAATAACAATAATAAATTTCTCATTTGCTCTCCAATAACCAACCCATATCCCTAATCCATAATCCAACATCCATAACCACATTTGTTTTGATAAAATTTAACCCTTGATTGTAATAACCGAGCAATGCTCAATACCTCGAGCACGGCTATTCGAATAGGTTTTACACTTTGCAGATGTTATACATTTCTCCCACAAGATACAACCATACACCACAAAGGCGAATGATTATAACAAAGCCTTTTCAATGCCTACCTAAACCAGGTACTATCCGCTAAGGTTTCAACAATGGTGGGACTGGTTACCACATCCAGGGCCCCCCTCTTGCACCATGTGAGCTCACCCGTGCGAGGACTGGTTACCACAACCCGGGTCTCACACCACCACTAATAGTACCAAAGCTTAGATATAACAAATTAATCATCTAAGTCTGTCCCATACCAGACTCGTGGTTGTATGAATGACTCGGTTCAAATTCTTGCAAGGTTAAGTCCTTAATTGACCAAGGCAAGACTAACAAAAAATTATCAAGGAAAGCAATCTGACCGCCCAAGTGCCACATTGGCCCACCACAAATCCTTGCCACTTGCCTCAGTCTAAATTTTACCACCCCGGTTGTTTTATAATGCACCACGTGCCATCAACAACAACAACATTATGTGACAACACCTGACACACAAGTTAATAAACATGTTGCATAATCATGAAGTAAGATTAATCATTCTTACATAAAATGATGACTCGTTGCATGGCTAAGCATACTACTTGCGTTCTAACTACCCACATTGGCATTTATAGCTACCAACTAGTATGAAACCATTTTAGGGTGGAAAATGAAATACGACATATGATATGGCAAGGTGGATATAACACAATTGGATGAATAACTATACCCAACATAATTGAAACAAGCGATATTTGAATTATCATGCAATACTTTGAAACAATATAATATTTAAAGCATGGGTTCAACATGATAAAAGCACAAATTACCTTCAAAAAGCTCTGACTCCTGCTCTGGACCTTGTTCAAGTGCTGCCTCCCCGATCACAAACTCAACGGGCAACTCAACGTCTGTGCGAAATGAAAGAGAAAGTAATAAATACCAAAAACAGAGAGAAAGATCAACTCCAAAAATTAAATAAAATTCACCATTAAATATAGTATGATTTAAAAAAATTTAGAAACTGGAATCACCTCAATGGAAGCTCGAATGAAAAATGATAGAACTAGGCGTCCCGATCTTTCGATGAGAGGAGGTAGCGTCGATCTGGTGGAGGGTGAAGTTGGCGGCCCGACTACAACGAACCCGACGTTGCGCCTTAGCGACCGGTACACCACCCTCCTGAAGGTTATTGATCCCGCGAGAAGCGCGACCAACCTGACCACAAAGGTCTTTGTTCCTGCGAGCAATCGAAGAACCAGCAAGGATAAGGGATTACAATCTACTCAATTGCGAATATGAATTCAGATCGGTTCTGAAACAAAAACACTCGAAGTTGGGGTTCCGATGAACAAGTAGACGGACGGCCTAGTCGGCACGCGCGAGTACAAGCAATAGCAATGGCTAACTGAATCAAACAAAACCCAACACCCTAACTATGGTGGCGCCTGGCTAATTATAGACCAAGGGCGTGCAGCACAAGGCCTTAACATGGGCCTACTGATTACAACTCGAAATAAAGACTAGAGCCTAATTAGACTCGGACTGGAAAAGTGTTCTGGATTGTTTTGCGTATTCCCGTTGACTCGGAAGGAATTTGGAGGTGATCTCGGATCGGTTCGAAAGAGGACGACCAGAGCTTTCGTTCTTGTACTCGTAGACCTCCAGAAGCCTTCTGGATCGAAAGTTATGGCCGTTTGAATTTGACCATCTCTGGAAGTCCGAATCTAATTCCAATTTGCTCTTCCCTCCGACGCGAACTCCTTCGTGCGTTGTGGGTCTTCCCCATGGTTCCTAAGAATAATCACATCATCACAAAAATTAAGTAGCATCCCATTCATTGTATCATTAATTGGAATACTTAGGAACGCCTTCACTTGATAATTTAGTTGACGTGCACGGGCTCGAGTGAGTGGTCCTTGATGTGGTGGTTCATCCTGGTGAGTGGAGTTAGAGCTAGTTGTATCCATTGTGGAGATGTCCTCATCATCCTCCCTCTCTTGAAACGGTGTCGTCCTCGACTCAAGCTCATCTTCATCACCCATGTACGGCTTCAAATCAGCAACATTGAAAGAATTGCTTACACCGTAGTCTGCAGGCAAATCAACCTTGTATGCATTATCATTTATCTTAGCAATCACTTTAAAAGGACCATCAGCTCTAGGCATCAATTTAGACTTTCGCAAATCAGGAAACCTATCCTTTCTCAAGTGCAACCAAACAAGATCTCCAGGTTCAAAAGTTAATTCCTTCCTACACTGACTACCAGCAGCTCTATATCTAGCATTCATGCGCTCAATGTTATCTTTAGTAGTCTCATGTAATTTCAGCACAAAATTAGCACGTTTAGCAGCATTTAAGTTTACTTTTTCAGAACATCGTAATGGCAAAATATCAATGGGTGCACGAGGATTGAAACCATATAACGCCTAAAAAGGAGTCATCTTGGTAGTAGAATGCAATGAGCAGTTGTAGGCAAACTCCACATGAGGTAGGCACTCTTCCCACATCTTCAAATTGTTCTTCAAAATAGCTCTCAACATTGTAGACAACGTTCTGTTGACAACTTCAATCTGGCCATCAGTTTGAGGGTGACATGTAGTAGAAAACAAAAGCTTGGTACCCAGTTTCTTCCAAAGCGTCCGCCAAAAATGACTCAAAAATTTTGCATCCCAATCTAACACAATTGTGGAAGGCACTCCATGTAGGCGAACTATCTCCCTGAAAAACAAGTCAGTAATGTTTGTAACATCACTCTTATGACAAGGTATAAAATATGCCATCTTAGAAAACCGATCCACGACAACAAATATGCTATCCCTCCCCCTCTTTGTCCTAGGTAGGCCTAAAATAAAGTCCATTGAAATATCCACCCATGGAACACTAGGGACAGGAAGAGGCATATATAAACCATGTGGGTTCAGTCATGACTTAGCTTTATTGCAAATAGAACAGTGAGAGAGATAGTGCTCCACATCGAGCCTCATCTTTGGCCAATAAAAATGGTTGGCCAACACATCCTCTGTCTTCTTCACACCTAAGTGGCCATCAGTCCTCCTCCATGTGCTTCCTGAAGCAACAACAAACGAACAGATCCAGCTGGAATGCATAGCTTGTTAGAACGAAACACAAATCCATCATTAACAATGAACTTATTCCAAACTCTTCCTTCCTTACAATTTAGCAAAACATCTTTAAAATCAGCATCAAGCGCATATTGCTCTTTAATCGTTTCCAAGCCAAAGATTTTAGAGTCTAATTGTGAAAGCATGGTATATCGTCGAGATAAATCATCAGCAATAACATTATCCTTCCCCTTCTTGTGTTTGATAACATAAGGGAAAGACTCAAAGAATTCTACCCATGTTGCATGCCTACGGTTCAACTTATTTTGGCTACGAATGTGCTTCAAGGATTCATGATTAGAGTGTATAACAAACTCTTTGAGCCACAAATAATGTTGCCAAGTCTCTAATGTTCGAACTAGTGCATACAATTCCTTATCATAAGTTGAGTAGTTCAAACGAGGCCCAGATAATTTCACACTGAATTAAGCAACTGGCTTACCTTCTTGGATCAGCACGCCTCCAATCCCAATGCCACTAGCATCACACTCAAGTTCAAAAGTCTTACCAAAGTCTGGGAGTTGGAGCAGTGGTGCATGGGTCAACTTCTCTTTCAACAAGTCAAAGGCATCTTCATGTGACTTACCCCATTGGAAAGCCACGCCTTTCTTGGACAACTCATTCAATGCAAAGAATCGATCAAATCTTTCACGGCTTAATGATAGAATCCGCAAGTCCAAGGAAACTCCGCACTGTGTGACCGCTTTAGAGTCGGCCAACTCAATTGCCTCAACCTTGGCTTGATCAACTTCAATTCCTGTGGAGTAACAACATAGCCAAGAAAAGCAACTCGATCGGTGCAAAATGTGCACTTCTCAAGGTTACCAAATAAACGTGCATCTCGTAAGGCATCAAAAACAGCACGCAAATGAGCAAGATGTTCATCTAATGATTTGCTATAGATCAAGATATCATCAAAATATACCACCATAAATCTACCAATGAAAGCACGCAAAACTTCATTCGTTAGTCTCATGAAAGTGCTAGGTGCGTTTGTCAATCCAAAAGGCATCACTAGCCACTCATATAGACCGAACTTAGTTTTGAAAGCTGTTTTCCATTCATCACCTAATTTCATGTGGATTTGGTGGTAACCACTACGCAAATCAACCTTAGAGAACACAGTAGAGCCACTTAATTCATCAAGCATATCATCTAACCTAGGAATAGGATGATGATATCTAATGGTAATGTTATTGATTGCTCTACAATCCACACACATGCACCATGATCCATCCTTCTTAGGAACTAAAATGACCGGAACGGCACAAGGACTAAGAGATTCACGCACGTACCCTTTGTCAAGCAGTTCTTGCACTTGGCGTTGTATCTCCTTAGTTTCTTCCGGATTAGTCCTATATGGCGCTCGATTGGGCAATGATGCTCCAGGAATGAGGTCAATCTGATGTTCAATCCCTCGAATTGGTGGCAAGCCTGGAGGAACGTCCTTGGGAAAAACATCAATATATTCTTGCAAAAGGTTAGTTACAGCAGGAGGCAAAGCAGCAGGTATCTCCTCAAATGAGAACAAAGCATCCTTGCAAACTAAGGCATAGCAAACAGATTCATTAACAACCAGTTCCTTCACATCAGATTTGGTAGTGAGAAAACTTGCACCTTTCAACATAATCTCATTTTTGTTATCACAAACAAAACTAGAATTTTTCTTTTTAGCACTTTCATCAATCTTTCGTTTACTAGCTCTAGCAATGTTCTCTTTAAGAATGGAATCGGGAGTCGTAGGATTCAATACAATCTTCTTTCCCTTATGCACAAAAGAATACTGGTTGGTTCTACCATCATGCACAGAACTTTTATCATATTGCCAAGGTCTACCTAACAATATAGAACATGCTTGCATGGGTACGACATCACATTCAGCAAAATCATGATAGGAACCAATAGCAAATTGTACTCTCACCAAGCGTGTAACCTTAACCTTACCAATACTGTTGAACCATTGAACATAGTAGGGCTGGGGGTGCGATCTTGTCTCCAACGAAAGCTTCTCCACCATGTTCAAGCTTGCAAGGTTGTTGCAACTTCCTCCGTCAATGATCACACGACATGATCGCTCCTTGACGACATATTTGGTTTGGAACAGGTTGTGCCGCTGATTTTGGTCGGACTTTCCAACTGACACTCAATGCACGCTGCATAATGAGGCTCTCATAATGGTCAGCATGGTTGGCATCAATGTGCTCTTCCTGGTCATGATCATCTTCACTCCCTGCATTGTCAGCTGCAAGCATAGCATATGTTTCTTCATCCAAATCACTAGCAGAAGAAAACTCACCATTGTCTCGCACAATCAGCACACGCTTGCTCGGACATTGACTCCTCATGTGATCATACCCCTTGCATTGATGGCATTGTACATCCCTCGTCCTCCTAGTTGAAGAAACCGAAGCAGAGCTCTTGGCGGGCTCTGGTGTAGAAGTTTTTGTTACCTCCGAAGCCTTGGAAGTCGGCGCAGAAGAGGAAGGTCGATTCTTGTTGTTGTTGGAGGACGGTGCAGCCGGTTGCCTTGTGGCTGTAGGTGGAGCTCGTGTTGACCAAGTGTTAGCATGACCTGCCGAAATATTAGTTCTCGTGCTAAACCATTTGCATCGTCCCTGCACTTCTCTTTCAGCATTGCAAGCAAGATGAAACAAGCGAGTGATTGAATTATATTCCTTGTAATTAAGAATGTCATAAATCTCATGGTTCAAATTTCACCCATAAAGCTAGCCATGCAGCCTCCTCGCACTTCTCTATACCACAAATAGCAACATGCCCATTTGTAATTCCTGATAGTATTCCTTTACACTCTTACTATCTTGCCTAAGCAGCTGCAGCTTATTTATCAAATCACGCTGGTAATAAGAGAGAACAAATCTAGCTCGCATGATTCTTTTCAAATCAGCCCGCTTTGCGCAAAGATTGGGATTCTTACGTCGAAACTCACTCCACCAAACAGAGGCAAAATCTGAACTCACTAGTGGCAGCCCTAACTCTTTGTTTTCGTGATACTCATGACATGCAAACTTTTGTTCTACAGCTAATTCCCATGTGAGGTATGCATCAGATCATATTTTCCATCAAAAGGTGGAATAGAGAATTTAATTCGCCAAGTGTGTCATCATCGCATGCACTTCACGTGGCATGTGCAAGGAGGCATGCCGGCGATTGCGTGCAACTACCGTCGCAGATGGGCTCCTCGCCGCCCACCTCCGTGTCAAGAGAGTATTCATCAACATTCTCCTCCACCTCGCTGCCCAAAGCACCATTGTTGTTGTGATGCCGACGAGAGCAGCGCCGCCTCTCTGAAGGAGCTCGCCTGAACTCATCAAGCCGCTTTATCACCTCGGCAAGTGAAGTGTTAATAGCAACAAGTGAGGTGTTGGTGCCAACTGAGCCTTCTCCACCTGTCCCAAATACCATTTACCACCGCACATCACCATCAAGGCCCTCTCAGATATAGCTTGACTCGGCGCCGAATGTTGAATGATTCCCCTAGTGCGAGGGGAATGTTGACCATCATTGCTTGTCGCTCCCGACATGGTTAGAAAGCAAAGGAACAAACAATTCACAGGAAAGGGCACTGTCTCTCAACTTGTATCACCAAGCTCTTACAAGTTCTTACCAAGCCTTAGCAGGAGGTGTCGGCGACCGCGAGTCAAAATCTCCTGGAGAGGTAGTGTACAGATGCCAAACGCTAGAGACTGGTAAGTTGTAGTTTTCTGTGGAGCTATAGGTAGTCGAGAAACAACTCAAGGAAATGCTAGAGCCACGTTAGTCAAAACAAGTCAATAAACATTCGCCGACGGATGTGCTGGTCCTATGCAAGGCCGTATAGAGACGCAAGCCTATTCACAGATGTCATCACGGAACAGCAAGTAAAGTGAAGAGAAACAACCTGAGATATCTCCCCTTCTTTTCTCTCCTTTTTTTTTGGCCAGAGTCCCAAACTTGGAAATATGAATTTCTAGGATCCCGGAACACAATTTGTCACAAGCACTTTTGCGGAAAAATACTAGGCGCCCCGATCTTTCGATGAGAGGAGGTAGCGTCGATCTAGTGGAGGGCGAAGTTGACGGCCCGACTACAACGAACCCGACGTTGCGCCTTAGCGACCAGTACACCACCCTCCTAAAGGTTATTGATCCCACGGGAAGCGCAACCAACCTGACCACAAAGGTCTTTGTTCCTGCGAGCAATCAAAGAACCAGCAAGAACAAGGGATTGCAAGCAACTCAATTGCGAATATGAATTCAGATCGGTTCTGAAACAAAAACACTGGAAGTTGGGGTTCCGATGAACAAGTAGACGGGCGGCCTAGTCGACACGCGCGAGTACAAGCAATAGCAATGGCTAACTAAATCAAACAAAACCCAAAACCCTAACTATGGTGGCGCCTGGCTAATTATAGACCAAGGGTGTGCAACACTAGGCCTTAACATGGGCCTACTGATTACAACTCGAAATAAAGACTAGCGCCCAATTAGACTCGGACTGGAAAAGTGTTCTGGATTGTTTTGCATATTCCCGTTGACTCGGAAGGAATTTGGAGGTGATCTCAGATCGGTTGGAATGAGGACGACTAGAGCTTTCGTTCTTGTACTCATAGACCTCCAGAAGCCTTCTTGATCAAAAGTTATGGCCGTTTGAATTTGACCATCTCTGGAAGTCCGAATCTGATTCCAATTTGCTCTTCCCTCCGGACGCGAACTCATTTGTGCGTTGTGGGTCTTCCCCATGGTTCCTAAAAATAATCACATCATCACAAAAATTAAGTAGCATCCCATTCATTGTATCATTAATTGGAATACTTAGGAACGTCTTCACTTGATAATTTAGTTGACGTGCACGGGCTCGAGTGAGTGGTCCTTGAAGTGGTGGTTCATCCTGGTGAGTGGAGTTAGAGCTGGTTGTATCCATTCTGGAGATGTCCTCATCAAAAAAGATATATCTATTCAAGGTTTGAAATAAAAGATAAAACAGAAAATAGAAAAATTTGAATTAACCGAATTATTCTTATACCGAAAATAGCATTTATGAAGTCATGTTGACATCAGCATAGAAAAATATTTCTATATAGAAAAAATGATTTGTGACGTCATGCTGACGTCACTGGACATGTGGTGGCACCTCAGCGTGACACGTGGCTTAACCATTGCGCGACACGTGTCACGGTGCATGGACCTAGTCCACGGCCAACACTGGTCCACCGTGGATCAGCGGCACTGTGCTTGTGCACCCACTGACGCAAGCAACACACGTGGCATCATCAGATCGATGACACGTGGCACAAGACCAACGGCTGCGATTAAGACACGCGACGTCAAAATCTCGACCGTTCGCGCTAGATCTGAAGGTGAAGATTAAAGGCGATGACATCATCAGCGATCATTGGCGGCGATGCATCAATACTCATTTGACACACGGCAGTCACACGATTCAAATCTGACGGTTAAGATCTATCGAAACGACGCTTCAGCGGCGAACATGCGACACCCGATCGGAATGCTTGGCGCAGATCCAACGGTAGATGACGGGCGACGCGAGGTGGCAAGATCGGATACGATCAGCACAAATCCAATGGTAGCGGCAGACGGAGTGGTAGTGCACACGCGACGAGATGTGGACCACACGTTATCGATCGGACGACTGAGAGAGCTTGAGAGGTTGACGATGGCATGGCGCGTTCTCACCAGAGAGAAAGATGGTGACGTGGTGGACAGCGTTTTGGGGCACATCTGACGGCGTGCATTCACTGGTTCGACGCGGCGTGACGTGGTGGACTCGGATCTGGACACAGACGCGGCGGAAGAAGACGGAAGGTGATGGAAACGGCGATAAACCGCGGCGGCGCGCTACCTCCGAACTTCAGCGAGCTCTTGCGGGTGAACAGTGGTGACTCAGGAGGTGGGTGTGTCTCAAAGTGAGGAACCCAAATGCATTAAATAGGGATCTCAGCTTCCGTGTAGGGCACGTAAACCCAAACAGATTCGGCGGCGACGGCGGAGATTCGATCCGAATACAGCGAGCCGACATGGCACAATCCTGACCCAATCAGACGGGTCACGATGCACGGCGACGCGGGCAAGCAAGGGCGGTTGGATTAAGATCCAACGACGGTTGTGCAGCGTGGCTAGGGTTTCGAGGGGCGACGGGCTGTATAGGTCGGTGACACAGAAAAACGTGCCAGGCCAAAGGGGTTTTGGCCCAAAACTATTCACACGATTTTTAAATCATTTCGAATAAAAACAATTCAGAAAATACATAAGTTCGAAATAAATAGCAAAAATATCATGAAAAATCCAAAAAAATTTAGAAAATTTAGAAAAAATTTAGAACCCAAAAAAAATATTTTCAGCAACGGTTCATTTAAATTTTTCATATTTTTGAAATAACTTATAAATGGCCATAAATCAAGTAATGCAAATTAATTCAATTAAATTTCACAAAATTCAATAAAATATAAAATGCAAATTAAATTCAAGAAATGCAAAAATTGGGGTGTTATAGGTGTTGTGGCCTCTATCAGCTTTGTCTTCTTGACAGGAGTCTTTGTGGCCTCCTATGGTTCTGTGCCTATCGTGCTAGTCCTTTTGCGTGCAAGCTCTGCACTCTGCATAGGAGCAGGAGCAGGTGCAGATACGGTAGGAACCTACCACTACTACACAACAGGCAATCCTTGCTTGCATATCACTGTCGGTTGGGATAGAGCCAACAGTGATAACATATCATTGCCGGTTCGAAAGTTAAGCTGGGAGGAGAACTTATCACTGCCGGTTCGTCCAACCAACCGGCAGTCTATCAACCGGCAGTGATACTGGAATTTTCACTGCCGATTTTACACCAGAACCAGCAGTGATATTTATTTTCCCACGCAATCCGAGCTTATCCCTGCCGGTTCTGTGCAGAACTGGCAGTGATAAGTCCTTTATATATCTGGCCGTCCCTTCCCTCGACCGATCGAGCATAATAGAGAGGAGTCTTTGCTCGATTGATTGTGACGAATTGCTGCTGAAAAATTGTATTAAAACTCAAATCTATTTCTCTTCAAGGTTAGTAATTTGATCTACATTATATTTGTAGTTGGATTTTACTTTATAGATTGCTTTAGATTTTGATAATTACAATTCTGATTCATTTCAATGATTTAGTGGATTTTTAAATAGTGAAAATTGCTAAATGAATTTTGAATAATGAAAAATGGTAGATGGATTTTGCAATAATGAAAACTGTAAGATACATTTGTAAATCTAATTATTTACAAATGTATTCTTATTTTCAATTATTAAAGTAATTAAAAAATTGCAACATTGATATTATAAATTATGAAAGTAATAAAAAATTTCTAAATGGATATTTTTAATATATTCAAAATATATCCTAATTATTTACAATAATTTTCAATTTTGTAAATAATAAAAAATTGCCAGATGGATATTTACATAATGAAAAAAGGTTGATGTATTTTCAAATTTTGAAATAATAAAAAAAAATTAGATGGATATTTACATAATCAAAAAGGTTGATGTATTTTAATATAGTCAAAATATATCCTAACTATTTACAATTATTTATTATTTTTTAAATAATAAAAAATTACAAGATGGATATTTACATAATGAAAAAAGATTGATGTATTTTAATATAGTAAAAATATATCCTAACTATTTACAATTATTTTCATTTTTTAAAATAATAAAAAATTGCTAGATGGATATTTAAATAATGAAAAAATGTTGATGTATTTTAATATAGTCAAAATTGCTACATGGATTTTTAAATCTAATCATTTATAATTATATTGTTATTTGCAATTATATGCTCATGTGATGTTTGATTTAATTAATTGTAGATGGACCGAAGGTGGATGTATGACACGGATCGTTGCGGCGCAGAGTTCTTTAATGGTGTGACTTGTTTTGTAAACGCGGCTGCTGCGCACAAGTCGAAGAATCTAGCGGACTATATGTGTTGTCGATGCGTTGATTACAAAAATGAGAAGTTGTTTTCTACCATAGAGTCGATACGTGCACACTTCCTTCAAAGGGGTTTCAAGGCAGGCTATACCTGTTGGACCGAGCACAGTGAATTTGAGATTGTACATGAAGGGCAACATATTGCTGAAGATGACGGAGACAACGATATGACGGCGATCAAGGATACGTTTGTTGATAGTCACGACGATGATCTGGATCAAATGTTGCATGATGGGGAGGGGGACTTCACGAGTGAAAGAGAGTTTCAAAAGTTCCAGCATATGGTAGAAGACTCCACAACACCATTGTACCCGGGCTACAAGGAGGAGCAAAAAAACTGCATACCGTGCTTACACTACTGCAGTTGAAGGCAATCAATGGTTGGTCCGATAAGAGCTTCACTGAGCTGTTATGTCTCTTGGGTGACTTGCTTCCAGAGGGTAACGTGTTGCCTACAACTACGTACCAGGCCAAGCAGGTTGTCTGCCCATTGGGACTGAAAGTACAAAGAATACACGCATGTCCAAACGATTGCATGTTGTATCGCAATGTGTTTGCAGACTTGGATGCCTGTGTTGTTTGCAAAGCAAAGCGGTATAAGGGCAACGATGATATCCATAACGATGATGTCAGGGTGAAGCATAAGAATAAGAGATCCCCCCGTAAGGTGGTGTGGTATTTCCCTATAATCCCCCATCTGAAGCAATTGTTTGCGAACAAAAGGCATGCCCAATTGCTACGATGGCACACTGAAGAGCGTAAGAAGGATGGAATGCTCAGACACCCTGCTGATTTTGTGCAATGGAGGAAGATCGACAGAAAATATAAGAAGCACTTTGCATATGATGTGAGGAATATAAGGTTCGGGTTGAGTACGGATGGGATGAATACTTTCGGAAACATGAGTAGTCGTCATAGTACTTGGCCGGTGACTCTATGTATCTACAACCTTCCTCCTTGGCTTTGTATGAAGCGGAAGTACATTATGATGCCACTACTAATCTAAGGGCCCAGGCAACCTGACAACGATATCGATGTGTACCTCAAACCATTGGTTGAAGATCTTCTAATATTGTGGAACAATAGAGTACGGGTATGGGATGAGTACAAAAGATATAATTTTATCCTACGCACATTATTGTTTGTAACCATTAATGATTACCCTGCCATTGGTAACCTGTCGGGACAGACAACAAAAGGGTTCAACGGATGCGTCCAGTGCTTGGATGATACAGCTAGCCGGTGGCTGAAGAACTGTCAGAAAATGGCTTACATGCGGCATTGTAGGTTCCTTCGCAAGGATCACCCATTCCGCAATAATAAGAGAGCTTTTGACGGGACAAAAAAGACTGCCTTAGCTCCGAAGAATCGCACTGGGAAACAGATATTTGCGGCTGTAAAGGATCTTCATATTATTCATGGAAAGGGAGACAACAGTACATCTATCCTGAGTTCCCGTGATAAGGCTCTTTTGTGGAAAAAGATATCAGTATTTTGGGTTCTACCTTATTGGCGACACTTGGAAGTTCGACACGAAATCGACGTCATGCACATACAGAAGAACATGTGTGACAGCTTGCTTAGTATCTTACTGGATATACCTGGAAAAATAAAGGATACCCTCCACGCATGGATGGACCTTGAAGATATGAAACTCAGGAAGGAGCTGCATCACGAAGACATGGATACAGGCAAAAAGTACCTTCCCGCAACCTGCGACACCCTGAGCAAGAAAGAAAAAATTAGCGTGTGTGAATGCTTGCACGGAGTCAAAGTTCCGTCTGGTTACTCTGCCAACATAAAGAGACTAGTCTTAATGAAAGACTTAAAATTAATTGGCATGAAGTCTCACGATTGCCACATGATGATGACACACATGCTTCCAATTGCAATTAGGGGTGTTCTGCCAGAGAAAGTCCAAGAACCAATTATAAAGTTATGTTCATTCTTCAACGCGATTTCACAGAAGGCCATCGATCTGTTAAAACTAGATAAGCTGCAGGAATACGTGGTCCACACTCTGTGCAGGCTTGAGATGTGTTTCCCTCCATCTTTTTTTGATATTATGGTCCATCTCATTATTCACATTGTGAAAGAGATACGGATTCTTGGTCCCATGTTTCTACATCATATATACCCTTTCGAGAGATTCATGGGGGTTATAAAGAAATATGTTCGTAACCGACATCGGCTAGAAGGCTGCATGGCCGATGGTTGGGGAACGAGGAGGTCATTGAGTTCTGCGTCGATTATATGGATCTCAAATCGATTGGTTTGCCTATATCTCGGCATGAGGGGGGCTACAGGGGAAGTGACAGTAGGCGAGAAATCACTCCGTACAACCAATCTAGCTTCATTCACACCAGCACATTTCGCAGTTTTAGGACAATCAGTTGTGGTGGCCCCATATGTCAACATGCACAAGAGCATGCTATCCAAAACAAACCCAGGGAAGTCAGAGGGTTGGATCGCGAGAGAGCATAGAGATAACTTCAGCGATTGGTTGTGTAGGCACATGATGCATACGAAGACATAATGCGCTTAGTTAAAAGTGTTGGCTCAGGGACCATCAACTACAATTCGGACATTCCAAGGATACGGCGTAAATAGTTTTACATTTTATACAAGAGCATAAGATAAAAAGAGCACTAACCAAAACAGCGATATCCGTATAGATGCCTATGACAGCAATGAAAATAGGAAAAGCTACTACGATTCATAGAAGAGATTTGAGAGCTTGACTATGGACCTTTGAAGGTCCCTCTCTTTCGGTGCCAATGGATCAGACTTCCAGGGGGCGTGAACATCGACAAGTACGTTATCACTATCGTGGACCTCAAACTCGTCGGATATAGCGAAAGACCATTCATACTTGCTAATTCTGTTACACAAATCTTCTTTGTAACTGACCCGGCTAATAAGGAACGCTGTCGAGGAGGAAAAAAAGGATTGTCAGAGTTCAGAATGTTGTCGAGGAGGAAGAATACAATCAATTCAATGAGCTTCCTCCTTTCGGAGAGGACGTTGACCTAAGTCTCATGGAAGAGAGTGAGGAAGCTACGTACATACGCCGCGATCATAACGAAGGTCGAATCGTAGCTTAGTTGTACAAATTAAAGATATGCTTTCTTTTGTGCGAACGACATGTTTATTTTCTCATGTGTAACAATTAATGTATTATATGAAGTAATGGATTTGACTGCATTTGTGTGAATTGTTATATTTGTGTGAATTTGTACATTTGTGTGAAATTATTTATAGCAGTTGTGTGAATTTTTGAAGCATTATTTGATTTATAAAATATTAAAACAGTAAGCAATCTAGTTTTTCAAAAATTTAGGACTTAGTCAAAATTAGGGGAAAATAATTATATAAAATAGTATATGTCCTGCAGTATGCCTTCAAAAAATTTCAGATAATTTGGATCAAATTTGATAGATTTCAAAAATCCCAAAGCACTCAGCATTTGAAATGAAATAAACGACATGTTTATTTTGTCATATGTAAAAATTAATGTATTACATGGAGTTATGGAAATCTGGATTTTTAGAATTTTAGAACTCAGTCAAAATTAGGGGAAAATATTTATATGAAGTAGGACATGTCCCGCAATATGCGTCCAAAAATTTTCAGAAAATTTGGATCAATTTTAATAGGATTTCAAAAATCCGAAAGCACTTACCCTTTAAAATAAAATAAATTTAAAGTTTCACTTCATTGATCGAAGAAAAGCGTGATCCAAGATTTGAGTGCAAATCTTTAACTACCTTTGAATTTGTGTGAAATTATTTATAAGATTTGTGTGAATTTTTGAAGCATTATTTGACTACTGCATTTCTGAGAATTTTTGAAGTATTATTTGATTTTCAAAATATCAAAACTATTAAAACAGTGAACAATTTGGATTTTTTCAATTTCAGAACTTGGTCAAAATTAGGGGAAAATATCTATATAAAATAGTAGATGTCAAAAAACTTGGTGAATTTTTGAAGCAGTATCCCTCTAAATTTTTTTATCAAATTTGGAACAAATTTGATAGGATTTCAAAAAACCCAAAGGCCTTTAAAATTAAATAAATTGAAAGCTTCACTTAACTGGCCGGAGACCAACTTATCACTGCCGGATTGGGAGTGGACCGGCAGTGATACTACCTTATTACTGCCGGCGCACTCTAAAATCGGCAGTGATACTACCTTATTACTGCCGGGTTGGGAGTGGGCCGGCAATGATACTACTTTATTACTGCCGGGTTGGGAGTGGGTCGGCAGTGATACTACCTTATTACTGCCAGGTTGGTAGTGGGCCAGCAGTGTTACTACCTTATTACTGCCGGGTTGGGAGTGGGCCGGTAGTGATAAGTCCGCTATCACTACCGGTACTATTCGTGGACCGGCAGTGATAGTATATCAATGCCGGTTCTTGTGGGAAGCCGGCAATGATAGTCGACCCCTATAAATATTAAAGGCCGCACCCTCTCTTGTCACTTGCATCTCCGCCACCTTCACCTCGCCTACCTTCGCTCCTTCGACTGCCGCGCCATCGCAACCCCTCCCCGGCCGTCGCCTCGACCTCGACGCTGTCGCATCCCCTCTTCGCTGTCTCCCCACTGTCGAGCTCCTATCTTCGGTCTTCCCCGACGACGACACACCCCACGCCGATCACCGCGCCATTGAGGTGAAGCCCTAGGGCCCTTTCTCTCCCTTCCCCGTGCCCTCCTCTCTCCCCGAGGCCATCAAGACCAGGCCATTGTTCAAGGCCACGGTAATGACCGAGCCGAAAATTCACAAGAGCATGGAACCAATCCCATTAGTTTCACTTTTTTTGCTGTACAGTGTAAAATACATGTATTCATGAAGTAGTTTCCTATTTTTCCTGAGATGCAAAAATATGAAGAACTTTTTTAATGCATAGTTAATTCAATTTAAATCTAAGATTGTGGTTGTGGCTTGATCTTTTTATTACCGATTTCTAACTGCCAAGTTTCACTGCAAGCGATGTGTTTGAAGCGATAGGAGGTAGTCTGTTCATGCAGCTATTGATAGAAGGATAGGTCCCGACCTTTCGATGAGAGTGAATGGTTTCGATTGGGAGGGAGAAGATGTTGGCGATCTGACTACACCGTCCCCAGACGATGCGCCTTGGCAATCGTTACACCGACTACCGAAGTTGTTATTGATTTTGCTGGCGCACGATCAACCTGACCATGAAGGCCTTTGTCCCTGCAAGCAATCGAAGAACACGCAAGAACAAGATGAACAAGCAATTGAAATTAGAATTATTGAAACCATGAGTTCAGTCAGAATCACAAAATTGGGGTTTTCGAAGATAAGTAATTCGGGCGATTTAGCCAACATGCGCGATTACAAGAAGTAGCAACTGCTATCTTTGATCTAAAAGAAAACCCACCTCCCTAATGGTAGTGGCTGGCTATTTATATGGTGGAGGGGGCGTCCAGGAACCCTAGGGCGCAAGCTGAGGTGGGCTCTCCTTGTTACAAGGCCAAAGGCCCACTTTGACTCGGACTGGAAAAGTGATGTCACTTATTTGGATGATTCCCATTGACTCAGAAGGAGTTTTGATGTGATTCCAGATCCGTTGGAAAGTAGACTTGATAAGCTTTCGGTGAAGTACAAGAACACTCCAAACGGAGTCCGGCTAGAGCCGTGGCAGCCAAACAAGTCAGCCCTGTCCTCGAGTCGAATCTGAACCCATATTATGCACGTCTCTTCTATACTTTAGCTTGCTTGGTTCCTCGCCCTGGTTCCTGAGGCAAAGGACATCATCACAAGAATTAAATAGCATTCCATCCATTAAAATGTTTATATGCAGCCTGAGGAACGCATTCACCTAGTAATTGAGTTGACGTGCTCGAGCTCGAGTAATCAGTCCTTGTATTACAGCAGCGGGTTCCGATTGATGTGGAGGTCATGGATTTGCAGGTGTGGCTATATCCATAGAAGTGATGTCCTCATCAGCTATGAGCTTGGCATGTTCCTATCGCTTCTCTGTTTCTATACCAGGGACGTCTCAGTTAATGTACTTTGCATATAATGATGCTTATTGGTTCAAATTTGAAGAACTTCATGATCTGTTTGGAACGCATCGGTTTTACAAAAAAAATTGATTCGAAATGATTCAATTCCCACATTCCAATTGGGCATGAGAATGAATTTTTGAAACTATTGTTTCTACACATTCAAGTTATGATATTGAGCTCAAATCATGGGATGCATTTTGTATACTCATTTTTTTAGAAAAGATAATGAGATTGGAAGGTTTCCTATACAACAGATAGTTAAGTCCATGCACAAGCATCTCTCATATTATCTGGCATGTCCACGCTGGTCATCTGGAAAGGTAAAGTCCCCTTAAAAATCAAAATCTTCTTATGTCTTATGATTAAGAGAAACTGGCCTGGCAATCCACCTTGTTATTTTTGCAATCAAAATGAAACTCCTCAACGATTGTTCTTTGAATGTCTGGTTGCAAAATAAATATATGGTGCTAGAATATATTAAATTTGCAGTGGATGTGGTTCATTCTACTTGCTCTTTTCTTTCCTTTTTTGAAAGATTAGCAGGAGCTCTGCAAAAAAATATGGTGTTAGAATTGATGTCTGTGTGTGTATGCAAAATGTTGAATGTGTGTGTGAGTATATATATTCTTATGTATGTGCTTGAATGTGTGTGTGTGAGTATATATATTCTTATGTATGTGCTTGAATGTGTGTGTGTGAGTATATATATTATTATGTATGTGCTTGAATGTGTGTGTGTGAGTATATATATATTCTTATGAGAATCCAATCTTACACTGCTATGAAACCTTAAAGTAGATGTGGTTTCAGATATCTGAACTACTCGCTAAGAATTATGAAATATACGCCATATATTTGTGTAAATATCTTTTAATATTTGTTTCTCGTCCATGCAATGTTTATGTTTTGATGAAAAGTGTGCATACAGAATTCCAATGACAGTAAGTTGTGAGATTGGATGTGATGGCAGTCTGTTGTGAGATTGTTCGATTATATCTTCGCTTAGTGCAAAGTTTCCATCCTTGGAAATTCTTGTATAAGATTACAAAGATTTTTTGTATACTTCTCGTATTTCATTGTTGTATCTTCGACATTTACCTACTCATAATATATAGCAAACCAGGTTTAGGGTTAGGGTTACATAATTTATATATGTATTTTTGAATTGATAAGTTCGGCATCACAAGCTGATAGTGATGTTATGAAATGAATGTGTCTCCATGTGTATGTGTCCTTGAAAGACGTATGCTCTACATATTAAAAATGCTTTTATGTGGTAAGAGTGGATAAATTCGTAATTTATGTATGATGTAAGGGATTTGTTGGTGTGATGTAGGATATAAAAATATGATTGCAATTGTTATGTATTTGTCGTTGAATTGACATCACGAAATCTCTGTACATTATTATTGAGGACTCCACAAACGAACCTCAAATTCGACTAATCCAAAACCTATGTCATTCCCTTTCTTGATATGCAAAAATAATATCAATTTGAATAATTTTGAGTTAAGTCCATATTAAGCCTTATTGATCATCTATATGAAAAAAAATCTCGAATAAGTGCAAAATATCATGGGATTAACTTTACAACACTCTTAGGGATATCCCGTACTTATGCCTAAAAAATGGTTAGAATATCTTATACGGTTTAGCCGCAATCATAAAATGAAAATTGGACCGCAAACGTGCAAACAACATTGTCATTTTAGCCTTTTCGGTAGCCCATAAAATATCGTGTATTAATACAAAATAATGAGGGAATAGCAAAAAACATTATTTGATATATATACTACCATAATCTGGAAAAAGATCCTAATTAGAACTTGCTTTGCATTTGAATCCAATCACAACAAGAACCCTAAATGTTCACAAACTACAAGGATTTGATATCACTTAAGCCTTTTCGGTGGCTCGTAAAATAACTTGTCTAAACATAAATTTTCAGGAAGTTGGTTCAGAAACACACTTTAGTATATGGACAACCAAATTATGTGTTCTTGAAAGACGTATGTGTATTAAGTTTATTTCTTTGATTTGATATGTTTGGCATCACGAGCAAAAGAATAGTATAGCTAGCAATGCGGCGTCTATGTTCATTCGTTACATCTATCTTCATTTCCTCGTTACGTCTTTCATCATTAACATTGTATGTGTATATTTGTGTATGTTTTTAAAATATATATACGTGTCTTTCAAATATGACTTTGTTAATTTGAAATTTCCAATAAACTTGCTAGGAATGGCCTTTGACCAGGGACAAGTGCCGAAGGGAGTTAGGCCCTCAAATATGGACGTAGGAGGAACGGGTAGCCCGAACCATAACCCAACGTCCTACCTGAACTTACAAGATCCTGACATGGAGCAACCTGGCGCCATAGCCATGGACCAACCCGACGTCACTAACGTAGGCGAGGTAAAGTATTAGTACATTGTGGTTCCCAAAACATTGTAGGTCCAGACGACTAATAAGAAGATCAAATTGCAGGCTCAGACGTCTGATGAACGGAGGCAGTGCGCAAGTCGTGGTCTGAACAATATGCCTAAGAGACTTTTTAACATAGTAGAGCTCTCGGCAGTCGGGGAACCTGCTATACCTGAGTCATCGTTGGGGCCGTACAGGACAGCCTGCGGGGTTGCTAGGGATGATGTGCCCATCGGCTACAGATCATGAATTGGCCGCCGGGGTGACCCATGGATGGTTCCCAATGACCTGAAGAACTCGTTATGGGACAAGCTAAAACAAGTGTTCCAGTTCCTCCAAGGGACCGAGTTGGTGGCAAAGAAACATGAACTATGCATCATGTGCACATTGTGGAAGAATTGGAAGACGGCACTAAATAAAAACTATGTGAAGAAGAATGAAACGCTCAATTTTGACACTACCCAAGGTTAAGGGAGTTTTGGGAGGACTTTGTGGCATACAAGAGGTCTGAAGAAGCGCAGATAGTAAGTCAAAGGAACAAGGCAAACATGGATAAGAATATGTACTCTCATACACTAGGAACAGGAGGGTACGTGAAGAAAATACCAGCATGGGATCGGTCCGAAGAAGAACTAACCCGCAAGGGTGTCATTCCTGCGATGACTGCCTTGAGCGAACGATCGAAGCACTGGTTGCTTGGGAGGGGTGCTTCTATCTCCGATGATGGCAGCTTAAGCTTCAGAAGCAATAGAGAGCATGAAGTGTTGTGCAGAATCACAGATGCTCACGTGCAGTCTTCCCAAGGATCTTTTAGGCCACGAAGGGAGAATGACGAGCTAACCGTAGCCCTGGGTTAGCTCCCCTGAAGTCCCTACCATGGCGCCATCGAGTTGTAGTGTAACACCCCAGCACTCTGCGTGCCCTGAATTTCACCCCAACAAACTACTACTCCAATATTTTAGCAATCTCGATTAAAATTTTAGCAACAGCATTGTTGGAATTTGGGATACAAGACAACTCCACTTATGTATTACAACAGGGAATGTCATTGAACAACATAACAACAATAACATATAGCCAATTTTTACCACAATTTAGACAATAAAGACCAACTATAAGTTATAAACAAGGGTTGGAAACATAAACAATAGCGACCTCAACCACAGTAATAACCACGTACACTACTTTACTTGGAACTCATGCATGCATCGAGATACAACCTTACCTTCAACTAACATTCGACAAGGATACCAATGAAGAGCATATAAAAACTATAATGACACACCACAAACATAATATAACCAAACCGATTAAATCCATACAAGATTATATCTACTAAATTATGTCATGGCTGAGTCTGTCTATTTATTCAAATGCTAAGCATGCTCAAAGTGTTAAATATCAATATGAGGGTAAAGTGGTGATAAGTGTCATGTCCGTGCTATTTCCCATCCCATCATATCAGCCTCAAAGTACCTAAAAACAGTAAACAAACAAACGTGAGTCCAAGACTCAGCAAGTATATCATAGAGCAATATCATAATCATTTAACACATTTAAAACAATAATATAACCATCTTTCTTATTTAGAATTATCAAGTACATAAAACAGTAATAACATATCCATTTGTCAAATTCCACCCTTTGATCGTCTTTAGATGAGTCGATGACTCAATGACTTAACCCATTATCACATTGGTCGTCATTCACCATTAGCAATGCAATGCAATATGCTTTCATGCTCAAATGCACCTCTCATATCTTATACCGGTATAGCTTGAGTGCAAACCCCTCGGTGTCGCACCCTTTCATTCCCTACCATCCCTGTGGAGAGGCCTACAAGTAGGTTTCACTTCCATCCATCCCTGTGGATGGGACTACTTGGTAGGTCTTACAAAAGAGCACTCCGGATTAGTAATATGACCTCATATAACTTTCTCACCGACCTGGCTCGAATTCTTTTCATGTCATGGATACAAGTAATGCAACATATTATTCCAATTTTTCATTTGCCATAAAACCATATTAACAATTGACAATGCTCAACCTGCATTTAACCACCATATAAACATCTCGATCATAATATAACAGCGACAACATATCTCATAAATAAATTTAGCAAGATAGCAACTTATTCATTTAACCCAAAGTTCATCTCAACCATCTTCGTTCTTACGATATACTTGTCTCTTTAACACGCAATGAGATGGGGCGTGAGCTAGAGGCCACACCCAAAGTCACACCACCTACAGCATACAAACATCCCCAAAATCACGCTAAAACACTACATACAACAAATAAAATCAATAACACAACCACGCTCCATTCCCGAGATAAACTTTCACTCTTGGCAATCACTTAACCCCATGCTGTCCTCACCATCCAAATAACATAAATTTTGGTCCAAGAGCTTAAAACTAGAAACCCAAGAACATGACAGAAACTACACAAGAATACCAACATTATTCTAGTTGCCCATCGTTTCTAATGGCTACGCTAAATCCCTCGAAATCAGCCCAAAAACCGATTTGTCATCAATCTAGACAGCCTCCTTCACAATTTCGTAAATATTTTTATACTACTCCAAATTAAGCAAATGAGGATATTTTTAGAATTTACAGGAAATTTCCCAACTTTTTCTTGGTATTGATAAAATTTGATTAGGCCTCTAATTAGCCCTAATATGCAAATTACCGTAGCAACTGCCAAAGGAAACAAATTCTGGACAGCAGGCAGCAAAATAGCCATAAATTTTAAACTGTTGAACCACAACTAATGTTCTTCGTTTCTAATGAAAGTTACGATGACGATCTACAATTTTTACAGCAGCAAACCCCTCTGTAAATGAGTATAGAATTTTCTAATCTCAGCCCTAACATGGAAGTTTGCACAGGTCGAACCTAGATCTCGCCAAGCACAAAGCTTTCCCCAAGAACCAATTTATCAAAGCCCCAAAACAAGGAATTCTAACAAGTCAAACCCAGAATTTGAGAGCCCTAGATGCACCAAAAACATTCTAGGAACATCATACCTTCCCAAGGAACTGCGAGATCAACACCGAGATGCGAACTGCTGTAGGGAGGAGAGGGGAGGGGTGCTGCTATGTGGGGAGGAGAGGGGAAGGGTGCTGCGGTGTCGGGAGGAGAGGGGAAGGGTATGGTGCAACTGGAGGGGGGAGGGAAGGGGAGAGCTAGGGTTAGGGACCCCCCTCCCACCTGGGCCAAAACTAGCCCAACACGGCCCACGATTGGCCCTACTCAGAGAATAGACCCCAAAATAGCCCACACTACCCAAAAAACAACCTAAAGCGACCCAGAAGGATTTAAATTTAAGCGGGATATTACATGCAGTTTCTCTGTTCTTTCTCTGTGAACAAGTAACTTCCTTTGTTAGCTTCTATGACTCAACGACAAGTGGGGCCATGCTAAGTTGGTCCAAGGCCTAAAACAGGAAGGTAAATTCATGAACCTGCTTAAGTTTATTTAGCATCCTATTTTAATTAACATCTCTAATCAAAGGTTAATTCAAATATCATGATCTTTAGTTAAGGAGACAACAATAAGCTTAAAGGATCGTTAATCCTAAATATACAAATGTGCACGTACAAGTAACATTAGGTTTTACTCTCTATTATTAAAATTATAAAAGTTAGTATACAAAGAATGTGGATCCTCACAAAAATGATAATAATAATAATAACAACAACAACAACAACAACAATAATAATAATAATAATATTAATAATAATATTTTTGGCCTTCTATTAAAATTTGAAAATAAATGACGGTCACAAATAAATATTAAGACCAGTGAGATTGAGATTAGCTTCAAAGAACCCCAGAGATCAGGACCATCTTATGCTACAAAGGTAAAAATATGTGGACGTGTTAATTCTTACTAAAATATGACCTTAAGAACTTATAGTGTAAGCTACGAGTTTAAAAAAAATTAAATTAAGAATCAGTACTTAAAAATCCTTATACCAAATTTGCAAATTAAAATAGTATAAGAAAGTAATACATAGGCCGAATTGATTAGGAACTAAATTGGTTGTCAGTTCTCAGCTTAAAGACAGAAATAAAATAAACATGACAGTTTGATTAATCTCTAATTTAAAATGGCAAGACCTAGAGCTAGAAGTATCTGATTAAATTTAGATGATCCTTGTCTTAATATATATTTATACATATGTGATCTATGAAAATCCTTATACAAAAATTACAAGTTCAAAATGAAGCTTTGAACAAAAAAAGTATGTCGTGTGAAGCCCTCTGGTAAGGGTTGATTGTTTCAATTAGTCTTTCAAATCCAATATGTGGGGAAATCCATTTAAATAACATTGATTGTTAAATCTTTAACTCATGTTTTAGAACTTTGAGTTAACCAATTGAATCAATCAGAGGACCAAAAAGTAAAAAAGTAAAACTCACTAAGCTTGATCCTTTATCTGAAAAATGTTCGGTTCAAAGAAAGTCCGTAAATAAACTTGGTTAGCTACTCACTAATATCCTAGTCTTGAAATAAATGAACTTTAATAGGCTCAAACAAATTCTAACTCAATTATATTTACTCACATGATATATATATATATATGCTCGTATAGATAGAGAGGGAGAAAGAAGACACCTATAAGAATCTTGCATTTAAAATGATATTTGAAAATAAGAAATGTGACTTGTAAGGCCCACTTGTAAGGTTCTGTCATCCAAAGAAAAACAGTCGTCAAATCAGCGGTCAAGCCCCTTTTCTTTTTCTGGGATTTCCAAACCAAAAGCCAATTCAACTATAAATAACTTCTACTTTCTAAACCCCAGATTTAACAAAACTACCTCCTATGCCCCGTAAAAGGATAGCCCTATCTATTAATGCAAGAATGTTCAATGCTACGCGCTAAAGAAATATTCACCATGTGATGCAATCTTTGTTGATACAAAATGGATAGAACTAACTCTCTAAAAATTGAATCAAAGAAATTTACTATTAGCATGTAAAGCCAGTAATAGTCTTTTGCAAAGTAAGGTTCATATGTATAAAGGAATTATTTTCTATAGGCCTAAAAATGTAGAGAAACCAACCTCTAAAATACTAAAAGCGTGACCATGTTACTAGACCCTTTATGAACTATACATATATCAATAAGTAATAATGGTACATATAAAACTTAAGAAGTTATGACATAATTAAATATTAGATCATGTAGGGATAATCTCAAAACATTTCTAAAGACAAGATCATATTGGTCGACAAAATGGTCTAATTTGAATTAAGTTCATAAAAGACTTTATTTTTCAAATATATATATATATAAACTATCGCAAATAAAAGCAAAAAGATGCAAACCAGTTTTAAGACACTTCTAGGGTCATAACCTACTAATGCTAGAAAAATGGTTGCAGGATCTATAAAGTGCAGTCGCAAACCTAAAACAAAATCTTAACCCTTTATAACGTAAACTTAGAAATATGCAAGATTAAGTAATGAATAAAACATGTCGAATAAACCAGCCTACAAATGCTCCCTAAGACAAGATCATCCAATTCTGTAGAAATAATTCTATTTAAATATGCTTTACATCTGAATCCTATTAAAATCCTAAACTCTCAATTACAAACCTTAAAATCTATAACACAAACAAATAAATTTGCATAATGAGAAATCAAGATTAAAGATGTATTATCACCAGAATCTTCAATTCTAATTTATTTTGAATTTGGTTTCAATTGACTTCATTTTGCTTCTTATTGTTATTGCTGTTTTATGATATACACGTGTAGACGTTGACGTAATCGAAACTGCTACTGAAGACTTCGACCCCAAGTTGATTCCTGAACCAATAAAGCAAGGCAAGCACCCCCTTTGATCATATTGATCCCGATGTTTTATCTTTCATATTGCTTTATCAAATCTATTTATGCATGCGCGTATTTTTTTGTAAATTTGCTATATTGTGGTACTGGTAGATATATCTGTTATCTCATGGAACTCCCTTAATAAGTATGAACATGTGAGCCTTAATAACGCTAGAATAAGTTTAGACAATACATAATATCAACATGGGTATATGCGATTACATATTAATCATGCTTAGCCATGCTATAGTAATGAAAATTAAAATAATCAGAATAAATTGCTTCTTGAGAAGTTAAAAAGGTTGGATATGGCATTGATGGATGTTAGTTTTTTGGTCAAAAACTCAAAATAAAACTATGTTTTGACACGGGTGATAATTGGCAATAGCAGGAGGTGCGGGTGTTACACGTAGAGTAGGGGAGATTACCACCTGTGTCGGATTAAGGACCGAACTACGGGTTGCTTTCAGGACAAGAAACTAGTACAACCACAAGTACTGGTATGGGACAACCTTAAACCAGTTTAACTTTGCACATTGGAAGGCTGAAGTAGTACGGCCTCTCAGGTTAGGTTTGCTCGTAGGGGCTTCCACACTGAGGTGTGGGTAAATGCATACCAATATAACGGTGTACGTCTTGCTATCGGGAGAAACGGTGATGGCAGGAGCAAGCGTTTTGGTTACGGTGTGAATGATATCATATCTTGGGTGTGTGTTTCTGCCGCCATAGCGAGGGTTTGTCGTCACTAAGCTGGTGCAAAGTTAACCTAGTATAATGTAAAGGTTTTCGTCATGAACATTCTGGCCATACGCCAAAGTTGCGTGAAACATGCGGCAAAAAAAAAGGTCATTAGTTGTGGGTAAAGTTGTACACCTCTGCAGAGTGTAAATCTTTTCGAAAAGCCGCGCCGACGGTCACGGGCACTTGGTAAAGTCATCATATAGTTAAAAATTTTGGTATTTCCTAAATGGTTTGGATCAGAGATATTTGTTGGAAAGTGTTTGTTTCAGATTTATGCCACGTGTTGGCAATGGACGATTCGAAGCTCACGTCATGGAAGACTATGAGTTGTTACTTTATGATTTACATATTATTTTCATATTAGTCAACTTGCTTTTACGAATTCTGTTTTACAAATTACTAATTGATTTACAAACTCAATTTCGCTTTATGCAAATTAAACATAGAAGCCTCCTTTGACATAGCCTGCATTACTGCATCTCGCAAATACCACCTTAAGTCTTACTGAGTACGAAAGTGCTCACCCTTGCTTATTTGTTGGTTTTAGGTGAATATAGCAAACCTCCAGACGACATGTATCTTGACACAGGTTGGGGGAATTATGCTAGCAAGTTTTTCTAGGGTTTATGCCTTGTCAGTTGCTTGAGAATCGAATGGGCACACTACAAAATTTTGGATCTTTCTGCTGCTATATGCTCTGAATTGTAAAACTACTTTGTATAAATAGCTTCCGCTCTAATAATATTGTGTATGTGTGTGATTCCAATTGTTGTAATGTTCGTATTAGCACTACTACATGAATATACATCGCGATCGGTTCTTTTTTGTCATCACAGTCGATTCTGGTGGCTACACAAAATCATTAGACAGAGATGGGCATAGCACAGTCAGTTCTTGCCTGATTGTGATGAGGGATCATCTCTATCGGTTCTTTAAAAGAAGCGATAGAGATGAACACCCATCTCTATCGGTTCTCAGAATAAAGTGATAGAGATGAGGGGGTCATCTCTATCGGTTCTATGGAAGAAGCGATAGAGATGAGGCTGTCATCTCTATCATTTCTTACAAAGACCCGATAGAGATGACCCCCTCATCTCTAACGTTTTCTTATGAGAACCGATAGAGATGAGGGGGGTGTGCTTTTTCAAATTCACCCTCCAATCAGCACATATTTCACACAGTATGAATGTACATATCATATTTACATAGTATAAATCATTGCACACATTATGCACATATCACATTCACAGAACACAAACACTTTATTACAACACATATCACATTCGTTCAAAAAATAGAACTCAAACATGCTTAACAGTCAGTACACATGCAATCCCATTCACATATGTAATATTGTTCACATATGGACTAGTAAGAACTTTTAGGATCTCAAAACCTACCGTTCTCCGACATAACTTCCATCCAGTACTACTGGTATAAGTGGTCACGTAACTTATTGAGTGCAGAGTTGTCTAAGCTCTTCTAGGGGATATTGATATGCTGCAAAATAGAAACGAGTGCTCTAATTTAAGTTTTGAAATTTCTATGTGAAAGGCTAATTGTATTATTATGCATGTACATATACCTTAGAGAAAAGGTCTGAGCCGCCGACCACGATAAACATGTGTTGCATGGCGTACAAACCGCAGTGGTCGTTGCTGCCCTATTGATGACACTATGAAGAGAGAAAAAGAAATTAAGAGAAGAATAATAGATGTTAGAAAATATTAATCTTAATATGGTAGGCACTTGTACTTTGAAGCGCACATACTCCAGCTTCGAGCCTTTTTTGTCATCGTGTATCCCTCCTTCGGCGACGTAGTTCAAGAAACCCCTATATACATTGGAGAGATGCCGTTGAGCCAAACAAAATTAACGTAGTTAAATACAGAAAGTATTAGGTAAGAGTAGTGCACTTACTGCTCCAAAGGAGGCTTGATCGCGTAGACCATCGGTCCCTTCCCGATTGAGTTAAAAGTGTAGACTATCTTTTTACTCAGAACGATCACGAGTAGAACCCAATGGTTGCTTATTAAATGGTATACAGTGAAGGAAATAAGTTCACGTACGGTTTAAGTGCGTACAAGTAATTGAAGGGTAAAGTAGTACTAACTCCTCGTGTACGGGAATAGAACGAAGTCCTTCTTCGACTCAGCTCTCAATGCCACCTTGATGTAGCCGGCAACGAACTTCGGATGAAGCTGAGCCATGATCACGGACACAACCTCAGGGTCGACGAACCCAACTAGTTGTCGATTCATCACAACTCGCTGCCTCATTGCCCTGCAACTCGTGTTGAATGTTAAAAACATAATGCAAAATCCTATAGAACTCATAAGCTCATGCTATATGGTGCGATACAGCGTCTAGGATCGTACAGTAGAAATGTCGATGGCTATCAATTCGTATAGATGGAATAGATCCTCGAAACTAACTGGGAATGTCCCATCCTCCTCGCGGTGGAAATATCCCTTTCTGTATTTAACACTGAAGTCAACAAGCCGCTCGCCTCTTTCACTTTGTCAACGTACAATCCATGGAGCAGTCGAGTCCATTTGCCTAGAGGATTCAATTTGATGGAAGGTAGAAGGGGCTTTCCATGTACGTAGGCCTTAAAATCATAAGGGTCTATGTGGGCTGTGCTGAAATACCTTTTGGGGCATAAGGAGTCTTCGAGGTCGGGGCAATGGGCTTTTCATGTACCTTAGGGGGCGTTGTAGCCTCTGTGAGCTTTGCCTTTTTAGCAAAAGGAGTCTCTGAGATCTCCAGTGGTTCTGTGGATGTCATGCTAGTCCTTTTACAAACTAGCACTGCACTCTGCACATGTGACATCACGGTGGTGGGAGCAGGCGCAGTACGGTAGGAACCTACGAAGCACATGCATATGTAACTTGTTGCAGTACTACTGGAATAAAAGAGAAGACACGGGATTTTTTACCTTGACCAGTATGATGCCCGTCATGGGCCATTTGATGAACGACATCTGCGCTTGCCCGAGAGTGGTGATGTCTTCGTTGGGGGGAACTTGAGCACATGTAATAAGAAGGCTTCGTGGACGTAGTCTACATGGACCTTCATGTAGCCCTTCCCCAAAGGCTGACCATACACCGTGTCGGTCTCTTTGCATGGAAATGCAACCCCGCATGCAGCCTCAACAGGAAATCCGTCCTTCGTCAGGGTGAGCTAGCACTTGGTAGGCGCCTGCAAAAAGTGCGCAACTTGAGAGAAAACATATGAAGAGTTACCCTCGCACCTTTAAGTTAGGCAAGATTAATTATTACCTTCAGCTGAAGACCGAACTTATCATATTTGGAACCGTAGCTACTGGGTCAAGGTACAGGTTTCTCTACGGTAGGTGGGGGCATCTGGCTCTGACTCTAGGAGATCATCACCATCATCTCGGCCCTCAGGAGCTCCTCACATGCCATCATCTCCTTCCTCATCTCCTCCTCACGTGACGTCATCTCCCCCTCATCTCCTCCTTGATCTCCTCCCTTAGCTGCTCCCTAAGAGTGTCCTTGAGGTGCTCCGCACGTGCCTCCCATGATCTTAATATGGCACTCGCAGCGTCATCTTAGAAGTTGGACTTCTTCGTATGCCCCACCCCTACGGTAAGCACCCGGCCCTTATGGTCGAACTTTCCGATCACAGAGGACAGGATGTCCTTTGACCCTTGGCTCAGAAAGGTCCCCTGCTCTTTTCACTGGCTCACCTCCTCCTACAAGAAGCGAGTACGAATTAGATCTGAAATACAACAGGATTGGTCAACTACAATGTACTAAGTTAGATGTCTTACGATGGTGGAGACGACGCGCGCGGTAGTGAGGTTAGGTACTACGAGCTGCCCATCCGCGGATTTATTTGTCCTCGCTAATACCAAATTACGTGCCCGCTCCTCACATATGTGCGAGTAAGGCATCACAGTCCCACAGGTCGCGCACTCCTTGGCTAGTTGCGCCCACTCTACCTTCTTCCCTTCATAGCCGCCTAAACCGAGGTGGTGCACGTGCGTGTTCTGCCTCTGGGTAGCAATGCTCTTTTGTCTCAACTCCTTCGCCTCGGGCGTACTCATGATCCTCCTGAACTCCTCCCAAACAACGCGAGTCACGAACAGATATCTCTCGAGTGGTGTACAGCCTTTCAGCACGTACTCACGGTGCACAAAGACCCCGAAGTGCCTCAAAGCAACACTCATCCTCTTGAAGACATACCGCCTTGCATTGTTTTCATCTTCCTCTTCTATAATCCATTTGCCCTTAACCTCGTCCCACAGTCGATTCTTATGCTCGGCGCTGACTTCTTTTCTCCAATCCATAAGTGTTATGAGAACTCTCACCCTCACCAATTGGCCAAGGAATGACCGGTATCGCCCCTTGTCCTTGGTAGGACCTGTGCAAACCCCCCATGGCATTGAAGTGGAGAACCTGCGGCGTTCTCCCTGTGGCCCCTTTGTTCGGTCCTCGGGCATTCCACATCTTATTCGGCCCCCCAACATTTGGAACTTGGCTCGGCTCAACATTTGGAACTGTGCTCGGCCCCTTAGCTGCACCTTCTACTCTGTCTGGCGATGAGCCGATGCTCTCTAATTGAGACATTTTGAGTTCTCTTATGTGACATGGCCATATATTTGACATGAGAGAAAGCAATTCGTAGCTATTATGTGAACTTGACAATAAATCATGTAAAGCAATAGCTCAATGGATAATTCGTAGCATTTAATTGTTCTAACATATTGCAGTAGAGTAACAGATGAACGAATGATCTTCAAAAAAAGTCTATCTGTTGACCAACTAAATACGTACCAATGATAATTCCTAATCTCTAAATAGGTTTGGTCCTAATCCCATTCGAGGATATGTAGTTCAGGCAAGTTCCTAAGCTGTTGTACAACTCTAGAGAAAATTTTGGCACATCTCCCCGTTGTTCTCCAGATACACGTCTTGACAACAAATCAAGAGGAGTGTGTGTCCAGAGAACACCAGGGAGACGCTACCGAAATCTACTCTCGAGTTGTGCAACAGCTCAGGAACTTGTCCGAACCACATATCCTCGAACTGTCCAAAAAACGTGGACAATGCGAGACTGCTTGCTTATGAATATGCCGAAATGGCATATTCGTAAACAAGCACCCTCGAACGAGAGACATAGGTTATGCAACCTATGCTCATAATTTAGTTATTCATCCATTTGCACTGGACAGTAAGGAACTCAATAGAATGAAAAAACACAAAAAAATTACCAGAAACAACTGAACAGGAAGCAAAAAACAGAATGAAAAATTCACCTCATCTCTCGGTCTTCGGCCGAAATCTCGCCAAAATGGCCCGAGATATCGGTATCTAGGGTCGAGATTTGTTGTTCTATAGCTGGAGAAGGGTAGAGAATAGCCAAAAATGGCTAGAGATTGGCCGAAGAGTGCGGGCGACAGTGAGGGTGCAAAGAGGAGCTCTCAGGTGCAGCTGGTTGAGGGAGTGAGTGAGAGAGTGAATGATTGAGTATTTCTTAAAAGCAGTGCGAATGATTTACATTAATGGCCTTGTTCCTCAACGTTGTTAAGAAACACCAGCTCTAGCCTATTGGTAAGGTCATAAACAATTCAAGAGGAGGTCAGAAACAATTCAAGAGGAGGTTCTGGGTTCGAGTCACAACCATGGCGCTTTTTTTGCAAGATTTTTTAGCATAGTTCTAAAGATGCAAAAAAATTCAAAATTTTTTGTGGACAGTCCTTAAGCATCCATAATGTTCCAACAAAATTTTTAGATTATCATCAAACATAACAAATTCCCAAAAAATGTAAAAGTGCTACTTCACAATTCTTGGACTTTAGAGCGCGAGCTGCTAGAGTTTACAATTTTTCATTGACCAACCAAACGGATTCAAATTTTTTGAAACTTTTATAAAAGGGTTATGAGGAAATTATTAAGCTCTCCTAAAAATTTTAGGTCATGATCAAACAAGAAAGAATTTATAAAATTCTAACACTGTTACTACCTCATTTATGTTCATTCTATTTTTTATTTTTTAAATATAACAAATCAACTTAAAATATTTTGGAAATTTTTCTATGCGATCCTACACTTTTTAGTATGGTGCCATAAATTTATCATAACATTAAAATGCATCTAATTTTTTTTTAATATTTATTTCGGCCAGTAGTCCTATATTTCGTCCAGCTTCGGAGAATGAGATCTCACGAAATCTAGCGAAGGTTTCTAACACTGACGTGAAGTTCAAAGAGGACTGACAAGAAGCAAATGGCCTCGACTTGGGTCACATATATATGCGGTTGCAGGCATAGAAAGAGATGAAGACATTATTGTCCAAGAGAAATATTCTAGAGGAGAATCTCAAGAACATGTGCTAAACACCTCTCTACTTTCTGGATCCAGCTTCTCATGGAGCTAGCTTCTAGATCTTAGAAGCTTGACTCGAGCTTGGCCACCTTTAATGTTTGTCAGAGATAATCTTGGCATACATTAGTTAAATAGATAAGATTGAGTTTCAGTTTTAGAAGTTTAAAACTCTGCAAGTTTTGCTTGACTTTGTTAAGACTAGGAGTTGATCTTGCTCTTTGTTTTTTTATTGCTTTCTCTTTCGTTTCGCGTAGACGTAGAGTTGCCCGGTGAGTTTGTGATCGAGGAGCCAGTGCAAGAATCAAGTCCAAAGCAGGATCCAGAGCTCTTTGAAGGCAAGTTGTGCTTTGATCATATTGAACCCATGTTTTAAACATAATATTGTTTTAAAGTATTGCATATTACTTCAATTACTATTGGTTTCAATTATGTTGGGTATAGTTATTCATCCAATTGTGATATATCCACCTTGCCATATTATATGACATATTTCATTTGTCACCCTAGTATGGTTCTTTACTAATTGGTAGCTATTAATTGCCAATGTGGGTTAGCTAGAACATGAATAGTTTGCTAAGCCATGCAACGAGTAATTGATATCATTTTATGTGAACAAATTTAATCTTGCTTAATGGAATATGGAATGTGTTTATGAAAATGTGTGTCAGGTGCTGTCACACAATGTTGTTGATGGCACGTGCTGCATGGTAATCAACTGGGTGGTAAAATGATTTAGACTGAGGCAAGTGGAAAGAATTTGTGATGAGCCAATGTGGCATTTGGGCGGTCGCATTGTTTTAATGGAAATGGATGGTATATCGGTGATGGTGAATTTTTGGTTGGTCTTGCCATGGTCAATTAAGGATTTGACCATGCAAGAATCTGACCTAAGTCAATCATGCAACCACATGTCTGAAATGTGACTGACCTGGCTGATTAATTTGTTATGTCTGGGATTTCTTACTACTAGTGGTGTTGTGAGCCATGGGTTGGGGTAACCAGTCCTCGCACAGGTAGTCTCATATGGCGCAAGAGGAGGGCCCTGGATGTGGTAACCAGTCCCACCAGTGTTGAAACCTTAGCGAGTAGTACTGGGTTTAGACAGAGCATTGTAAAGGCTTTGTCATGATCTCTCTGCCGACAAACCAAAGGAAGTGTGTCAATAGCTTGGCAACAAGAGATGATCGTATCATGTGGGTAAAGCACGTAACCTCTGCAGAGTGTAAAATCTATTCGAATAGCTGTGCTCACGGTATTGAGCAATGCTTGGGAATTTCGATCAAGTGTTAGATTTTGTTAAAAAGAATTGGGGATGGAGGATGTATGCCTATGGAGATTTGGAAAATTATTTAAGGTTATGAGTGGTTTATTTGGGAAATAATTGAGAAAT
This sequence comes from Otatea glauca, assembly GCA_036346275.1. NCBI lineage: Eukaryota > Viridiplantae > Streptophyta > Magnoliopsida > Poales > Poaceae > Otatea > Otatea glauca. Next base: position 17,464,401 of record CM070717.1, on the reverse strand, counting down.
TTATTATTGTTATTAATTGTTTTACTGTCTTTACAATCTATCTATGCTATTTCTTCATAAATGCTGCTTTGTTGCAAATTAATCGCATTAGCCATTCCTTTGGAATAAGCCATGCATATAGTATGATAGACTTGCATTCTATGCACTACTTGTTGTGTGCTTTAAGTACTCACCCTTGCCAGCAATCAAATCATCAGTTGAGGAGAAGTCTACACCTTTGAAAGATATGGAGTTCCACGAGAAGGTGAATATCTAGGAGTTGAACCTTGTCAGATGCCTGTGGCATGTTAATGGGATTCACCGGCATTCTTCGTTCCACTGCTGTTTATTTACTTCGATTCAGAGCCATCAAGACCTAATAAGTGTAAGGCGGTCCCTAAGGTCGTTCAACTGTCTTATTTAATATATGAAGTCTTTTGTTATGTTTCCGCTGTGTATGATTGTGATATTCACCCATTTTGAGATTGTGTGCACTAGTGTGATCCTGGACTAGTGCAGAATACACAAAGGGTCTAGATTTGCATATTCAGGTCCCGACAGAGGTGGTATCACAACCATACTTACTGTAGGTCTTGGCCCTAGATAGTTTGGTCGTCTCTTTAGGACCTCCAAAATTATTTTTTTCTCAATTAAGACTCAACTGGAAAGAATAATATGTTCTTCACTTATCATATTCTTCTATACTCTCCCCTTGCTAAAGATTCTTTCTCTTTCCCTTGCTGGATCGAGTTGAAATCTTACCTAAGCAATTGTGAATAGAAAACGATTTACCACACCTTAGGAGGAAGCACTAAGTGCCTGCTACTACCCTGAAGATCATGAAGAAAGCAATCATCGAGATCGAGGAAGAATGAATCGATGAAGTGTTCTAGAAGCCAGAAGACCTAGTGCTTTGAATAGCCAGTTGAGACTCATGTGTGGGAGTAGCGTCTGCTTAAGATAGTGGTGTCACCCATGTAGGCGGTAGTTTTGTGCGTTTAGGTCGAATTGGTTCTTTCTTGATTGTTGGGTGTGCAGTATATGTTGCATAGCTCTTAGGCTTTTGTACACAACCATACCAAGTTATTAATATTAATTGCTAAAGTTGTTGGGTTAAACCTATTCCCCCTGCATTAGGATTCTTGAACCGTACCTATGCTTTTTGCCTCTCCTATAACCCTGTGAAGCAATTAGCAGATGGTGCATACCCATGGTAATAATGGAGGTAACAGAAGTGGTAACCGACCCAATGGCAAGCAACCTCAATGAAAGAACATTGCCCCAACCATCGTCGTCAGTGGACACGCAGAACTTGGGAGCTTTTCTTGCTGCTCAGACTCAGTTGATGCATTCCTTCATATATGTCGTGCGCATCAGAAGAGATCATGTTGTACGAGAAGATCAAAAGGAAGCCACTGCGTGTGTCAAAGTTGACTCCGAGGCGTTGAAGAGATGTGTTCGTCGTCCAAAGTCAAAGTCAAGTTCGTCAAAAAGGAGTCCAGGATGTTGAAGAGTTGTGGCCGTCGTTCTATATGTGTGTGCGCATGAGAGTTCTTGCAGGTACGTCCAAGTTCTCATGTGGGTATACTGCAATGCGATTCTGCATCATAGTGAAGTTGTGTTACCGATGAAAAGACAATTGGAGCTGAGGCACAAGTTGTAATCGCCGACGAGGTGCGTCAGCGGTGGTATGGCCAGCAAGAAGAAGGTGGAACTCCTTGGAGATGTGTTCACCATCCTGTATCTAGTATGTGTTTGGCAAATCATAGTTGAGATCAATTGCCTCAATGAGTAAGAGTCGGTGTGTCAAGATTAGGGGGAAATGTTAGAGATAATCTTGACATGCATTAGTTAAAGAGATAAGATTGAGTTTAAGTTTTAGAAGGTTAAAACTCTGCAAGTTTTGTTTGAGATTGTTAAGATTACGAGTTCAGGTTGCTATCCAAGTTAGCATCTAACCTCTAGTATAAATAGCAATGAAAAACCAGAAAAGGCTGAGCAGTTGCGAAGGCGAACAAAACAATTCCTAACTGTTCCAACAATGTCTCATTTGGAATGCTAGAATTTCGTCAAAATTCTTTATTGCATGAGTCATATAAGAATTTTATTGTTTCTTGCAATATTAGTGAGAGGTTTATAGGTTAAAAAAATGCAGCCTAATTCAAATGTTTTTCCAAAGGTCTGAACATACCTTAATCTATGTTGCTAAGGGCACTATCAACTAGCTAGGCGATATCAAATTTTAGCATAGCTAGGCTTAATTAGCTCAAGCTCGGTTCGCACAAGTAGGTTTCAAGCTAGCAATTGGATGGTGAGCTAGGAGTTGATCGAAAAACCCTTTCGGGTGTGGCTTTGATAAGCTCTACAGTAGGTCAAATATATGGTCATCATTGAGGTAAAACCACAACCATACTACACTACTACAGTAATATACATCATAATCGATTCTTTTTTCTCATCACAGTCGGTTCTGGAAGCGACACAAAGTTATTAGACAGTGATGAGTCGGTGCTATCAAAGTCGGTTCTTGCCGGATTGTGATGAAAGGGTCATCTCTATCGGTTCTTTGTAAGAATCGACAGAGATGACCGAACTGATAGAGATGAGGGCTCATCTCTATTGTTTCGTTGGAAGAATCGATAGAGATGACAACATCATCTCTATCGGTTCTCAGAAGGAAGCGATAGAGATGAGGTGGTCATCACTATGGGTTCTTTGTAAGAAGCGATAGAGATGACCACCTCATCTCTATCGCTTCCTTCTAATAACCGATAGAGATGATGTTGTCATCTCTATCGGTTCTTCCACCCCCTTATCTCTATCCCTTCCTTCTGAAAATCGATAAAGATGAGGGGGTGTACTTTTCCAATTAACCCTCCTAAATCAGTACATATTTTATACAATATGCACATATCATATTCACACAGCATAAATTACACATATTATGAACATATCACATTCACAGAACACAAACACTTTATTACAATATATATCACATTAGTTCACAAAATAGAACTCAAACATGCTTTACGGTCAGTACACATGCAATCGCATTCACATATGTAATCACTACTACAGAAAAGGTCATCACAGACGGTTTTTTGAACCGTTTGTAACCATGTGTTAGTGATGTTACAGCATATCACAAACGGTTTCTAAACCATTTGTGATAGAAGATATCACCGACAGTTTTAGTTTGAAACCGTCTGTGAAATCATAACATCACATACGGTTTTCAACTAGTACCGTCTGCGATGTTACGATATCACAGACGATATATAACTAGGATCGTCTGTGATATACTAACAACACAGACAGTTTTTAACTAGTATTGTCTGTGATGTTATGACATCACAGACGGTTTTAGTTTGAAATCGTCTGTTACATCATTACATCACAGACGGTTTTTAATTAAAAACCGTCTGTGATAATTGTTCCCACAAAGAACCATTTTTTATTTATTGGCTAGCCTCTGGAAAAATCAGATTACAGATTAACTAAACTCACATTACAAGCATTACATCCATTTCAGATTACAAGCATTACATCCATTTCATATTACAAACGTTACATCCATTTCAGCAATCAACTCAGATTAAATCATAGCGCAAAGCAGATTACGTATAGATTAATATTGCACGGCACATCTATTTTAGAAATAAACTCAGATTTATGTCGGGACCTGAATATGCAAATTCGAACCCTCTGTGTATACTGCACTAGTCCAGGATCACGCTAGTGCATACAGGCTCAACATAGATGTATATCATAATCATACACAACGGATACATAATAAAAGACATCATATATTAATTAATACTTGTTGAATGACCTTATGGTCGAACTTACATGACTATGCCTCACGAGGCTAAACAATAAATTAAACTGTAGCGGAATGAAAATGTAGAGAACCCTTCAGTATACCACAGGCAACTGACAAGGCTTGAGCCTTAAACATTCGTCTCTTTCTAGTACTTCTTCTCCAACATGGTTGTAGACTCCTCAACTGGTGATGTTGTTGTTGGCAAGGGTGAGTACTTAAAGCACTCAACAAGTTGTGCACAGAATACAATTCTAACATAACTATATGCAAGGCTTATTCCAAAGGAACGGCTATCAAGGCTATTTTGCAATAAAGCAGCATTTATGAATAAGTACAATAAATAGATTGTAAAGATAGTAAAACAAATAACAGTAATAGATAGATTCAGCATTTCTCAAGTAAACCAAGATTCCAATCCTAAGTCAAGTTCCAACCTTCCATATGGCAATCCCGTCATCCCAACCAAGTTTTCCATTTCATTAAACTAACCCTTAACTGTAATTCCCGAGCATTGCTCAATACCGCGAGCGCGGCTATTCGAATAGTTTTACACTTTGCAGAGGTTATGCACTTTACCCACACGACATGATCGTCTCTTGTTGCCAAGCTATTGACACACTTCCTTTGGTGTGTCAGCGGAGAGATCATGACAAAGCCTTTACATTGCTCTGACTTAACCCAGTACTACCCGCTAAGGTTTCAACACTTGTGGGTCTGAAAACCACAACCTAGCCCCCCCCTCTTGCGCCATGTGAGTTGCTCCATAACTCAGCGGGAACTCATACCGCCATTGATAGTACCAAGCTAAGAGATTGCAAATTAATCAGCGAGGTTATCCCATGCCAAACATGTGGTTGAATGATTGACTCAAGTCAAAGGCTTGCAAGGTTAAGTCCTTAGGATGATCGAAGCAAGACTTCCACATACCCTCTGCCCATCGGGCCCACCTTGGCATACTCGCCCCTTGTCACTTGCCCCAATCTAAGTGATTACCACCCCAGTTGATAACCAAGCACCACGTGCTATCAATAATTCAACATCGTTGCGTGACATGACTCGCCACTACAACTCAATCTCATTGTGTGATCTCACATGACATACAAGTTCATATCATTGTTCCATATTCCATTAGTAAAGATTAAACATTGATGATTCAGGTACGTGTGATGACGTGGCATGGCTAAGCAACTATGACGTTCTAGCCTTCCCATGTTGATTTTATTATTAACCAACTATAGTGAACAAATCTAGGGTGACAATAGATCATGGCATACAAATGACAAGATAGGGTATAGATCAAATTGCTATAATAGCTAAGTCCCAATTTAATTGAAACATTTGTACACGTGAAATAACATGCAATAGAATAAAACAATATAGCGATTTTGTAAACATGGGTTCAACATGATCAAAGCACAACTTGCCTTAGAAAAGCCCTTATTCTTGCTCTGAACCTTTGTCTTGAGTCGACAAATCTTTCTCAGATGCGTCACACAATTCAACGTCTACGCGAAACGAGAGAGAACGACAAATAAACACCAAAACAGAGACAAAACAAACTCCAAAAATCAAATAAAATTCATCATTAAATATATCTCAATTTTACAAATTTTTAGAAATTTGAATCACCTCAATCGGAGCTCGTATGAAGGAGAACGGGCTCGTAGAAGATTCAAAAATCTAAAAATCAGAAAATTGGAAAATCAAATAATAATCCGAAATATTTTAAAACTGAAAAACCTTTTTCTGCGTCATGCTGACGTCACGGCCACCTAAACCACTCACGTGCCGACACGTCACCTCGGTCCATGGACTCGGTCCACGGTTTGGATCCGGTCCACCGTGGACCTAGTCCACGTCCCTTCAGCACCCGTGCCGCCACACGGCTGTCCCTGACTGGCTCGATAGGCGACGCGATCTGGGCCGAGCATCAGGATCTAACGGCCATTATTCCAACCCCACATGGCTAGATCTGGAACTTCCATCCAAGATATAACGGCTAATGCTTACGGAGGTGTTCACTGATGATTCTGCAACGTGGCTCAATCTCTAATGTCCGCTCCCGATCTGACGGTCAGCAAAGCTCCAACCAGTGATGGTGGCATGGCGGCGATGTTCTCACCAGACGTGAGGATGACGACGAGCCTGACGGTGCTGCGGTGACGGAATGACGACGTTTCTTGGCTGCGTAGACGCGTCTTGAAGTGACGGTCCCGGATCTGACCTCCAAGTGACGAGCGGACACCAGACGACGGCAAAAGCGCGGCAAAACTGACGGCGATGAAGAAGAAAACTCTGACAAGTTCGCACAGGCAGCAGATGGCAATGCAAATAACGAGACCGGAGGCAAAACGCGCAGCTCGAGACGGCGATCCCAGAAAACAAGGCGGTGACTTAAATAGGCCCCTAGGGTGGCATGTCGAGCGAGGAATCCACAAAGAATTCGGCAGCGATGGTGGAATCCCGCTGCGATACAGCAAGGCCAACGTGGCTCCATCCCACGCGTACACATGGCGGCGAATCAATGGCTCAAAGCGCAGCGATGACGCGGAGGAACAACGGCCACACGATGTCGATCCAACAGCTACGATCCTAGGGTTTCGTGGCAAGCAGGCCCAACGGCGACGACTGGGCTGGCAGCGTAGAAAATGGGCCAGCCCATTTCTGTTCAATTCTTTTTCTAACGCTTTTTTATTTAATTTAAATCCCAAAAATAGATTAATTTGTTTAAGGTACTAAAATTATCAGAAAAATCCAAGAAAATTCTCAAAAATACTTTGAGACATTTTGAACTCAAATAAAATATTTTTGGTACAACTTTATATTAACTTTATCTATACTTAAATAAATTTTCACAAAAAGACAATATACATAATTTAAACTAAGTCCAATTAAATTCTAGAAAAATCCAATAACTCCAAAATAATCACAAATTGCACAAATAACAATAAAATAATATTAAAGGCAAATTTTGGGATGTTACAATTTATTAACCAAATGGAAATTAATACCATTAACCAATTAATTGAATGCACAACTACGATTAACAAATCTACAGCACAAGTTTGACAATTAACCCAAATGGTAATTCAGAAAAAATACAACTCCTGAAGTTATAAGGCAACGTGGAACTCGCCTTTTGGATTTAAGACTTGACTGAGCAAGAAGTCACAAATCTGTCTTCGAATTCGCTCCAGATCGGCCTATTCCAACGCAGTTGTTACCTGATTGGGTGTTTTCTTAGTGACGAGGAGTTCCATGTTGTGGCAAAAATAAAATCCACAATGGTTATTTCCCTTTCCTTGCTGGTGGCACTACAAATATAGAATTAGTTAGTTCTAGAGTCATTATTACATAGTTTATATAGGATTATTGTGTATAGTGGATACCGAAAACTTAAAATCGTGCTTCAGCTTCGCCCTGTCCTTGCAGAAGGCCCTCCATAATATTTGTACACTCTAAAAGAACTTCATGATTGGAAAAGGTTAGCCTAAACCATTCTATGAGCAACGGAAACCTTGAACAACCTACATGACCATGTTATCTATGTAGGAAACGTGATTAATTACCTGTTGAGTAATTTTGCGATAGGATTTAAGTCGTGGTTGCCACTCTGTAAGGAATCAAGGTAAATAACCCGATTCATGGATGGATGAATTACAATGAGAACCCAATGAAACCTACACAGGTATGTCAGCATGGTCAATTAACAAAACATAGTTGCGTGCACAACATAAATCAAAGTATAGCAAGTAGTGCAGCACTTACCCTGGGTTGTGGGGTAAAAGTATGAACTCTTTATCTTTTTTAGCCGCCAAGACCTCTCCGACGTATTTATCGATAAATTGTAAATCTATGTCCATTGTTTGCTTGCAGACTATGTGTGGGTCCAGGAAACCCACCGGTTGTTTGTTCTGTCACGCTTCACGGATCATGTATCTATATATATGGATGCATTGAGTTATATCTATATATGACATTTATCGGTATTACACGAATGTAGACTGTGATTGCACATACTTACAATGTCCAGCATCTCAAGAGCGTGGCGTCGAGGTTGAAGACTTCAAACAGGTCCTTGAAGTCGGCTGTGAAGAAGCCCCCCGATGACTCGTTGAACAGATGCTCAGGCGACGATGGGGGTGAGGCGGTGGCTAGGGACACGGCAATGCCGGGGGCATGGCGAGGTTGGGGGGCCGCAACAGGAGACGAAGCATCAGGAGAAAAATCTAGGGTTTCGAGCCTGGAGAGTGGTAACTTTAGGATCTACGCGAGGGACCTATTTATAGAGCCTGTGTCACAGACGGTTCTATTTTATAACCGTCTGTGAAATTAGACATCACAGATGGTTCCAAACTAGAACCGTCTGTGATAGTTTATTATCATAGACGGTTCTATTTTAGAATCGTCTATGATGTTTCTTATCACAGACGGTTCTAAAATTGAACTGTTTGTGATAGTGTTTTATCACAGATGGTTACAAAATAGAGCCATCTATGATGTTGCTTGTAACAGACCTTTCATTGCTGAGGTAAAACCAGGGTTTGGCCTTCTTGGCCTACAACATCTTCATAGGACCTACATGTATAATGTATAATCGATTGTGGTATAATGTATAATGTATATGGAATTGTAGATGAAGCAACATCAGTAAAAGAAAGGGAAATTTATTAAATAAATCATATGCATATATACACAAAGTTGTTTCGAATTTCGAGCGTCTCATTACAAACAAATCTATTATGTTGGAGAGTACACTTAAAATCGTAACTCCACTTGCTTATTCTTTTGTATAAAAATTATCCATTCACGATGATCGACGTGTTGTAGCTAGCTTCCTCGGGTTGTGCTTCCTGGACCGTGATGCCGTTTTCGATAGGAGGCAACTCGTCAAATTGATTGTATTCTTCCTCGTCTACTACATTCTCTACTCCGACAATCCTCCTTTTTCCCTGAAAAACTACATGTCTCTTCTTATTGGACGGGTCAATTACATAGAATACTTGAACAGCTTGGTTAGCGAGTATGAATGGTTCATCTTGGTATTCGACACATGCGAGGTTGACAGTAGTGACACCGTACTTGACAACCTTCACGTGCTGGAGGTGGACCCAATAGCACCGAAATAAGGGGATCTTGAATAGTACATAGTTGAGCTCCCAAATCTCCTCTATGAACCCATAGTAGGAGCTCTTCGTGGACCCAGCGGTATTGAATGCATCTATGTGGACACCGTTGTTCTGGTTTGTGCTCTTCATATCCTGATCTCTTGTGTAAAATGTGTACCCATTTAAGTCATATCCTTTCCATGTTATAATTGTAAATGTTGGCCCTTTTGTTATGTAAGCGTATCACCTGATGAGGTCGCAGTGATGGGTTGCCCCTTCAACCACCTGTTGAACTGGAGGTTATGTTGTCTCGTGATATAAGACTCCTGACACGTCGAATTCTCTTGCCGTAGCCAATGCTTATGCTCATCGATGTACGGGGACACTACAACCATGTGTTGAAAAACTGTGAAATGAGCTTGAGCGTAGGCAACCAGATCAGGCATAATTGCTTTCCTTTCGATAGTCCCGATTCCCTAGAGTCTCCCATCATGGTGAGATCGAGGCACACCTATTGGTTCGACCCGAGCCATGTAATCGACGCAGAACTCGACGACCTCTTCGGTCGCATAACCTTCGACAATGGTACCCTCTGACCGAGATCGATTTCGTACGTAGGACTTGAGAATTCTCATATACCTCTCGAATAGGTACATGCTACGAAGGAACACGGGCCCGCACATCTTTATCTCTATCACAAGGTGAACAACGAGATGGACCATGATATCGAAAAACGACAAAAGAAAATACAACTCAAAATTACATAGAGTCATCACCACCTCAGCTTGCAGAGCATCTAATGCTTCGGGATCGATGACCTTCTAAGCAACTGTGTTATAGAAATAACACAGCCTCGTTGTTGTCTCTCGGACCTTGATCAGCAAAATACTTCTAATTGTTACAAGGAGCATTTGTGTCATCAACACATGACAATCATGAGACTTCATGCTATTTAATTTCAAATCTTGCATCGAAACAAGTCTCTTAATGTTGGAGGAGTAACCAGACAGAACATTCACACCATGCAAGCACTGGCACAGTTCAATTCTCTCGGCCTTGGACAAAGTGTAACAAGCAGGTTTGCAGTACGTTCGTCCTTTATCGGTCTCTTTCAATGCTAACTCAGGTCTTATGCCCATATCGACCAAATCAAGCAATGCATTGATATCGTCCTTTGTTTTTCCCTTAATATTAAGTAAGAGACCAATCAAGCTATCACAGACATTCTTCTCTACGAGCATGACGTCGATGCAGTGCCGAACTTCTAGGTGCTCCCAATAAGGTAGGTCCCAAAAATATTGATCTCTTCTTCCACATGCTCTTCTCACGGGACCTCCACTTACATCCCTTTCCAAACACCACATCCAAGTTCTTAACCATATCATGAACATTTATCCCACTTAAAGGCTTTGGAGCTGAACCGTCTTCATTCGTTCTATCGAATTGTTTCTTCATCTTGCGGTATGGGTGATTCCTCCGAAGGAACCTACGGTGACTCACGTATACGGTTTGACGCGAGTGATTCAGCCACACACTCTCAGTATCGTCTAAGTAATGAGTGCAGGCTTTGGTTCCTTTTGTACTCTGGCCTGATAGGTTACCAAGGGCAGGGTAATCATTTATGGTGCAGAACAAAAGGCAGTGCAAAGTGAAGTTCTCTTGTTTGTATGCATCCCATACCTGTACCTTGGGAACCCATAGTGTTTTCAGATCTTGCACCAATGGTGGTAGGTAAACATCAATATCGTTTCCAGGTTGTTTTAGTCCTTGGATAAGTACAGACAATAAAATGTACTTCCGCTTCATAGACAACCAAGGAGGAAGGTTGTAGATACAGAGATTCATGGACCAAGTGCTATACCGACTGCTCATGTTACCGAAAGGATTCATTTCATCTGTACTCAATCCAAACCTTATATTCCTCGGATCAGCACCGAATTCTTGAAACCTCCTGTCAATGTTTCTCCACTGGATGGAATCATCAGGGTGCCTTAGCATTCCATCGTTCTTACATTCCTCCGAGTGCCAACACAGCAGTTTTGCCTCATTTGGGTTCGCAAACAAACGCTTCAAACGAGGAATTACAGGCAGATACCATGCCACCTTAGTAGGAGGTCCTTTCTTCACCTTGATGCCCTCGCTGTCATTATCTAAATGACTCTTACGCTTGTACCGGGATGCGTTACACACAGGACATACATGCAAGTTTGCGTACTTTTTGCGGTATAGGATACAGTCGTTCGGACATACATTTATTCATTCTACTTCCATTCTCAAGGGACAAAGTACCTTCTAAGCTTTGTAGGTGGTTGCCGACAACTCGTTTCCCTTTGGAAGCATGTCCATCAATAGACTAACAGTGCTGTGAAACTCTTGTCGGACCAACCGTTGCATGCCTTCAATTTCAGCAGTTCAAGCACGGATGACAACCTTGTGTATTTCGACTTGCAGACTAGGAACAAAGGTTTCTCTGAGTCCTCCATCAAGCCCCGGAATTTACCATATTCTCTGTCATCACGATTCCCTTCTGCGTCGCGTAGCATCTGATTCAAATTATCGTCCTGCAACCTATCCTCATCGGAAGCACAATCGATATGATCATCCGGCATATCATTGAATTCATCGATGATGTTAATGCTACCTGCTTCCTGTATATCCTGCTCTTCACCGTGACTGATCCAACATATATACCCCCCTTTGAAACCCCTCATAATCAAGTGTGCTTCAATCTGCATAGAGTTTCGAAACATCTTCAGATTCTCACAGTCAATGCACGGACAAGACATAAACTGCACCCCCTTATTTAACATATCCTCTTCTGCAACTCTTTTAAAATCAAACACACCATTAATGTACTCGGCACTCGCATGGTTCTCAGTGTACATCCAGGTTCAGTCCATCTGCGCTACGAATATAGCATTTAGTGTTAAATATTAAAGTACACTAGGTGTCCGTATGCACACATTCGTAAATATCTAAACACAATCTTTAAATTAATTCTCTCTTCACCAAACTAGCTACCTAAATCTTATATATATAATAATGCAGTTAGATTAACCAATTACTAACCTTTGATCACTAAGAACATGCACATGCATGGAACTACAAGCTAGATGTAAACAATCTTCAAATTCTCTCCTTACCAAGCTAGATCTTGAATATAATGTAATTACCCATTACTAAACCCTAGATCAACAAGATCACACATGGATCTACAAGCTAGATCTAAACAATCTTCAAATTATCTTCCAAGTAATTAATATCTTGAATATAAAGCAATTAATTAGAACCTAAGACATTACTAACCTTAAATCACCAAGAAAACATGGATCTAGAAGCTAGATCTATATACAATCTTCAAATTCTCTCCTTACCAAGCTAGATCATGAATATAATACAATTAGAACCCATTACTATCCTTATATAGAAAAGAACACATGGATCTACAAGCTAGATCTAAAAAATCATCAAATTCTCTTCATACCAAGCTAGATCTTGAATATAATGCAATTAGACCCAGTACTAACCTTAGATCACCAAAGTCAAATGGATCTTCAAGCACCCTTCAAAATCAATTGTCTTCCTTTACCAAATCACCTCACAGTCGTAGCCAAATGAAAGCTAGATCCCGAAAACCTAAAATGCACCACGTGGCTTGGGTCTCTGTATTATATATCGCTGAGAAATATCACAAACGGTACTATTCATAATCCGTCAGTGATAAACATAGAATCACATACGGTTTTATAATATAAAACCATCAGTGACATTATCACATGCGGTTTTATTATAAAACCATTTGGTATAATACATTATACACTACTACAGAACGGCATATCACTATCGCTTTATCTGTGTCGGTTCTTAAGTTTGTAGGAAAAAACGATTGTGATAAATAACTTCAGATGGGTGTTAGTAATAATCACTATCGGTTCTGAGATTATAAGTGATTGTGATGTAGCACAGGACATATCACAATCGGTTCTTAACTAAAACGCGATAGTGATGTGTACGGTCATCACTATCGGTTCCAACCAAAGAAGTGATGGTGATGATCACGTCAACATCACTATCGCTTCTTTTCTTAGAACCGATAGTGATGTGTATTCACATCACTATCGGTTCTAAGAAAAGAAGCGATAGTGATGTGGACGTGATCATCACTATCGCTTCTATAAAAAGAACCGATAGTGATGACCGTGCACATCACTATCGCTTTTTAGTTGAGAACCGATTCTGATGTGTACAAGCTCATCACTATCACTTCTATAAAAAGAACCGATAGTGATGACCATGTACATCACTATCGCTTCTCGAAAAGAACCGATTCTGATGTCCACGTGCTCATCACTATCGCTTCTATAAAAAGAAGCGATAGTGATGACCTTGCACATTACTATCGCTTCTGGAAAAGAACCGATTCTGATGTGCCTCGCTAGGTCATATATACCACTCGCGCTGAACTCTTCTCTGTTGTTGTTCCAGAGGAGATTTCTCCGCCGCCACCTGAGAAAACAGCTCATATTGTGTGGTTGGAAGCAATACTTGGGTGAGAAAATTTGAAGTCCTCATGGGTGGGTATTTAGAGGGCAAATTTGAAACACTATCTTGAGGAGATTCCTCTCTTTTTGCCCTCATTTGCGGTTTTCTTCAAAACGTGAGCAATTCTTTAAACCTCTTCAATTTTGCACAAGGTAATTTCGATATGTCATGAATAAAGTTTAGCTTGCACGGGAAGTGTGTACGTGCTTTTAGATTTCACACTCTTTATTTGACAAGCACACATCTATTTAATTATTGTAGTGCTCTCGTGTTAATATGGAATTATTGTTGCTATCATGAGATATTTTAGAGTTTAGGCTGCGGAATGTACGTTGTTAATCTCATTGTTGTATTATGTATGTAAAATAGTTTGCAATGCTTTCGAAGTAAAAATCCATGGTGAATTGCTGTTGGAGGCTTTGATGGAAATGCAATGTCTCTTTATGCCTACACTTTGTGCCATATGTTGTGAAAGAAAAATTTTTTTGACGAAATTATTGTTGGGAAAGCTTGCAAATAGTCGAATCATCATTTATGGAAATTATCGTGCAATTCAAGATTAATTTGAAAAAGTTTTGACTTTTCTACGTTTTACGCACAAATCATGTCTACGAAATGAATTTTGGCATATTTCTTGAACGAGGTCGCTTTTTCCAAAAATTCTATTATGAAAAGATTTGCAGTATCACGAAATATGTTTCTGCAAAATTCCTAATAATTTCAACAACGTATGAAAAAGTTATGGCATTTTCTCTCTCTGATGAAATGTCTTTGAAAATTCGTAACTTGCGATTCTGAAAATTTAGACTTCATGGTTTGTCTGGAAAGGGAATAGTGCAATGAACTACATTTGTGTCGGTTTTTTGTGAGAACCGATAGAGATAATTATGTATTAGTGTCGGTTTTATTTACAAAAGCGATACAGATATATTAGTGTCGGTTTTGTTTAAAGAAGCGATCTCGATTACTATACATCTCAGACGATTTTCTTTAAAAAGCGATCTGAGATCTCGATATTATCGATGTCGGTTTTTAAAATAAGCGTCATCGATGACTATACACATCGTGTCGGTTTTGTTTGAAAAAGCGACACGGATAGTGAGCTTATCGATGTCGGTTATTCTAAAAACGACATCGATGATCGCATACATCCGTGTCGGTTTTTGAAGAAGCGATACGGATATTGAGCTTATCAGGGTCGGTTTTCCTTTAAAAAAATGATACCGATGACTTATAGCCACATTTTATTCCCGCGACCAGCGATTCGAGCGCGCAGCAGTCTGCTCGTTAACCCTAGCGCAGCCGCCCTCCCTGCCTGCCGTCGCCGCCATGCCTGCCGCGCCGCCCGCCCACCCGCCCCGCCGCCGCCTCGCCCGATGCCTCGCCCGCCGCCTCCACGCCCGACGACCGCGCCCGCCTCGCCCCGGCCCGACGACCGCCCGACGCCCATTGTCGCGGCCCGACTCCCGACGCCTCCGACCGCCCCGCCGACCACCGCCTCGCCGACCCGCCCGACGCCCACGACCCTCCCCAGCAACCTCCTCTCCCGCGACCTTCACCTCCTCCCGCTGCTCCCCCGTGAGTTCACAATGATTTGTCGGATTTCTAGTTCTAACAAAAGCATAGTATTTAGAAATATCTATGCATTGTTTGACCCGAGTATCCAAGAAAAAGATACTAAGTATCTGCATTGAAGGTGGTGATTTTATCTGCTGTTGATAGTTACAAGTTGGCTCCTAAGTCCAGACCACAATAACCGAATGTAGAATATGGAAAACTCAAGAACAAGCTTTTGTAACTTCAAGAAATGCCTCGGATGGAGTGCAAGATGCCCATCACGTCTGGGATGTTAGTGCTAGCTTATAGATCAAAGATTGCCTCCTTGTCGATATTGTTCAAGACTTTGTAGATGCCAAGCTTTTTTGGTCTTCCCAGATGGAGGACACACTATGCTTGTGTAAATAGCATAGTTGTATAACATTTTGCTTGTTTCATTCTTGTAATTTTCTTCATGAAGACGGTAATTCCAAATAGAAAGTGTCATGATATGGCAATTTTTTCAAGGGCCATTCTTGTCCACTCACATATTGTCAACTTGAGTTGTTCACTATTGGTTGAGTAGGGCCAACATTTTGATGGGAATTCTGGAGGAGCTCTTTGATGTTGTGATTGCGGAGGCAAATAAACCGACTTTCTATAATTGCACCATCCATTCAGGTTCGTGGAACATTTCGTACTACTAATCCTTCTTAGCAAACTAGGGATGTTTGCCTTTTACCTTCTTGCATCCATGCAGACTGTTTCTAAACCTTTGAATATTAATGTAAAGTTGTCTTAGTAAGTACAGTGCATAAGAACTTATATGGTTGACAGTTTTTTTAATGTTCTGCGCAATTGTGTCTACTCCAATTCTGGTTTCCTAATTATATTGGCTGGTTACTTGTAGGGTGTATGACATTGAAAAGGATACCTTAGCTTTTACTGCAATTGACAAGTTTCTGCCCAATCAAGTATATTGCCATGGCTGTTAAAATCATTTCTGATTACAAGTGGAGAGGTCCAGAGGTTGATTGTTTCGAATAGGTTGGTATTTTGTGCTTCAGTCCTGTATGCATTCTTTGGTCTCCGGCTTCTGTACATTGCTTGGAGGTCAGATTCCAAGGCGTCACAGAGAAAGGAAATCGAAGAGGTACGTGCATTTCTTACATTAACTCTTTATCATGACAGCTTTGTGTTAGCTGCATTTGATTTAAATTTGTTTATTCATTACCAAATAAAATGAAAATTATCTGAGTTTTTTTTGCTCTTCTTATTTCATTTATGCCTATGCAGTAGTTACATTGAGCAACTTATTTTCTTCAACTTCGTAACTTGTGGCAACCATATCTATCTGTGCTTGTTACCTCAGAAATGACTCTTAAGTTTATAATTTTTACGTGCTTCGACCATATACTATTCTCTATTACACCGCCACAATGGTTACGAGTCATGTTGTTTCTTATCGTGAAGACATCTTTTGGATCGATAGATAACTCATTTGGTTTCATAAGTAGAATCGGTTCTTTGATGGAAGCGGTACCATTACAATCGGTTCTTGGAATAAAGCAATTGTGATGACCCATCATTAGAATCGGTTTTTTGAAGGAAGCGATTGTGATGAACCCCTCATTAGAATCGGTTCTTGTGTGGAACCGATTCGATAACCACGTCATCAGAATCGGTTCCACACAGAACCGATTACGATGAAGGGTCATCGATCGGTTCTTTCAAGGAAGCGATTGTGATGACCCCTCATTAGAATCGGTTCTTGTGTGGGCCGATTACGATAACATGGTTATCAGAATCGGTTCCACACAAGAACCGATTCTAATGAGGGGGTCATCACAATCGCTTCCTTGAAAGAACCGATTCTGATGACCCTTCATCAGAATCGGTTTCATCTAAGAACCGATTCTAATGAGGCTTTATCACAATCGGGCCAAAATCGACTGTGATAACTCCACCTCATCACTATCTAATGACTTCGTATCGCCACTTGAACCGACTGTAATGACAAAAAAGAACCGATTCTGATGTACAATTCTGTAGTAGTGATACCACAGACGATTTAATTATACAACCGACTGTGACAGTATCACAAACGGTTTTTAAATAAAATAATCTGTGATATTGATGTATATCACTAACGGTTTATGAAGAGTACCGTCTATGATGATGTCACTGACGGTTGCTCTATAGAATAGTTAGTGATGTTTATCATCACAGACGGTTTCTCAAAACCGTCTGTGATGAGGCGTCTAATATAAGACTTTCTGTAGTAGTGAATATTGTTCACATATGGACTAGTAGGAATTTTCAGGATCTCTAAACATACCCTCCTCCGAGACAACTTCCATCCAGTACCACTAGCATAAGTGATCTCGTAACTTGTTGAATGAGCTTTCTAAGCTCTTCTAGGGGATGTTGATATGCTGCAAAATAGAAATGAGTGCTCTAATGTAAGTTTTGAAATTTCTATGTGAAAGGCTAATTGTATTATTATGCATGTACTATACCTTAGGGAAAAGGTCTAAGCCGCCGACTACGATCAGCATGTGCTGCATGACGTAGAAGCCGTAGAGGTCATCGATGCCCTATTGATAACACTGTGAAGAAAGAAAAAGAAATTACGAGACAAAGAATAGATGTTAGAAAATATTAATCCTATTTATGGTAGGCACTTGTAATTTGAAGCGCACATACTCCAACTTGGAGCCCTTTTTATCATCATGTGTCCCTCCTTCAGTGACGTAGTTCGAGAAACCCCTATATACATTGGAGAAATGCCGTTGATTCAAAAAAATGAACGTAGTTAAATACAGAAAGTGTTAGGTAAGAGTAGTGCACTTCTCCAAAGTAGGATTGATCGAGTGGGCCATCGGTCTCTTCTTGATCGAGTTAAAAGTGTAAACTTTATTGTCACTCAGAACGAGCACGAGTAGAACCCAATGGTTGCTTATTAAATGGTATACAATGAAGAAAATAAGTTCACATATGGTTTAAGTGCGTACAAGTAATTGAAGGGTAAAGTAGTACTTACTCCTCGTGGTACGAGAATAGAACGAAGTCCTTCTTCGACTCAGCTCTCAATGCCACCTTGATATAGCCGGCAACGAACTCCAGATGAAGCCAAGCCATGGTCGCGGACACAACCTCAGGGTCGACGAACCCAACTAGTTGTCGATTCACCACGACTCGCTGCCTCATTGCCCTGCAACACGTGTTGAATGTCAAAAAAAACATAATGCGAAATCCTATATAAGTCATAAGCTCGTGCTGTATGGTGTGATACTCATAGTGTATAGGATCGTTCAGTAGAAATATCAATGGATATCAGTTGGTACAAACGGAATAGATCCTCGAAACTGACTGGGAATGTCCCATGGTCGTCGAAGTGCAAATGTCCCTTTCTGTACCTCACATTGAAATCGACACGCCGCTCGGCTTCTTTCATTTTGTCAATGTACCATCCAAGGAGCTGTCAAGTCCACTTGCCTAGAGGATTTAATTTGCTGGGAGGCAAAAGGGGCTTTCCATGTACATTGGCCTTAAAATCATAAGGGTTGTCTATGTCCTGTGCTGACTTTTCTTTTTGGGTAGAAAGAATCTTCGAGGTCGGGGCAGTGGGCTTTTCATGTACCTCAGGGGGCGTTGAGCCCTCTGTGAGCTTTGCCTTCTTACCAGAAGGAGTCTCCAAGGCCTCCAGTGGTTCTGTGGCTGTCGTGCTAGTCCTTTTACGGGCCAACTCTGCACTTTGCGCAGGGCTCATCACGGTGGTGGGAGCAGGAGTAGATACAAGTACGGTAGGAACCTACGAAGCATGCGCATATATAACTTATTAAATTACTACTGAAATGGTAGAGAAGACGCGGGGGATTTTTACCTTGACCAGTACGACACCCGTTGTGGGCCACTTGATGAATGATATTCGTGCTTGCCCAAGAGTTGTGATATCTTCGTTGGGGGGGAACTCGAGCACATGTGATAAGAGGGCTTCATGGATGTAGTCCACCTGGACCCTCATGTAGCCCTTACCCAAAGGCTGACTATGCACCGTGCCAGTATCCTTGCAAGGAAATGCAACCCCGCGTGCAGCCTCCACGGGAAATCCGTCCTCCGTCATGGTGAGATGGCACTTGGTAGGAGCCTGCAAGAAGTGCGCAACTTGAGAGAAAACATTGCGGGAGTTACCCTCGTACCTTTAAGTCAGGAAAAATTATTTATTACCTTCAGCTGGGAACCGAACTTATCATTTTTGGAACCGCAGCTGCTGGGTCGGGGCACAGGCTTCTCTATGATAGGTGCGGCCACCTGGCTTTGTCTCTGAGAGATCATCGCCATCATCTCGGCCCTCAGGCGCTTCTCACGTGTCATCATCTCCTCCCTCATCTCCTCACGTGCCATCATCTCCTCCATCATCGCCCCCTTGATATCCTCCCTCAGTTGCTCCCTAAGCGTGTTCTTGAGGCGCTCCGCACTTGCCTCCCATGATCTTGATCTCGCACTCGCAGCGTCATCATGGAAGTAGGAATTCTTTGTATGCCCCGCCCCTGTGGCAAGCACCCGACCCATTTGGTCAGACCTCCCGATCGCAGAGGACAGGATGTCCTTCACCCTTGGCTCAAAAAGGTCCCCTGCTCTTTTCGCTGGCTTACCTCCTGTTGCAAGAAGCGAGTACAAATTAGATCTGAAATACAACAGGAAGGGTCAACTGCAATGTACTAAGTTTGATGTCTTACGATGGTGGAAACGACGTGCGCGGTAGCAGGGTTTGGTACTACGAGCTGCTCGTCCACAGTTTTCTTTGTCCTTGATAACACCCAATCATGTGCCCGCTCCTCAATATGTGCGAGTAAGGCATCGCCGTCCCGAAGTTCGCGCACTCCTCGGCTAGTCGCGCCCACTCTACCTTCTTCTATTCATAGCCGCCTGAACTGACGTGGTGCACATACATGTTCTACCTCTGGGTAGCAATGTTCTTCTGTCTCAGCTCCTCCGCCTCGGGCGTACTCTTCATCCGTGTGCACTCCTCCCAAACACTGGGAGTCACGAACGGATACCTCTTAAATGGTGTACGGCCTTTCAGCATGTACTGACTATGCATGAAGACCCTGAAGTGACTCAGAGCAACACCCATCCTCTTCAAGGCGTGTCGCCTCGTATTGTTTTCATCTTCCTCTTCCCTTAACCTCATCCCACAGCCGATTCTTATACTCGGCGCTGACTTCCTTTCTCCAATCATTAACCGTTATGGGAACTCTCTCCCTCACCAATTGGCCGAGGAGTGACCGATATCGCCCCTTGTACTTGGGAGGACCCATGCAGACCCCTCTGGCATTAAACTGGAGAACCTGCAGCGTTCTCCCTTGTCGGGACCCGAATTTGCAAATCCGACCCTCTGTATACCGCACTAGTCCAGATCACGCTAGTGCACACAAAGCTCAACATAGATGCTATCATAGTCACACACAAATAAATATAGCATAAACTTCATTAATTAATAATAATGTTGTCTTACATGAATAATGCCTCACGGGGCTTAAAAAGAGTATCAATGAGAAGCAATGGAAATAGAATAAACGCAGTGGCGCTCCATTCGCCACAGCAACCGACGAGGCTCGGACCCTAAGCATTCGTGATCCAAATAATCCTCATCCATGATCGCGTAGATTCTTCCTCTTCTCGGTTGTTGTTGATGGGGTGAGTACATAAAGCACTCAACAAGTTGTGCAAAATAATGCAAGTCTAATATTCTATATGTTTGGCTTAATCCAAAGGAATGGCTAGTAAGGGTATTTTTGCAATAAAGCAAGATTTAACAAGAATACAATAAATAGATTGGAAAGCAAAGAAAATAAATACAGAATTAATAAATTCAGATTTCAAATACACCAAGTTTCCAATCCTAAATTAATTTTCCACTTTCCATGGCACCTTGCCATCCCAACAAGTTTTTGTTTAACAAAAGTCTAACCCTTAACTGTAATTCCGAGCATTGCCCAATACCGTGAGCACGGCTATTCAATAGATTGTACACTCGCAGAGGTTATGCACTTTACCCACACGATACAACCAAACACCACCAAGGCGAGTGATCATAACAAAGCCTTTACAATGCTACACCTAGACCCAAGATCGCCGCTAAGGTTTCAACATCAAGGTTAAACCACCACAACAGGCCCCCTCTTGCGCCATGTGAGTTAAACCGTAACCCGGACTCACTATTCACCACGACAAGATCAAATCTAGGTTTCACAAATTATTCAAATAGGTCTGTCCCATTCCGCACATGTGGTTGCAAGAGAGACTCGTGTCAAAGGCTTGCAAGGTTAAGTCCTTAAGGTGATTAAAGCAAGACTTCCACATACCCCGCAAAACTGGCCCACCTTGGCACACCGCCTCGCCACTTGCCTCAATCTAAAATCATTACCACCCCAGGCTGATTACCAAGCACCACATGCCATCAACATTTCAATCCCGATGTGTGACCTCCTCGCCACGACAACTTGATATCATTGTGTGACAACACATGACACACCAATTCATAAACATTGTTCCATATTCCATTAGTCAAGATTAAGTATCGACATTCTGACACATGTGATGACGTGGCATGGCTAAGCAATCTATGACGATCTAACTAGCCCATGTTGATTATCAACTATAATTCCACATCCTAGGGTGACAAATAGATCATGGCATATAATTGACAAGGTATGGTTTAATTCAAATAGGCATATTATCTAATTCCCAGATTAATTGAAATCATTTATACACATAAAATATCATGCATAAAGTTTAAAAGACAAAATAGTAATTTGGTGAAAATTAGGTGCAACATGATCAAAGCACAACTTGCCTTGGAGTAGGTGCTGGTCTTGATCTGAGCTTGGGTCTTGGAGCGACTTAATCTTCTTCCTGATCACCGAAAGCGCTCAACGCCTACGCGAAACGATGCCAAAATAGCAAATAAACACCAAACCAGAGAGCAACCAAACTCCAAAAATAAAATAAAATTCACCAATAAATAGATCTTGATTTTACAAATTTTTAGAAATTTGAAACACTCAAATCCGAGTTAAAATGCAAAAGATATAGCCTTTTGAAGTTTGAATAACATCAAAATACGTAAAATAGAATTTCGATTTTTCCAATTATTTTTCTATTGAAAAGATTTATTGCGCAACGCCGACGCCAGCCCCGACTCGACCAATCAGCGCGACACGCCGCTCGTCCATGGACTCGGTCCACGAACCGCCTCGTCCACCGTGGACGCGCCCACGCGCCGCACCACGCGCCCGACACGCTGGCACGATCGATTGGTCTGCGACGCCGCCGCGCCGATGCTCGACACGCTGGCGCGCGATCTGCGCGACGATCCGACGGCTAACGCCATCGCACACGCGCGCGATCTCACCCGAACAACCCCGATCCAACGGTCACGCTTACCCGAAGCCGCTTTTATCGCAGACGAACCGACGTGGCTCGATCCGATGGTCCGCCGAGATCCGACGGCCGTCGCGGCTTCGGCACGGCGATGTCGCGCGCGGCGCTGAGTTCCCGAGACGAGGACGACGACGACTCAGACGGCGCTCGCTCTGCCGGCGACGAAGAGGTAGTCGCTTCCGGTGCGGCTCGACGTGGCGAACCGGAACTGGAACCCACACGCCGAACGGCGGCTTGACGACGGCGAACGGCGAAAACGAGCGGCGGCGCTAGAAAACTACGGCGAGCTCGGGCTAAACGGCGTGACTCAACGGCGAAGGCTAGCACCGCGATGCGCTCGGGATGAGGAACTCGGTGTGCGGGCTGCGGCTTTTATAGCCTCGGCATGCGCGCTAAAACGGCAACCCTAAATCACGCGCGGCGGCGGCGGCAGCGGCGACGACTCGAAAACCGAATCGAGATTTAGGTCGACACCGTCCGACGGTAACGAGCGCCGATTAGATCCGGCGATACGATCCGATCCGCTCTTTCCAAAATCAACGGCGAGATCTAAACTTACCAAAACAACGCGAACGATCCCGACCGCCGATCTCAATCCAACGGCCGGCGCGCTAGGGTTTCGCGAAGGAGACACCGTCCGATCTTCATCCAACGCCACGCCACGAGGCGGCAGCTGGCGCGTCGATCGGCCGCACGTCGATGGGCGCTGACACGCGACGATCTTCGGGCTCGCCCAAGATCGCTTCACTGATTTTCAAAAGCTTTTTGATTTAAAATAATTCCCAAATTAGATTAATCTACTTTAAGCAATTAAAATATCGGAAAAATCCTAAAAATTCTCATAAATACTTTGAGACATTCTCGAGCACAAATAAAATATTTTGGTAAAATTTTATATTAACTTTATCTATATATATTTAGTTTTCACAAAAGGTTCAATATACTTAATTAAATTCAATTCAATTAATTTCTGGAAAAAAATCCAATAAATTCAGAAAATCACCAAAAAGCATATGAGCGAAATTATAAGCCAAATTTTTGGGATGTTACATCCCTGTGGCCCCTTTGTTAGGTCCTTAGGCCTTCCTTACCTTACTCGGCCCCTCAACATTTGGAACTGTGCTCGGCCCCTCAGTTGCACCTTCTACTATGTATGGTGATGAGCCGATGCTCTCTAATTGAGACATTTTGAGTTCTCTTATGTGACATGGCCATATATTTGACATGAGAGAAAGCAATTCGTAGCTATTATGTGAACTTGACAATAAATCATGTAAAGCAACAGCTGAATGGATAATTCATAGCATTTAATTGTCCTAGCATATTGTAGTAGAGTAAAAGATAAACAAATGATCTCCAAGAACAGTCTATCTGTTGACCAACTAAATTCGTACCAACAATGACTCCTAATCTCTAAATTGGTTAGGTCCTAATCCTATTCGAAGATATGTGGATGGGCAAGTTCCTAAGCTGTTGTACAACTCCAGAGAAAATTTTGGCGGCATTTCTCAGTTGTTCTCCAGATACACGTCTAGACAACAGGTCAAGAGGGGTGTGTATCCGGAGAACACCAGGAGACGCTACCAAAATCTACTCTAGAGTTGTACAACATCTCAGGAACATGCTCGAACCACATATCCTCGAACTATCCAAAGAACGTGGGTAACTCGAGACTTCTTGTTTATAAATATGCCGAAATGGCATATTTATAAACAAACACTCTCGAACGGAGACATAGGTTGCGCATGGTAAATTGTAACATTGATCATATTACAGCAAAAAAAGACATGAAAATAAAAGGACATGTATATTTGTAGCACGTATATTTTACTACTTTGCTGAGAACCAAAAGGAAAAGTAACATGTATATTTAAAGTCTCATATTAAGATCAACAACTGCACAACTTGGAAGATAAATGAAGCATAGTTTTATCAATTTTACCTAGTTTGGTTCCTACAAGAACTACAGGAACACTTGGCACAAACCGACGAAGTTCTGGCGTCCACTGTTGAAAAGAAGAGTGGATGATCAGTACTCGATTGTTTCCTTCATAAATTAACAAAATATAGACATGAAAGAAATTTACCAGACCCAAATAAACTAATGCATGTCGCAACCATATATTTGTTTCATTTTGACTTCCTTTAGTCAGTCACAGTTAGATATGATGGCACATCTCGCTTTTGTACTCTCTATGTTGTTACTTTCTGTTTGTGCATTGTTATGTCTTAAAAGTAAAAAAGAGTTACATAGATTGGCTCATGTTCGTTGTTCCCCTATCTCTTTAGTCTTTCTTTTAGCCTTCCCTGGTGACTGGATTTTGAGAGCTTCTTGCAGTAGGTGCACTGTGCTTCGTGTTTTCAAAGACTAGTTTGGCCTCATCGCTTATTGCCATTTAGCAATGGCATCCTTTTCTTCCCGACAAAAAAGCACCACCATCTACATTGCAGCCTTTTACTACTTTTGATGACTATAAATTTTTACCAATGTAAAAGGTTTAACTGTTATTAGTTATTACCAGCCACTAGGGTATGTCTAACAAACTTTGGCAATTCATCAAAAATGTTCCAAAAAGTCACACAGCTACTCTGATTCACATAATTCCCAACTATGCCTAATAAGTCAAAATGAAATTTGCATCAGGAAAAGTGATATGAGTACCTTCTTCAAGAAATTCTCATAGCTAAGAGGCCTCAATCTGCTGTAATCCTCCTGAGTAGTATACAAGCCAAAACATTAAAATAGGCAAACCCAAATTAATCTTTCCCTACAAGGAGAAATATTTCCACATTTGACATCTCAATGTCACCCACCTACTGTGTGGTGTGGTGTGGGCCTACATACCAATTGATGCAATAATTTCCAAATCAATCTATCAAGTATGAATGATGAAGTCTATAAGCTTGAAACGCATTCAATTCATATATACAGCACATACATCAAACGCAAAAGACTGAATTTGTACTTATAAATGCTAAATTACATGACCTATATCTTACTAGCTAGCAGAATCAGATACATCCATCAAAACAAGTGATGAAAGCTCTCTATTGCATCCGAACAAACAAATGAGTACACAAGTACATTTACTGATCTCACACACTTGCTTGAACTCGCAAAAAAAAGCTGGAGACCGCGTGCGCTAGAGACCGAGGGTGGGGGTTAGGGTTTGGCGGGTTCCCAACGGTGCGGTCAGGTTGGTGGCAGCAAGGGGCAGTGGGAGGGCAGGGGCGACGCAGTCATGCCAGTGGCGGTAGGGGCGGTTAGGAGAGCAGGGGGTGGCATTGTCGGGCGGGCAGCGGCACGGGACGTGTGGGGCATGGGTTGGCGAGCGTGGGCGGCGCGGTCGGGTGGGTAGTGGCAGGGGGCGGTGGGAGGGCTAGGGGCGGCGCATAGGGCGTGGTAGGGAGGGCGATCGCAGGCCAGGAGTTTGGGGCAACGTGTGGGTGAGTGAGGAGTGAGCATACTGAAGAGGAACGCGGTATGCTACGCTAGCACAAAAAAAATTCTACCGCGAAACCAGAAAGCTACTCGCAAGAAGGGGATCATAGATAAGATTACCACTAGACGCGCAGTTGCGGAATCCTTCGCGCGTCGATGTAGTGGATTGTTCTCGCCGCAGTCGTTGCGTCGATGTAGTGGATCGTCCTCGCCTTGCCGTGGATCGTCCTCCCACGCTGCGGTCGCAGCAGCGTCACCGCAGAGTCCACACGCCCGAGATGGAACGCCGTGCGTGTGTGCAAGCACACAGTCGCTCGGCAGGGCAGCGAGAGGAGTAGGCTAGGGTTTCGAGTGAATCACTCCTAAACCGTGGGAAAGCACACCTGCACCCTCCTCCTCCTCCTTATATAGCCACGAGATGAAACCCTAAACTAGGGCCCATCGTGCTAAGCCCACGAGGTTCATTAATTACGGATCCAATCCAAATTAATGCGTCCCACCCATTAAGTGTGTGACCTGCAGGTTCACATACGCTTGGACATGGATTCGAAAACTCATTTTCAATCCAATAGTTGGTAGTGGCTTCTTGCAAAGTATGCCAACTCCCAAACATACTATGATCAAATCGATGAACCTATCAAAAGTACTCATGTAATAATCCCTTTGCCAAGTATATGAAGATTGATCTCAAGGCGAGAAGCATGTCATCCTTTGATGATTCAATCCATCTCTCGTATCCGTGATATATTAATAAGTTGTGATTGACTCCTCAATCACGGCATGGCCATGCACTTCCTTAATCATATCACACGAGTGGCCTTGTCATATATCTCCGTTTCATTGGAGTGGCAAATTCCATCTTGATCACACTTCCTCTCGCACGTTTCATAGTAAACATGAAAGCTACCTTTATAACTATCCGGTTAGGAAGTAGTGTTTGATAGCCCCAAGGAAAACTATTACACATGTAGGGAATATGACAATCTCGTGTCTAAGGATCATACATCTACTAGGTATGAGATACACTGATGACACATAAGAATGAAACATTCTCGCAGTGTCCCATTGCGGGTCTATCTAACCCATGTTCTTCAACATGCGTCCACAATGTATAGATGATATCTCCATATCCCATGATCTATGAAGCATGATCATCGATCACTACATGTGCTGATCTATTCATCGTTGTCCTATACGATGATATCCGATCAGAGATATTTATCGAATTACATCATTAAGTAAAGAGCTTCATAAGCAAGTCACATACTTGTTGATCAATACAATGATATACATTCATTGGACCAATAATCATATTATTATTCATAAACATAGTCATGTTACAATCATCTAAATGATTGCCTCAAGGGCATAACACTAACAATCTCCCACTTGCACTTGAGTCAATCAATTAAGTATCTAATACCAATAGACCTTGTGTGCGCCTCATGCTTAGGTCAGTGGCGTTGGCTTTGTCAACGGATCGGCCACATTGGCTTCCGTATGTACTTTGCATATTCTCACGCCACCTCTATCCACAATCTCGCGAATAAGGTGAAAGCGGCGGAGTATGTGTTTATACTTCTATGTGATCTAGGTTCTTTAGCTTGTGCAATGGCACCACTATTATCACAATAGATGTCCATTGGACTAGAGGCACTAGCGACCACACCAAGCTCGTGATAAACTTCTTAATCCACACGGCTTTCTTTGCGGCTTCCGGCCGCAATGTACTCCGCTTCTGCCGTAGAGTCGGCCACCGTGTTTTGCTTGGAACTCTTCCAGCTTCCTGCTCCTCCATTAAGTGCAAACACAAACCCGGATTGCGATCGAAATCATCTTTGTCGGTTTGAAAGCTTGCATCGGTGTAACCCGTTGCAACCAGATCTTCCTTACCTCCAAAAACAAGGAACATACCCTTAGTTCTTCTCAAGTACTTCAGATATTTTTACGGCTATCCAATGACCATCACCAGATCCGCTTGGTATCCGCTAGTGACACTTAGAGCATATGAGACATCCGGTGTGTATGTACGATCATGGCATACATAATAGACCCAATAGTTGAAGCATATGGAATCTTGCTCATCTGTCTCGCTCATCGGATGTCGAAGGACACCGATTCTTGCAGAGACTCGATGCCATGTGACATTGGCATGAAACCTCTCTTGGATTCATGCATATTGAACATTTTCAATATCTTGTCAATGTCGTTTCTGACTTAATCCAATTAACCTTTTTGATCTATCTCTATAGATTTTTATGCCCAAGATATAGCATGCTTCTCCCAAGTCCTTCATTGAGAAACTCCTTTTCAATGAAGTCTTAACATCTTCAAGCATAGGAATGTCATTCCCGATCAATAATATGTCATCCACATACAAAATCGAAAATACAAGTGCGCTCCCACTAGCCTTCTTGTAAACACAAGGCTCTTCTTCATTTTTGATAAAGTCAAAACCTTTGACTACTTCATCAAAACGAATGTTCCAACTCCGAGATGCTTGCTTTAACCCATAAATGGATCTTTGAAGCTTGCATACCCTTTTAGCATATTTAGGATCAACAAAACCTTCAGTTGTATCATGTATACATCCTCGTAAAGATTCCCATTAAGGAATGCTTTGTTTTGACATCCATTTGCCATATTTCATAATCAAAATATGCGACAATAGCTAAAATGATCCTGACAGACTTGAGCATGGCTACGGTGAGAAAGTTTCATCATAGTCAACTCCTTGAACTTGTTTGAAACCCTTTGCCACCAACCGTGCCTTATAGATCTGAACATTTCCATCTCGTCTATCTTTTCTTGAAAATCCATTTGCACTCAATGGTTTTACACCATCGGAGAGTCGACCAAGTTCCAAACTTGATTGTCATGCATGGATTGAATTTGGATCTCATGGCTTCAAGCCATTTTTGAGTTTGGGTCCATCATTGCTTCTTCATAAGTCGTGGGCTCATCATTGTCCAACAATAATATGTCACTCCCATATCTTATAGGTACATGGCGTGGCCTCCCGACCTCACGTGGGGCTAGAGTCTCTTCCACAGGTTGTACAACACTTTGTACATCTTGTGAAAGTTCAGTGGTAGCTTGAACATATTCATGTGATTCTCGAACTTCATCAAGATACACATCACTCCTACTGATTTCTTTTGAAAGAAACTCTTTCTCCAAAAGACACCATTTGAGCAACAAAAACTTTGTTCTCGTTTCTTTTGTAAAAGTAATATCCTTTTGTTTCTTTAGGATACCCCACAAAAAAGCATTTTTCTGATTTAGGTGCGAGTTTATCTGATTGTAAACGTTTTACATAAGCCTCACATCCCTATATCTTGAGAAATGACAACATGGGTCTTCTCCCAGTCCATATCTCATATGGCGTCTTCTCAACGGATTTTGATGGGACCCTATTCAAAGTGAACGCAGCTGTCTCTAGAGCGAAACCCCAGAAGGATAATGGCGGATCTGTTTGGTGATCATTGACCGAACCATATCTAATAAAGTTCGTTCGTCGTTCGGACACGCCATTCCATTGAGGCGTTCTGGCGGAGTAAGTTGCGAACGATTCCACATTGCTTTAAATGATCCCCAAACTCTTGGCTCAAGTATTCGCCACCACGATCGGATCGTAAGTGTTTTATTGTTTTGCCAAGTTGATTTTGTACTTCGTTCTGAAACTCTTTGAACCTTTCAAAAGTTTCAGATTTATGCCTCATTAAATAGATATATCCATATCTCCTGAAGTCATCGGTAAAAGTTACAAAATCTCAAACCCACCCCTAGCGATCGAGCTCATTGGTCCACATACATCTGTATGTACTAGGGCCAATAATTCACTTGCTCTCTCACTAAAACATGTGAAAGGGGCTTTTGTCATCTTGCCAAGTAAACAAGATTCACATGTTTCAAATGATTCAAAATCAAATGAGGTTAGAAGTCCATCACCATGGAGCTTCTTCATGCGCTTCTCATTTATATGACCTAGCGACAATGCCACAAAAGGTAGGGTTCAAATCATTAGGCCGATGCCTTTTACATTAATATTATAGACAGGTTTTCTTGAGTTCAAGGACGCGTACAACCCATCCACTATGGGGCAACGACCATAATACATATCATTCAAAAATATCGAACAAACAAAGTTCTTTATTCTCAAATCATAACCTTCATGTTCCAAACAAGAAGATGAAATAATGTTTCTACTCAAAGATGGAACAAAATAACAATTATTAAGTTCTAAAACTAATCCTCAAGGCAAATGCAATGGGTATGTGCCAACAGCAAGACCAAAGAACTCTTGCTTTATTCCCACGCGAAGATCCACTTCTCCTTTTGCCAAGTCTCTACTCTTTATCACCGCAACGAATTGCAAATGTGAGCAACCAACCGGTATCATATACCCATGAGTGAGTGAAGAAGTAGCAAGATTAATTTCTATAACATTAATACACAAGTGGAAACCACATTTCCATTCTTCTTATCCGCTGTACTTTTCGCGATTCCGTTTCCAATGCCCCGATTTCTTGCAATAGAAGCATTGGGTATCGGGTTGAGGGCCAACTTTAAGCTTCGAAGCTTAGTTTTGAGGCTTGCGATCTCATCTTGAGCCTTGCCCTTGCCCTTGCCCTTGCTCTTTCCGTTCCCCACCTTAGCCTTCCTCTTTTTGAAAGCGGTTGCTTTACAACCATCATCACATGATTGGGTTTTTCTTAATGCTTTCTCGACACCTTGAGCATCCCATGTAGCTCGGTTAGGCTCTTCTCCATGCTATTCATATGAAAATTCATAATGAATGGCTCAAAGCTCTGAGGCAGAGACTGGAGAATAACATCTGTGGCCAAACCGAGGCTAAGGGGAAACTCAAGTTTTTCCAATCTCCCAATGTAACCAATCATCTTGATCACATGAGGATCGATCAGAATCGCCTTGACCGACTTACAAGCAAATAAAAGCTTTGAGATACCATACCTCTCAGCTCTTGCTTGATTCCCAAACATGCCCTTCAAGCCTACAATCATATTGTAAGCATCCTGGTCCTCATATTGCTTTTGGAGCTCAGAGTCCATGGTGACTAGCATGAGACAGCTGACCTCTACAGAAGCATTAACATGCTTTTCATATTCAACCTTCAAATTGTGAGCAGCATTTTCGGCTGGTTCATCAGGAATTGGATTCTCTAGAACATAGTCCTTCTTTTCATGCTTGAGAACAATTCTCAGGTTGCGATACCAATCAACAAAATTAGTTCCATTCAGTTTTTCCCTTTCCAAAACCGATCTCAAAGCAAAACCAGGTGTAGCAGGAGTAGGAGAAGGTGCCATTGAACTACAACAAAAACATGCAAAGATTCTAAGCACTATGTTTATGTAAAACTTTTATTAAACTTTTTAATTAAAGACACTTCTATTTTATGTCCCTTTTATAGACACATAGTGAGTATTCAAGATCCATATTCATCAAACACTAGTGAGCTTTGGCATCACTGCTAGAAATTTAATGACATAGGTAAGCAACACCTTTGCTAATTACATCATATGTAACTCTTGTTTGTTGAGTATGAAAACAAGTAATGAATGCCTCCATCAACTTGACTCATGGCTATTCAAATTCACATGAGGAGGAGCACTTCCATATCTGTGCCAATTAAAAACCTGCCTCATGTGTGTTTTCCAAGACACCACTTGTCTTGTATAGGTTCCTTCATTATCAAATCAAATCCCAACCACTTATGTCCTCAAGCCCAAAACCGTTTTGATAGCTTGATTAAATCTACCATTGTTATGCGTGATGTGTCCAACACATCCCTATCATCTATTGAGATAGCCATTGATATACTACTTTGGCAGTCATATCAATAACGATCTAAATTCTTGATAGGTGCAACAATTGGATGGACAATTTGATTTAAAATTTTAACTATAGGGATGAACAAAGATTACTATGAACATGGCATCACATGCAATGAGCATAAAGAAAATAGCAAGGATTAAACACACATCCACGAGAAAATCAAAATAAGTCGTGAAATAGCATGGCCCTTAGCATTAAGATCTCCATCATCATGCTTGTTTGTTCACCTAGCCACCTTGCTTGATTTGTTCACCTAGCCATCTTGCTTGATACCATCGACTTCATCATAATGGATGCAACTCCTTACAACTTTTGATAATGAATTTTACATGAGGGTTTGAAGCATCACAAGTCGACACGCAGTCGTTATACAATTTAAATAGCCTTATGGCTTGACACGCACGCAGCCATGTGGAAATTACATGCATCACATACACATAGGCCATACCATTTCACATAATTCCTGCAAAACGAGGTTAAACAAAAGCAACCCTACGACTCAGTCCGAGGGGCAGCGCCCCTGGCATGTCTTCTGACATTGGAAAACACCCTCAAAATTTCCACGGATCAACAGATTGACCCAATCCGATCTAATATGATTGGCTTGGTCCCATATGGATACGTTTGAAACCACGATGGCGGTAACCCGGCCGTAAGGGTAACGTCGTACCATGAACGGACTCACCCAAATCAATATTGAATCTGTTTGCGCTTACCATGGTTCAACAGATTGACCCAATCCAACTCAATCGATTGGCTTGGTCCCATATGGATACGTTTGAAACCACGATGGCGGTAACCCGGCCGGTAAGGGTAACGTCGTACCATGAGCGGACTCACCCAAATCAATATTGAATCTATTTGTGCTTACCATGGATCAACAGATTGACCCAATCCAACTCAATCGATTGGCTTGGTCCCATATGGATCGTTTGAAACCCGATGGCGGTAACCCGACCGGTAAGGGTAACGTCGTACCATGAACGGACTCACCCAAATCAAGATTGAGTCGGTTTGCACTTTCCTCAAACCCTAAACCGATCGATCTCATCGATGGTCGCCGTCACCAATACATCACATGAATGGGCCAACATGTAATAGATCCAATCTACTAACCTTACACATCATATGTGCAACATCCGATCACAAAACTATACGAGATGGCTCGATACCATCAAGAGGAACGCGGTATGCTACGCTAGCACAAAAAAAAATTCTACCGCGAAACCAGAAAGCTACTCGCAAGAAGGGGATCATAGATAAGATTACCACTAGACGCGCAGTTGCGGAATTCTTCGCGCGTCGATGTAGTGGATCGTTCTCGCCGCAGTCGTTGCGTCGATGTAGTGGATCGTCTTCGCCTTGCCGTGGATCGTCCTCCCACGCCGCAGTCGCAGCAGCGTCACCGCAGTAGTCCACACGTCCAGAGATGGAATGCCGTGCGTCGGTGTGCAAGCACCTGGTCGCTCGGCAGGGGCAGCGAGAGGAGTAGGCTAGGGTTTCGAGTGAATCACTCCTAAACCGTGGGAAAGCACACCCTGCACCCTCCTCCTCCCTCCTTATATAGCCACGAGATGAAACCTAAACTAGGGCCCATCGTGCTAAGCCCACGAGGTTCATTAATTACGGATCCAATCCAAATTAATGCGTCCCCACCATTAAGTGTGTGACCTGCGAGGTTCACATACGTTTGGACATGGATTCGAAAACTCCTTTTCAATCCAATAGTTGGTAGTGGCTTCTTGCAAAGTATGCCAACTCCCAAACATACTATGATCAAATCGATGTAACCTATCAAAAGTACTCATGTAATAATCCCTTTGCCAAGTATATGAAGATTGATCTCAAGGCAGAAGCATGTCATCCTTTGATGATTCAATCCATCTCTCGTATCCGTGATATATTAATAAGTTGTGATTGACTCCTCAATCACGGCATGGCCATGCACTTCCTTAATCATATCACACGAGTGGCCTTGTCATATATCTCCGTTTCATTGGAGTGGCAAATTCCATCTTGATTGCTTACTTCCCTCGCACGTTTCATAGTAAACATGAAAGCTACCTTTATAACTATCCGGTTAGGAAGTAGTGTTTGATAGCCCCAAGGAAAACTATTACACATGTAGGGAATATGACAATCTCGTGTCTAAGGATCATACATCTACTAGGTATGAGATACACTCGATGACACATAAGAATGAAACATTCTCGCGATGTCCCATTGCGGGTCTATCTAACCCATGTTCTTCAACATGCGTCCACAATGTATAGATGATATCTCCATATCCCATGATCTATGAAGCATGATCATCGATCACTACATGTGCTGATCTATTCATCGTTGTCCTATACGATGATATCCGATCAGAGATATTTATCGAATTACATCATTAAGTAAAGAGCTTCATAAGCAAGTCACATACTTGTTGATCAATACAATGATATACATTCATTGGACCAATAATCATATTATTATTCATAAACATAGTCATGTTACAATCATCTAAATGATTGCCTCAAGGGCATAACACTAACACATACGTGTAAGGTAGCGTGAAGACCTATACGTAAGAGGAAAATTTCTATCGGTTTTAGAAAAGAACTGAGACAAATATTCCCACATTTGTATCGGTTTTAAAGGCTAAACCAACACAGATGATAAGTGTATCTCTATCGGGTTACAACACAAACCGACACAGATGTTATACACATTGCTATCGGTTTTGCCAAAAACCCGACAATGATTGTTATAAGGATTACTATTGGTTTTAAAGGAAAACCGAAACAGATGTTAGATGGCACAGTACTATCGGTTTTATAAGCAAACCGACACAGATGTTAGATGGCACAGTACTATCGGTTTTATACGGCAACCGACACAGATGTTACACGTAAGAGCTAGCCGCAAGAGGGAGATGGGCAGTAAGTCTCTATCAGTTTTATTAGAAAACCAACAGTGGTGATGTCCATTTCTATCGGTTTTAACAAAAAAATGACATAAATTAAACGCTATCTCCGTCGCTTTTAACAACAAACCGACACTATTGACTATATTTCTCTATCGGTTTTAGAGAAAAAAAACCAAAAGTAAAAAAACACTATCTCTATCGGTTTTTACCGATAAACCGACACAAATAATATCCATATCTCCATCGATTTCAACAAAAAATCCGACACTACTGAGTATATATCTCTATAGGTTTGAAAGAAAAAACTGACACTAATCAATCTCTATCTCTATCGATTTTGATAAATAAACCGACACAACTAATGTACATATCTCCATCAGTTTTAAAAAAACCGACAGTAATGACCATATATCTCTATCGGTTTGAATTGAAAAACCGACACGAATGAAATGTATAGCTCTATCGGTTTTGGCAAATAAACCGACACTAATGAACCTATATCTATATAAGTTTGAACAAACAAACCGACACTAATGTTGTTCATCTCTATCAGTTTTAAAAAATAAACCGACACAGATGATTTCAGTATCTCCATCGGTTTTAACAAAGAAACCATCACTGATAATTATGAATTTCTATTGGTTTTTTAAACCGATAGAGATGAACTCATGACAAATCAACTAAACATGAATTCTGAATTTTCAATCCTATTTGATTAAAGAGAGAAAAGGCCATAACTTTTAGAAATATAGTTGGAATTATTTGAAATTTTGCAGAAATATACTTTGAGAAACTACAAATCTTTTCCAAAAAGATTTTTGGAAAAAAGAGTCAGGACTGGAAAAAATATGCCAACATTCACTCTGTAGGCATGATTTTTTTACTACTAAGAGTAGAAAAGTCAAAACTTCTTAAAATAAAGTCCAAGTTTTTTGAAAATTTTCAGAAATGAATGTTGAACTATTTAGAAGCTAGCTTTCTCAGAAATGGTTTGATATGGTAGAATGGCTCCTTTTTCTTGCAATAAGTAGCTCCATACCAGAATCCAGAGTCAAAAATTGTGAAAGTTTCTTACAGAGGCAACATAATGCTATTATATAGCTTAGCCTCATTTCTGTGTCTCAGAATTATATAGATAACATCACATGGAGACTACACATGTAATTGCAGGACAACAGCACATGAACAAACGTATTTCTTACATCTTTCTGAGGTTTTTTTAGGGTCAACAAAGTGCTATAATTCAATAAGACAAATTGAAATGTGTCAACCAATAAACAGGAGCTAATATCATCATTAAGACAATGAGATGAAAACATGAAATTAAGTTCAAACACATATAAGCTTAGTACACTTAGGGCCTGTTAGTTTTAGCTTTGGATTCTCCAAAAGCTGATTCTAGATTGTGGTTGTAGAGAAGCTGATTCTCTAAAAGATGGAATCCAAAAGCACATATGAAGTGGATTATGGATTCTAGTGTATATGCGTGGGCTAGATTGTGAGAATCGGATTCTAGAATCGGGCTATTTGTAGATTTTGCTTTTGGGGCCAGAATCCAAAATCAGAAGCAAAAACAAATAGGCCCATAAGCTTTCCAAATCCGAAACTAAAGTTACGTACAATACAAACATTTCAAACACATAGCAAATGATACAACGACGCACACTCTTTATTTACAATACAACCATTCATGATGATCTACACGCATATAATTTCTTCCATGTGTGTCAACGTCCCCGCTAAGACAGGTCCCATCCGCAAACGGAGATATTTCATCGAATTGGTTGTATTCTTCTTCATCTACAATATTTTCAACACCAACGATCCGCCTCTTGCTATGAAGGACGACATTAAACCTCGGATTGGCCAAATCACGCACGTAGAAGACTTGATTTGCTTGCTTCGCACGGATGAATGGGTCATCTTTGTAGACGAGTCTATTGAGATCTACAAGAGTAAAACCTCTCTTGTCAACCTTCACTTCCTGTGGAAGTCCCACCCAGTTACATCAGAACAATGGAACTTGGTATATTCCGTAATCGAGCTACCAAATTTCTTCAATCATCCCATAGTACGAGTTCATTGCCGTTGAGGATCCTCCTTTCGAGTGATCTTCATCAGACAAAGCATCTATGCTTACACCAATGATTTGAACATTACTCTTGGCATCTTGACTTTCAGTGTAAAAGGTGTACCTATGAATATCGTACCCCTGCCATGTCTGTACATTAAATCTAGGTTCGTCAGCCAACCATTTGACATTCTCACTAACGGAGACCTCCGCCTTTTCTTTGAACCATGTGAGAAATCTACCGTTGTATTCTCGCGTGATAGAAAGCTCATCCATATGTGGATTCTCTTTGCGTAATATCAACTTGTGCTACTCGATGTACCCTACAACTTCTGCGCTGTGCTGCAAGAATGTCAAATGCGCTTTGCAACACATATCAAATTGTGGCCTCATTAGTTTTGACCCAACGGTTCCTTTGCCAACAATTCTGCCCTCATGGAGAGATAGGAACACCGATTGCTTGTCTTTTCCCGAGATAGTCCACACAGAACTCAATAACATCTTCAGTCCCATAACCTTCAACAATATTACCCTTAGGCTTCGACCGATTCCTCACGTAGGACTTTAATATACCCATGTATCTCTCGAACGAATACATGTAGCGTAGGAATGCGGGTCCACAAATCTTAATCTTTCTGACAAGGTGAACAACAAGGTGGACCATGACGTCGAAGAACGACTGTGGGAAATGCATCTCAAGCTAACACAGAGTCTGCACCATCTCACTCTGTAAGTTGTCTAGCACATCGGGGTCAATAACTTTGCAGGAGATCGCATTGAAGAAATAACACAGCTTCGTAATTGCCAACCTGACATCCTCTGGCAGAATATTTCTGATTGTAACTAGGAGCATTTGGGTCATCAAGACATAGCAATCATTAGACTTCATGCCCAGTAACTTCAAATCATCCATGGACACAAGCTTCTTAATGTTTGCAGAGTAGCCAGATGGAACTTTAATACCTTGGAGACACTTGCAGAGGTCTTCTTTCTCCTTCTTGGACAGGGTGTAGCATGCAGCGGGGATGTACGGAACTTTTCTATCCTCCTCTATCACTGCAAGCCTGGGTCTTATTCCCATGTAGGCCATGTCGCGACGAGCATTCACACCATCCTTAGTCATCCCAGGTATGTTCAGCAGGATGCCAACCAAATTGTCGCAGACATTCTTCTCAACGTGCATGATATCAATACAATGCCGGACATCTAACTCCTAGTACGGTAAGTCCCAAAATATCGACCTCTTCTTCCAAATGGTCCTAGGACGAACAAACTTACGGCTCTTTCTGTACTGAACATCGATATCCTCCACACGTGAATATACTTGCCTTCCACTCATAGGCTGCGGAGCCGAACGGACTTCCCTCTTCCCATCAAATTTGTCATCCAACTTATGGTATCGATGACTCCGAGATAGAAACATACGGTGACCCATATAGATAGTTTTCTTGAAATTCGGCAGCCATAGGCTCTCAGTCTTCTCTTCACAAATAGGACACTCTTTGGGTCCTTTCGTACTGTAGCCCATCAAATTACCAAGGGCCGGGAAATCATTTATAGTGCAAAATACCATAGCCCGTAGGGTGAAGTGCTCTCTTTTGTACGCATCCCACACCACAACCCCCTCATTCCATAATTTTACCAAATCCTCGATCAATGGAGCAAGGTACACATCAATATCATTTTCTGGCTATTTGGGTCCCGAGATTAGCAACGACATCATGATATACTTTCGCTTCATGCACAACTAAGGAGGGAGATTGTAGATACACAATAGAACTGGCCAGGTGTTGTGACGACTGCTCATGTTACCAAACGGATTCATCCATCAGTACTCAACCCAAATCTTATGTTCCTCGTTTCGGCACCAAACTCCTCATGTTTTCAATCGATGTTTCTCTATTGAGCCGAATCAGCGGGGTGTCTTAGCTTGCCATCTTCCTTACGATACTCGTAATACCAACGCAAAAATTTTGCCTCTCTGGGATTTGCAAACAATCGCTCCAAACGGGGAATGATGGGTAAGTACGACAATACCTTGGCTAGTGCACATTTAGTGACCTCTTCACCGTCATCGCCTCAGCTCTTACGCTTCTTATCGTTATGCTTCTCCTTTTGTTTGTACCGGGGCACACCGTATATCGGACAAACTTGCAATTCCTTATGCGTGTTACAATACAAGATGCAATCATTCGGACATGCATGTATCATTTCTATTTCCATTCCCATGGGACATATTAGCTTCTTCGCTTCATAAATACTTACTGGCAACTCGTTTCCTTCTGGAAGCAGATCCAACAGCAGAACTAAAATTGCATTGAAACTCGTATCTGTCCAACGGTGTTTTGCCTTCAGTTCGAACAATGCAAGGACCGAACCCAACTTGGTGTATTTCGCTTCGCAACCTGAGAACAGAGGTTTGGCATCGTCTTCCATCAAGCTTTTAGACTTTTCAAACTCTCTTTTCATGTAATTTCCCTCCACATCCCGCAACATTTGCTCCAAATTGTCCTCCTCAAACATATCACGCTGCAACTCGTCATCGGGTTCAACCATGTCTTCGTTGCA
This sequence comes from Otatea glauca, assembly GCA_036346275.1. NCBI lineage: Eukaryota > Viridiplantae > Streptophyta > Magnoliopsida > Poales > Poaceae > Otatea > Otatea glauca. The sequence goes on along the minus strand of CM070717.1, from coordinate 17,425,116 downwards.
TATCAGAAGGGTACTACCTGTCTCCCCGTGATGGATCCAACACGTGTAATTCCTCACGAAGCCACATCTATATTAACACGAGAGTACTACAAATTAAGATAATTAAATACATATGTTCTTGTCAAATAAAGGGTCTGAAATCTGATAAGATATACATAATACCAGTGCAACCTAAACTTTCTTCGCGACATATCGAAATTACGTAGTGCAAAATTTAAGGGGTTTGAAAAATGCTCACATTTTGAAGAAAACCACAGATTCTGCAAAATGAGGGGAAATCTCCTCACGTTAGGCTTAAAAATTTACCCTCTTAACACCCACCCTGGAGAATTTTAATTTTACTCAATCAAGTATTGCTTCCAACCACAGAATATGAGCTGTTTTTTTATGGCGGCGGAGAAATATCCTCTGGGACAACAACATAGGAGAGTTCAATCCGAGTGGTATAAATATCCTAGCGAGACACATCTGAGAGCATCTAGGCCCCCTATTTTTGTCAATTATGCTTATTATGTAGGTTTTGGTGTTGATGATCAAGAAGGATACTAAGTAGAAGCCGACAACAGCCGTATTTGAAGATCATGGCTAAGGTGTTTGTTTCTAGTTTTGTCTTGGGAATTGATTCAAGCCATATAGCTAGAATCACCGTACTATTAAGAGGGATTATACATAAGAAATGATCTTGGTTCATGTGCAAAATCACTAAGATTACTTGGAGCATTAGACATTTCATATCTCTCATTCAAAAATCCAGGTCTTCCCTTTCTTAGCCAAAAAGAGTTCTCTCTCGGACCAAACATCTTGTCAGGCGCTCAAGAAATCAAAGTTCAAATCCTAACCGAGCGCACACCATTTACGTCGGACCGACTTTTTCAGTCCGGCGCAAAGAGTTCTCTTCCGATTCTTTTTAACCGAGCACACTCCATGTACGCCGGACCGACTTTTTCAGTCCGGCGCTAAGAGATATCCTCTGATGTATTTCAACAGAGCGTACACCGTTCACGCCGGACCGATCTGAATTTAGACTTATATTTAGTCCGGAGTTAAGAGTTTCTTAAACTCTAATCTTAACCGAGAACATGCTATTTACAGCGGACCGAATTCTATGTGTACGCCGGACCAACCTTTTTGGTCCAGTGCAAACATGCTTCACTCAGATAAAACCAGCCGTTTCCCATATATGCCGGACCAACTTTTTCGGTTCGGCGCAAACATTGTTTTGCTGGTATCCAAATAGATAAAAGCATATGTACGCCAGACCAATTTTGTCGATCCAGCACAAACTTTCTTTTACCAGTACATGTACGACGGACCATTTTTTTCGATCCGGCGCAAATAGGTCACACTGGGTACAATAACGCTTCTCAAATCTTATGTACGCCAGACCGACTTTTTCAGTCCGGCGCGTGTATATATTTCAACATGTGACTCATACACCTTAAAATACTTATAAAAGAGGCAGTTAACCTGTCTCATCCATCCTGCCAACCCTCAATGGGCAAATGGCAGGTACAACGGTTACTTCTGTTTAGGCTCATATATACAGTGCTTGAGTTCACAAAAAAGAACAGAGCTTTGCACTTACACATCCTTGACATTCTGAACACCGTTGATATCTTTCAAATCAATTACAACTCTTTGATCTTTAGAAATCTCTGAGCTTTCATTCTATCAAAGAGTTCGAACTTCAACTCAGAAACCAAAAACACTCATTCTGAACATTTAGTGTTCTTGCTTCAAGTTGAGTCTAGTTTACATCTAGCTACTGAACCAAGAGACAGGGCTTGTGGATAGTCTATTACTCTTGGAACTAGCTGTTCCTAGACGGTTGGAGAAGTTGTTGGTGCGACCTATCAAAAAGGGATTGTGGAAGGCCACCATGCTGTGAAAGGTTGGAACTCACCTCACCGGAGTGGTGGAAGAGTCAAGCTAAGGGAAAACCAAAAGTCATTGTGATTGGCTATTTGGTGAAGCAATACATCTGAAGAAGTGCTTTTGGTTAAGCTATACTTCTGAAGAAGTGCTCTAACGGGGACGTAGGAGTTTGAGCTCTGAACCTCGGAGAAAAATCTTTGAGTCTTCCTGTTATTGGTTTATCTTTGTTTGTTCCTCTTATTGTCAGTTCTCATTCAAGTTCTTCTCTATACAAATCTTACTGAAACAGAGTCGTATTGAATCTTTATACTAATTGTTTATGTTACTATTTTTATTGAGAAAGGTTTTTTCATAAAAATTAAAAGTTTTAAAGTTGCCTATTCACCCCCCTCTAGGCCAACTTGATCCTTACAACATCACAATCGGTTCTTACTTAAGAAGCGATAGTAATGTCACGCCGTGCACATCACTATCGGTTCTTATGTGAGAAGCGATAGTGATGTGCATGGTCATCACTATCGGTTCCAAAAAAGAAGCAATAGTGATGACCACGCACACATCACTATCATTTCTCACAGAAGAACCAATAGTGATGTGCGCATGGTCATCACTATCGCTTTTTTTGTGAGAACCGATAGCTCATCACTATCGATTCTTATGAGAAAATCGATAGTGATGTTCGTGCACATCATTATCACTTCTCACATAAGAATCGATAGTGATGTGCACGGGCTCATCACCATCGCTTCTTATGAGAGAACCTAGAGTGATATCCGTGCACATCACTATCGCTTCTCACATAAGAATCGATTGTGATGTGTCCAGTGCTATATCACAATCGCTTCTAACATGAAAATCGATAGTGATTATTATTAACACTCCATCTAAGTCATCTATCATAATCATTTTTTACTAAAAACTTAGAACTAATCCAGATGAAGCGATAGTAATGTACCATTCTGTAGTAGTGTTAGAGTCAGACTAAACTTAGAGATTGGCCTTATATAAAACCCGAGTGAGCTAAATTACAATATTCTAGCCAAGCTTAGTAGAGATCGATCGGGTTTGTGGCTCTAATTAGATAGGTAGCAAGCTCGTGCCACGAGGTCGGTCAGGTTTGAGCACAAACCCCAGTTGATCAGAGCTCAAGCTAAGCCCCCAGAAAGCCAACTGAAAATCGAAACCAATACCTTGCCTTCGAGTTTCAAGGTTTTTTTTTTTTAACAGCTCTCTATACAACACACCAACCTTTTCTAGGGTTTTGAATTTTACCGAAATTCGGTTCTTTCAGTGAGTCCTGAAATACACTTATTCCAGTTACATTTTCGGTGGATTCAATTAAATTTTATTCAAAAATTCAAATTCTAATCAAATTTTATTCAAAAATTTAAATTTTTGTTCAACTTTCTTGCACCGAAATTACATCAAAATTTCTGAAATAACCGAATTTTGGTGATTTCAGTGGGTGCTTTTTAAAAAATGAAACGAAATTCGAAACCTGACCTTCACTACTGCGAGTACTTAATTCAAAAACGCTCTCTCTGTTTTTTACCACTACTGCGCCAATCCAGAACTAAAGCCTAACCCCAAGCCCAGCCAAGTAGGGCTCCCTGCTGCATGCATGCATATGTCCATGCTGCTGCTGGTCCTCTCCCTCCCAGCTCGGCCTGCCTGGCGCCCCTAACCGGTCAGACGGCAAGCTGCAGTTTGTCAAGAATTTGCAACCAGCTGCTGACACACACACACACACCTACACAATATGCACACAAACGCCTTGGGTTTCGCGAGAATTCTAGGTGCGCCGTGCGCAGCAGCTGAAAGCCTGAGAGCGATGCGAAGCCTGGGTTTCGCTTATATCTGCGTGGCGTTTCCCTCGCATTCCGAGATGCCCGCTTGCCTCCTCTCTCCCTCCCTCCTTCCCTCTCGCCGTCCAGGGATCACTCGTCGCTCTCACGTACGACGACAGCGGTGACAGTGCCATCTCCATGGCCTTTTCTTCAGACGAACGCATGTACGTAGTGAAGCCAGCAGCCTATGCATGTCTCTATATGTACTGTCCTCCTAGCTAGCTGGTGCTGGTGGGCATGCATGCATGGCATACATGGTCAGGTTGTCCCTGTTGGCTTCAACTTTTTCCGGTGTGGAGGCAGGAGATGTAGGGCAATGGACGGACAAGGGAATGACCATTGATTGGGGTTGTGGTTTTAGCTAGGGTTTTCTGGCTGCACATATATTTTGGTTTTGGAAGGAGTTCATGGTTTGAACAGCTCCAAAAATTAAGTTGGTGTGGTTTCTGCTTAATTTGCTAGCTACCACATGTGGTACAATTAGGAACTACTAGCTAGTTGCGTGTAAATAGATGTCATAGTTAGTAGTATGATGGATGGATGTATATATGTAAGCTGTAGATTTAACTTATTAGGCATGCATGCATGTACGTTTTTGCATTCTACTTCAAGGTAAGGGAAAATCGGGGAAATTGGCAAAACTCCCCATACTTGTCATTATGAGTTTGAAGAACACTCCCCACAACTTATTTTGTGACGCCTTACACTTGAACGCGATGAGTTATATCTTGGTTTGCAAATCCCCCAAACACTATTTTCTCTGCTAATTAAATAGAAAAATATGGAAAGATATAAGAATAAGTCATCAACATGCTTACCCATATGTTAGTGATAGCAATTTTAAATAAAATATCTTTTCTTTTACTTATATTTGATGTCCACCGCTCTATATATATGTCAACCTACCCACTTTTTTTTATGTTTTGTTGTATTTATAGTTGATGGAAAATGTAATAGGGAGGATTTGCAAACGAGTGAATTGGTGGATGTTTAAATAGAACAAAATAAAATCTAGTGGAGGTTTTTCAAACTTGGTGTCACTAGGGGCTGGTTTTGCTATTTTTAGAATAAAACCTATTTGAACACCATTTGCTTAATTTAGGGATTCACCATTTCATCCCCACTCTTTGTCGAGCATTTCTCTTCCGAATTCATTCCATGTGCTACTTTAATTTCGTTCTGAAAAATGCATCCGATCTCCCTGTCCATTCTCCCCTTGTCAGTTGTCACCCCCAGTCGAATTTTTTTTCTCTCTCTCTGGTAGTAACCTAGGTAGCATGCATATATAATGGGCAATTTGGATTCACTAGTTTTGTCCATGTACACCTTGGAATTTGAGGTTTGGTCAACCGCATGGCGATCTATAAAGAGGCTGGAGAAGATGAGACCAAGTACATTTGGAACCACGAGGCATGCAGGAACATATTCACGATCGACATCCAGCATCCACGTCAATCACGAAAGATTCACCCATGCATGAAAACCAAGTGGAGAGAGGCCGAGAGAGAGTGCTGTTGTACACTGTAATCGCGATCACCCAAGTACAACACAAGTCAAAAACATATCAAGTTAAATGGGACTGCGAGCACAAATCTATGTGCCAATGCAAGAGGCTGATATATGCACCCTAGCTACATTCAAAAATGACATGATTGTAAAGAGGCGTAAAGGTACATGCATGCATCGATAGAAACATCTATAGAAAATTTGTAAACTCAAATTCTAATAAAACCCCTGAGATTTTCCATTACAAACTGGAGATAAATTTACACAAACGTGAGGATTCGAACCTGATATTTTCACAAGGTTTCGAAACCTGCACCCCGCATATAACAACTGTGTTTTGGGCTATTATGAACTTGGTCCATGGGCCGTGTGCATGGTAGCGGCCTTGCTGTGACTTTGGTTGTACCATTGGTCATGGACGTGTGAGCACGTGGCAACCTATCTAGTCTAGAATTGTAACTCTGTCAGTCTGGTGTTAAGGTGTTAAGGGCTTTAATCTAAAATTCCTCGCAATCCAATTATTGGTAAACACGTTATCAGTAATCTAAGATTCTAACGTTTGATTGTTTTGAAGAAAACTGCAAAATAATCTTTACAATAGTTCAGACATTTCATAACTTGAACCAACAAGTTCGCAAATTTAAACTAAAGGATTTGAAATTTCAAATCTTGAAGGTTAACATTTATAAATTTCAAATTGAAAACTAAAATTTGAATATTACGATTCAAAAGTTTATTTTTTTATTTTCGGAATATGGAATTTCCAAAATTCTGAAATTCAAAAATAAAAACTTTCAACATTAAAATTTGTAAATTTTGAATTCTGAAATCCAGAATTTGAAATTTCAAATTTAAAGTTTCAATATTTAAAAAAATAGATTTTTGAAATCTAAACTTGAATATTTGAATTTTAAATTGTATGAATTTAAGATTCCAAAATTAAGGGTTCAAATTTTGATATTTTGGTTTCAAATTTAATTTTTTGAGAAAATATTTTTAAAGTAGGATTTTGAATTATGAAAGTTCAAAATTTGACTATGACAAATTAAAGCAAATGATAAAAGCGCAATAGCAAAGATTTCTCTTCCTTGGTAATCTAAGGTGGACACCTTTTTCTATGGAAAACAGTCCCAGGGCAATCCTATGTTCCTAATCTCGTAGAATTATCGAAGGATTCCTGAGAATTTTTAGAGGATTTCACCAACCAAACGCATCCTAAGTTGTGAGACAGATCAACTGATTTTTGAAACTAATTTTCCTTTTTATTTCATTTTGTCTTTTTCTTTTCTAGAGATCGAGTAAGTTATTATAGTTTTTATCCTCGGACAAGTTGTCTAATGGGTTTTACCAACTCGTCTGGATAACATCGAAGATGCCTATGCTAGAGATTGGCATCAGCCTGAGGTGGGTAAAAAAAATCTATTTTGGTTTTCTTCTGGTGAGCAACACTGCTATCGATGTGCAAGCTAAGTCCTACACACATATATGGATATCCTTAACAAGCTACATCTCATTATCGCGATCACCGGCAATCATATGGTATTTTTTCCGTAAGATGAAGTCTTCGACGTGAAAGATAAAGAAGTCATACACGATGCATCAATCGTGCTTCTACGCTTTCTCTCTCAATATAAATTACACAAATTTTAAAACAAGTGAAATAGTAAATAATCACCATTCACACTTCATTCATATTTTAATATTTGTACCACTAAAAAAACATAAAAACATCCTCATCAATTAAATGATTTGATGGGAGTCCAATGGCGCCGTCGCCATCTCCTCGATCGCCCCCACCGAACCATCATTGATCCACCGGTAGCGTGGGATTTAATGTCGCTGTTGCTATTTATATTCCTTTTGTTCTTAAACCTTCATTTTAGGTTGATCACATATCTCTAAACTTGTTTAATTGTACCGTTAGCTTCCTTAAATGGTAGCAAAGTAGTTAGCAACTATCTAAGCCGAATGTTTGCCCCATCTAGATCATGAAGCTAGAATGCTAGATGGATCGGAGGTGTGTTCTGGCAAACAGAAAAGAAAAAAAGTTGGAGCTGTAGTGCAACCCCCACATGAGCATTTTTTCCCCTCTTTTTGCCGAGCTTGCCGGCCGGGCGGGGGCTGTACGTGCCAACAATAGCAACCATAACCTCCAACTAGTTGTCAATGCTAGTTCAGTGGAGGGGAGCTGACAAATCCTATGGAAGCCATAATGTAACCCAATTAAGACAGGAGGGAATTGATCTTTTGCCCCGTTTTTGTGGGTACAATCGATCATTTGCCCCGCATGTCTCACTGACATGTAATCTCAGGACCTACATGTCACGGCAAAAGAAAAACAGGGCAAATTATCAATTTTTCCATTAAGACAGATGTCATTTTTAGCCTACAGTTACTTACTAGGAGCAAGTCATGTATAGCATTTCGCTTATCTAGTCTTATGTAGGGTTTTTTTCAAATCTAGTTCCCCACCTTCTCTCTGCGTATGCATTTACAAATTTGGGCCTCTTTTCCACCGCAGAAGGCACGGCAGGCAAGCGACATATGTCCCCTGTCGCACCCAGGGAGCTCGGAAGGTGACACTACTATAGAAAGACCTATATTAGATGTCTCATCACATATGGTTTTCAAAACTGTTTGTGCTAAAGCTAATCACAGACAGTTTTGCTAACACGACCGTCAAAGTTATAGGATATGCTAAGAACCATATGTGATAAGCTGATATTATAGACGGTTTGTCTTACGAACTATCTATGAAGTATCACAGATGGTTTGTACCACGAACCGTCTGTGATATGACTACATATCACAAACGGTTTTTGCATAAATAGTCTATAATACTACAAGACGGTTCGTGGGACTAAGGATGGCAATCGGGTGCAGCGAGCATGGGTAGTGCTAGCCTATACCCATGCCCGCTAGCCAAAATCTCCTCCACAAGTATACCCACAAAGAGTGGTGGGCATAGAACCTCATCCATACCCGTCACCCTCAGGTACCCGATACTCACGGGTATACCTATGAGTATATTACATCTGAGAAATATGTAATATAGCTCACAAATATGAGAGCTCAACATAAATCACAAGCAACACAACACAACACAAATCACAAGCAACAAATCATGATTTAGGATAGATAATAGAAGAAAAACGAACTTAGTGGCGGGAAATCGTAGGCCGAGGAGGTGAGACCATGGGATGCCTCTAGGATTCTTCAAACATGGCCCACTTGTCAATGCTTATTGTCGGGTAATCAGGTAGCTAGAATAGGCACAGGTGAAGCTCCCCTGTACCCATGCCCGTTGGGTAAAGATTTACCCTCATGAACATGCCCACGGGTAATAAATGAGGTATATACTCACCTCTATTAGGGTTTTTAGCCCACGGGTTTGTGGATAATTTGGCAAAATTGCCATCCCTGAGTGGGATGAACCATCTGTGATATGACTACGTATCATAGACGATTTTTTTAGCAAATCATCTGTTATAACACTTATTATATATATCGTTCTAGGGTTTTTGCCCACCGCACTCCTCACTCAAATGAAATCTTTCACCGCCCTCCGCCTCCTTCCTGAGCCTGTCGCTACCACTCGTCTTTGACACCCCCTCCCCTGAGCCCACGTGCCACCTCCCTGAGCCCGTCGCCACCCCCTCCCCTGAAACCCGTCGCCGCCTCCTCCTTGAGCTCTAAGGTCTCCTTGTCTTGATCTATCAAATAATGTTGCTTCTCAATATATGCTTGTTGATCTTTGTGCTATTATATCTTCTCAATGTATTGTTACCTGAAAATATCTTTTGTTTATGGATATTAGTATTCAACCTGTGCGCCTGCACGGCTAGTAATTTCTATAAATATATTTCTTCATTTTACTTCTTGTAGTCATTTGATAATAGAAAAGTTTACTGAAATGTGTTCAACATCGTTTCAAACTCAACGGAGTTATTGGATTTCAATCATTTTTTACATAATTTTTTGACTATTCTTAATTACTGAATTAACTATAAATCTTGCGGCTATTCATCTATTTCTACAACGGCAATTTATACTACATGATGACTTTGATGGATTAATCTTTTCATATTTGACCACCAATATGTACGTATGCTACCTTTTTTTAGTTTGATTCATATCTATATACATTGGTCCAATCAATCTACAATTTGCATGGTCAAGATATCTTATTTTTCTGATTAAACTGGAAACTTCTAGTTTTTTTTCTTTTCCTATGATTATTGTGGCAATTTCTGCCTTAGAACGGTACATTCTAAATTGTATCCCTAATAAATGGACAGCGAGACGTAATATTGACTTCAGTTATACAAAAAAACTAATAAATTTAGGATGAAACCTAACGTAATTATCTATATTTATTTCATTAGCATGATAATAATTATATTAAAAATAGTTTATTGAAATATCTAATAGCTAAAATATATATACACACACATAGAGAGAGAGGGATTCTAATATATCATTTTCGTAGTGCAGTACAACATGGAGAGTAATATTGAAGACTATTTCTGTTTGTTCACAACATGGTCAGAAAACTATATCAGGTACTTCTTTTTCACATTTTCTTTTGTTTGCTTAGTAAAAAGCTTTGTCCCAATGACTGCAAGTTGCACAGATAAAATGGAGCGTCAAATAATTTATACGACATCAAAAAGTTATTGGATTCTAAACAAAAACTTGATATAGAGATAGAACAATTGAAGGGAAAGTCTGATGTAATGGAGTAGAACAGAAGTAAAGAAGATTCGGAGTTAATAAAAAAGATTTATGAGATGAAACAAAAACTTAAAGACATAGATGAGGAATTGCAAGATATTGAGTCTCTTAATAACGTACTCATCGTTAAGGAGCGCAGGGCGAATGCAAAGTTAGAAGAAGCTAAAGCTGAGCTTATAGAGGTAATATAAAGGTTTCTAATATTTAATTCGATATGGTTACTAATAATATACCAAGACGCCCTTTTTCACAATAACATGATCGCTCTTGTAGAGATTAAAAGAAATGACTAGAAGTCAATTAGTTATTCGTGTTAAACAAATGGGCTAACTTGATCAAGAGATGTTTGTCAGGGCTTACAAACTGAAAGGTACAAGAGGTGACTTGGAAAAAGAAGCAGCACTTATGTGCATGAAATGGCAAAATGAGATCAGGAAATCATAATAACATCCTTTCAAACTTACCACTGTTGATGGAAAGGCAAAGATAACTATTTTAATCATGTTGATTTATATTGTTTCTAGATACTTTTTCTTCATATATAGTTGTTAGCATCATTTCTGTCCATTAAATCTTTGTATGTGGTTCATGTAGTCTAAAGCCTTCAATTATTTGAATTTTCACTTGTCATTGTTACTTCATGAACTTATGTTCTTATACCAATGAATAGTTGTTTGAACTAGATGTCTCTGAAATATAGCTGACCCTATTAGTAATACATACAACCTTTTTTCACAGAAAATGTTTACAATCTGCAATATAGTTATATACACACAATGATGCAAGAAATTATTATGGAGAATGATGAGAAACTCCAAGCTTTGAAGGAAGAATGGGAGAATGTGCCATACAATGCCACCACACAGGCCCTCCTTGAGTGCAAGGAGTACAATCCGTGTAGGAAGTACCATGTGCCAGAGCTGTGGAACTTTAGAGAGAACCGAAAAGCCTATGTTGTGGAAGTTAAGGCACATATGATGGCAGACATAAAAAATGATATGAGCACTTGAATATAATTTCAAAATCTAGTCTCCTTCACCGCCCTCCTCCTTCCTAAGCCCTATGGTCTCCTTGTCTTGATCTATCAAATAATGTTGTTTCTCAATGTATGCTTATTGATCTTTGTGCTATCATATCTTCTCAATATATTGTCACCTGAAAATATCTTTTGTTTGTGGATGCACATACGCCTGAGGTAAATTTCATAAGTCATAAATATTTCATTTATGTGATAAATTATCCTTAATATTTGCTCATCTTGAATCCAATTACTAAATAGTGTCTTGCTTGTTTGAACCAAAATATTATCATAGAAATATTCTACTGCACAAGAGATAGATAGACTACTCTACTTTATGAAAGTTTTATCATAAAAAAGACATACGTAAGATTCAACTTGTTTTGACAACCTACTACAATGTTCCAAAAAAGTATATCATATCAGTAGAATGATTTACAAGCATAGTAGAAAGTTAAATACCTCCTCGCATCTGTGAGAACAAATGTTGATGGATTCTAAGGCAAAATCCAATTACATCCATAGTTCATTCTGAAAGTTGTCATGTTCTAATTTACCTTCCACTTCATCCTCATCCTCGAATGAGAATACCATCGATAGTCTATTTTCACTATGGTCTTGTGCATGAACAGGATTATTTTGACGGTTCTCTATTTCATCAAATATAGAGTTGATTAAGTCATCATATATGCGTTGGTCTGCTCGTATATACGTTGTTATACACAAGACCAGAGTGAAAATAGGCTGCATATGGTATTCTTATTCGGGGGTTAGGATGTCGAAGATAAATAAGAGTATGATAATTTTCAGGATGAACTGTGGATAGAATTGAATTTTGCCTTAGAATCCATCAATATTTCTTCTCACAGATGCGAGGATGTACTTAACTTTCTGTTGTGTCTGTAAATCATTACATTGATATGATAATAGACAATCACAGATGGTTCTTGATACAGACCGTTTGTGATAGGCACAGACGGTCTGTATCAAAAACCGTATGTGACAGGTGTGTTACAGACGGTTCAGAAATCGTTTGTGATGCGTCATATTATCACAGACACATGCTTACACAGACGGTTTAGAAAACCGTCTGTGATGATGTTTTTGAACCGTCCGTGATGGCCTTTTTTGTAATAGGTGACTAGCGCCACGGCAAGACGAGAGACTGCCGGAGAGGGCGCTGGAGCGCGAACCTCGCTACCACGCTCGGGTAGCGCGGAAGGAATCTTGTTGCGGTGGGCCATACGCCTGCTACCGCGGTCGACAGAGCTTCCGTGGTGGCGGTCACCTTTCGTGCTCTCCGGACACGATAAGAGATATGTGTCGTCTGTCGCATCTTCTATGGTGGAAGAGTAAGCCAAATTTACAAATGCATACGTGATGGGGCTAATTTTGCAAAAACAAAGTATAGAGCAAGATAAGTGATAAGTTCTACAAAGCTAATGGGGGAGAGAGTTATTGCCTCCTCTCTTGCTAGTGTACTACTATTTGGGCTCAGGGAAAAGGCTGTAGAATGGAATCGACACCCCAACACATGCATGCTGCTGCTGCTGCTACCTTGTGCAACTGGTTCCAATATGGGCCATTTTGGTAAAAGGGTAAAGGAAAGCAATAGATAGATGGACACTTTCACTGCTTTTTAAGAAAAGAAACTGGTCAAAGAAGCTAGCTAGCTAGGATACACACAGAGGGGAAGAAAGGGGGACAAGGAATGAAAAACATGACCGATGCCATAGCATTTGGAAGATTCATGATTCCTAGTTACATTTTATTATTGCATGCTAGCCCATCTATGCTACTGTCCTTAATTTGTAGCATCCACGTACGGACACGTAGATCTTTCACATCTAGCGGCCATTATGCTGAAATGATGATGCATGCATTATTCGGCCAGAACACAATGCCCACATTGATTCATGTGATTCCTTGTAAAACCGACGTAGGAATTCATCGGTAGAAATTTCCAAGGAGATGAAACATTCATTCTCCTTAGATGTGGGATTTCATATGAAATTCCTGTGAGAAATGTATATTCCATAAATGGGGCCTTATCATTTTTTTTTCCTCTTATATCGAACCGGATTTACCGGACTGGTGATCAACCCAGCCAAGTATTTTTTTTTGGCAATATATTTCCGGGTGTCATATATGCGTTCCAGATTTCCATTGGTCCATGCATCCTTGTGTTCTACCTGGCAGTAATTAATTATTTTGTGCGCGCCGTCTAGTTTGACTGCTAGAATATTATAACTAATATTATTTTTTTAGAAAAGTTTATATTCATTGATCATCATGAGAATCACTAATCGGCTGCCATCAAGGGAAAAAGTACAAGAATGAATCGCCACCATGCACTGATAGACATGTGGATCTCACCTATAAAGGTTCAGTTCCATCTGGACCCACTTGTCAATCTCTTTGAGTTGTAAGTAATTTTTTTTATACGGCCGTTTGTATGCAAAGCCTTTACAAAAAAGAATGACAACAGGAGTTACACTTTGCTCTGAGAAAGAGGATAGTCAATGTAGCTTTCACCGGTTTGGCTAGGCTGAAACACGTTTTCTCAAATGCTGTTTGATCTTAATCCACAAAAGTTTGCACCAACAAATACGTAGATTATGGAGGTGTTTGGCACAGCTTCAGCTCCACCAAAATCCATAGAGTTGGTGAAGTAAGGTATTTCTAGCTCCAAAAATTTATGAAGTCAGAAACTATAAGTAAATTAAGAGTGTGTTGAATTATATGGGCTTAGCCCATTTAAATGAAAATCCAATAAATCTCAAAGGCCCATTCATGAAGGGAGAGGTGTGAGATGTCTTTAGTACCATATTGCTTGTGGAGGTAGAGAGAAACCTACTTAAATATGGAGTTGGTTCTCTCCCTATTACACATGGCAATGGAGGGAAGAAAAAGAACCCACACGCGCTCGCTCGCCTCGCCGGGCTTGGGCATGGGCATGGGCGCGCGGCACCTGCGTGAATGGTCCGCCGAAATCGAACCGGATGCCTTGCGCAGACGCAACTTCCTTTTGCAGTTTTTATCTTTTGCTACTCAGAGATAAAATCGTGTTGGTTTCGGATCCAAACTGAAAAGCGTGTTTTCCGTCTCTATATATACTGGCCGAGTCCATGAGCAAAATATACGGATCTATACACAAGCTTCTGCCTCCTTCCAGTGCTGCGCCGCCACCGTAGCCCGCCTCATCCCGCTGCGTCGGCGTGCACCGACGAACGGGAGAGCAGGTCTCCGGAATCTGTCGTCTTTGCGATCCTGCACCGGGAGAAGGCGAATAAGGTTTTTGGGAAGCGCTTCGCGCGATTGCCCACGATCGTCATCACGGCTCGTCTACCAGTACGCTCGGGCGTCGTTGTTCATCGTCGACGCGCTCGGTGCCAACACGTTCTCATCATCAACAACGTACCATCTACATCGGCTATTGCTTCCTCTACAGTAGATCGGTACGTGAGAATCATGTTTAACCCGTTGCTGTTTTTACTCCTGAGTATAGTAGATCTATTCATGTGTAGCTTTGTGATATGCATGTGTAGACTATACTCTCACAATATGATCATGTTAGTCAATCTGTTCATGTTCATGTTTTATCTCGGAATTTATATAAACCTGAAAGTGCTAATTATTCCAACAATCCAAAAACCTTATATTAGGCACTTTGGTTTAACGATGGCTGGATTTACCGATGCACTGAGGCCGGATAAATTTACCGGTGTGCACTTCAAGAGATGGCAGGTTAAAGTCAATCTGTGGCTTACTGCCTTGAACGTGTTCTGGGTGTCTAGTGGCAGACTTGAGGGGGACCTTACTCCTGAACAGGAGAAAGCGTTCTCAGAAGCCACTACACTCTTTGTGGGATGCGTTCTGAGTGTTCTTGCTGATCGTCTATGTGATGTGTATATGCACATAAGAGACGCTAAGGAACTGTGGGATGCGCTGAATGCTAAATTCGGTGCATCAGATGCTGGCAGTGAACTGTATATTATGGAGCAGTTCCATGACTACAAAATGGCTGACAACCGTTCTGTAGTAGAACAAGCTCATGAGATACAGTGCATTGTAAAGGAACTCGACCTCGTTAAGTGTTCCTTACCTGACAAGTTTGTGGCTAGGTGCATGATTGCAAAATTACCTTCGTCATGGAGGAGTTTCGCCACTGTTCTCAAACACAAGAGACAAGAGATATCTGTTGAGAGTCTCATTGCGTCTCTTGATGTTGAGGAGAAAGCTCGGGTTAAGGATGGACCTAACAAAGGGGCTGAGGGACATTCTAGCGCCAATATGGTGCAGAAGCATCCTCACTTCAAGAACAAAGGGGACAACAAGGCCAACAAAACCACCAATTTCAAGAAGAAGAAGATGAAGAACCCTAAGGAGGAGCCTTGCTATGTGTGCAGTGAACTTGGACATTGGGTTGCCTAGTGTGCAAACCGCAAAGGCAAAAAAGCTCATAAGGGGCAGAATCCAAAGTCTGCCAACATGGTCATCAATGACACTGGAGATGCATCTGGAGGGTATGGTATTGTACCTGCTGTCTTTTCAGTGAGTCAATCTACCAATTGGTGGATTGATACTGGAGCTAATGTGCATGTGTGTGCTGATATCACGTTGTTTTCTTCTTATCAGGTCACTAGGAATTCCTCCGTCCTAATGGGGAATGGGTCGCATGCTTCAGTTCATGGAGTTGGCACGGTGGATCTGAAGTTTGCTTCGGGCAAGATCGGGCAACTAAGGAACGTGCAGCATGTTGTTTCTATTCACAAGAACCTAGTGAGCGGCTCCCTTCTCTGTAGAGATGGGTTTAGAGTGGTTTTTTAGACCAATAAAGTAGTTGTGTCCAAACGTGGATTGTTTATTGGTAAAGGCTATGAGTGCAGAGGCTTGTTCCATCTTTCTCTTTCTGATTTATGTGATAATACAGTGAACCATATTTGTGGCAATTCTAATGGAGATGAGGCCAGTGTGTGGCACTCACGTTTATGTCATTTAAATTTTGGTTCAATGTTTCGGTTATCCAGTATGAGTTTAATTCCAAAACTATCCATTGCCAAAGGTTCTAATCTAAGTGCCAAAGTTGTGTACAATCTAAGCAACCTCGAAAGCCTCACAAGGCAGCCGAGGAGAGAAATTTGGCACCTCTAGAACTCATACATTCAGACCTTTGTGAAATGAATGGTGTGTTGACAAAGGGTGAAAAGAGATATTTCATGACATTGATTGATGATGCTTCTAGATTTTGCTATGTTTACTTGTTGAAATCTAAGGATGAGGCTCTAGAGTACTTTAAGATCTATAAGGCAGGAGTTGAAAATCAACTTGAAAGAAAGATCAAAAGACTTAGGTCAGATCATGGTGGAGAGTATTTCTCTAATGAGTTTGACTTATTCTGTGTGGAACTTGGGATTATACATGAGAGAACGCCTCCCTATTCACCCCAATCAAACGGGGTTGCTGAAAGAAAGAACCGCACTTTGACTAACTTGGTGAATGCCATGTTAGACACTGTAGGTTTATCTAAGGCATGGTGGGGGGAGGCTTTATTGACTTCATGTCATGTTCTAAATAGAGTTCCAATAAAGAATAAAGAGAAAACCTCATATGAGGAATGGGTTGGGAGAAAACCATCACTTTCTTATTTGCACACTTGGGGGTGCTTGGCGAAAGTCAATGTACCGATAACTAAGAAATGCAAACTTGGGCCTAAAACTATGGATTGTGTATTTCTTGGATATGCTCATCGGAGCATAGCTTATAGATTCTTAGTAGTAAAATCAGAGGTATCCGACATGTTTGTCGATACGATTATGGAGTCTCGTGATGCAACATTCTTTGAGAATATATTTCCTATGAAGGATTTACATAGCATGTCTAGAATAAATTTTGAGATAGTTCCTGAACCTACTGAATCTCTTGAACACTTACCTGTGCAAATTCCTGAGGAGGAGGATAGTGAAGCTCCAAGGATGAGCAAGAGACCAAGGATTGCAAAATCTTTTGGTAATGATTTCACTGTGTACCTCGTGGATGACACTCCCACGTCTATTTCAGAAGACTATGCATCCCCAGATGCTGACTACTGGAAGGAGGCAGTCCGTAATAAGATGGATTCCATTATCTCTAATGGAACTTGGGAAGTCACGAAACGACCTTATGGTTGTAAGCCTGTTGGCTGCAAGTGGGTATTCAAGAAGAAGCTTAGGCCTGATGGTATGATTGAAAAGTACAAGGCTCGGCTTGTGGCTAAGGGCTACACACAAAAAGAAGGTGAAGATTTTTTCGATACCTATTCACCTGTCGCTAGAATGACCACTATTCGAGTGCTACTTTCCTTGGCTGCCTCATATGGTCTTATCGTTCATCAAATGGACGTGAAGACAGCTTTCCTTAATGGAGAGTTGGATGAGGAGATCTACATGGATCAGCCTGATGGTTTTGTAGTAGAAGGTCAAGAGAGCAAGGTGTGTAAGTTGCTGAAATCTTTGTTTGGCCTGAAGCAAGCTCCTAAGCAATGGCACAAGAAGTTCGATAGAACTTTGACTACTACAGGCTTTGCAGTGAATGAGTCAGATAAATGTGCATATATTATCTGCATGGTGGGGGTGAGGGAGTTATATTGTGCTTGTATGTTGACGACATACTGATATTTGGCACAAATCTTGATATGATTAACAAAGTTAAGACTTTTATGTCTGAGAACTTTGATATGAAGGACCTTGGAGAGGCTGATGTGATTTTGAACATCAAGTTAATCAAGGGTGAGAATGGGATTACACTTTCGCAATCTCATTATGTTGAGAAGGTTTTGAATCGGTTTGGCTAAATGGATAGCAAACCCTCTTCAACTCCTTATGATCCTAGTCTGATTCTGCGAAAGAATAAGAGAATTGATCGAGACCAATTGAGATATTCTCAGATTGTTGGATCGCTCATGTACCTAGCTAGCGCTACGAGACCTGATATCTCATTTCTTTGTGAGCAAGTTGAGTCGGTTCATGTCAAACCGGGTAATGATCATTGGCATGCAATTTGGAAAGGGTAATGCGCTACTTGAGAGGAACAATGAGTTGTGGGATTCACTATTCGGGTACCTAGGGTACTTGAGGGATCTGATGATTCAAATTGGATATCATATGCTGATGAGCTTTATGCCACGAGTGGATATGTCTTCATCCTAGGGGGTGGTGCTGTGTCATGGAGGTCTTGCAAACAGACCATATTGACGAGGTCAACCATAGAAGCAGAACTCACAGCATTAGATACTGCTATCGTTGAGGCAGAATGGTTGCGTGACCTCTTGATGGACTTACCGGTGGTTGAGAAACCGATACCGACTATTCTCATGAACTGTGACAATCAAACGGTAATTGTCAAGGTGAACAGTTCTAAGGATAATATGAAGTCCTCAAGACATGTGAGAAGACGATTGAAGTCTGTCAGGAAAATAAGAAACTCCGGAGTTATTACATTGGATTATATCCAAACTGAGAAAAACCTGACAGATCCCTTTACAAAGGGACTATCACGAAATGTGATAGATAATGCATCGAGGGAGATGGGTATGAGACCCACATGAGAAGTTACACCACAATGGTAACCCAACCTATGTGATCGGAGATCCCGTGAAGTAGGACCTGGGAAAAACAAGTTGTTGGTTAACTGAAGGAGAGTAAAAGACCTTAATCCACTCCATGATGCAATACTCTCATATTCAGCTAATTAACTAAGGTTAGTCGGCTGATTGACTGTTAGGTAGGTTGGCTAATGCCTTAATGTGTATTATTGGCTTTAATTAGCAAAGACGCTCTTCTACAGGGCACTCTTGAAAGTACATACCTATATGAGCTCGATTATTGAACGTCGTAATCTATGAGACTGGGTGTTCTCTAGTAAGCTCATGAATAGACCAAGGAGTACGACGTATATGCTCCACCCGCGGGGTAGGCTACAGGCAGCCTAGTATCAGTTTGGTTTTAAGTGAAATTTGTCCACACAAGACTTGCAATTGAAGGTCCAGTCCATTGTTCAAGTTGTGGATCAGTGTAGCTTAATGTTCTAGATGGATGTTCAACTTAATAGTCTCCATTGAAACGTTGGTATATCAAACCGTATTAGAACAGGCAAATCTCTGAGAGGACCTTTGAGATTTGGTGGGGATTGTTGAATTATATGGGCTTAGCCCATTTAAATGAAAATCCAATAAATCTCAAAGGCCCATTCATGAAGGGAGAGGGGTGGGATGTCTTTAGTACTATATTGCTTGTGGAGGTGGAGAGAGACCTACTTAAATATGGAGTTGGTTCTCTCCCTATTACACATGGCAATAGAGGGAAGAGAAAGAACCCACACGCGCGCTCGCTCGCCTCGCCTCGTCGGGCCGGGCTTGGGCTTGGGCATGGGCATGTGCGGCGGGCGCGCGGCACCCACTACAAGAATCAGGGAAAAATTCGTGGGCCAAAAACCCACGAATTTAAGCTAAAACCCACGAATTTAACTTAAATTCGTGAGCAAACCGTCGAATTTAGTTCACGAATTTAACTCGATTTAAATTAATTAATTAAATTCGTGGGTACCACGAATTTAAGTTAAATTCGTGAGTTTCTACTAAGCCCACGAATTTAATTGGGTTTCGAGTTAAATTCGTGGGTTTAATAAACCCACAATTTAACAGATTAAATTAAATGGGTTTAAAAACCCACGAATTTATCAGATTAAATTAATGGGTTTATTAAACCCACGAATTTATCGATAAATTCGTGGGTTTTTAAACCCACGATTTATCTGATAAATTCGTGGGTTTAATAAACCCACGATTTAATCTGTTTAAATTCGTGGGTTTATTAAACCCACGAATTTAACTTATCATTTTACAAAAAATGTATATTATCCAAATGTATGTATTTATATATATGTATCGCACTCAATACATATATGTATATATATCCAAATGTATGTATTTATATATATATATATGTATCGCACTCAATACATATAACAACTAAAGAAGAAAAGAAAAGGCAAAAAGAAAATTGAAACTAAAAATTGCTAAGCGAAGAATAAATAAGATCGTCTATTTTGTTCAAATCGATCGAAATCAGTAACACAAAGACAAACTCCACAATGAAGTTGTAGCGAGCGAATAATTAACAAGCGAGACACCAAACCTATTACCGATTACTAAAATATGAAACCAACCTTTTAACTCTTCAAAACCGGCTTAAAACTAAGTCTCCGAATGTACAAAATTTGGCATGACCTCTCTTGTAAATAGGACATCCACTCGTGAGACAAAAAATATTTGCGGTTATAATATATATCAATCTCTCAAACCGAAGGAGACATTCTAGCGAGATCCTTAGATAATCCAATCACACATCCAACGGCAATTTGTAAACTACGCAATGACGTACAACACATTACAACCACAATAGATACAATCCACGATCCATTAAAATAAGTCCATCACAATAAGTCGATCACAACGTATCCATCACAACAAGTTATAAAGTACAACAGTTATACACCAATCGAGCTCACAATGGAATTCATGCCTCGAGGTTGTTGGAGTTGTGGCGCTACCACCACCGTCGGCGCTGTTGAGGATGTCTTCTATGATGTCGTCGTTAGAACGTGCTGGAGGGCGTGACCTAGAAACCTGCAAGTTCAAGATTAATTTAGGTTGTGCTACAAGTAACATTATCTTTGATTCACATGAATGTCAATATGAGAATATCAATAGTACTATTCAACCAAGACACAATATGAGAATATCAATATGACAGTCAAGCTAAACAAGAATAGATACTATATATAATAACTACACGTCTGAGCTAGTCAAGATATCTGCAATAATCATATGAACATCAATCTCATATTCAATGAAGTATCAAAGTAATACTCTCTAGTATTAACATAAGGCCAAGATTACAACTAAAATTATTTAATTCAACTTCCAAAGACCCCAATTGCATCACCGAGTATTCAAAAGATAACAAGCAGTGAAAATAGTTCAAAGAAGCAATAAGAGTTTTGGTAGTCATTTTAAGAGTTCAATATACAAAGTACAAATATAAAGCATTCTACAAGGATAAACAATCGATTGTACATGGGCAAACAACATTCTACAAGGATGCCATATAAAGCATTTAAAACATAAGTTCACAATTGAACAAGTTGTCTTAAGATAACTTTTCAATTCCAAGAAATCGACACAATATAAGGTTCAAATCAAAAGTTATTGTGTAAAGAAAAATCAAATAGCACGTAATGGGTTCATAATTTGGTAAACCATCACTTATCTACAGGAGCACAGCAATGAACTTTCATAAGCACACAAGTTAACCTTTTCAAGTATGAACATTGAGATGATTTGTGCAAGGTTTAAGAAAGAGTTGCCTAAATATCCTAAAATCAACTCGTTGTGCATTTCAACAAAAATTATCACTTTTGCAACAGATTACTAAGATTGATATATACTAAAAGAATGAACTAGATTTCCTACGAAGTATATGTCCATCCATTGCACGTAATCTCATATTCAATGAAGCATATGTAATCTCATATTCAAAGAATGAACTAAAGTTCCTACGGAAGCATATGTTCCTAAATTTGAGCAAGAGAAAGGAAGGGATGGGGCAGGTAGCTCACCAAGTCATCAAACTCCACAACAAAGTTCAAGCTAATGAAAAATTAACAAACGAGACACCAAACCTACTACCTCTACTAAAAGACCGAAACCAACCTTTCAACTCTTTCAAACCGGCTTAAAACTAAGTCATTGAAATGTACAAAATTTCGGCATGACCTCTCTAGTAAATAGGACATCCACTTAGCAGACAAAGAAACATTTGCAGTTATAATATATATACCAATCTCTCAAACCGAAGGAGACATTCTAGCGATCCTTAGATAATCAATCACACATCCAAAACGGCAATTTGTACAAGAATTGACAAACTTAGCTCGTGTCGCAAACTTATAATATTTTCGACATCCATACATGTGGTGTCGTGCTGAGGTGGTTGTAGGGCCCACGGGTTGAAGTACATAGGCATTCCTTGGCTTGGCATAGGTGGTGGGTACATGTAGAACGGGTTTGGAGGCTGGGAGCCCTGTAAGGCATAGACAGGTACATCATGCCACATATAAATCATTCATTCAAATTTTAAATAACGAATTGAACCGATCCGTCTTTACCTGTGGTGCCTCTCCTGTAGAAGGTGGCTGCATCTGTGGATTGAACATGTAGAAAGGAGGAGGAGGCTGGGAGCTCTGTGGATCATAGTTTGTGATATGAAGTACACATAATAGAGTTTTTTGAAAATAAAGAATGCATGAGAATATCATATAACCTGAGGTGCATCTCCTAGGGGTGGTGCCTGCATCCCAGTAGGGTTTATGAAGGACACCGGGGGAGGCTAAGCACCCTGTGATGCTTCTCCTTGTGGTGGTGGCTGCATGTGCGGAGAAAACATGTAGAAGGGAGGTGGCTGGGAGCCCTGTGACATAATAGTCCAGTTTGTGAATTCGTGATTTCTGAGCTAAGTGAATTAAAGAGTAATGAACTCAAGTATCTTCACTGCGAACAGGAGGGCGAAACACCGCACGTTAGGTCCAAGAGATTGTGACGATTCTTTGCATATAGATTGTTTGTTAGATTTTAATCACAAATGTAAACTTGAGCGTTTTGTTCAAAGTTGAGATTGTACTGCAGATACATTTTCATGTATTCGAGTCTTCTCGGCCTGCGAGCTTCCTCTCGTGCTTGACGAGACTCTTCTCGTGCTTGACGAGCCTCCTCTCGCGCTTCACGAGCCTCCTCGTGCGCTTGTGCTTCCTGTGCGGACCTCGACGAGCGAGCACTCCCGTGAGGAAACCGAGCCTCGTGGAGGACGATCGCATTCCACAACTCCATCCCCATGGTCCACCTACAAGCGATATATCTTGAAATGTGACCATGCAATTTTTTCCCTTAGTAGAGCGAAAACAAATAAAATCAGTTTTATTAACGAACCTCCCATGCTTTAGGCCCCCTCCAGCGTGGTACAACGCTTCCACATCGACCGGTGCGGCCCTCCAATCAACCTCCGGCCCATGACGTTGTGTCATTTGTTCTGCATATGACGCCTACAAAACAACATTTTGGTGCTCCTGGATGTAAATTCGCACAAAACATATTGTGTCATTTATACTTACCATCCTCTCACTAGCCCGTCGTCGCACAACACATCCGGTTACGTGGATCCTCGCCTTGGTGCCCCCGGATGTAAACTTCCACAAAAGTGGGAGTACTCCCACTTTCAGCCTCCTACGATGCAAAGTTATAAACATAGTGACAAATTCACTAACAATTATAATACCGATACTTACCATGCGTTGCTCTAGGCCAATGTGTCCGTCTGCGTCGTACTTGTGCTTCCCCAATCTACTTCTTCTGTTCCCTCGATTTCTATTTGATTTTCTTGAAAATCCTCGACCCCGATCTGCAGCACATCCACCTCCAAGCCTCCATGTCCTTCATTATCCAATCGACCGAGCTCTGGAGATACTCTTGTTCTGTCAGGTGTATCCTCCTCGCCTCTGGTCCTCTTCTCATGTTCACCTTCTTCACCCTCTTGTAAAAATTGATGACAGCTTGAATCGTGCATTCTGAATGAATCTCCGACAACCTTTTGTGCCATACATTGAAGACGCTTTTGGCCTTCTTCAAAGCGTTATGTCGTCTTCGTTCTCAAGGCGGAACCTCTCCTGCATACAATCACACACTGTCAAATTGTACTTACATTGAAAGCAAAACTCAAATAGAGTAAATACATAACGCAAACTCACCCAGAAGCCAGCCCACACTGCGCCCTGACATGTTTGGTTGTCTTCGCCTCCTTCCACGTTCTCCTTCAACGCCCAGTGCTTCCAGCCAGTGGGCGCGAATCTTTCCCTTTGACTCAACCATGCCAGGGTAGTAGTACCGGCCAAGGGCTCCCAGCACGGCGTTAACCTTTGTAATGTGGCCCGTCCCAGTCCAACCCGGCTCTTTCTAGTGCCTACAACAAAATACAAGACAAAGATACATCAAAACAATAAGTTGTCACCTAGCTAATGCTAAAAGAGAAGATATAACTGTTACCTGCTCCCGTGTACCTCTATCAACCTCCTATCGGCCGGGTTGCATCTCTGACGAATCGAGACGGTTTCTGAAACCTGAAATGCAAATAATTAGTTCATAGACATTACAATGTAAATATGGAGATTAAATGATAATCAATACTACACATATACGATGGTACCCAAGAAGACCCGCCTCTTCAATCGGCTCTAAGGTCGCCTCCAACTCTGCATCTGCCACGCCTTGGCCTCGGCGTCAGCATCAGATCTCGCTGTCCCACCGCCACCACCCCAACGACCTCCTCGTCGTCCGCCTCGCCATGTCGTCATGCTCACATCCCAACCGCCTCCTCTGCAACCCCTACGCCCCTCGTCCTCCTGTGGCGCTCCGCGCTGTTGTTCGTGCTCGCTCATCGAAGCACCTCTGGAGCTGCTCCCGCCATTGCCTAATCTGCGCCGCCCAAAGAATATATGCGCTGCCGCCGTCGAGTCGACCATCGTAACCCTTGTTCCTCGACCTTCTCGAGGACGACCACGAACTTGCCTTTAAGCTTGTCAACTGATGCTGAACATACTCATCTGCTCAAATTTGACAAGAGTTAGTATCTGAGTTTACAAATAATTTTCAATAACTTGCAAGAAAGAATGAGACAACTATAACATGTAAAAATGAAGGAGACAACAATGACTTGTAGAAATGAGCGAGGCAACAATAATCTTACAAAATATACATATCAAAAGTCGTCGGCGCGGAAGCCGCTTCGCGACTCGTATTTCATTGAGGCGTGCTTGAAGACGTGCAATCCTTACGACTTCGAGGCGTTTCCGTGACGGGCGGGTTCATCTGTTATTACGTCGTGGCATCGGTAGGTAATTGATCGAGTCCCGCCCCATCGGAGACAAGGAAAGAATCCCTATAGCTTCTTCTTGATATACATTACCCACATCATCCTCTCGTTACTTGCCACATACGAAACATCCCGGGAGGGTATACTTGAGGTTAACTTTAAATACAACCCACCAAGCCTTCAAGCTACGGTGAGGATAGCTCGTAGTACACTTGCTCAACTCGATGTGCAAGCACGATGTTATTGATATGGCCTGAAGCATGACGTGCTTCACCTCCACCATCCCAAAGTCATCGACATGTGTGCCGTTGTGTGGATCGAACCAATGGCAATCAAAAAACACGACCTTCAGATCTTTGCCACCCCCAAAGGTATACTCAATTATGTTTTGTACAACACCGTAGTAGTCTAATATATCGCCGCTGGAATCGGATGACGTTGTGACTACTCCGCTGTTTGAAGTGGCCGCAAGTGGACGGCTAGCTTCTAATTTCACTGTTCGAAAACGGAACCCGTTCACATCACAGCGACTATAGCTCCTTGCCGTCACATCACCATGTGAGAGCTGTCGGAGATCCTCATGGACGGAGGCGTCACGCATACACTATATAGCAACATTCATCACTGTTAGTCTAATATTAAGTTACTACAACAATTCATTTTAGAAAAATGAATAAATAGTCAAATTACATGCTGACGGAACCATTGCACGAAGCTTGGGCCGCCTTTCAACCCATCACGACGTAGGTTATCCAATTGCGTAGTTGTGGGTTGTCGAGTTGACTTCCAATTTTCTTTGTCAAATACTCTGCGTCATTTATTCTCGGGTTAAAAAGGACACTACACTGAAATGTTGAAAACATAATTCAGAAAGTCACTTACTCAAAATATTTTTCAACTTCTACCATGTTAGTGAACATGTAAAGCATGGCCATGTTCCACTCCTCATACTCAACATGGTGTGCAGTGTATGACCCAACAGGTTGACCCTTGCATTGAAAAAGCTTAAGTTCGCTCAACGGTTCTTCTTCCGCGGCACGGTACCGATTCTTACGGACATTCACGTTGTGCTTGCGTGCGAAATACTTTGTTGAGAAGTTTGTGATCTCTTTACTTGCATAAGCCTCTGCGATACACCCCTCTACCCTTGCCTTGTTGCGCATCGTAGTTCTAAGCTTTTCAACTCCCTTCCGATTGTACATCCATCCGAATCACGCGGACCTCCAACCTTCGCTTCCCAAGGTAGATGCACCAGCAAGTGTTGCATCACATTCATAAAACCAGTGGGAAAGTTTTTCCAACTTGCATACAAGCAATGGAATTCCTTCTCTAACTTCGCATCAACGTCTTAGAGATTTCCTTACCGCATATCCGCCTATAGAAAATGGAGCTCACCAACATCCTCTACAATTCATTATCAAAATAGCCACGAAACATTACGGAACAAGTCTTTCCATGATAATATGGTAATCATGACTCTTTAGCCCGATTAGCTTACGGTCTTGACATTCACAAACCGCTTTATGTTAGATGCATAGCGGTCGAAACTTTAGAGTTTTCAACCACCTCAAAATCTGTTTACGGTCTTACGGCTTCACATTATGGAGCTCGTGGCGGCTCTCATTCCCATTTAAACCAACTTTAACCTCGAGCCACGGCCTAACACAATGATCACCCATGTCTTTCCTAGCACTCACGTTATCCTTTGTTTTGTCGGTTACATCAAACACCATGCTTATGATGCTTTACGCCACATTGCGCTCTTGGTGCATCAAATCTATGTTATGCGGCGAATCAAAGCTTTCGCGTAAGGCAGCTCCCAAAGAAAAGAAATATGAGTCGGTTGTGCTCCTTTCCATAGCCGATGAAACCCACTTAGTAGATCGTACAAGCCGACTATGCCACTCACCTATCTCCTCTCCGTGAGTCGCCGGTGGCCCTTTTTAACTTTCTCGTCCTTTTCGAAATGCTTTGGCGTCGTTCCTAAAAGGGTGCTCGCCGGAAGCCATCGTCGATGGCAATCGAAGAATGTGATCTTTTTACCGTGCGTGAGCCTGAATGCATCAGAGTCAGCCATACAAATTGGACAACACAAGCGACCATGAACACACCAGCCGGCCCAAATGCCATATGCCAACAAATCATGGACCGACCACAGGTATGCGGCTCGTAAGGTAAACTCTCTGCCACCAACGCTGTCGTATGCCTTTTCCTCGCCACAACTTCTTGACTCATCAATTAAGGGCCGCATGAACACATTGAGATCCTTCCTGGATGCTTAGGGCTGGAATGACAAGAGCAAGGAATATGAACCCTCTTTCAAGCAAATCTCAGGTGGAAGATTGTATGGCATGATGAAGACCGGCCAACAAGAGTAGGGGCTAGCGCTTGTGCTGAAAGGTGTGAAACCGTCCGTGGACAAACCAAGACGGACACTCCTAGGGTCGCTTGCAAATGCAGGATCGAATCGGTCCAATGCCTGCCATGCCTCGCCATCAGACGGATGGACCATCATATCCGGTCTTGGTCCTCACGTTTACCTTCTTTGTGCCACCGCATATGTTTATTGTTTCTTTTGACATGTACGGCCGTTTAAGCCTATCCGTGATCGGCATGTACGAAGCCGTTTAGTCGCGACCTTTGTAGTCACCGATACCCTTCCTCATCTACCACCTCAACGAATCGCACTTACCGCAATGCATACAATGGGTATCGTTGTCATGATCCTTCGAACAAAGATGCAATTATTCTCGCACACATCAATCTTACGGTAATTCATCCCGAGGCCGCCATCAACTTTTTCGATTGGTACAAATCCTTTGCATCTTGTGGTTAGGCGGAAGGACATCATTCATTAGTTCAAGCAAAGCGTTGAAGCATTTGTTCGAAAAGTTGAACTTCGACTTCATCGATATAAGCCGTGTAACCGCCTGCAAGATAGTCACATTGGTCAAGTCATGCAGCTTCTCGTCCGAGGCGTCAAGTAGCCTATAGAATTCCTTAACCTCCTCCGGCTGTGACCCCTCCCCGGAGTTAAATTCAGTCCCCCTGCCAAGATCATCCAAAGATGTCTTCCATCCGGTCGTGATCCTCCACATGGTCCAAAGATCTCTTCGTCTCGATAGCACGCCTGCGGCCTCTCCATGACGGTGCCACACCAAATAGTTAGGCATGAACCCGTTTTTGCAAATGTGATCTCGCACTATATCCTTGCTTTGTAGTAGCCGTTATTCTCGCAGAGGGTACACGGGCAATACACATATTCACTCCTCCAAATAATGCTTGCTTCAAGAAAGCATCCGTGATCCGCCCCATTCCCTTGAGTGCCCCCATCACTCCTCCATCCGTCATACATCGCCCTTCGATCGTCACCCATTATCAAAGCTAAACAAATGAAACAATGTCAGCGTATGACCGTGGCTTAGGTGACAAAGACAACCCTATTAGGAAAGATTTGGCCTAAACCCACCCAAGAATGGAGGCTATTGCATGCGACTGTGACGTGCTATCTGAACCGAACGAAATTTGGCAAAGATAACCCGCTGTTCTCCAAGCGCACGCTGATCTTTGGTGCGTCGGAGAACAACAGGTTATGTGACCGAAATCACGTTCGGATCGCCGCACGCCACGTGCCCTATGCAACAACCAACATTCTCGGCCGTCCAAAATATTTGGATAATTCGAACCGCGCACCTCACAAGCAAATGTGAGATCGCCGTTCCCGAACAGGTGACGCCTATACTCTCTCTTGCTCGACACAAACCCTAAACTCTAACGTTATATACAACGGCAATGAAAATAAAAATATATATATCATATGCAATAATATAAAATGAGATGAAATAACTTTAAACGAATATAAAAGAAACGAAATATACCTTCTCCAACGCCGGGGGAGTCGCGAGGGTCCGGGAGGCGGGGTGGCGCCAGCGACGGCGAGGCGCACCGGGCGGCGGCGGCGCGATGGCGCCGCGGCGGTGGCGCGGCGCGCGACAGCGGCGGGTGGGGCGTCGGCGGGCGGGCGGGCGGCGTCTCGGCGACCGAGCGGGCGGTGGCATGGGTAGGAGGGCGGCCGGCGGCGCGCGCGGGCGCGAGCGCAGCGGGCAGCTGGGTGACGGCGCGGTGGCCGGCCGGAGGGCGGCAAGGCGCGTAAGCGCGGCGGCAGCGGCGAGCGAGGCGGCAGCGGCGGCGCAGCATGGCCGGGCGGCGTCATGGCGGGCGGGCAGCGCGACAGGCGCGGCCGGGCGGAGTCGCGGCGGGCGCGCACACGCAGGCGGCGGCCGGCGGGCGGCGGCGGGGCAGCATGGCAGGCGACCGCCGGCGCGGCGTCAGCGGGCGGAGGGCAAGCGTAGCGCGGCGGCGGCCGGCCGGCGCAGCGGCGCGGCGGCAGCGGCAGGCGGCGGCCGGGCGCGCGGCGCGGCGGGAGGCGGCCGGGCCGGCGGGCGGCGGCGAGCAGTGTGGTCGACGGGCGGGTGCGGCGCGACGGGCGGCCGGCCGGGCGGGGCGCGGGCGGCGCGCCGGGCGGGTCTCGGCGGTCGAAGGCAGCGGCGGACGGAGGGCGGGCGGCTGGGCGGTGTCGGGCGGCCGAGTGGGCGCGCGGCAGGGCGGGCGGGCGGGCGATGGCGCGGCGCGGCGCGGGCGGGCGGGCGGGCGTGGGCGGGGCGCGCGCGGGGTGGCGCCGCGCGGGCGGCGGCGCGCGCGCGGGCGAGGAGGCGAGCGCTTGGTGGGCGCGCAGTCGGGTAGGGTTTTTTTTCCCCGGTTAAATTCGTGGGTATGCCCGAGCCCACGAATTTAAAATTTTAAATTCGTGAGTTTTTTTGGCCCACGAATTTAAATGTTTAAATTCGTGGGTAATTTTTGGCCCACGAATTTAAATGTTTAAATTTGTGGGTTTCATTTTGGCCCACGAATTTAATTAAAAACGTGCGTTTTATTCAAACCTGACTAATTTAAATAAATAAATTCGTGAGTTTTTTTTGGGCTCACGAATTTAAAGAACCCGCGAATTTTTCCCTGATTCTTGTAGTGGTACCTGTGTAAATGGTCCGTCGAAATCGGACCAGATGCCTTGCGCAGACGCAACTTCCTTTTGCAGTTTTTATCTTTTGCTACTCGGGATCAGTTCGAGATATAGAGATAAAATCGTGTTGGTTTCGGATCCAAACTGAAAAACGTATTTTCCGTCTCTATATATACTGGCCGAGTCCATGAGCAAAATATACGGATCTATACACAAGCTTCTGCCTCCTTCCAGTGTTGCGCCGCCACCGTAGTCCGCCTCATCCCGCTGCGTCGGTGTGCACCGACGAACGGGAGAGCAGGTCTCCGGAATATGTCGTCTTTGCGATCCTGCACCAGGAGAAGGCGAATAAGGTTTTTGGAAGCGCTTCTGCGACTGCTCACGATCGTCATCACGGCTCGTCTACCAGTACGCTCGGGCGCCGTTGTTTGTCGTCGACGCGCTCGGTGCCAACACGTTCTCGTCATCAACAACGTACCATCTACATCGGCTATTGCTTCCTCTACAGTAGATCAGTACGTGAGAATCATGTTTAACCTGTTGCTGTTTTTACTCTTGAGTATAGTAGATCTATTAATGTGTAGTTTTGTGATATGCATGTGTAGATTATACTCTCACAATATGATCATGTTAGTCAACCTGTTCATGTTCATATTTTATGTCGGAATTTATATAAACTTGAAAGTGCTAATTATTCCAACATTTAGGTGGGTCATCTTATTTACATTTTAGACTAAAAGTATAAACTTAATTCACTTTATTTTAGCCTAGAAGCTTCAGATCTAACGTGAAGCTGAGATCTAGAGCTTTACCAAACAGGGTGTATATATATATATATATATATATGCGCGCTTATGGAATCTCAGATGTCCAAATAAAAATAAGTATGAAAAGCTACTTAACACGAAAACAGTGCGAAGACGTGTAAATTGGAACTAGACACGGAGTGATGAGTACAAGTACAACATGATTTATTAAACTAAGTGCCAGCTCATCCTGATTAGCTGAGTCTTCACATAGCTATTCACAGTTTCACACAGGCCCAATAGTTATCAATGCCGTATCGCTATAGGTCAGTATGGTCAGTATATACTATTTTGGTCTCCAAAATTGTACAAAGTAGTTATATATACCGTATCGGTCTTGATACCGATCAATACCAATCATACTAATAGAATTAATAATATATTAATGTAATTGATAATATGGTCTATTGAAATATATATTATATTTTATAGTACTACCATGTATTTTGAGTAATATTAATTACAAGTGAAATTTGATGTACATATAATTAAAAATGTGTATACTTATAAATATATACTATTATATTAAACTTGAAACGATGTACTGGTATAGACCGAAAACATAATATACTATTTTAAAAGCTAAATTCGTATAGCCTACCAATCAAGAATTCAAATCTCGTTTTCGCTCTAAATTTCGTCAGCAGCCGGACAATAAAATCTCGGCAATATTTCGCCATTTGAAACAAATTCCAGCCGAATTGCAAAATTAGAATTTGAATTCCGGATTTTGAAAATGAAATCTCTCAGGTTTTTGGCGAGATCTCGGCAAAATTGAATGGCACAAAATCCAGTTGAAACGATGTGAAACAATTTTGAAATTTTTTCTGGAGATTCCTGACGCATTGATGATGTTTCCAAAAAAATTTAATAAAATTATGAAGCATGTGGAATTTTTAAAAATTCAAAAAATGCTACTGTCCTAATAAAACTCTGACCGGCAAGTTTGAACCGAATGAAAAATGAAACAAATCACGTTAGAAACTTTTAAACAATTTTATGCATGGTTTTGATGCATCACTAATGTTCTCATAAAATTTTCACATGATGATCAAGCTTCATGAATTTTGAAAATTTCGGACAATGCTACCGTGCTGATAAAAGCTTTACCGGCAAATTTTAACCAAATGAAAAATGGTACAAACCAAGTTAGAAAATTTTGAATTTTTTTTGGATGGTCCTGATTTATGATCAATGTTTCTATAAAATTTTCATCTGATGATCAAGCTTCAAGAAGTTCCAAAAATTCTAAGAGTGCTACATCCTCATAAAAGCCTCATGATCAATACATAGACTTGCTTTAGCAACCAAAAAATGTTTAAAATTTTTGAAAATTTTGCATAAGGGTTATAAGGAAATTATTAAGATCTCATAAAAGTTTTGAATCATGATCACACTCCAGTGAATTTATAAAATTCTTACAAGTACAGTGTACCATTTATGTTCTTTCTGTTTTTGATTTCTGAAATATAACAAATGAAGATCAATACATACATAGATTTGATTGAGCAAACAAAAAAATCTTAAAATTTTTGAAAATTTACAGAATGGTACTGAGTAAATTATTAATCTCTCATAAAAATTTTAGATCATGATCACACATGAGAAAATTTATAAAATTATGACAATATTACTGTCCCAATTATGTTCATTCTGTTTTTGATTTTTTAAAGATAACAAATGAAGTCAAATTATTTTGAAAATTTTTATGCATTATCCTACACTTTTTAGGATGATACCATAAATTTTCATATCAGGATAAAGCACGAACAATTTTATAAAAATCTGAGAGTTTTTTTGAAATTGTTTAAAAAATATCTCAAAAATTCAGTTTTTCAACAAATTTTCATAAAAGATGACTTTCTTAAGGGTTATTGATCAATTTACGATCAAATCCGGTCATCAAACATCAAATTCTGGTCGAAAATGGCGAGATTTTTGAGATATTGTAGCAATTTAATTTGTTTTTGAATTTTTTTACTTTAGCCGGTATTTCAAAAATCGTTCGCAGAAACTAAGATATCACGAAATTTCGACCAGATTTGAATCATTGCTCCCAATATTGACAATTGTGGTCACACCAAAGTGAGAAAAAAGCATTGCACTGTTGCAATGACAGACGAGAGATTCTTTTCTGCTGTTCTTTGGGAAGTGTGCTTGGGAAAAAGGCCAGGAGTGGCTTAAGCACCAGAATAAGCTTGCGACCTTTTTTCTCTTTTCTTCCGGTCGATCTGCTAGAAAGGCATCCATGCACTTAACCCTATGCACCTTTTTTTTTGTTCTTTTTGCCTTTAGTTGATGATATTCTAACATATACAAACCTGCTGTAGCGGAGACAAGGTTTAAAATCCCAATGAAATTTTAAAATTTTCAGTCGAGATTTTGCATTTCAGTCGGCAATGAGGTTTTAAATCCCGGCAAAATAAAAATGTTAAAAAAAATTCAAATTACTACAATGATTTCAAAAAATTTGGATTTTTTTACTGAAATTCATATGTTTTGTTTAACAAATTTCAAGCTTTTTGGACCGGATTTGGGACTATACCTTTTAAGAATGTCATCTGCAATGAATTTTTTTTGAAAAACCAAAATTTTTAAGCGTTTTATAAAAATAACAGAAGCACCGTCAGAATTTTATAAAAATGTTCATGCTATGAAAAATTTATGGTACCATCTATAGCAGCCTAGGATCGTACAGAAGAAATTTCAAAAGAATTAAACCTCATTTGTTATCTTTGAAAAATCAAAAACAAAAGGAAATAAATGAGATAGTAAACTTGTCAGAATTTTATAAATTCGTTTAAGTGTGATCATGATCCAAAATTTTCAGGAGAGCTTAAGCATTGCCTCAGCACCCTACTCTAAAAGTTTCAAAAATTCTAAACCTGTTTTGGTTGCTCAATCAAATCTATAAAAGCAATACATGTACTAAACTTTTTTATCAAGACAGTAGCATTGTTAAAAAATTTGAAAATTCCTTAGGCTTGATCATCATATGAAAATTTTGTGGGAACATTAGTGATGCGTGAGGACCATCCACAAAATCCGGGTTCAAAAAATTTTGGATTTTAAATTTGTTTTTTAGATTTGGTTTGAATTTTATCTAAAATTTCTAAATCTTATCAAAATTTCGGATTTTGGCCGACGGATTGCCGTCATAAGCTTGTGATGGGACGCAGGAGACAGAAGGTACGTCATCGGAATCCAGAGATTTCTTGTTTGAGTCTAAAATTTGCAGTGATAGTTTGAATATATTTGCGGAGATGTCAGCTGGTAGTCGATCCACCGGGGGAAAATTTGACTCAAGAAGCTCTTCAGCTCCGGGATTTTTTTTTTGTAGTTTATTGATGAAAAAATTAGTTATTTATCAAACAATCTTTTATAAAAAGCTATAGCTACTTTTCAACCCAGAAAATCAAAAATAACTTTTCAGAAAAACTACATCTCCTCCAAATAGGCCCATACTCCTATGCTGATCTCCTACTCCATTGGTCCTCATCCACTCCAACCATAAGACTCCCCGTCCGCTCCTCTTCTACAATAAGGATACAAGGAAATGCCACTCCTCTCCTTACAAATTTTCAAACTGATCACTCGTCTGGCCCCCCTTCTTCACTTTTTTTTTTTTGCAATAATAGCTTCTTTTTAATTTTTTTTTGCAAAACTAGCCCCTTATGCACCGCGGAAAGACCAGGGGTGAAACTTGACACCTCCCGTGCCAGGGGACCACGGGAGGCCTAGAAGCCACGACGGGGAACCGCGGGAAGCGAGCGACGTGACAGACAGCGTGGAGCACGGCACGAGCCAACTTCCCGTGCTCTGGAGCCGTGGAAGGTCCACTTGCTGCGCTCCAGGACAGCGGAAGGAGCTATTTCACGCTCTACAGGCGTGGGAAGGGCAGTTGTCGTGCTCAAGCGCGGGGAAGGGCTGGTTTGTGCACTACATCACCTTTCTGTGGTACTGTAGCGTGGTAACACATACTGTAGCAGCTTCCATCCCTTTTGTGGTACTGTAGCAAGGGATGCACTTTTCTACGTGCTACAGCGTGGAATGAGGTTAGTTTTGCAAAAAAAAAAATTGGAAATGAGCCATTTTTAAAAGAAAAGGAAAAGAAGGGCCAGATGAGCAATCAGTTCCAAATTTTCAATCATAACCCTTGCATAGCCTTGGTTCCTCTGTGTTTGCAAATGCTAGCTACAATAATAATTATATATTAATCTCTGGAAAATTATGTACTTTACGTTCAGTTACCTAGTTTAATCTAGGTGAACAATCATTACTCAATTTAGTTACAGCCTAGAGCCTTGTAACCTAGCTTCATCCATGGATGTCAGCTTGACTTGCGGTATGTTTGAAGCAAAAAGATAAGCACTAGGGTCTGGCACCCAGAAGGATGTTTGCCCCTATTTTACCTTCTCTTTCTAATCTGACGTGGCTATGAAATTATGTATGTAACCTCCAACTCTATCTTTTGATACCTACCTAGGAATTGAAATCTTGTTTTCGGTTGACATCTCGGGGTGGGTGAAATCAGAAATTTCACCGAGATCTAGGAAATTCGGACAAATTCCGGATGAAATACAAAAACCAAAATTTAAATCTGGTTTGTTTTCAACAAGGATGTTTGACCCTATTTTACCTTCTCTTTCTAATCCGACGTGGGTATGAAATTACATATGTAGCCTCCAACTCTATCTTTTGATACCTACCTAGGGTTTAAAATCTCATTTTCAGTTGACATCTTAGGGATGGGCGAAATCAGAAATTTCGCCGAGATCTAGAAAATTTGGACAAATCACGGATGAAATAAAAAACCAAAATTCAAATCCGGTTTGTTTTCATCCGAGAAATACCGAAATCTTGTCGACATTACCCGAGATTTTGGTAAAATTGAACCGAGCAAAAAATAGTGCAAAACACATTGAATTTTTTTGAAATGTTTTGTGGATGGTCCTAAAACATCACTAATGCTCCCATAAAAATCTCAGATAATTATCAAGCATGAAATTTTTTTAAAAATTCTGATAGTGGTATTGTCCTGATAAAAGACTAACCGGCAAATTTGAACCGAATGAAAATAGAACAAACCATGTTATAAAATTTTGGAATTGTTTTGGATGGTCCTGATGCATCATTAATGTTGCCATAAAATTTTTAGATGATGATCAAGCTTCAGGAATTTTAAAAAAGTCTGAAAGTGCTACTGTCCTGATAAAAGCCTTACCGGCAAATTGCAACTGAATGAAAAATGGTTCAACCCATGTTATAAAATTTTGAAAATTTTTATGGTGGTCCTGATAAATCATCAATATTTTTTAAAAATGTTCAGATGATTATCAAACTTCAATGACTTTCAAAAATTTTGACAGTGCTACATCCTGATAAAAGCCTGATGATCAATATATAGATTTGCTTGAGCAAACAGAAAAGGTTTAGAATTTTTGAAAATTTTACAGAAGGGTGATAAGGAAATTATTAAGGTATAATAAAAATTTTGGATCATTATAACACTCCAGTGAATTTATAAAGTTCTTACAAGGGTAATGTACCATTTTATGTTTTTTCTGTTTTTGATTTTTGAAATATAACAAATAAAGTTCAATGGTTTCATAGATTTGATTGAGCAAACAAAAAAATTTAAAATTTTTGTAAATTTTTCATAAGGGTTCTGAGGCTATGCTTAAGCTCTCAAAAAATTTGGATCATGATCACACTCGAGCAAATTTATAAAATTCTGACAAATTATTGTCTCAATTATGTTCATTCGGTCTTTTATTTCTTAAAGATAAAAAATGAAGTTCAATTATTTTGAAACTTTTTATGTATGATCCTACACTGCTAAAGATAGTACCATAAATGTTTCAGAGTATGATCAAGCTTTTAAAATTTTATAAAAATTTGACAGTGTTTCTGCCAAAATTATTAAACGTCTCAAAAATTCGATTTTTCAACAAATGTTCACGGAAGATGACTTTCTTAAGGGTTATTGGGCCAAATCTGGTCAAAAGAAGTCAATTTATGTTTAAAAAAACCCGAGATTTCGGCGAGATTTGCCGAGATCTCGCCGAAATTTTTGAAAATATTATAGCAATTTTCATCTTTTTTCAAAATAGTTGAATTACTTCATGACTTGTTCACATTTCCCTTTTCTATCAATTAGTTACAAACACAATCCTAGTAATTTTGGTTGGCAATGTTCTTAGCCATATGGTCATAGAGGCATTAAAGGCTTTTTGGTAGAATTTCAACTCTTGGATTCTTGACAGAGCAGACAGAGCTGAACCAAGTTAACAACCTCGCTCCATGTTTTCGTGGATCCGGATCAGCACGAAGTGGAGTGACCTGGTAATGTATTTCGCGGAGCGACCTTTCACTCAATCCCCGCCCAAATAGCCACCCTATTACCGAAATGCCATCAGAGTTTGGTGTGTTTGTGTTTGGGAGGAGGGGGAGGGTTGGATTACCACCCCTACTCTCCCAGACCTGAAACAACGCGACCATCTCTCGTCTCATGCATGGAACTCTCTAAAATCTAGATGGAGTCCCTTGCTGTCTCCGGCCATAGAGGAGCTCCACTGTTTTCACCCTTGGTGACCTTGATGGTGACCTCGACCTCACCCACCTTTTCACTTGCTTCTCCTCCCATCAAGGTATGTTGCAGCACTTCCTCCATGGCCAACAGCCTCCTCCCGCCGCCCCATCCCTCCAGATCCGTGCTGCATGCCCCTTAGACCTATGCCACACCCCTTCAAAAATTTGTGTACAAATAGAATTGAAATATTAAAACTAGGGTAGTATGGTCTATTTGCCTAGAATCCTCTCTTTCATGGTTTTAGACTTTTAGTAGCCAAACACATTCCTATATCAAATCTAGATTCTCAATAGAGTGGATCCCTAGAGGACTGGAGGCTAAAGCTCAAAAATTCCAGGAGCAAAGCTCTACAAAACAGGCCCTAATTAGTTTTATTTTCCTTTCTTGAAGGGCTAGCCAGAAGGCATGGATGAGCATGAGACGTGATGTCCTAAGTTTATCTTGCACAATCTCACCAATGTACCATGTCTGCCACTATGAGATTAAACTATACTCCATGGTAAGCTTCGGCTTTCAGGGGGAACAAAAGAAGATATTCCACCACCACGTCAAATTTGGCAACCTTTGGGAATGGAGTGTCAGTACAGCTTTAGCTCACACCCTCTCGTTCCGAAGGAATGTCTGTCTCTTAGCAAAGTTTGAAAAAGAGAAGAATGTTTGAAGCAAATTAAAATGCTACCTTGATGCTAATGAGGCCCTGCAGTAGAGTACATCAGTTTTTTGCGAATTATGGTTGTGTCGAAACGTGTCTCCTAGCGTCAAAATCAACGCCTTCTTTTCTTACATTTGTATAGGGTTCATGAAATGGTGGAAACTTATCAGTTCCCTCCAATTCTAGCCTGTTCCCTGTTGGGTCCTAAATGTGTTGCACAATCTCACCAATTGGAGATGTGATACACATTTTTTTAGGACCCAACGGGGAACAGGCTTTATTAATCAAGAACCAGGATTACTATCTACTCCCAGACACTGGGATAGAAAAACAGGTGGTCAAACCAATCAAGTGCATCCCTGAACACTAGCCGATGCCTGATCAGCGCAGGAATGCAAGTTGCAATGGCTGTAATGTTAGCGCTACTTCGCACAAACTTGGAAAAAGAGACTAGAAAACGAAAAACAGAGCTCTCTGATTTCAGACAAGTCGGAAGCCTAAATACATCCAAAGTTAAAAATCCCCTCCCTCTAATTTTCTCTTTCCAACACAAGACACTTTTAAAAATCATTAGAAAAGCTTGAGAGAATAGTTATAAAGGGAATCATCGATCGTTCCAAGGTCAAAGTATATTCATCTTTGCCCTCACCAAAAAGAGAAGGAAAAAGAAGCCAAATTGTAGGACCAAGTACGGCAGTCAGAGGGAAGAGGGTGAATAACACTGACAAATTTTCCCATAGTATTAAACAAATTTTTTTCACTGCAGTACCTATAGAGAGCTAAAAAGATCAAGATTGGATCTTCTCATAAGACCCACTGACTTGAATCAACAAGGACCAGCAAAAACAGCTGTAGGATCAAGGATAACCAATTAGAGGGGGGTAAATAGGAGGTTTCTAAATTTTTCATTCTAATTTGCAATTTATTATGTCACTACGCTATGGAAGCAATAATAGCAAAAATTCACAAATATAATCACTAAGATCTCCAAAAACTTAAGCAATTTAAGTAGAGCAATGAATGATTCTAAGCACAAGTAATCTACTCAATTTGCTAGTAATGTAATTTAGCACAAGAATAACAAAGGCAAATCACAAGAGAAAGAGAGGCGAGAATTTTATCCCATGATCTCGGAGACTTGCTGGTCTCCCCTATTCCATGTTGAGGTGACTTGAACGCTTTCAAGCCAGATCCACCCGCTTGAGCCTTCCTCGATCACTCGTGGTAGCTCTTCATCGCTCCGGTTAGGCGAGCTCCTTGCCTTCACAAACAATCGGGCCTTCTCACAAGCTTCTTTGAGAAGATCACTGATGCCACACGCCTCCAAGCCGTCTAGGAGGCGGCAACCTCCAAGAGTAATAGATGATAACGCTTGCTCGAGGTCGAATTGAGTGTCTAGAGGCTCAACACTAAATGCACCACCCAATTTTCTCCTAACTCCCACAAGATGAAAATTTAATGCACACAAGTGAGTAGGAGGCAATCTAGAGCTCAAAGATGATCAATGAGGTCCAAAACTTACTCTAGAATGCAGGTGGGGGGTATTTATAGCCCCCACTAACCAAATATAACCATTGGACAAAAGTTGCCCAAATTCGTCCTGAGAGGCTGGTCATATCGCCCTTGGGCAAGGGCGATATGACCGTCCCTCAGTAGCCAACGGTCGATACAGTGCATTTAATGCACTGTCAGTGACCGTTGGTCATATGACTGGTATGACCGGAGAGGGTCCGGTCATACCGCTCACTGATATGACCGGAGGACCCCCGGTCATACCGCTTGCCTCTGGCGCGGTTTACACACGCTCTGGAAAAAACACACCGGAGGACCTCCGGTCATACCGCTGACCGGTATGACCGGATGGTCTCCGGTCATACCGCCGACTCAAGTGTGGTCTGCACCCTCTTCTGTAGAAAATGCACCGCTCATTAGCCCGGTCACACCGACAGCCGGTATGACCGGAGGGGGCCCGGTTATACCAGCCCCACAGAGTCCGAAGGAGAATTTTTGTGCCTTTTGATCTTTCTTTAAGCACTTGATTTTGCATAATTCTATTTCATCATATAATGAGCCTCTAAGCACTTTTATCGACATCGAACATGCGACGACACCCCTCTTAATAGTACGGCACCTATTCTAGCAGTCCGGTCTTTTCTCCAAACTCCGAGATCGGTAAAAGACTATGAAATGTCCTTAAACATTATACCTTGGTCATCTTTGTCACCGATGCATGCTATTCATCTTTACTTTTTTCAATCTCCCACGTTTGTCAAACTTCGGACCAACCTGTTCTCAAGAACTCAATTTAAAATATTAGTCCTTTTTCATCGATTGTCATTAATTACCAAAACCAAATCAAATTGGGGGCATAGATGCTTTCAATCTCCCCCTTTTTGGTAGTTGATGACAATCCTTATATAAAATTAAATAAATTTTTAAATATTTGAGTATGCAACTAGAAAAACGAGTTGTATACCCAAGAGTTTGGCTTGACCAATATTTTGCCTTTAAAAATGAAGAATTTGTTAGGCACAAATATTGTTAAAAACAACAATATTTAATCTAGAGCTCCCCCTAACTATGTGCATAAGAATGAAGAGTTGTATTTTTCCACATTTGAGATTTTTGAAAATTTTTGACGGAGTTTCCCTTTAAATATTGAATTCGAGGATAAACAAATATAAGTAATGAATATGAAAAATGAAACATGAGAACATAATTAATTGTTAAGCATCTAAGATAACTATAATTATCCAAAAGAGCATAAATAATAGTTCAACCACAACCAACAACTAACGGATAGCAACATAACGAGGTTGAATAGCTTTATAAAGCAAATATAGGAGATTTAAAGCATGAAAGCTAATCCTAGACTTCAACTCCTAATCTTCAGCTATTATCGACTCCTAATCTTCAACTTTTCTCCAAAAGACTACACCATCAGACTTCTCCCTCTTTGGTATCAAGGACCAAAAAGGGAACTCCAGGGAATACTCAAGAAGACGGCGGTGGCAGAGGTGGTGGAGTGCGACGAGCTCCAAAGCGACGAAAAGAGACTGGAGCCTGCTAAGTGTGGTACTCCTCAAACAAAGAACGAAGCTCGGCAATGGAAGAGTCAATATGGTCCATCTGCCCTCTGACTTCCTCAACAACTTGGCGAGTCTGAGTCTGATACGCATCGACACGAGCAAAATTGCTCATCATGTCGGTCCTGATATACTCAACTAGGCATGATTCAACCATTTATGATTCCAGATGTGTTCCTACACATCCTAGCAAACTAGATCACAGCAAGAATTGAACTAAAACACATGTACTCAAGAAGCACAACAATCAACACAAGATGGCAAGAAAACCAAACAAAAACACAAGACATGAGAGAAAGGCTTTACCTTAGATTACCATTTAAGGATGAAGTATTACAGCAACGCTAATTGGAGGACAAAACCCCAAAGGGGCAGCACCTAGCTCTATCAGCAAACCTAGTCTCACCCCCTTGGAGTCTCAAGTAAAAACCATACCTCTCTCTCTCCATCTACTCTCCCTCGTATAGTGGAGACTTTCAGTAAACCTTAAAACTTAGATAAAAGTGGATTCTATCCACTAACTCATGAGACAATCCCATAACCAACAAATAATCGGTTTTACACACACGCATGCTTCTCAAAGAGGCATCTAGAGCCTTGACTCCAAGAGCCTGAATCTATAGTCTTGTCCTCCGTGTAGTTTCCTTGACTTAATCCACTTAGGACACCGTTGCAATTTTGCAAATCACCTTCGCCG
Source organism: Otatea glauca (assembly GCA_036346275.1). NCBI lineage: Eukaryota > Viridiplantae > Streptophyta > Magnoliopsida > Poales > Poaceae > Otatea > Otatea glauca. The sequence goes on along the minus strand of CM070717.1, from coordinate 17,383,325 downwards.
CAGTTTTGCAAACCACTCACTTTTCTAGTTTTGATCAAATGACCAATTCGCCTCTCAACCTTTGTCTCCCAATTCCTTTGCCTCGAAGCATTGCCCATGCTTCGTCGTCTTCTATATGGCACCAATGACTTCCCATCAAGCCTTTCACACATTCGGATCCCACTAAACCATTCTCGCTTCCAAACAAGCCCAAGGCACTTGGCGCACCACATGACTCACTTAACCTTGACCACTTGTGCATTCCGTGGTACTTTTCTATCTTGTTCCTTGGTTGACTCCAGCTATCTCAACTGTCCTCTATGACCATTCTAAATCTTTGTTCTCCTAACTAAGTTCCGATTCTCTTTCCGTTGAGCATAGTTAATTCCAAACCACCTATACAACAATAGACCAAGCAAACTATTTTCGAGCACAAGTTCCTCTTAACTTAACCTAAGTCAGTCCATAAAATACATGATGCAACACTAGCAACATCCCAGATCAATTCCTAAATACAAACGCACAATTTCAGCCTTAACTCGCTTGGCCCGGTCTGACCGCTGTTGGATAGCCAATCACACCACCACCCAAAATTCAACACCTCAAAACGTAGTGGTATTGGAAATTTCAAATTCTATCTAGTTTTAGGTTCAGTCTCCAAACCCAATGAAATTAACCTAGTGCAACTAAATCCTTACACTACTACAGAGGGGTATATCCGCGACGCCCCATCAGTGCCGGGTGAGGCCCACCCGGCAGTGATTGTATTATCACTGCCGGTTCCAAGTAAAACCGGCACAATAGTTTTTTCCCACGCGAAGTGAAGGAATATCACTGCCGGTTCATTTTCTCCAACCGGCAGTAATACATCACTGCCGGTTTGTAAACAAAAGCCGGCAGTGATAAGATTACCCTAAATTCTCCCGCGCGAACAGGAGAGCAGTATCACTGCCGGTTCGTATTATAAAACAGGCAGTGATATATTACTGCCGGTTGGTAAATAATAACCGGCAGTGATAAGACTTACCCTAAATTTTCACGCGCGAACGGTAAACAGTATCACTGCCGGATAATATTATTGAACCGGCATTGATATTTTACTGCCGGGTATTGAAAAAGAACCAGCAGTGATAATTCGACACTATATATACCCTTCGTACTTGCCCCACCTCCAGAACAGAGAGGAGCTCTGTTCTTGCTCGGTTGGGGAAGAGAGGGGGCGAATTTTTGCTCTCAAATTTGGTGGAATTCACTTCTAATTCGTGATCTACGGTTCGTATCTTGATGTACATTTTATTTGTAGTTGGTTTTTGTTGGATATTACATTCTATATGGTTGTTGGCTGTGAGAATTATCGATTGCATAATGAGCACAATTAGAGCTCTAATTTAGAGAATAGATTTGAATTCACCACCTTTTTATGTGTACAGTGATTAGTGAGATTAAGATGTAGCTTGAATTTAAGTTTTTACGAGGACCAAATTAGTGATTGCGTTTAATATGTTAAAATGCAATGACACTACATAATTAATTGTCGTTGTATGTAATTATTTAGATATCATGTGTCTAGAAAAAGTATTTATATTCTTTGTTGAATTATGTTTTAAATAATAAATTATGTATTTATGAGTTTTTATGCTTTTTAGGTAATTATATAAAATATTTTCCTATTAAGAAGAGGAAGTTTTGAATTTTTGAGAAAATTTAAAATCTGATAAAACCTTGAAAATAAATTTTTAAATGTTATATTATTTGTGGAACTTTGTCAAAAAAAATTCTCCAAAAAAATTCATAATTTTTGAAGTTGGTCTGCTAATTTTAATAATTGAAACTTGCTTTATGGATTAATTAAATTAAAAAACAATTATAAAATTAAGAAACCTTTTTGGGCCAAAATTGTAGTTTTGGCCCAGCCCACACGTATATCCGGATATCCGACCCATCAATATCCGGATTATCCGAATCCGTATCCGTATCCGACGGATAGTGAGGTACCGAATCGTATTATTATAAAAAAAATCTGTATTTCTATCCGATCCGATACTATCCGACAAATATCTGATCCGACATAAAGAGGCATCCGATGTAGCTTGAATTTAAGTTTTTATGAGGACCAAATTAGTGATTGCGTTTAATATGTTAAGTACGACAGCACTACATAATTAATTGTTGTTGTATCTAATTACTTATTATTGTTTCTTTACTTGGTGTATATTAATTTAATACTTTTTGTAAGTAATGCAAATTTGCCGGACAGTCCATTATAAGTAATAGAAATTATTTAATTGATTTTAATAGTGAGATTTGGAAATGGATTTCTTGATTAATTAGCAGTACGTAAGAAATTAAATGAATAAAATAATTTGTGACCACTTATTGATTTACTGAGATTTTATTTGTTATAAATATTTGCAGATGGAGCGAAGATGGATGTATGAAGCGGACCGTCGCGATATAGAGTACTTTAATGGTGTGACTAGTTTTTTGAGCGTGGCTGCGGCGTACAAGTCAACTAAGCTGACGGACTACATTTGTTGCCCGTGCGTCGATTGCAAGAATGAGAAGCAGTTTTTTAATCTTGAGGCGATTCGTGCACACTTGCTTTGAAGGGGTTTCAAACCTGCCTATACCTGTTGGACTGAGCACGGTGAAAATGAGATTTTACGTGAAGATCATCCGATTGATGATGATGACGAAGACAACGACTCCACGGCGGTCGAGGATACGTTCGTGTACACCCAAGATGATACGTTCGTTGATAACCATGAAGATGATCTAGAACAGATGTTGCATGATGGGGAGGAGGACCACACGAGTGAAAGGGATTTTCAGAAGTTCCAGCATATGGTAGAGGACTCTACAACACCTTTGTACCCGGGCTGCAAGGAGGACCTCAAAAAGCTGCATGTTGTGCTAACGCTGCTGCAGTTGAAGGCAAGCAATGGTTGGTCCGATAAGAGCTTCACAGAGTTGTTAGGTTTCCTGCGAGACGTTCTCCCGGAGGGAAACGTGTTGCCAGCAACCACGTACCAGGCCAAGCAGATTGTCTGCCCATTGGGACTGGAAGTACAGAAAATACACGCATGTGCAAACGATTGCGTATTGTATCGCAATGAGTTTGTAAAATTGGATGCGTGTTCCGTTTGCAAGGCATCTCGTTATAAGCGCGGTGATGCCGACATCGAAGTGCATCGTAAGAAAAAGACCCCAACCAAGGTGTTGTGGTATTTCCCTATAATCCTACGTCTGAAGCGTCTGTTTGCGAACAAAAGGCATGCTCAATTGCTACGATGGCACGCTGAGGAGCGTAAGAAGGATGGAATGCTCAAACACCCTACTGACTCTGCGCAGTGGAGAAACATTGATACAAAATACAAGAAACACTTTGCATGTGATGTGAGGAATATAAGGTTCGGGCTCAGTACGGATGGGATGAATCCTTTCGGCAACATGAGCAGTTGTCATAGCACTTGGCCGGTGACTTTATGTATCTACAACCTTCCTCCTTGGCTTTGTATGAAGCGAAAGTACATTATGATGCCGCTGCTGATCCAAGGGCCAAGGCAACCTGGCAACGATATCGATGTGTACCTGAAACCACTGGTTGAAGATCTTCTGTTATTGTGGAACGACGGTGTATGGCTATGGGATGAGTATAAAAGAGAGTACTTCATGCTACACGCGTTGTTGTTCGTAACCATCAATGATTACCCTGCTCTTGGTAATCTTTCGGGCAGACTATTAAAGGATTCAACGGATCGTCCATTGCTTGGGTGATACAGGTAGCCGGTGGTGAAATCTCGAGAAAAATGTGTTACATGCGACATCGTAGGTTCCTTCGTAAGGACCATCCGTATCGCAACAACAAGAGAGGTTTTGATGGTGCAAAGGAGACAGCTTCAGCTCCAAAACATCGCAACGGCAAAGAGATATTTGCGGCCGTAAAGGATATTAAAATTATCCATGGAAAGGGAGCCGACAGTACATCAGTCCCGTGTTCTCGTGATACAGCTAGTTTGTGGAAAAAGAGATCAGTATTTATGGACCTACCTTATTGGTCGCACCTGGATGTTTGACATGCAATCGACGTTATGCACGTAGAGAAGAACGTGTGTGACAGCTTGCTCGGTATTTTACTAGACATACCTGGCAAAACAAAAGATACACTCAAAGCACGGATGGACCTGGAAGATATGAACCTCAGGAATGAGCTACATCATGAAGGTTTGGGTAAAGGCAAAAAGTACCTTCCGGCAGCTTGCTACACTCTTAGCAAGAAAGAGAAAATTAGCGTGTGTGACTGCTTGCACGGAGTCAAAGTACCGTCCGGTTATTCTGCCAACATAAAGAGGCTAGTCTCAATGAAAGACTTGAAATTAATTGGCATGAAGTCTCACGATTGCCACATGATAATGACACAGATGCTTCCTGTTGCAATTAGGGGTGTTCTGCCAGAGAAAGTGTGAGACCCAATTATAAAGTTGTGTTCATTCTTCAATGCGATTTCACAAAAGGTCATTGATCCAATGAAATTGGATAAGCTGCAGCAAGACGTGATCCACACTCTATGTCGGCTTGAGATGTGCTTCCCTCCATCCTTTTTTGATATTATGGTCCATCTCATTGTTCATATTGTGAAAGAGATACAGTTTCTTGGCCCTGTGTTTCTACATCAGATGTACCCTTTTAAGAGGTTCATGGGGGTTGTGAAGAAATATGTTCGTAATCGACATCGGCCAGAAGGGTGCATTGCCGAAGGTTGGGGAACTGAGGAGGTCATTGAATTCTGCGTCGATTACATGGATCTCAAACCGATTGGTGTGCCCATATCTCACCATGAGGGGAGGCTACAAGGCAAAGGGACATTAGGTCAGAAATCGATGCGTACTAACGACCGTGCTTCATTTATGCAAGCACATTTCGCTTCTGCACTAATCGGTTGTAAGCGGCACCGTATGTTGATATGCACAAGAATATGCTAAGAAGAAAAAACCCAATTAAATCTGAGGTTTGGATCGCGAGATACCACAGAGATAACTTCGGAGATTGGTTGCTTAGACACATGTGCATACGCAGACAGAGTGTGCTCAGTTGAGAGCGCTGGCTCAGGGACCATCATGTACAATCCTGACATTTGAAGGATACGACATAAATGGATATACATTTTATACAAGAGCACAAGATAACAAGAGCACCAACCAGAACAGCGGAGTCCGTATAGATGCCTATGATAGCAATGGTAATATGCAGACCTACTACGGATTCATAGAAGAGATTTGGGAGCTTGATTATGGGCCTTTGAAGGTTCCTCTCTTTCGGTGCCAGTGGGTCAGGCTCCCTGGGGGCGTGAACATCGACAAGTACGGTATCACTACCGTGGACTTCAAGCACATCGGATACAGAGAAGAACCATTCGTACTTGCTAATGTCGTTACACAAATCTTTTTTGTTCGGGATCAGGCTGACAAAGAACGCCACGTGGTTCTTCAAGGAAAAAGAAGAATTGTCGGAGTTGACAATGTAGTCGACGAGGAAGACTACAACCAATTCGATGAGCTTCCTCTTTTTGGTGAGCACGTCGACCTAGGTCTCATGGAAGACAGTGAGGAAGCTACATATATACACCGTGATCATAACGAAGGTCGAATCGTTGCTTAGTTGTAATAATATATGGATATACTTTATTTTGTATGGAGAACAAGCTTCCATTTGTAATATATGGATATGCTTTATTTTATATGCAGAACATGCTTCCATTTGTAATATACGGATATACTTTATTTTGTATGGAGAACATGCTTCCATTTGTAATATACGGATATACTTTATTTTTTATGGAGAACATGCTTCCATTTGTAATATACGGATATGCTTTATCTTCAGTTATCAATTTTTATTTACTTAAGATTTCTTTTGCATAAATCATGTATTTTTTAATATCTAGCACATTGAAGTTAATCTTTATTAAAAATATTCAAATTAATGTTCATGGTGTTATAGTATTTATGTAAAGTCCATGTAGGGTTCTTAGCAAATTTGTAATTCACTTAATTTTTCTGTGATTAAAAAAATCAATGTTCCAAATATTCTAAAACTTCATGATTTTATACAAATTTATTTCATCCTTTTTGGAGCTATATATCAAAAGTTATGCTAGTTTGAATTTGAGCTTGGCTTTAGCCATTGACTTTTGGGGCCACCCGCATCACTGTCGGTTCTAGAGAAAAAACCAGCAGTGATGTTGTGGTATCACTGCCAGTTGAAATTAGAACCGGCAGTAATACCTCCACATCACTGCCGGTTCTAGAGAAAAATCCGGCAGTGATATTTAGGTATCACTGCCGGTTGAAATTAGAACCGGCAGTAATACCTCCACATCACTGCCGTTCTAATTAGAATCGGCAGTGATGTGGAGGTATTACTACCGGTTCTAATTTCAACCGGTAGTGATATAACTTGTTTCGTGAACCAGCAGTGATTGTTATCTCTATATAAACGAAGCGCACGATCTTCTTCCCACACTTCGCCGTTTTGCCGTTTTTCCCACACTCTGTGCCCTAGCCACCGCGACTAGTCCTCCTCGCCAGCCCTCCTCCCCGTTCCGGCCCACCTCCCCGTGCTGGCCCTCCTTCGCATGCGCCTCCACCGCGCCGGCCCTCCTCGATGTTCGGCCCTCCACCGCACCGGCGCTCCTCCGTACCACCCCAGCCCTCGTCCACGTCTGGCCGCCCTCCGCGCCGACCCTCCTCCGCGCCAGCTTCGCTGACGGTAATCCCTACTCCTCCTCGCCCTTGTCAGGTTTCTTGTTCAGAAAACTAGTGACACCATGCGGGAGGCCACCTACTAGATTTCTTAAAGCTTTTGTAGACACAAAAGAAATAAGTTGCCCTCGAAGCAAGTGGCGATAAAACTGGAATGATCTATAGATAGTGATAATTCAACATTATACCATTGACCTAAGCAACTAGCTGCCGCACATGTGATTCGATGTTTCTGGGGGCTGAATACGACATACATGCATCACTGTTCCAAAACAATGACCGTTCCATAGATAGAAATAAATGGGGTCAGTGACTTGTTTTGCTAGGATAGCTGCATTATGATTTTTGGGTAAATTGATCAAATCAAAATCTAGTTGGGATTTTTTTTTCCTATTTCATGTCTGTATTTAGTTCTACCCTGTAATTTCTACTTTTCGTCAAATTTTATGCTAAATCAAACTTTAATTGTAGTTTATGGGGATATTTGATCAACTGCATTATGAGAGTCTATACTCCAAAACTATAGGCTGCAAACATCACCAGAAAAATATAATTAGGTCGCTTGTGTTGTAAATCATTTCTTCATTGCTTGTGTACTGAATTCTTAGATGACCTTATTACCATTTTATTCTATTTTCTGAGTGTCATTTTGCAACCTTATTACCATGACAGGCTGATGATTATTCTTCCTAGTTACTTGGTTTCTTCCTCTTATATTGTTTAATATCATGATTCAGTATCTTAGCTCTTGTTCTCTTGAAAATGTTACGAAATTGATGATTAGCTTTTATGTTGCATTTTTAATGTCTACTTTATTTTGCTATTTGCTATGATATGGCAAGGCTACACGGAGATACACGGAGGCGTGACGCTAAAGACAATTTGACAGCTTGTTCTAGGAGCATCATGAGATTTTATTATGTTGTATTTATTATATTCATGTAATAAATACCTTATATTGTATTTATTATATTTATGTAATGAGATTTTTGTTGTTTTAACAATACATTGTAAGTACAGGTTATTGTTTTAACTATATTAGTGCAATGTATGTTAGTATGTGTCAGTTTTGTTCTCTATACTAGTGCAATGCATGCGTGAAATGAGTTAAACGTGAAACTAGGCGTAATATCACCATTCCTATGTTTAATTATGTACCGAGTAGTGTAGTTTCGCATGGAAATAATATCACTAGATTTATGAAAGTAATGACCAAATGTGTGTAATATTGTGTACTAACGTATAATTAGATAGAGTAATGGTCAAATGTGTATATTGGAAACCGTATCGATACCGAACCGAAATATTATGATATTTACCGATACCGAACCAAAGTTCTATTTATTATATTTGGTATCACATTTTAATTACCGTATTTCCTTACAAACCGTATTTACCAAACCATATTATTATCATAAATTAATTATGCGGGTCACCGTATCTAGTTAGTCCATTTTGGTCCACAACTTCGTGCGTGACCAATTTATACGTATACCATCACATTCATCTCATGCCTTTGTTAATTTTAAATTTTAGATAAATTAGCTGCACATGGCCGCTAACCAGGAACAAGTGCCGGATGGCGCTGAGCATTTGAACCAAAGCCCGGAACAAAGCCCGACAAGGTTCCTCAACCTGCAGCAAACCGAGGCAACAAACGTACACGAGGTAATTATTTCAGACCAAATCTTCACGTATACCGATTAGACGACTAATGAAATAGTCAAAATGCAGGTCCAGACATCACGTAAACAGAGGCAGCATCGTCGCCGAGGTCCTAACAAGTTACAGACGGGTGAACGAAAGGTGATCGTAGAGCTTAATGCAGTCGGCGAACTAGTTATACCAGCATCACTGCTTGGGCCATATCGAACAGCATGCGGGGTCCTAGCTAGAGATAACATGCCCATCACCTACAAATCATGGACACGTCATGGCGATTGCCCGTCGTATGTTCCCGATGAAATCAAGGAAGCATTGTGGACAGATTTGACATCCAAGTTTCAGTTTCCCGAAGATCAATTGGAGCATGCGAAGAAACGTGCACTAGCCATCATGGGAAACTCCTGGAAGAATTGGAAGACAAAGCTGAATAAGGAGTATGTGAAGAAGGATGAAATGCCGAACTTTGATACGTACCCGAGGTTGAGGCAATTTTGGGATGAATTCGTGCAATATAAGAAGTCTGATGAAGCCCAAGCTATCAGTGAAAAGAACAAAGCAAACTCGGACAAGAACATTTACCCCCATACGCTAGGCACCGGTGGCTACGTGAAGAAAGTACCCAAGTGGGATGCACGGGAAGAAGAGCTAAGTCGTAGTGGAGTTGTTCCTGCGACGTCCGAGATGGCCCCAAGATCAAAGTATTGGATGCTTGCGAGGGGAGCTACTCTGTCGGATGATGGCAGCTTAAGCTTCAGAAGCGAGAAAGAAGAGGAAACTTCAAAAAAGATCGCAGATGCCCATGCCCAAGCTACCCAGGACTGCTTCCAACCAAGAAGAGAGAACGACGAGCTAACACGCGCCCTGGGTAACAAAGAGCACCCTGGTCGCACTAGAGGGTTAGGCTTGGTGCCCTGGAAAGCAGCGTTCCCAGAGGACGCTTCTATCTATAAGCGTCCGAAGCTAACTAGACAAGAACAGTTGGATGCACGTGTACGAGTAATAGAAGAAAGGATGCAGGTAAAGGAAATGCAATTTCAAGAACAGATACAAAAGATGCAAGAAATGCTAGCGAGCGTCCTCAGCGAACGTCAGGCACATGACCTCCAGAGTCCCGCCGGTGCTCATAAAAGCAACCAAGCGTCCGCAAGCCATCCCGAAGAGGACTCGGTCTGTAGTTTTCCCGTAGACAAAATCGTTGAGCCGACACGTTGCAGTCTGCACCTGCCTGTAGCGAACATAACCATTAAGGTGGCTGAAGGGATGGCTTGGCCATGCGGCGAGGGGCAGATGTTGCATAACCGCTCAATTCCTGAGGGATACGCCAGAGTATCAATAGACAGGGTGGTTGACAATTACCGTGAAGTTGAGGTACAGATCCCCAGCGAGGAGGGCAGAAATACTCTTGGACAAAGCCTAGGCACATTCATCGCGTGGCGCAAGCGCTACATAATGTTTTTATCTGATGACGACAATGGCGATGATGATACTAATGATGACGGCGCGGCCTATCCAGGTAGTAAAAGTCCTCCTCCGTCACCTAAAAACAGTCCGCCTCCTGCTCCAGCGCCACGAAAAAATAATGAAAGAGCACCGCGATCTCAAAATTCATCACGGTCGTGGGAAAAGTGCCACATCGTGAAGCCACTCAATCTGTAAGAAACGAGCATATGACATGACCAAGAAGAAACTAGAAAGGAAGTAGACAAAGCAGTAGAATACTCACTTCAAAAAGACGCCAGCACCTGATAAAGTTGAAATCGAAGCTGCCAAAAGAGGTTTCTTCCTAGACATAGCGACGGTTAAACAGACTGGACGGGCAACCGAATCTCCTCAACCTAGCCAACGATCAGACTACGAGCGCATCTCTAGGCAGAAATCTAAAGAACATGGTGGTAAAAGAGCTACTGCTGCAGACCAGAAGGGTGCTAAAGGGCAGGGGGCCCCTCTAAGGTGGAAGTTCGTTAACGGAGAAGCATTGGTGGATCCAAACGAGGAGCGAGACCCGACACGATTCTGACGTCTACATCAATGGTATCGACAGTTTGTCCAAGAGATAAAAAATGACGCGTTCCCCGTCAAATACAAAGAAACGGATTTTCACAATATGGATGGAGTTTTCTGGGTAGAAACCTCCGAATTATACCAGTTGTACCAACGAGATGCTCTGGACGTGTCTATATTAAGAATTTGGACTCTGTAAGTCTCTTGTATAATTCGTACTGTACATTCACGTACCCTTAAACTTAGTGTCTAACTTCTTTCTTATGTAGAATGGAGACAATGACACTCAGAGCGGACTTAAATGAAAGGGTAGGATTCCTTGATCCCGGCCTTGTCAGCTGCAAACTTATTAAAGATCCATGGACGGAGAGAGAGATCGAGGAGTACGTACTAAAGGCGCTGCTAAAGTTACAAGACAAGACCTACGTACTTTTACCCTACAACTTTCAGTACGTGTTTCCCTGCCTACTAGTCAGTTTTATCATGTGCAACACCATGTCATGACTAATGGGCTTCTGCAGCTTTCACTGGATCCTTCTCGTCATTACGTTAGACGATAGCACGATCACTGTGTTGGACTCAATGAGGAAACCGACAAACGATTACAAAGAAGTAATAGAATTGCTAGACAGGTAAACTCGGTCGTTGCGTTATTGCTCCCGTAATCTTTCATTCCATTGGACTTAATTGCACCTAATTAAGTTTAATGAGTATTCATAACCATACACAGGGCGTACACAAAATACCGCAAGAAGAGCACGCGGTACCGTCCATTCACGAAGAAGTTCAGAATAAAAACCAAGACAGCCGCAAGGGAACAATTTATGTGCATACTACGTAATGACACACATACACACGTTAAATCGACAAGATCGACTACAACGGCGAGATGGTATATCATTACATGTTGACGCCTACTTTTCTTTATAAAAACTACGACATTAATTAATGCATCATTTTCTTCAATGACAACGCGTGAAGCTCGGCACCAACAGCCTACTTGACAGCGAAGTTGAAGCCCTTCGAGAGCAGATGGCTGGGTTCATCGTTCGAGAAGTGATCAACCCGAAGGGCGAGTTTTACGAGCCACACGCTACAATTAACTGAAATGTGAATGATTGTCAATGAACAATGTAATAATTAAATATTACGATGATTTACTGTATTTCAATTATGCTTTACAAATATTTCATTAATATTGTCATTATTAAATGAGTATTCAGTATTCAATGTTAAATATTATGATGATTTAATATATTTGAATTATTCTTTACCAATACTTCATTAATATTGCGCATAACATATACCGTACAGAATACATGTACTATACAATATATATATAGTACAGCGTTACATCATACATATAATACAAAAAAAATATGTAACCAGTTTTGGAGGATAATGTAAGGCCCCCATTTTTGATAAATAAATACCAAAAATGGATACCATGTGCATACAGTACTAGTCCCATGATCAGTAGCTAGTACGCACAAATACAAATTGATATCACAGTCATACACAAACTTTATTACACATCGGAAGTAAGATTACATATTATTTTTTTACAATACCAAAAGTAGAACTGCAGTGGAGACAACTTCTTGTAGTATGCCTTTTTAACCCATTGTTCCACAGGCAACTGACAAGGGAAAATCCTTAGATAAATTCATCGTTAAATTCCCCGTATCCTGCATCAACGTAAGAATCGTCGGGGAAATCTGTTTCTTCACCTAAAAACATCAACATTGGCAAGTTGAGTACTTACGTACTCGCAAGACTTATGCAAATCCTAAGATACATGCAGGCCGTTCCAATGAAAGGCTAATAAGGTTAATTTGCATAAAGCTGGTTTGAAATGTAAATACAGAATAATAGATTGCAAAATGGAATTTAAATAAAAGCAATTTAATATTGAAAGTGATAGAATGTAAGCATCAATAAATCACGAATGTTTGGGTATACTGATCATACTCAAAACCATTTCCTTCCGCACACAGCGGAAACGACCAACACGTGGTAGAAACCACTTTTTATGAAAATAAGCAAAACTGCTAACTATGTGATGACTTTACCAAGTGTCCATGACCGCGGACTCGGCTAATCGATTAGTTTTACACTCTGCAGAGGTATACAGCTTTCCCCACAAGACATGACTGACTCTTTGAGCAATCGATATTTGCACACTGCCTTTTGTGTGCCGCAGAGTCATGTTATAATCATTACATTATTTAAACCTAACTTTGCACCAAAGACGGTGACGATAAACCCATTCTGTGGTGTAAGAATTCAGAGCATAGAAATGATGGAACTACCCACAGTATGGCATACACCGTTATATTGGTAGACGTTTAATCCATGATCACCTCGGTGTGGACATCCCGTCGAGCAATTCATTAAGAAACAGCTTGTACTACTCCGGCCTTCCAAGTGCAAAGCTAGTTTTAAACAACTTAATAAGTTAGAGCTGTCCCATACCAGCACTTGCGGTTGTATGAATATTCTTGGCCTGAAAACAACTCATAGTTCGGTCCTTAATCCGACACGGGCAATAATCTCCACCCTACACTACGTGCAAAGACATGCACAACCGGCTACTGCCAATAATTGCCCGCATCTAAACCATAGTTTTATTTTCATTTTTCCAACCAAATACCAACCACAAAAATGGTCACACCCATTTAAATGTCATGTCCAAAGTCTTTAATCATGTCACAGTTTTATCTTCATTTAGCTTTGGCTAAGCATTTCACTAAATGTGAGTAACCCAGTTTGACATCAATTACTGTCTAAGTTATTCTTAGGGTTATCAAGGTTCACAAATCCATACTTATCAAGGAAGTTCTATGTGACAATAGGTACAACTACCAATACTCAAAATATAGCAGACTTTAATAAAAGTAAAGTATGCAGTAAAATATTTAATGAAAACATTTATAAAACTGGGATCAATATGATCAAAGGGGTTTGCTTGCCTTGTTGAGTATTCTCGACTTCGAATTCCTGTTCGTCGAATACACCGGTTTCGTCGGATTCTATTCGTCGTACGACAACATATAACAAATACCAGATTTCAATAGAGCCAAAAAGAAATCAGATGGAATATTATTCAAATAAATAACTTCACAAATTCAGGAATGATTACATGAGTTATTTGTTCTCATTTGCAATTTAAAGATTTAGTTTATTTAAACCATTATTGCATTATTTGCTACCCATTTTGTAACTCAATTTTTTCTTATAATACACCCTAAGTATTTTTACAGATTCTGGTTTCTGAGATTACATGGATTCTAATAAAATTTATTTTACTAAATTTGGAGATTGCAAAATTTTCATGTATGACATATTTTTAACTTTTCTTTGAATTTAAATTCGAAATCCAAATAAAATTAAATTCTGAAATATTTTTGCATATTCTGAATATAATGGATTTTAGATGAATTTAGAAATTTATTTCATCAAATTTGGTTAAATGATTCAAAAGTTATAGCTAAATGAATATCTAGGTTTTGAATAAATACTGAAAAATCAGAAAATTGCCAAAAATGGAAAATACGCTTTCACGGGGAAAACGCGCTTTCCATTTCGGGCGAGACCGCGCTGAGGCACTAACAAACGAGGTCCACCGTCGGCGTCCGGTCAGCCTTGTGCTGGTGGCCGACGCTGCTGGCTCATGCGGTCGCTTGCGACGCGCGAGGTCGACAGCGGGTCCGCATGTCGTCGACGCGCAAGACGGCAGCGACGCGACCGACCGGCCGGGCCCAGATAGTAGCGGCGCAAGACGGCGCTTAAGCGCTGGTGCGGCCGACAAATGGCCCGCTTGGCGGTGACCCAGAGCAGGGCGCTAGCTTCCGAATCTCGCCGGCGGCGAACCGGAGCCGGAGCGGCGGAATCGATTCCACCTTGAGCTTCAGCAGGCCAAGGCGAACCTTTGGGTGGTGGCGCAGTGACCGGAGGTGGTCAGAAAAGGCGGTCGACACCGGCGAGGGGCGACGGAACTCACGGCCGACCGGCGACGCGGCGAACTAGCTACTCCCAAGCTTGAAGATCACCCACACGAGCATCAGTGCATCACAAGGATCCCATTTCTGGGTTTAGCTCAAAGAATGAACGGCAGAGGAGGGTTGTCACCGTGCGCAGTGGCGGCGGAAGAAGAATCGAGGTGCGGCGGCTCGCCGGGGAAGAAGGGCTTCGGCCGAGGCTTGGGACGAGCTACTGGAGGTGCTAGGGTGCTTCGGGTTGAAGGAATTGGAGTGGAATGGGTTGAGGCGGTGGATTGAGAGTTTTTCCCCGTTTCGGGTTTTTGCCGTCGCCGGAGAAGAAGACCAAAGTAGCGGCGGAATGGCTTCGCAGGGACACGGCTAGCTCGGCTGCGACGAGATGAGAGGGGTTTATATAGGGAAATGAAGTCGGTTTGGGTGCGGGTACGACAAAATCCGAGGCGGTCGTCGCCGCGCGCGAGAGAGAGCAGGGAGAGGGGAGAAGAACGCCGCTGGGAGGCTGACACGCGGGGGCCAGATGGCAGCGGCTGTCGGCTGAGTTGGCTCACTGACAGCCCGGACCCACACGTCAGCGAGAGCGAAAAAGAAGTCTGGCGAAGCCTCAGGACAGAACGGAGTTTCAACGACGTTTTTGATGGTCAAAACAATAGAAAATTTTATAAAATTTTTACCATAGGTTGGCAAGGATATTACCAGACTCCTAAAAAATTTTCGCTATTTTATGATGCATGCAGATTTTTATAAAATTCTGACATTGCAACAGTTGCTGCATTGCCCATTCGGGTTTTCTTTTAATTTGCGATTTAAATGAAGTGATTATTTTACAAAACTTTTTATTATAGTCTGAAATGATATTATACACCTTCTGTAAAAATTAAAGACTTTAATTATTATTATTTAATTTTTAAAAATTCTGACATTTCTGTTTTCTAGATTATTTATTCACTGTTTTTCAATTTTTAAAATTATAAAATGAATTAGTAAATTCTTGATATTTTTACTGAAGGTTGATACTGTTTTGATGTCGGCAATATAAAGATTTTGGGTCACGATGACTTATAGATATTTTTACCAAATTGTTTTACCATTTTACCCTGAGATATTTACTCATGATTATCTTTGATGAATTATTATTTTTACTAATTCAGCTTACCAACCGACTTAAGCAAGCTGAGGAGAGCCCTCAGATATTTATGGGGACTTTGGTAAATTCTTGTTGAATTAACATTTTTACTTTTTACCATTTTCTATTTACCATATTCTTTGTTTCACTTCCTTGCATTAAAGAAAAGCCAAAAGAATATACAGAAAATCCAAAAATTCAAAAATTTCGAAAATAATACACAAAAGATTTTTATTTCATTTTTCTTTATTTTATAATTTTTTTAGGCTGTTACAGATAATATGGCACTGTACTTATCACTACCGATTTTAGAGAAATAACCGGTAGTGATAACACCTTATCACTGCCGGTTGGAAAATATTAAGCTGTGATAAGTTGTTATCACTGCCAGTTATGGATAAAAATCCGGCAGTGATAAGTGATATTATTATCACTGTCGGTTGAAGAACTGGCAGTGATAGTCCCGACTATCACTGCCAGTTAGGGAGTGCCGGGTCAACATCCGGCAGTGATACTGATGTTGATCCGGTAGTGATGTCATTTTCTGTAGTGGTGTTATATATGCATGTAGATATACGTGATTTTTGCCCTCTTCCAAATTCCCCATGGCCGGTCTGATCGCTTGGTCAACGGCGGTCAGACCACCTGAACCAGAAATCCCAATGGTCTAACCGGTCCCACATGCCGGTCAGACAAGATAGCCTGATAGCAGCCCAAAATTGCAACTCTCGGCCCAAATCAAACTCAAATTAACTTCGCAACAAATCTCAAACCAAGATCAATTACTCATCACACATATGGAGTGACCACCACATGATCTCACACAAGTTAATACAAAAGCTATTATAAAGTTCAGATCCATATATATCGATCAATTCCTCTCTCTTTTTTCAAAATAAAGACGACATCCCAGTAGATTACCGCATAAAATTAAGAGTACCCTGAAACACAAAGCTCCTCTAATTTCTTGCGCTTAAAGGTCTGATCCCCTTATCGGGCGCTGCCATTCTTTTTACCAAAAATGTAAAAAAAAAAGAAAAAGAAAAGGAAGAATGCATCAAGTACTTCTGAACACAAGGCATACGGTACAGAAGCTTGGGCACTTTTGGTTAAAACTGGCCGTAGACGTAGACGGATAGTGAAATTAATGCCACCCGAACTCCAACTAGTGATTTGCTACCACTCCAAACACAATGTTGATGCACCAAATACCATATCCCATCCGTTATTAGCATTTTTCTTAGCCACACGAAGTTTACCTGTTTGCCCCTACGTTTGTGTACTATGTATCACAATATATACTTTCTTGATTAAATGTGCTTTAGGACTACTAGGGTTTTCAGAGAGAATTTTTAAAGTAAATTTCACAAAACTATAGGTTTTTTGTACAAACTATTAGAAAACTACAGATTTTAGCTTCTATTTTACAAAACTATAGATTTTAGAAGAACTTGTTTCACAAAACTACAGGTTTCTTGTATAAACTATCAGAAAACTAAAGATTTTAGCTTCTATTTCACAAAACTACAGATTTTAAGAGAACTTGTATCACAAACTACAGGTTTTAGCATAACTTATTTCACAAAACTACAGGTTTTAGATTTGATTGTTTCTTGTAACGGGTCTGACAGTGTGAGCCCACATGGCGGTCTCACACACCCTCATTTCTCGTTTTACTCATGCGTGAGACTATCATGTGGGTCCATACTGTTAGACCTGTTACAAGAAACGGTTAATTCTAAAACCTGTAATTTTGTGATACTAGTTCTCCTAAAATCTGTAGTTTGTGAAATAGAAGCTAAAATCTGTATCTTTCAGATAATTTATACAAGAAATCTGTTGTTTTGCTAAACAAGTTTTTCTGAAATCAGTAGTTTTGTGGAAATAGAAACTAAAATCTGTAGTTTTCTGATATTCTGTAAAAATAACCTATAGTTTTGTGAAATTTACTTGAATTTTTAATTATGATCTATCCCTCGTACTGCCTCACCAAAGCAAGTCCTTTTTGGAAAAAAAAAAGGTCTTAGTAGGGCCACTGTTAGCCTTTTGAAGGAAAATTTTGATGATGCGCCAGTTCTGTGCTTTAGGACTACTAATACTTTCAGAGCGCAATGTGCTTACTACTAACCTTGATTTCGTCAGTCAAAGGTTAAGACAGTAAAGAAAGAGCAATCCGAGAGGAATATGTGTGCACCAGCTCGACCGGTCCATTAGGAATAGCAGGAAAAGGTCCAACGGGTCGGTTCAAGGACAAATAGGTCATTTCACCTTGCAAAGAAAATAATGCAATAAAAGGATGGGAAATGGTATCTAGTGCATTAACATTTCTTTGGAGTGATAAGTAGTAAGGTCAGTCTTTGGAGTGGTATTTCGAAGGCCGCTATTTTTAGTGGTATTTCACAAATTTTCACAAAAGGGGAAGTCACTTCGTGCTTATCTCTACTACTTCTAATTACGACTTGGTGGCAATGTCCGTTCTCCATACCCTCTCTTTCCTTCTATTCGCTCAGCCTGCCCCACCCCCTTTCCTTCTATTCGCTCAGCCTTTCCTTCTCGCTCAGCCTTTCCTTCTGTTCGCTCAGCCCGCCCCCACCCGATCCGGATTCCCTCTATTTTATGAAAATATTACTGATCACATCTCCTTAAAATGGAAGGATTTTATTCATATCTCTTATAAATGAAAGAGTTTCCTCATCATATCCCGCTTGGATGGAATGACATACTCACCATATCCTATAACATGAAAATTCTATTTCATTGTATCTCATTCGGATGGAAATACAGAGATTAAAAAACAAGAATTGTATAATCAAATCACGTGCCAATCCCGGAGATCACAAAGCAACGTATCATAGAGACTGAGCACTCACACACCTGACTACCCTCTCTTCCACCTATAAAAGGCCACCTTCATCCCATCATAGATGACATACGAAGAGACAGGAGAGGAAGTCTCATACACACAGGAGAAAGAGAGAGAAAAGCAATACAAAATATTCAAGAGGGGCGCAAGAAACGATATTGAAGGAGGCCATGGCCATGGCTCCTTCTCTTTTTTTTTAAGACAGTTAAAGCTATGATTAAATTATGAGGATAGAAAACAAAGTTTAAAGTTACAAGAAGCATAAGACTGCACTCGAGACAAAAGGGGAGGAGAAAAAAAAGAAAAAAGATCAAATTCTTTAAAATTGTCGTTGTATTATCATGTTGAGGCTTTTTAAAATTATACTAGCATAAATAATTAACTGATAATTTGAAGCACTCTTAAGTAGCTAACAAGTTCGCTTCATACATGTCTTTCTCATCAACCAACTTGGGTGTTGTTTTGAAAAACTTTTCTTAATAAAATTGTTTGAGAATTTTCGTAGCAACGCACGGGCACTTAACTAGTTTGTAATATATGGGAATTTCACAGGAATCCCGGAGGAAATGTATTGTTTTCTAGCAAATAATTCGGAGTTCCTGAGTTCTAAATAGACCGTTAATTGCTGTGCTGTAGTATTCCATTAATTTTCATCCCAACAATCTTTAGTCTGCGGGCACAAGAGGCCCTAACATCGTCAGTATGCATGTCGCCGTCTCTATGAAATGAGACACGAAATGAAATATCTCTGCACAAAGAGTGCACGCACTTGTGCTAAGGTGACAAAAAAAATGCAAAACATCGCTCGCGCGCGCATACATACATACATACATACATACATATATATATATGAAGCCTCTTTTCTACTCCCCAGAGTAATTACTCCCTACATTGTATCTCACAACGTAGGGAGTATCTCGCGCAACGGAGGGTATGACGTGTAGTATACGAGCATATAAGACTAGCTAGGTAGTATTTACATTTTTTCAGAGGTGGTATATATATTTTTTTGGACATACTCCTTTTTATGTTTATATATAAAGGTATTTGTAAAATACACTAAAAACTATGTACTCCATTGCAATTTTTTTTCATGTGGTTCATATTGAAATATTTTATAATTAGTATATGAGTGTACCCAAAGTGATAAAGGAGTATTTCAAATTCGTTTAGGTAGTATTTCAGAAGTGAAAGTAACTACACCCCAGAAGTAAAAGATATTTTTCATATATATATACGGTAGCGCTATTCTACTCCCAAGCGTAGAATAGCTATTCTGCGCTCTGACCGGAGAAGTAAATTCCACGCGTTGGCCAAAACGTAGTGAGTTAATGCATTGCAAAAAATACTAGTAAATGCAGCCTACTAGTAAATCATGAAATAGTTTACTACAAAACAATTGATGGATTTACTGCCGAAGCGCATGCAAAACACACCTGAATCTAATTCGGTAGTAAATCACAAATACATTTTACTATAGAACAATATATTGAATTACTACCGAATCAGTTACTAGTTCATGCGTTGGTAAACCCAGCTAGTTAATGCGTATTGTAGTTTGTACATGAATCTGTCTCTTCTTTGTTTTTTCATATCTTTCAGCTGATATTGATTTTGGTCTTAAAATTTTACAGTGTTGTATAATCTCTCCTCCCCTATCTATAGTAATTTTTCGAGAATTTTTGAAAATGTGTACTTATAGTTTTCATGAATAAGAATTAAGTTATATTTGCTACATCTGCAGTAAAATGTTTGAAAATTTCTAAAAAAATTACCACACGTAGGGGAGTTGAGCTTCTACAATCCTGCAAAATTTAAAAACCAAACTCAATTGTATTTGAGAGATATGAAAATAACAAAGTGCCAAAAAGCAGCGTATACTATCTTTTACTATCAAAAAAATAACACTTTACTGTGAAAAATTCTCAAAAAATTACCACACGTAGGGGAGGTAATATTCTACAACCCTAGAAAATTTCAAAACCAAAATCAATGGGATTTCAGAGATATGAAAATAACAAAATACCGAACAACAGCATATACTACATTTTACTATCAAGAAAGCTGTATTTTACTGCCTCCTACTCAATCTGTTACTACATGTTGTACACAACAGCCGAATAATATAAAGTCTACGAAAATCATATGTATAAGTTTTCAAAAAATCTCAAACAAACTACCATACGTAGGATACGTGAGCTTCTACAACTCTACAAAATTTGAAGACCAAACTCAATGGCATTTAAAATATATGAAATTGACAAAGCACTAAACAGTGAAAAATCACTAGTCAACCGAATTTGTCTTTTTCATATCTTTCAGCTGGTATTAATTTTGAATTTTAAATTTTTCAGGGTTGTATAATCTCACCTACAATATCTATATTAATTTTTTTAGAATTTTTTAAAATGTGTACCGTTGGTTTTCATAAATAAAAATTTAGTTCTGTTTGTCAGATCCGTAGTAAAATATTTGGAAAATTCTCAAAAAATTACCACACGTAGAGGAGTTGAGCTTCTACAATCTTGCAAAATTTGAAGACCAAAATCAATAGGATTTGAGAGATATGAAAATAACAAAATGCCAAACAGCAGCGTATACTATCTTTTACTATAAAAAAATAACACTTTACTGTGAAAAATTCTCAAAACATTACCACACATAGGGGACGTAATATTCTACAACTCTGGAAAATTTAAAAACCAAACTCATTTGGATTTGAGAGATATGAAAATAACAAAATACCGAACAGTAGCATATACTACATTTTACTTTCAAGAAAACTTCATTTTACTGCCTCCTACTCAATCTGTTACTACATGCTGTACACAGTAGCCAAATGGTATAAAGTCTACGAAAATCATATGTATAAGTTTTGAAAAAAATTCAAAAAAATACCATACGTAGGGGAGGTGAGATTCTACAATCGTGTAAAATTTGAAATCAAAATTCAATTTCATTTGAAAGTTATGGCTAAATCAAAGAAAGAAAGATTCATATACAAAATAGAAATAGCATTTATTAGTTATTTGCTGGTTGGTTGCCACGGATCGTTTTGTTACACAGATTGGCTCGGTCGGACTGGATTAAATGACTAGGGAGTAGAATAGGCTATTCTACACGCAGCTAAAGAATAGCGCGTGTGTATATATATATATATATATATATATGTGTGTGTATTACTGTTATGCGTGCGCAAAACAAATATATAAACAAATTATGCTATAAAGGGTAGACTTTAATGAAATTTTTTATGGAACTCACTTTGGAGTATCTTATAATCAGTATTAGAATATACTCAAAAGGATAAAGAGGTATAACAACATCATTTAAACGGTATACTAGAGGTGGGAGTACGTATACCTAAGAGTATAGAATCATTTTCATATATATATATATATATATATATGTGTGTTACTGTTATGCGTGCGCATTTGCGTGGCGGATCAAGAATGTGCGCAAATGAATGCGTTGTGATAGAGAATGACAGGTGGGCCCCAATAATTCAACCAGCTTCATATCAGACCTGACATACATAAAACAAACAGCAAATGAGAAACGACAATAATTTTACAGCAGAAACCCAATGAAATAAGCGTCGATCATCACAGTGCTGCAAATGCCATGCAGATTTACATCCCTCCATCACTCTTCCCTTTCACAGGATTAACATGTGACCAGGGTTCAAAAATACCGGTCGACGAACCGATCCGATTCAAATTTAAATTTGAAAAAAATTAAAAATTTGAAAAAAAATTGTCAAAATATGTTACAAATTTTTGAAAAATTTTGTTTGAGGTCCTGAGGTAATTCTAATGACCTGTGTATTTTTTCAAAATTCTGACAGTGTTACTGTCTTTGTATATGCTCTTCTGTTTTTGATTTTATAGGGGCAATAAATAAAGTATAATATTTATGAAAAATTTTGTGTGAGGTTTTGAGGTAATGCTAATGATGTTTTAAAATTTTTAGATGATAATCAGACATGTGTATTTTTTTAACATTCTGACAGTGCTACTGCCTTTGCATATGCTCTTTTGTTTTTTATTTTATAGGGGCACTGCATGAAGTCTAATATTTCTAAAAATTTTACTACATGATCCTCGGGCATAGTTTATGATACCAATAAAATTTCAGAGCATGATCAAGCATGTAAATGTTTATACAAATCTGATAGTGTCTATGTTCCTTTTCATTCATTGTTGTTTTTTATTTTGCAGAAGTACTAAATGAATTCAAAAATTGTTAAAATTTCTATGAAGTGTTTTATATATTAATTGGGATTTATTAAGATTTTCTGCAAAAAAATCCAATTTTTCTTGAATTTTTACTAATTTCCCTTGAGTGTGCTGAAAATCGAATAAAGCAATCGAAAATCGAATAAAACCTGTCAAAAATCGATGAAAATGGTCAAAAAAACTGTGAGGAAAGTGACCCGCTTAGTTTGCCGATTTTCGATGAAAAACCGGTCGAAAATCGATCAATTTTCGATTGTTTCGCCGCTTTTTGACCGCCGATTTCAAAAAATTTGACTTTGAATCTGTTCGGTTTCTACCGATTTTCCACCGTTTTTTGCCGATTTTTGACTGGTGGAAAATCAGTCGAAATTCGATATTGTGAACCTGCAAGTGACAATTAACTGACAGGAGGGAGGATTATGATTTCACATACTATCAGTGAACAACCCTATAATATACTTCCTCCGTTCGAATTTGTAAAGTGTATTTTTTTAATGGTCTTGTCCATAAATATAGAGTGTGTTTTATATTCAAGTACAAAATTAATGGGATGTTCCCTCTAGACTCCTAATAAATACCCATCTTTATTTTATATTCACTTATATGCATGTGTTGAATATAGAGATAATAATTACATATAATCTAATCATTTTCAATATCTTCTGGGCCTATGTGCTAAAAAAATATGCCTTATAAATTTGGACGGATCGAGGATAATCCATGTAATTAATTTGCTGAATCATACTCAAGCGCAACAAATTAGTGCCATGGTAGCGCCTGGCCGTTCAAAACAAGACGAGAGCTAAACTGGGATCGCCATGGCCATCGCCTACCCCACAACACATAGATAGCAGTAGCACTGCCACTAGATGCTGGGATGAACAAACGGGAGGGAGCACGGGCACTTTCGCATGTATTAGCAGTTGTGTGGAAAGGGAAAGATCCCTGGCAGCCCCTGCCGATCGATCGAGAAAACAAAGGGAGAGAGGGTTCATGCATGCATGGCAGAATGAAAGAGAGAGAGAGAGAATGCAGAGAGAGAATGCAGAGAGAGAGAGAGAGAGTATTTGAGGGGAGGGAGCAAAGCCTGACGCGGCTATGGAAAGCCACAGCGGCTAGCGGCATCCACCACCCTCGATAAAGAGACAAACCCTCCGCTGAAAAGCTCCTCTCCTCCTCAGGCTCAACGAAACACATACTCCTACATGAGAGAGAGAGAGAGAGAGATGAGATGGATGGAATGAGAGAGGGAGAGAGGAGAGAGAGAGAGTGTGTGTGGTGCATGGAGCTGGCTAGCCAGTAGTAGCCACCACAATAGTCTATAAAGATAAAGAAAAGCAGCCGCAAA
This sequence comes from Otatea glauca, assembly GCA_036346275.1. Classification (NCBI taxonomy): domain Eukaryota; kingdom Viridiplantae; phylum Streptophyta; class Magnoliopsida; order Poales; family Poaceae; genus Otatea; species Otatea glauca. The sequence goes on along the minus strand of CM070717.1, from coordinate 17,359,346 downwards.
AGAAGGCAGCAGCAGCAGCAACTACTGAGCTAGGCACATACACTCACATACATAGCCTAAAACTGGTAGAGAGAGTGAGAGTATTGCACTGCATTGCACTGCAGACATAGCCAGCATAACACGCATTGCCCTTGCCTTGCAACGCGTATAGAAGCAAGAAAGGTGGTGGTGAGCTGTGAGAGGAAGAAGAAGCCGAGAAGTGTGTGTGTGTGTGTGACAGAGGGAGAGAGGAGGACGAGGTTCTTCTTGGGGGGAGGGGTGTGGGGTGGTGGTGAGGGATGCGCGCGGGGGCCTACACGATCCACCAGTCGCTGACCGCCGAGGCGGCCGCGGTGCTCAAGCTCGCGCTGGGCCTCGCTCGCCGGCGCGGCCATGCGCAGGTCACGCCGCTGCACGTCGCCTTCACGCTGCTGAGCCCCGCGTGCTCGTCGCCGCCGCCTCTCGCGTCCTCAGGGGCGGCGGCGGGGGCCGCCTCGTACGGGCTGCTCAGGCGCGCGTGCCTGAGGTCGCACCCGGCTGGGGTGGCGTCGCCGGCAACGCACCACCCGCTCCAGTGCCGCGCGCTCGAGCTCTGCTTCAACGTGGCGCTCAACCGGCTGCCCACCACCGTGCCGCACTCGCTCTCGCCGCCGCCGCCGTCGGGTGCGTCCTCGGCGCCCTTCGCGTCGTCGCTCATCCAGCCCAACCCGACACTCTCCAACGCGCTTGTCGCTGCGCTCAAGCGCGCGCAAGCCAACCAGCGCCGCGGCTGCGTCGAGCTCCAGCAGCAGCCGCCCCCGCCCGCGGCGGCGCATCACCAAGGCGCCCAGCAGCTGCTCCTTTCCATCAAGGTGGAGCTCGACCAGCTCATCATATCCATTCTTGACGACCCCAGCGTGAGCCGCGTGATGCGGGAGGCTGGTTTCTCCAGCGCCACCGTCAAGAGCAACCTCGAGGAGGAGAGCGCGATCGTGCTGTCCTCGTCCTCCTCCCCTCCTCCGCCGCCCATCCCTACCCACTTCTTCCTCGACCCCGGCATTGGGGGCTGCGGCGTCGGCGGAAACAGTGGCGGCTTCGGGTTGTGGCCGGCACAGTTCTTGTGCTCGCCGGGCATGGCTGTTCCGTCCAGCAAGGATGACGTGAGCGCGGTATTGGAGGTGATGGTGCGGAAGCAGGGAAGGAGGACCAACCCCGTGGTTGTCGGCGACTCGGTCTCAATGGCCGAAGCCATTGCCGGCGTGCTGCTGCGGCGGCTGGAGCGCGGCGACGTCCCAGAGGAGCTCACCGGCGCGCGCCTCCTCAAGCTGCAGCTCTCCTACGTTCACGTCCGGCTTATGAGCCGTGCCGACGTGGACGCGAAGGCTGCCGAGCTCCGCCGCAGCGTGGACGCTATCCAGCGCGGCGGCCTGGTCGTGTACGTCGGCGACCTGCGGTGGGCGCTCGACGAGGAGCCCTCCGCCTGCCGCGACCAGACCGCGTCCTCCTACAGCCCCGTCGAGCACATGGTCGCCGAGCTCGGCCGCCTCCTCGGAGACCTCCGTTCCAGCGGGCCGCCACGCGGCCGCGTCTGGTTCGTGGCCACGGCCAGCTACCAGACCTACATGCGGTGCCAGCACCGGCGCCGGCAGCCGTCTCTCGAGTCCGCCTGGGCCCTGCAGGCCGTCGTGGTCCCCACTGGCAGCGGCACTAGCCTGGCCCTCAACAACCTCCGTTCCTCCTCTCCAAGGTGAGCAAGCAAACCATCCAACAAACCTGCCTAGCTTCCTTAACTTTGAAGTCCATTCAACAACCAACCCCCTAAACTATGAATGAAGATATTTGACTCTCGAAACTTTGCAATCCAATTTAAAATAATACCTTGACCTAGTTTCATACGATGGTATTATCTGCGTGGCGCGATAAGTGGGCTAAGATGACATGATGGCCAAATTTAGATGAATGGCTAGTGGGATCCACCGAAGCTTCTCCCTCAAATCGAATTAGAGGAGCTACGGGGGTGGCGGCTATAGAAACACAGTTGGGAGCTTTGTGGGGGAGAAGTCTCTGTGGGTCCCACATGCCATTGACTCAACTTAATCAGCGTGTTATCCTATGTGGCAAAATTATCTAGTCATTGTGCCACATGAGCAATATCACCTTGCGAAAAGTGAAGGTGTGAAAGTGTTAATTTAAACTGGATTATGAACTTCTTTCTTTCCTTTTTTTTTTGTCTGTGTTGCCTTCTCTTCTTGTTATCCTGCTGCTCGGTGCTCACTGCTGCATGCAGCTTGTGTCTTCTGTGAGTGATGTGGTTGCTGTTTGGGACAAACACAAGGACCACTTGGTCTGATCAGATGTTGCAAGAAGCAACTCTCTCTCCATCTATCTATCTACTGCTAGTCTACTGCTCCACTAATTTCTGTAACCTACTGGGACTGAAAGTCGTAAACCAGTTTTTGACATTAATGAGGAGCTCTAGCTTGTTGTCATGTGAACTCAACCATGTGAGCTTTTCAGGCTTGAAGCTGGTATTAGAAACTTTGGTTGCAGAGAGGAAGAAAAAAAAAATGGCTGTTGTAGTAGCTTTTTTTTTTTCCTTGTCTCTGCTGCAGAGATTCCATCTGAGCTGATCAGTGCCTGCATGCTCGCTGGGCAGAAAAGGCTTCCTCTGACGCTGCAACAGTGGCTCCCTTTTGGTGCACCAATGTAGTAGGTGGAAGGAACGCGTCAGGCTGATCTGATGCTGCTGCCTTGCTGCCCTTTTCCTTGCAATGATGCACCTTTCATGCACAAGATCAATCACATTTCTGATCTGTGTAGAGAGAAGAAAGAAATCAAATCAGATATGTTCAGTTTGGCTTTGGCCACAATTATATCCTTATGATTCTTTTCCCTGTTATTGGCTATCTTGGTCAACAACAAAATCCATGGTGGTCCGCTAGTCTGCTTGCCTCTAGAAGAAAATCTGCAGAAATTTACACAAATGTTTGAAAAATAATTTCAGAACTTGAAATGTTTGCTTGCTCATTTTGTGTGTGACAGTAGATGGTACTTTGCCATGGTCTTGTGCTACTATGGAGTGCTAGTGTGCATGTGCTTAACATGAGTCGTTCGCATGTCCAGCAGCGCGACAGCACCAGTGCAGCAGGCCATGGCGACCAAGGAGCTTGCCCAGAGTCCTTTCGCAATGGACGCAGAGCCAATGGCGTTCGCGGCCGGAGGCGAGCAAGAAGACAAGCTGGTGCTGTGCACCGAGTGCAGCAGGAACTACGAGCGTGAGGCGTCCGTCGTGAAGGCAGAGGCTGACGCGAAGGGCTCGCTTGTTGGTCTCCCCGGCTGGCTGGTGCCTGACAAGACACCAGCTGATCAAACGCCACATAAGGTAAGATCGAGAAGCAGAGAGATCAATCGGGACATTTCGTTACAGTTCTTGAGATGTGCATAATCAGAACGAGATCACGGCCTAATGGAGTTTTTCATCTCCTCTTGTTTGGTGAGTTAGGATAAGTATTTGATCGAGCTGAAGAGGAAATGGAGCAGGCTGTGCAGAAAGCTTCACCTGTGCAGCAGCCACACTGATCCATGCTCTGCTCCTTGCTTTGGTGCTGGACTAGCTGCCTCTCCAAGCCCATGGTGGTCTAGTTCTTGCCTGTTGCCGAGAAGTAAGAGCAAGCCAAGCGTTGCAGGGCTCTTGGGCTTGGAGGGATCGATGGAGTATGGCAAGAGCAGGAGCCAGTGGTCGCCGCCGTCGCCGTCACCTCGTCGGGGCCAGAGGTCGCTGTGGGAGCCGGGATGCCAAGACGTGAGGACGGCTCTCACCCTTGGCAGCCTCCCGCGCTCGGACTCGGCGACGTCCGACGGCCGCTCACTGCGGACCGATGGCTCCGCCCATGAGCTGGAGCGGCGGCTGCGCAAGAACGTCCCGTGGCAGCTCGGCGCTGTCGCGGAGATAGTCGAGGCAGTTGCCGGCTGCCAGAACTTTGGGAGGAATGGCGTTTGGCTGTTCTTGAAGGGGAGTGACCACGCTGCCAAGCGACGGGCGGCGATAGTGATCGCCGAGATGCACTGTGGCGCCTCGGCTGATCGGATAGTCCCCGCCGATCCGAAGCAGTTCAGCTGTGCGGAGGATTTCTGCTCTGATGTTGTCTCAAGGTCGTGCAAGATCGGTGGCAAGAAGCTCGTGCTCGTTGTCGATGACGTCGAACACGCGCCGCAGGACGTCGTCGACTGTCTCGTGGCAGCATCCAAGAGTGGATCTTTCAAGGACAAATTTGGCCAAGAACTCGATCTCTCTGAATCCATCGTCATCTTGACAACATCACAGTTCGCCAATGGGGTCAGCAATGTGATCAGTCTACGGTTGTGGACGTCGGAGGAGTCGTCGTCCGGCGACATAGAGACACCACCGAGGGAATGCAAGCGGCCACGTCACGGCGCCGGCTGCGTCCTCGACCTCAACCTCAACCTTTGCGCCGACGACGACACTGACGAAGACGACGACTACGGTGATGAAGAAGCCGTCCCCAACGACATCACCCACGAAGGCAACTCCGGCGAGCACGGCCACTCGCACACGCACCGCCTCCTCGAGTCCGTCGCCGCCCACGTCGTCACCCTAGACGAGAGCCCCGACGGCGACGATCGGGCCGCGGCCGCCATTCGTGCAAGGCTGGTCAGGGCACTCGACCGAGAGGTGCGCGTCGACGACGAGGCCACGGAGGCGCTTGCCGCGGCGTCGGGACACTTTCTTGACGAGGTGCTGGAGAGGTGGGTGGCAGAGGTGTTCGCACCGGCGGCGGCAACGGTCAAAAATGGCGGGAAGGTGGTGATGCTGGGGGTGGGGCCAGAGGGTGGGGCCCAGGAGTCAGGGTTCATGGGCTCGGTACTTCCAAGCAGGGTCCATGTGGACTGAGCTCACCAATTTTTGCTCCCCTTTTGCTGTACTGTCCTTAGTTTAGTAGCTAATTCCCAGTATGTAAAAAGAAAATTATGGACCAGTAATGGAGACTTGAGGGGGTTTAATTTTCCTGTAGCAATTATTGTTCCTTCCTTTGATGGGTTAGCTTTGATCATTCGTAGCTTGGCATCACTGAGAGGGTACTCCTATTGGAATATGAAAGAAAGTCAGGGGACTCTCATTTCTAAGTTGAACTAATGAAAATCAAACATCAGTTCTTTAGATTCAGCTCTGCTTTGCAGGTGCGTATCAGAAGCTTGTCAACTGAGAGGGTAATCCTGGCCAGATACACCTAGGAGGCTAGGATATGTTTCAGAAGCTTGCTCTGCTTTGCAGGTGCGTGATCAGCAAGAGAGATTTCTCATAATTTGTCATTTGTATGTAGTGAACTGGCGATGGTGCATGGAGCCATGGACGATGGTGGGTAGTATAATCGTTGACGGCGACGGGGAAAGAATATCGCTGGTTCCGATGGGTACAAGAAAGCAGAGAGGGACAAACAAGCCCCCTTTTCTAGTCCTCTTATATACTTTTTTTTCAAATCTAATTCTCTTCCCAATAAATTTTTTAAAATGATCTCTCCTCGATCGTAGAAGACAAGGTCACTTGCTACGCTCCTGTGCCACGATAAGATTTCTATCAAATATCCCTTCCTCGGTAGGAACGTGCCAATCAAGTCCACTAAGTAATCACTTTAATGAATTAATCACTTGCTTAATTAAATCGTTTGTCTAATACCTACCGATGTAGGAATGCTCGATAGGTTCTGCTGTCGAGCTCCTTCTATGTGCTTTCCTACTCAGCTCCCACGCGTGGCTTAAACTACCATGGCACGGGAGCACGACATGTGGGTGCTTCCACAGTCGAGGAGAATACTATTTTTACAATTGCGTTTGTATATGACTAGATTTAAAAAAATATATAAGAGGCTAGAAAAGGGTCGTAGTCTTTTCTTTTCGTCTCGCTTTCTTCTTTTTCTTCTTTTTTTCCCTTGGATTCACCTCCCTCTCTACGGACTACGGCGACTGGTGAGTGAGAGAGGGACGATGCAGATGCTGCCTTTTGGTTGGATTGGATGCGTTTTGCTTTGCTTTCCTCTGCGCTGCGCTGCTTTGGTCGTATGCACGCTACAGAAGGCAGACCAGCCTTGGGCGAGCCGCCGCCTGCGGAAGGGATGAAAAACGATGGGTCGATAGTATTGAGTTGCATACAACAGCCAGTTCACTTAAAAGCTTAAACTGATTAGGAAAGACATACAATTCACTTATACTTCAACACTCCCTCTCAGGCTTTGATACCATATTGAGTTGCATGCGCCAACCAGTTCACCCAAAAGCTTAAACTGATGAGGAAGAACAGACAATTCACTTATACTTCAACAGGTAGGAGCTAAAAGAGAGCTCTCCTTCAGGGTTGTCCGTACACGGTTTGGGTCGTCGGATTATGCCATCGACGAAGAGTCATTTGGCCAATAAACCCAAACGTGGTTAACGAGAAATTTACGAGATTGAAGAGCCTCGTGGAAACTAAAATTTCTTCGTACAAGCAATGCACACATTCACACAGCCTACGCATTCTTTCTTTTTTTTTCCTTTTTGGAAAAAGATGCCCTCTCCATTCATATCCCCTGCAGGGTTTCTGATGGCTTTGGTCTCTCTGCCCATCTTTGGGGCCTTTCATGGCGTTCTTTTAAGGAAGATCGATCTCGGCATGGTCGTTGTTGAGCACGGGAAAGAGGAGAGCTCAGCGACCGATCACCTTTCCCTTTCTGCAGTTCGATTTTAACGCGTGCATTAGCAAAAAAATCAGATGCACAAAGTGACCAATCAGAAAGCTCCCTTTTCTGTAAGCCGAACTTTGACCCCTTGCCTTTCTAACAGCTGGTAAAAAGAAGTGAGATTCAGACTGATGGATAGGTATATCACAGAGACATACATGCCCATACTCCGGCGAAAGACGGTCGCTAATCCGACTGTTTGTTCATGGGTGCTTCAAATGAGGGCTAGATTCTGGGTTGCTCCAACCTTGCGAAATCATGCCATATACCAATCAATACTTTATTTAAGATAACACCAATATATCTATGTACCAATTTGCCATGGTGCCAGCGTCCCATTGAGATGACCGGTTTCTGGCCTGGTTCCGGCATGCCATTTTTTTTTTCCGCTTCTGTATTCTTTTTCTCAAATATCGTGTTTCTCTAATCTTTTTTAAGCATCTAAACCCGGTTTGGGTGGACCGGGATCAGACGGGATAGGATCATCAACCATGCTTCAACACAAAAAGAAGAGGTAAAATTAGCTACAAGATACTCTAATTTTGCGGCATTTGCTCTAGGGCACTCAAATTTGCCTTTGCAAAACACACCGCAGTTTTGTGGCTATTGAGAGAGAATAATATCCTACAACAGAGCCATAAAACTGGAGTGTGTTCAGAACCTAATGGACACTATTGGACACTGTTTTTTACTCGTGGAATAGATATAGTTTACTTCTTAGACATGCAATTATGAAATTTTGAAAATTTTAAAACTGACCACATAGGTAGCAGTTTGTTGGTTAAACCTCTTTTTTACCCTGTAGTTCTTCAGATTACAGACAAGCCATCATCTTACCAGGACTGTGAAGTGTCAGAATAAAGCACCAGCAGAGCATGTTTCACACATCAAATTCTCCCCACAAAGTGTCAGCTCAAAAGTGTAGAATTGAACAAGCACAACAGACGTCCATCTGGTTGTCTTATTTAAGTGAACGTCCTGCTTGTCGAAGTTAATAGTTCTACTCAGGAAGTGAAAGGAACATGATAGTTCACAAACAGTGCCTTTGACACAAAAAAACCATGGAGCTCAAAGATTACTATTATTATTGATATAGGCAGAGCTTGTTTTGACAACAGATATGATTGTTTGCAAACTCCTTCAACCAATTACTGTACACAGCCCAACTCTGCCCTGAAGCTTATGAAAGAATGGATTGTGACATGTATAACATTACAAGAAACAAAGGACAGATACAAACTATTGTACAAAGAATCCTATCCAGCTAGCTTAGCCCAAAATGGTAGAAAGTAGAAACTCTACAGTGTGTGTTAACAAGGATATCTCTCTAATCTGCCGATGTAATGTACAGAGCGCGACGACTTACTCTGAGATGGCAGCGACTGGTTTTCCTGCCGCAATGTTTTAGAGGTTCAACACTGTGCATGATGGAACTTCTAATTTAGTCATGAGCAGTCATCAGAAGGGGTTTCATTCGAAGGCTGAGGATACCGCAAACCATCTTCAGGCATGTCAAATTCGACCAAAGGCTTCAACTGTTTTCGAACAGCATCTTGCTGGAGCTTCATCTCTTCAATAACCATAGTCTCTGCTGCCTTACAAGATTGCTCATCTCTAAAAGCAAGGGTCCATCTCCCATCAACAAGATACTTCTTCGTCTTGCCTTTATATTTCTCTGGATCCAAAAAAGGAACAGTGGAAGGACGAATGCGTAAATGTAACCACTTTGCATGCTTTTCGTCTATTCTTGGCTGAAACAAAGACCACAGATGTCCACATCAGATGCATTATGCTCACAACAAAAGATATGTTATAATGCTAATAGAATTTCAAAGAATATGGACGGCTTCATCGTAAATATTAAGTCAAAGCAAACTGCAAAAGAGCAACAAAACATAAGATGTTACATCATGATACATACATCAGATCCAGCCAAGGGAGCAGTGGCGCGAACAATTCCACGCTGTTGCTTGAGAGGTAATTCTTCTATAAGAAGAATCCACCCAGACGTTCCATTAGATAGGGCTAAAAAGCAGAAGTGACGTTCTTTGCCCCTCTCAAACGCTATTCGACAAGGAACCACATCAACTGCAAGAACATGACAAATAATTTAATGCATCAATAAAAATAGAAAGGAATTAAGGTACTTGCACTTTCAATGATGCAAGTATAAAGATTTCAAGTAAGCTCAGACCTAAGTTGACTTCAAGCCCAGGCTTGGGCACTGAACCATCAAAATCTGCTGCATTTGCTCGATTGTTTACAGGCAAATCCATTGTAGAGTAAATAGGAGGTTGATCAGTGAGAGTTTCTCCAAGGCAGAAGAGTATAACTTGATGCTGCAGCACAAAACCCTGGAAAATATGACACATTTCAGCATCACAAAAGAAAGTAAAGAAATTAACTTCAAATATAAGACATAATTTAATACGACCACCCATTTCAACTACAAACCAAGCAAAGAAGCCTAATCAACTCACTATAACAGAACACGTCCTAGGCTCCCAACATGTTGCTTTCTTTAATTTCGAAGCAAAAAAAAAACAGTGTATACCAGATAGAATGTAAAAATAGTTACTTCTCATGTTTCAGTTTGTGTCACTGCCCACAAAAACACAGATGGTAAACGTGAACATATGTTCATTCAAAACCATCATAACGTTTCTCGCAAAAGCATACTGTTACGACCGTGGACCAGCTGCAAGGAATCCTTGGCAGAATCAGCAATCCCACTAATTAAGGGGAATAAATTGATTAGTTATCAAATTTAGTTATAAATTTCCTTATCTAATTAAGAATGTCATCTTTATTAGTTGGAAGGTTCAGATTTGTTTGTTAGGTAGCCGGCTCTATATAAGCACGGCATTGTCATCCCTTTTCATTAAGAAAGAAAGAACAAAGTCATTCTCGTCTATAGTCTCCTCTCCTCCCCCAAATCCGTTCACCACCCGGCCATCCTCTCGGCGGCATTTACCCGTTATGGTCTAATCAAGACCATAACAATTGGTATCAGAAACAATAGTTGCACCTTCAACCATGTCAGGCAACGATGGTTCTGGTCCCTTGGATGGCAAGGCCATCCAATTTCATGTTCAACCAAATGCAGGCCCAAATGCAGGCCTCCATGAAGACGATGATCGATGCATTCAACAACTTTCGCGTTGCTGTGGAGGGGGCTCTGCTCAAGTCCATGGTGTTGACACCACCACCAGTGCCAGTTCCAGCGCAGGCGATGACCCCCCTCTCCGCCTCGCTGCTGGTAGTTGCATTGATGGTGCCCTCACCAATGAAGAAGGCAGCTGTCCACCGGCCCGTCTTCTCCACATGGCTGGCCGATGCCATGCCTGCGTAGATGCAGGGTGTGGTGGGCATCTAGACCATGATGATGTTGAGTTCTATCCACCACCGAAGCATCCTGTGGAGGGATGAGCATCACTGCTGCCCATGCCGCCGGCCTCAAATGCAACTTCAAGCCACGCCAAGGGACAGCAGTTCTCTCTGTTGTCTATTGGAGCGTTGCTGACTATTTACCATGCGATGTTCCGCCAGTGCCACAGCCTCTCATTAACGTGGGGACACCTTAGGTTGCAGCCATGGTCACCACCCAGCAACTCGAGGACGAGCTGCTCACCGCGAGGGGTGAACTGTTATGGCCGTCGGCCAGTTGCAAGGAATCCTTGGCAGTATCAGCAATCCCACTAATTAAGGGGAATAAACTGATTAGTTATCATATTTAGATATAGCATTCCTTATCTAATTTGGAATGTAATCTTAATTAGTTGGAGGGTTTAGATTTGTTTGTTAGGTGGCCTGCTCTATATAAGCACAGCATTGTCATCCCTTTTCATTAAGCAAGAAAGGACAAAGTCATTCTCATCTATAGTCTCCTCTCCCCCAAAGCCGTTCGCCATCCGACCATCCTCTCGGCAGCGTTTAACCGTTATGGTCTAAGCAAGACCATAACACACACAATTAGGAATAAATGCAGATTAAGAACAGCATCTTGATCTTCTAATTGAGCTGCTGTTGGAGTAGTCGTGCAATGATGCACCAGGTTTATTTACACTTACCTAAATAGCAAATCTGTTAGGAGAAAAAATTTTATGGCATAAAGCATAAACCCTTGGAATCATCAAACTTATAAATAGATAAAATTGAAAAATGCTATCGTCGATATCTAAACTGCTGAAAATGGCATCGAAAAATGCATAATGAAGAGACTGCCAATTGTTTTTCAATATTCTTCAGAAAACGCTACTCCGCGAGCGGATAGTGTCAAAAAAAAATTGAAACCCTAGAGTGATCCTGCCTTTTTCCTTCCTCCTCCCCGTCCTTCCTGGCCTCCACCACTGCCTCCATCGCCCCTGTGCATGAACTCAACCTCCCGCATGACCTCCACCCAGTGTTCCCTCAGGCGCTAGTCGGGCAGCAGACCGGTGCCTAGTGCCTAGGTGCCGCCTAGGCGAACTAGGTGGCCACCTAGGGGAACAGTGCCTCCACCCCACCACCACCTGTGGCAGCCAGTGTTGTTGCAAAACTCCTACCAGGTCATCATGCAGCTACTGCTGTCATCATGTTGCCAAGGCCATGGCAGCCACTGTTCCATCCTTATTGTTATGTCATCGTGGCCAAGCCACGCAGGTCAGCTGGCAGCCAATGAGTAGGCGCCACTGCTGCCAAGCCATGCACACCCCACTAGTCTGTAGCAGTGTACTTCGCCAAATACAGCTGCTGCCAAGCCACATGCCCGCATGAGAATGACGTCGATCTGCCTCATCCCCAAACTGTGTGCCCCCTATTGCTGGTTCACTGAATGAGCTAACACATCCACCATTTCCAACTAGCCAAAACAACATGCCACAATGGCTGAGTCTGATTCACATTGCGCACCATGCACTGTCAGTCATGCTGTCTGCCGCACCAACCAATGCCAACCAACTGTTGTAAATTTTTAAGGTAAAACAATGGAGTAGCATTCAGTTGTAAATTTGTCATATTGGAAATGGCAAAATAGACATTTTAACTTGGTTGACCAGGTCTAAAATTGTCGCAGTGGCGTTTTCAGATACAATTTTGAAACCTAGGGATAATGTTATGCATATTTCCAGTGGCATTTTTAGCAGTAGAGGGATCACCATTCGCATTATTATCCTTGTGAGGTATTCAAAAGTTAGAAAGTATCAGCCCAAAGAGTGTGTCAAAAATCTTTTGTGCTACTACATTTATAAATGTAGTTTTAGACTTGTGCACACAAATTAAGAAAACTCACAAGATTGTCATCATAACCCTATTAAATTTGTGACTTTCACTTGTCATCATAATCCTATTAAATTTGTGACTTGTCGTAACCCTATTAAATTTGTCTCTTTTACTACCTCATTAAATTTGTTTACCCCCTAAATCATTCACCTTTACTCCTAGTGACCAATGAATGAAGAGATTGAACCTCATACATTGAATGAGTCATGAGCGTGTTTGTCATGGTTATCACGGTGTCACCTAGGCAGCGCCTAGTCGCCGCCTAGGTGTCCCGACGGCCGGAAGGGGGCACCAAGGCTTGGCGCCTCGCTTGGAGAGTGTCAAGTAGCCGCCTGGACGTCCAGGTGTCGCGGCGGCGCGACTAGGCGTCCGGTCCGGGCGTCGTGGCGGCCGATTGGACTGGAGACCAGGTAATAAGAGGACGGGAGTCACGGGTTGCGTGGAGAGGACAAGAGGCCGGGTAACCCTAGAGCTCTGACGCCAGGCCCGCCACCTCCGCCGCCTTCGCTTCTGTTGCTGCTGTCGCCCCCGTTGCCAACGCCTGCTGCTGCTGAATGTGCTGATGCTTCAAGTGCTCCAAGATTCCAAGAGGAAGGAACCAAGGATTGGACCGAAGTGAGACACTTCCATACTTTCTTTTATATGGGAGAAATAATGTTCCATACTTGATTTGCACGAAGTGCTCCGAAACAAACTTTCAAGCACATACCAAAGGTACCACTCAACCTTCCTGATTGTTACATTTATATGTGAACTTTGATTGTAATCTATTGACGACATGTTATGTTCTGAACTTAACTACCATCATGTACAATGGTCTTGTTAGCACATGGATGCACATAAAATTTCTCAAAGCGATCAATTGTTGGTTGATGGTCAATAGCTAAATTCAATCCTGACCAGAAGCAATCTTCCATCAGTATTGTATTACGACCTATTGCAATTTCACCCCTAAATTTGCTTCTTTGGTTTGCAGAATGGAATGCTGTTATTTGAGACAGCTCAGTTAGATGATTGATAATGCTGCTGCAATTGCTTTGTACAGGTAGGTACATGGCTGATGAAGCTCCAAGTTCCACTGTTGCCGAGGCCGGTGATGCTAGCCAAGAGCAGACATATGATCCATCCAAGGATCCAAGGCGGAAAGCCAAGTCGAAGGATCCCAGGTGGAAGTATAGATTTTGGCCGAACTTGACGAACAAGGATAAGGTGCAATGTGTACTTTGCGGAAAGCAAATGCATTCGGGCAAGAGGTTGAAGCAGCACCTTGCCACGGGTTTTGGTGATGTTCAAAAATGTCCCAAAACCACCACAGCAATAATGAGAGAGATGCAAGATTACATGAAGAAGACTGCAAGGAACAAGATGGTTAATTTAGATGATGATGAAGAGGAATGTGGAGGTGATGATGTTCAGGAGGTTGAGGTTAATCAACAAGCATCCTCAAAGGCGTCGTCTTGTCATCCAAGTTCTGGAACAGCTGCCAAAAGGAAGCAATCTGCTATTATGTTCAAACCGGTGGCCAAATTAACCAAATCAGTTTCTTCCATGATAAAAAAAGACAACTGAAGATGTGGTCGAGGAAAGGCATTCCAAGAAGTTGTCCCAAACCTCCATGGAGCAATGTACGAGGACCAAGGAAAAAAAGAAGGGGGTGGATATGCATGTTGCTAATTTCTTTTATCAGTGTGGCATACCATTCAATGCTGCAAATTCTATGATGCTTTCGGTAGCCTTGCTAGAGAGCTTCAAAAGTTTGCAAGACGCATCCTAGGCCTTTGTTATTCAGCCTCCAGTTGTGAGCGTAATTGGAGCATCTTCGAATTTGTAAGCAACTAAGCATTTAAGTTATCTTTACTTTATAGCTTGTCATATACTACAAGTATTTTATTTTGTTGATTAGTGATTACTTTTTAGATCCATACAAAAAATACCGGTTGGAGCACCAAAGATTGAATGATTTGGTCTACATTCAATACAACCGAACGATTGCTAAACGATTTCAAAACAAGCGTGTGGAAGGGACAAATTTCAACCCTTTGATCTTAGAAGAGTTACAATGGGACAACGAATGGGTTGACATGAGTACCGGAGAAGTCCACCATGATCTTTTGTGGGCTCATGTTGATGAAGCCACCGGTACATTACTAACGCTTTAGGGTCGCAATCTGCCTAGGATGACTAGGACGTACTCTCGACGTGGTGCAAATTTAAGCTCAATAGCTAAAAGAGGAGCAAGGCTCAGACGAGGATGAAGTCTATGAACCTTTGGTGGCCGATGATCTAGACATCGACGATGATTATAGCCAAGTGCCACCTACTACTCCTCGTGAGAGTGGACCAAGTGATGAGAGTCGTCAAGATGATTTAGACTTAGATATCAATGTTTGAATGTTCTTGTCCTTGGAACATTCTCAGTTTATTTGCTACTACATATGCATTATTTTGTTTAACTGGATAACCATGATACTAGATATGAATGATGTGCTTCTCCAATATCATTTATTTGCTGCTGCATTATTTTGTTTATTTGGTCGCCTAGGTGTCCAGCACCTCGGAGGCGACTCGCCTCGCCGGGGCGCCGTGATAACCATGGTGTTTGTTATTTTATAAATGGCATTTTAGGTGCAAGGTTGTTTCTTTATGTATGACGGTCTACGTTTTCAAGATGAAACATTAATGTATATTCCTAAATTGCCCATTTACATTGTATAAGGCTCAATCTCTTTGTTCAATGGTCCTTAGAACTAAATGTTGGCGATTTAGAAGAAAAATAAATTTAAATTAGTAGTAAGAGACAAATTTAATACGGGTACGATGGTAATATTGTGTCTTTTCTTAATTATGTGTACGCAAGTCTAAAACATCATATATAAAAGAACAGAGGGAGTATATGATATATGAAAATCCTTAACCTGTATATATCGTTAATTCAAAATTGGCTGCTGCAATTTTAAGTCTGTCTAAGAGTACCAGCTGGGCAGTTACAATAATTGAATGTCAAGGTAATGTCAAGGGAAAATAAATGAATACTCCATGTTGCAATAAAAAAATGCAAGTCGAGCATTATCATTAAAATTTTCATTACTACATACAGAGACTAGCCATATTCTTGGGCAATAAAATGCCCTCAACATATATTTATACAAAGCATAAAAGCAGAACAAGCACGAATTAACATAGAGTAATGTATAGAAATCAACTATATAAAGCATACAAACGGAAATAAGCACAAATTAACATAGATTGATGCAGAGAAATTAACACATGTAACTTCTGTACATAATTTTTGCAAGTTCGATCAGGGTTCAGGCATCCATTACCAAGCTCAATCCTTGACCCTGTATGGTTCTGGAAATCGGCTAGTTTCAAAAAATTATTCAGCTGGCTTTTTCAATTTACATTCCTTCGAATTTTTACTTGTGTACTTTCTAACATAATGAATCATTACCAATATATATAATCCGTTGGAATAGCACGAAAAAACCACAACTCCGTCCATATGTACCAAAAAAGCAACTTATATTAAAGGATGCACATTAAAAGAGCATCGTAAATCATAATAACAAGAACTGACTCATCCATAACTAGTGTGCGAACTCGGATTTAGATAATATGGGATTAAGTTTTAGCATATTCGAATTCAAATCTGGTATAGAATATTCAATCCTGCTTTGCATTCTTGATCTTTCGACTGGATTCGATTGACCAACTAACGGATTTTCATGACTCCTGTCACCCGCTCATCTTACCCATAATCCTAATCGAGAAGGCTTGATATTCCAATCTATGACATTCATTTGAAAAGAATGGTTATCTCTGCCAGTTTGTTCGAGTGAATCTTGGGGAAAAAAGGCATGCGTAATACAACCTAATGGAATAAGCTCGTTTCATCAACTCACTAACTAAAATAATCCAAAAAATATATTCGGCTGACAAACTCATAGTCCGGTACAGCCATGTTCCATAGTCTTGTCAAGCAACCCCACACCAAAAAGTGATCTAGTAATGCAATCCCCTAATGTAGCTACACAAATCTTGACCTGAACTATGCAGTGCCACAAGCAGTTGCAACTCGTAGTTGTGACCAGCCCACCTTCTAAGACCTCTTGTCTCCTCCCGTGCCAACATCAGGGACTCAGTGACTGTGAGTTTTCCTCCCTTATGTCTCTTTTCTCCCTTGATTGCTTGCGGGCATTGGATGTTTCTATGTTCTTAGAGATGGATGTAGAGCTTCCTGGGCGTTTGGGTGGGTATTGAGCTTGGCAATCTTCTTCTTCTTTTGTAGTTCTATAGCTAGCTAGAGTGCAGCGCTGCATGTATAGAAAATTTAGCACACGCTTTTGTGTTCTGATCTTCTGTTTTTGTTTTGATAGGAAACAATGCAAATCAAACTGTGTTTTGATCATTTTGGGAAGCAAAGAAAATCAGCAATGACAGATAAATCTTCAATCGAAAAGAAACAGGTATTCAAACCAGTAGTTAAAGAGAAATTCCTACATTCATGTTCCTTTGTCCTTTCCAACCCTTGCATCAAAATATTTTTTTTTCTTGTTTCTATCAGAGTCCATGGCATCTGGAACAGAAGTGGTCAACGTGGACCAAAGTACCAAGCAGCAATGGTAACACCGATGCTGGCCACCTGAGTATTTACTACCACTGGTGCTCAAAGTATTTTCGGTGAGAACTGGGAATGGTGTAGATAATGGTGCTGGGGCTTGAATGGCAGCTATGGAAGAAAAAAAAAGAATAAAACTTCAAAAGCTTGGAAGCACTTCCCTCCATCTCAGATTAAAAAAGAAAGGGGAGACAAGATTGTGGTGACAACCATGACAAATTGCAATTATTGCAGGGTTGTGCCAAGAGCACACAAGGTACAACACATCTATACAACAATTATAAATCGCAGAACGGAAAATCTTATAATTGGACCTTCTCTCGATATACAAAATTAGGAGAGAAGGAACTTTATAGTGTCGGAATTTAGTGCTTCCAAGTATCATCTTGCAAGCACCATGCATGAATATCCATTCGGATTTTCTGAGCATGAGCACACCAATGAGTTAGTTAAATCTTTGTGCCCAGAATTTACTATGAAATCCAGCACAACCACCAGGAAAAGAGTCATGAATGTTATTATGGATGAGAAGAAGGTGGCTTTGTGATCTGGTTGCCTCTCTTAAATATTGATTGAGCCGCACACTGAACATTTGGACTTCTAATCGAAATAAGGGGTATTTCTGTGTCACTTGCTATTCTATTGATGAAAAGAAAATCCAAAACCGATTTACAAACTTCATGCATTTAGGGCAACATTCAGAAACAAATATGAGTGAAGCGTTTGTCAGAAACATGATTGATGGATCTGCAAATAAAGTTTGTGCTAACACTGCTACTTCAACCATTGATAAACACAAACCCCTAGTTTGTCATGGAAAGTTCTTTCATGTGCGATGTGCCACTCATATTATTAATATCATATTCTCGTAGCAAGGAACAGTGTGACCATGTGAATATTGCTGCGCAAGATGTAGATAACATCTACTCTACAGTTATAGAGCTCCACTGTGCAATGGGAGGTGCTTACAAGTTACACAGCAAGCTTCAGATTTGGCATTCGACTGACAAATTTACAAAAGGAATATATGAATCAACAAATGAGGATACACCCATACCTTAACCATTTCATAGAGTCTCTCCGCGATAGCAACAGAAGAATCACCTGAAATACAATGCATATGAGTCAGCACAGCATACATTTATGACAGTTGATCACTGTATAGTTGTAAAATACAAGTTTGGTCTGAGGAAAACATATAACAGTGACATGAAGCGTGATCAATGAGTTCTGACCTCCAAATGAACATGAATCCAAGGGTAAAATAATTGACTTGGATCCTTTGGGTGGTGAAGATGCCTCAATTGCTAACTCCAAAGAAAAAACACAGAATATTAGGAAGGATCGCCATTCATAGCACAATAAAAAAGAGAACTTTCACTCCAAAATTGAAATATACCTTTCTTGCAATTCTTCGAAGCTTCTTTAACAATAGGAAGAAGCAAGTCGCACCAGCATCCTCCAGATTCCTCCAAAAGCTTCGCACTGCAATCCTTATGTGAATCCTATGCGAAGCAAACTTTACAATCAGCAGGATACAAACAAGAACATCTAACATATCTACATCTCTGACCAGGCTAATTCAAATATATCAAGGTTTCCGCCATAACATGGTGGATGAAAACCTTTGCACATTGCCATGCCCAGGAGGAATTTAACTTTTTTGTGCAATAGATAGGAAAGGAGTGCAAATGAGAGATTTAGAGAGTAAAATAAAGTACATTTTCTATAATTTTGGATCAAGTTGAATTACGAATTTAAAATTCGGCACTACTTCAAAGTTGGTCCTAGCTCTTAAAAAGACACACTCTTCTTGTCTTCATAAACTTGTAATTTTGTACACACTTGCAGACAGAATCATCTAGTAAACAGAGAGAACAAGACTGAAACACAAGAAACTAGTTCGAGAAATGCAACACTAAAAACCACCTTTATTACTGGAAATTAATTCTATTTCTACCATCAATTTATTATTTTATTGTATACCTTGAATTTGTTATTCACTGGCCTCAACCAAGCATTTCATAACATTCAAGGAAAACTGAATCCGTTAGCCTTAGGTGACAACGCTTTGCTTCAAAGCCAGGAGAAGAAAAAAGCAAAAATTATCAAGTTCCAAGTAATCCAGTCAGACCACAGTCCAGCAGTAGTTAAAGCCATCCAGGATTTTGCTGAGGTTGACAATTCACAGTGATTCCAAGAAACACATTCTCACAATCCATTTGATAACTAGCAAAAAAATAAATCTTTGTTCATTGTTTCCCTCACTTCTTTGCTGGAAACCAAATTTGGTTGTGGGGCTCGTGTGAACATCACATTGTCAGAATTCAGAAACCAAAAGGAACCAAACTTATTACAGTACCGGTGCCACTCCCCTAACCCATAATCTACATAACTACTAAATGGCAATTATACAAACACATAGCCACACACAAACAAAAATCATGAGGAAGGAGACCACTACTATCTCCTCTAAAACCCAACCCAGAATATCATAGAAGTAATAATGCAGGATAAGTGCACCTTTAGCTGTTTTAGATGAAAAGCAGTGAACTCTTCCTCTCCATGGGGCAGCAGTTGCCTGAAAAGCCAGCCACCGACTAAGCGTGCATCTGCAGATATGGTAGACCTGCAGAAAAGGGCAACTAATGCATCGAGCACCTACAAACAATCAATGGACATGGCAAAAAAGTAAGCATCCCTTAACATATGGGAAAAAGTGTGATAAAATAACATGCTTAAATAGCAAAACTAATATTCAAATGAGGATTTAAAATTGACAGCAGTGTATTGCATCAACCTTCAAATATAAACTATAATTGAATATAAGTGACCAATATAATGCATCATCAATCATGTCTATGAGATTAGCATTCTGGACTCATGTAGGTCTGCATAATTCTAATGTTGCAAATATATCATTCAAAATAACCTAATGTGGATTGCAAGATGCAAGACAATCATACGAACATATGCTGTATCGGTTACTTGGATAGTTCCAACATAGATGCCCAGTGGTACAAAAATTGTTATTGAATAAGGTGATCTATTAAGTTTTAAACTAGGTGCTAAGTTTTGATGTAATTTGGAGAGACATCAGGATCCCCCATATCATACGTCTAGTATATATTTTATTGAGGTGTCTAGAGTTGAGTAGCCCAGCCTCTCAATGAATATATAACAAAGCAAAATCTGCACCAACAATAATTACAATAATTCATGCACAGATACAAAACCAATTTCAGTTATGACTGTGGTAAACAAACAAAATTAAAAAAAGGTGTCAACAATTTTTTTTAAAGAAAGTATACCCCACAGATAAGGAACTGAACTGTTAGTGTGTACAAGGTTCAACAAATAAACCTGATATCTGTGAACTTTGGAAGTTATTTGCCGTGGATGATGACACTGTAGCCCATATTTATCCTGTGGAAAGAAGACAAAAGATGCAAATAGTTCAATATATAGCATAGTGACAAAAATACAAGAACTGTGCGAGAAAATAATTGAGAGAATACAAGAGGAATGAGAGATTTTATCATTAATAGTATCCCTCTGATGAAACCAAATAAAAAAAAAATTCCTGGATACCGTGTCTAGGGACAGTTTGTCCCAACAATCTGTCTGATTACAGGACTAGAAACTCACACTAATCTTCTGGATGTCAATTTAAGGTGGCTCATTTGATCATGAGAAAAATGTAAGCTTTTTATTATTTGGTAGATGATATGACAACACCAAACTGGCAAGTTCAATAATGAACAAATTGCAAATTCAATCAAGTCATTTTCCTCACAGCCAGTAGCTATCACTTTGTTATTCCATTATAGGGTAATAATCTGGTGCAAAACACACACGGTGAAGTCCTCAAGTAACCACCGTAGCCAAGTAATGAAGTAACCTCTGCTGTCAAAAGAGCCAAACCTCGCAACTTAGCCTCAGCACTCGAACGAGAAACTATTGTATGCTTCTTAGTCTTCCAAGCAATAAGAGAACCACTAAGAAAAACACAATAGACAGAAAGAGACCGACGATCAGAGTGATCACTAGCCTAGGTAGCATAATAATATGCCTGAAGCTGTAAGGAGCTAGAGCATAGAGAGAAAAGACGGCGAAAGATAGTTCTACAAAGATATCACAGAATATGAAGAATATGACTATAGTGGAGTTTAAGTAGAAATGAGCTGACTCAAGATATGAATAACATCATCATGGTAAAAAGTCAGCTCAGCAAGAGCTACGCCAACAAAACCAAGGCACTCAGGAGGCCGAATAGACTGACTATCACGAGCATAGCAAGGAGGCACTGAAGAAGGTGACTCAGCAGGAGAAGGCACATCAAAAGATGATACACCAGAGGAATCCTCAACTCACGGACGACGTGTAGTATAGAGGATAAGAAGGAACAATGTTTAGAGAAACCTCTGGAGGAGACACCAGTAGTGAAGAAGACACCAGAGGGGAGGCCGGCGATGAAGGAGACGCCAACTATGAAAAAGGAAAAGTGGCAACTGGATTATCAAGAAAAATCAGGAAAAAAATGACTCGATAAGAGATGTTGAAGTGGAAGAAGAACGAGGGTAAAAGGGACGAGATTCATCAAAAGTAACATCCCGAGAGATCCGCATCAGTCAACCAACAGGATTCCAACAAAGATATCCCTTATGCTCAGCACTACATCCCAGAAAAACACACTCAACTGATTGAGCGATCATCTTGGTGCATTCACGAAGTGCAAGAAGAAACATAGCACACACCCAAAGAGGCTCAGATTAGAATAATCTGAAGTCATGCCACCAAGACACTCCACTGGAATCATACCCTAAGAACAGAAGAAGGCTGAATATTAATAGTGGCAGTGGAAACAACCTCAGCCCATAAGTGAGTTGGAAAAGCATAAGCAAATGAAATAGCACGAGCTGTCTCAAGAAGATGACGATACTTGCACTCAATCACACCATTTTAAGCATGAGCACTAGGATTGGAAAACTGAAAGAGTGCCTTACTCAGCAAAAAAAGCATGAAGAACTCCTGACAGATACTCCCAAGATGATCAACACGAAGAACATGAATAGGGAAATCAAACTGAGTACGAATCATAGTGGCAAAAGTCTTGTAGATGGATAAAACCTCACTACGAGAAGACATAAAATATATCCAAGTGTGGCAAGAGAAATCATCTATAAAAAGAATATAATATCTATGACCCCTTTAGAAACAAAGGGAGCCGGACCCAAACATTAGAATGAATAAGATCAAAAGGGCACAGCAACACGGACTCACTAGAAGGATAGGGGAGTTGTAGCTGCTTGACAAGCTTACATCCCGCACAATCTAAAGAGACATCACCAAACACAGACTCTAAAAGACCACGACGAACTAAAGATGATAGACGTGAACCACAGATGTCCCAAACGGTGATGCCACTGAGCAAACAACGTGGTGGAGGATGCAACGGAGGCAGAAGCGGTGGAGGAGACGGAGAGACTGGTAAGGGCCGCGGAGGGAAGACGAAGCCAGTCAAGCTCTTAAAAACACTGAGTCACAGCGGCAAGGGCCAGTACCAACTAGAAGCCTCGTGCAACGATCCTGAACACAACAGGAATCAGAATCGAGTATAACACGACAACCATGATCAATAAGCCGACTAGCAAACATAAGCTGCATGGTCAATTTGGAAACATGAGAAACAACAGGAATATGAAAAAAAGAGTAAGACAAAAGAGCACCTCGTCCTGTAACAGAAGTACCATCTGCGGTCTAAACAGTGTTAGGAGTAGCGAGAGGACTAATGGATTTAAGACTGGGGAAATCAGATGTCATGAAAAGAAACACCAGAATCAAGAATCCATGATGAGATACCTAAAGGACATGTGGAAGGTGGTCTCTCACTAGCAGGCTGAGACCTGTCGATGCAGGAGCAGCCATGCGACATAGCAACGTGAAAATCTCCTGATTGGAGTTAGAACCAACAGAGGTCCTAAGGGGAGATGCCCGAGCCTCTAGCACCCTTGGGAGGGCGGCCACCTCGACAAGCAATGTCCTTCCGGTAACAGAACTGATCCACATGTCCATCCCCAATGGCTGCCACTGGTGAAGGAGCAGCACGAGGCATAACAGATGTAGAAACTGGTGCACGCACAGCCAAGACCGAAGGAGGAGACACCAACAGATCTGCACCACAAAGGCGCCTCCTCAGTACGAATAACTGCAAGAGCCCCCAACAAGGTCGCGAAGATGCGCCCACATCAACTGTGCCGAAGACAAAGCAACCACGTCTCCAATGAGATGCACCTCCATGTTAGCAACCAAAATAGCGGCGGCACGAGCATCCTCATTAATCCACATCTTGTGGGTAGCAAACTGAGTCTTAAAAGACTCCAAGCATCAGCATGATCATCATACGCCTTCTGTTGAGCAGCATCATCAACCTTCTTGGGAATAACAGGCATGGTAGGGGGAGCAAGACGAGATGGACAAGGTAGCTTCGCCGTGAGAAACTCCCAAGGACGTTGACCACGCATGAAAAGGTGCATATGTAGAACCCAGCCTCGATAACTGAGACCATCGAAGATAACCGAGCAACAAGAAACAGAAACGGTGCCAAAGGAAGAACCAGAAGACATTTTTTCGTTTTTTTTACCCTTGCCCTTACTCGAGTCGAAAAAGAGGGCTCAAACTTTGGGGGCACAGGACGCCAAGTCGAGGTTGATCGAGCCCAGCGCCAACGTCGGCGGAGAGGGCCGGTCAGGGCGGCAGAGTCGAAGGCCGACGCAAGGTCAACGGGCGGCGGAGTCGAAGGCCGACGCAAGGTCAACGGGTTGAGGCCAGTGGAGCAAAGGGAGGCCAAGGCGGCTCAGTGATGAGGCGGCAGCCGACACAGGCAGTGCAGCAAGGCGACAACAATGGTGGGAAGTGGCCTGGAGGAGCAACGCAATGTGCGACAACCGAGACGACTCAGCGACGAGGCGACAGCTGACACGAACAGTGGCTCGACACGGCGGTGCAGCAAGGCAGCGACGATGGTGGGGAGCGGCCCAGAGGAGAGCTGGTTGGGAACGGCGATAGCGAGGAGCCAGAAGAAGAGCGGCGGCGGCTGGCCAACAAGGAGAAGGTGGTGGATGGCACAAGTGCAATGCCGGTGAAAACCCTAATCCTAAATTGGCTCTGATACCATGTTATGAATAGTATTTGTATTCATCATAAGGCCAATAGGGCAGAATATATACATGTACATGAGGGTACAAAAGGAAAGCCTAAATAAAGCAATCTCCATACAAGGCAATCTAGGATACTAGTAATCTCTATACAAGGCAATATAGGATACTATCTAACACAAATCACATCCATTTGAGCACCAAATTAACATAAAATTTTCAAAAAAAACAAAACAAAAATAGATAACCTTGTGATAATCTATGCCCAAAGGAATGGTTTGTCACCTTATACCAAGAGATATAAGAGGAGATTTGTGGCCAATTAGCAGTCCACAAGCAGTTTGTTATTGTGATAACCCGAGGGTTATTAGTTTAATTAAAGGCTTAATTAAACAATAAAAATGATTAGGCAAGAAAATAAATTGTAAAGATTAGAGAGTGACGTCGGTCCCGCAGTGAAAGGTATCGCTCATCAAGGTACCCGACCTGTCCGGGACCCAGGCAGGCACCTCTCGCAAGTTTTCGGGTTCATCATTCGGCGCTTAGAACTTACCTGGGACGATATGCAGGTACCGCAAGTAAAAATAGGGGAGAATGACCATAAGGCCCTTAGAGCCAATATGAGGCGGTAGAAAGCCAAGGGCAAAAGGGTCATTTACAGCAATGCCAATTCCATAAAGCCAGCCGAACCAACCAGTAGACAGCCAGAAGCCAGCTCTTGCCTTCCTGTCTCCCATTCTTCCCACAAACCGAATCACAAGAGCACAACCAATGCTCTCGTCCCCAGCAAGAACACCAAGCCTCAAGCCCAGCCAAAGCAAGGAGAGGAGGAGAAGGAGCCATCCAGAAGGAGTGGCGACCACATCCAGAAGGAGAGGAGGCCCCGAAGCAAGAAGAAGGAAGAAGGTGAGGATCACCAGAAGAGGAGGGAAGGTCTCCTGAAGCCAAAAGACCCAAGACTCCTCCTGCCTCATCACCATCCCACCCACCCAGTGCTTAGCCCAACCAACGAGGTCCATTTTTACTTCCATAGCAATAGCTACAGTGCGGGTTTGTATATGCAGAAGGTAGATCAGGGCATGAGGTAGTCAATGGGGTAGTGTAGGAGGTAGATCGGGTCTCCCTCAGGGTTCTCAGTAGCTGGGAAAAACCATTAGCATAGCATCTGTTCTTATACTAGTGCCACCCCAACAATTCATCATAGAACATCTCCTCTTAAGCAACAAATCATCCCAGCAAAATGTGCAACAAAATGAAAATCAAAGGGTAGAAACCCTAGCATCAGTAAAGGTAGAAGGGGAGGGAGGAGAAGGGGCTGCGGCGCCATGTGCCGTCGTCGGCCAAAGAGGGGTGCCGACAAGCCGGCTCCGACGGCCAATGGCGCAGGCGTAGGCCGAGGCCATCCCGGGCCAAAGCGGCGCAGGGAGTGCAGAAGGGAGGCGGCCGGGTCAGCGCCGAGCTGCGCGGGAGTAGGCACCGAGTATAAGGAATGGTGGCGGTGTAGAGATGGGAGAGCAGGAGAAGGAGAGGGCAGGGCCGAAGAGGCTTCTGCCAAATCGGCCAGAGCCAAAGGAAATGAGAGTAGGCAGAGAAAAGAAAAAGAGAGGAGAGAGGAGAAAAAGAAAATGGGAAGAGAAAAGAAAAGAGAGAAAGGTAGAGAGGGTAGGAAAATAATTCACGCCGCGTTGATTCTGTTAATCAATCGGCGGATCACGTAAAAATCGTCAAATTGAATTCATTTAATTCATGCCTAATTAAAATCTGAACGGCAGATCATTAAATCGGTTGGACGCCAAAATAAATAATTGAATCTTAAACGGCCTAGCTAATATATTCTGTTTTCAGGTCTCGACCTGACCCGCCCCGCCAATCAGAACGCATCTACGGGCGAGGCCAATCCGTCAAGTATCATTCCAGGCAAGATTCCTTGAACATCTTTGCTAAATGTTTTAATGCTTTTTATATACTGAATTATATCATCACTGCATAAAAAGTTAAATTTCAAAATGAGAGCGTGAATTGGAGTTGGATGGGAGAAGAGTTATGGTTATGTTGATGGCATGAGTATTGAGAGGTCGAAGTTAGTAATGTGATGTTGGTAACTGGTAATATGGTGTTGGAAATGGTGGTTATTGCTAAGGTGTCCACGAATGGAGTCGTGGATGGGTTAATAGTAATTAGTACGGTGGGTAGAGGGCACCGAGGAAAGAGGCGGGAGATACCCCATGCCGGTGGGGGCCCTCTACATAGGCTATAATATAAGGCCAAACATCTACACTCGGGCAATGAGTCGTATCCCAATACCAACCATAGCGAGATGAATCACTGTCAGAAAAGGTTGTCCTATGGAAGTATTATGATCTCCACATTGGGTAAGTCTATTAATGCCTGGCTGGGAATGCCGGTATAACCCAGTTTGACGGTGTATGGAAAATATTAGTTGTGAATTGAATGGTTGAGGGAGGTATATTTGAAGCCCGGAGGAGTACTGCCGGGTACCGGAGTACAACTATAATGGAGAGTAGCGGGAGGATATCCCCCTCGGATTACAGGGTTGGAGATCAAATACCGAATTAGCGATAAACGTTCTGGAGCCTCAGAAAATGGGGCCGTTATGGGTAAAGTGGTACGAACCTACGCAGGGTCTAAAAATCTTGAATTCAAGCCTGTCTCCTGGATTGGAGGCTACGGAAACTAATTCTGCCTCATATACGGGTGCTAGTAGTTGATTGCCAATAATTAAAACTTCCAACCTTTAAAGAAAACAAAAAAACTTAGATTTGGATAAAAATAAATTTGGAGGAAAGGATTTGGATGGATGGAGAGAAAAACATCATGATGCATCTATTATATAATGCTTGCTAAGTACATTGTACTCACTCTTGTATTCCCCCTTTTTCTAGAAGGAGATCTTGATGGATCGGCGTTTGAGGCCGGTGATGAGGCCTACTCCCAAGATCAATTCCAGGGTTATCAGGATGATGGCTCGGAGGGCTATTACTATACCGACTACTACAAGGAGTACTAGGAGTTTCTATAGGCCTTATTACGCTCCTATGAGATATTTAGTGTGTACAGGCAGTAGTCATACCTTTTTGCTGTACAGGGAAGTGTTGTAATATTTTGTAATGGACATATAGCCCTGTGTGGCTTGCAATGAATATATTTTCATGCAGTCTCTAATTATTGTTCTGTTGTAATACTCTGAACACGGCATAGTAGCTGGTAAAGCATTGGATTGTCCAATATTTTGCCGGCGGCTGTGCCGAGATCCGCGTAATTAGCTTAGGGTGATGACAGTGTTACTGTCGCTACCTTGGGTTAATTATACGGGTCGCCACAGTTATTATATTATACGATAGTGTAGGACTGCAGGTGTGCACCACACACTCAATCAAGCACATTTTGGAATAAATCAAATTGCACCAAGTCTAAAACTGTATTCTGTCAAATGTTGGGTGAAATAACCAGCGGTATACCTGAAGCTTCCTTATATAAATATCAAAATCACTGCAGATGTTGTCATCTGTGACACCGCTACTGGATGAAAATAACTGCCTTTCAGCTAGATCTTCACCTACCAAAGCTTGCTACAGGTAGAGAATACAGGTGTCAGAAAATTAAATTAAAGTGGAGCACCATGACAAGTTAAATACAATCCAAGAAGCACCAAATAGAATTTACACCATAAACTGTTCCACCAGTAACAGCACAAACCAAATAGGACCATGACTAAATGAGGGAAAGTTGTGATGTAACAGGTAACTTGAAACAATATAGCTAGAACCAATGACAGTATCAGGTGAAAGTTAAGGTAGTAACTTAAGTACATAACAACTTTGTTATAAACTATTTATGCCAAACACACAATGTTTCAAATAATATGTGGCATTAGTGGAGCAGTGAGGTGTCTTTACAGTGGAAGCTGGAAAGTGTATAGTGGGCACAGCACGTTTGGCTATGTTTGCAAAAAAAATATTAAGTTAATAATCAAAATTGGAAGTAAAACATCTAAAATAAGAAGGCTGAATTGACTATATCATCCAATGAAGATACTGAACAAAAATCTTATTCATTCCTCTTATTTTGTCCATGTGAAGAACCCTAACTTGCAACTTGCTTAAGTTTTCTACTTTTCTCCCTTAGTAGCATAATCCATGCTGTCATTAAGTGCTGGTGTGCATGTCTTAAAAGTCTTGGAGTAACAGCTCAAAATGGAAGATGTCTAGAATATGCAATAAATGGATCATACGAGAAACTAGAATGTATTTGTTTGTACTGAAGCACCACTACACGCACCGAGTTGGCTTCTACAGCACAGCACTGTACAGATACTACAGCAGCTGCTACGTAGCAGCCACAACCCCATGCCCATTACAGGGTCGCTACAGTACCTTTTTGAAACAATGCAAACACCTGTAGCTTAGCTACTAACCTACTACAACCTGTACTTATTACATGCAGGAAAACATTTCTCCCCATAATTTCATACTATAAGTCATTCTAGACTTCTTTTGTTTCACATGATAAGTCATTCAATGGTTTCATCTTTTCTAAATAGATTTGCCACCCTATTTCCGTCCAGTGTCCATCATTTACTTGCAAGAACATGTCTACACTGAATGATCTCTTGTACCATGCCAGTTTACATGAAGGTAACTCTAGTCATTTACCACAAATTTTAATAGTTCTGCCATAAGCTAGAATAATTTATAACATGAAAAGGGGGGAGCACCAATTAGTTGATCACACAGTTTGTATGTTACCATAAATCATAAACATATGCTATATGCAATTTGAGTATAGAATGTGAGACGTAGTCATGTACATGCTATGGCAATAAGCAACAACTTTAACATGGCAAATGGAATTTCAAAATCTAACTAAATCAGCATAAAGCACGCCATTAGTTCCTTCAATCATCAACACAGATGCCTCATTAAGTATGTTCAAGCAAAACATAAGTATCATAGCATGATTGCTGTTTTACATGGACGTCTAAAAACAGGTATATCAGAATTTTGGGTATGTTAATAGTAGCAGTGTACTAAACTACAAATGTTGCAGAAAATACGGATGCATTTCAGATAAAATCCAACACATCAGAGGAATCAACCAAGTAACATAATTGCTGTTTCTCCAAAACAGCGAGCAAATGGAAGTAAACAGAACTTACTAATAAAAGCTTCTTATGCTGCTTTCTTTGAGGCAGAATCCCAAGTGCATCTAGCATTGATTCATCGAGTTCTACAAAGCCAATATGTAGTCTAATAATTATTTCTTTGGGGAAAGCCGTAATGAAAACAATAATAAGATAAGAAACTGTTAAACACACCTTTTGTCTGCAACAATGTAGCAAATAAGCACAAAGAACCCAAAGCTTGGAAGTCATCCCCGCTTGTGATATATGACAGCAAGTGTTCCCTGAAAATAAGGAATGAACTCATATACAATGATCTAAGTCCATGTTCAGAATGGAGTTTTTTCAAAGGAATTTCAAAGGATTCCCATTCCTTTGTTTGCTGCCCATTTGAGCCGTTTGGAATGAAGCACAGCAGATTCCAAAGGAAAGGCTAGATTTCCTGTACTTTTGCAGGAAAGGAAAAATGAGCTCAAACCCAATGGAAAATTTTCCCATTGTTGCTGGCTGTTGTCTGCTGTAGCGTGCAGAGAAAGAGGAGAAAGAAAGAGAGGGAGAAGGGAGGGAGAGAAGGAACAAAGGTTATGTGATGCAAGCAGTGTTCAGAAGTAGATTTTCAGTACATGCTAAACTAATGAAGAATGTTATAATAAAGAAGATAATCATAATAAAAACACTATAGGTCCCCTCCATTTTCCTGTGATCCAAACACCCATTCCTATGTTTTTTCCTGTGTTCTAGTCAATTAAGATGGACCAGCAAACTACAAAAAGTCAGTCCCATCATCCTACGATTATTTAAAAGACTTACTTATAAATTCTAACCTCCCGATATAGGGCTTGACTACCCAGTAAAAAAGTTTGACAAGCAGGGAAAATTATCGTATAAACAACAATGATAGAGATGATTGACATCATTGATTAAGCAGGTAGAGCAGCCTTTCTAATTTGCTTAAATAGGCGCTTAGACCTCATTTTGAAATTTGAAACACTGCTAACGTCATCATTTATGTCAACAAAATAAATGAAATTTTTTCTCATGTGCCAATCTGAAAATGAAAAATCTCTTTTACAGAAAAATACTACAGAACTATGTTCAGCGTGCAGTCCATATGTTCATTACAACTTCAGTCAAAGAAAGTTTCATACATATTTTGTTAGTTGTTGCAGTTCTGTGCAAGTTGTAAATCAACGACAATCAATAGCAAGTGACCTGCAGCTTAATGTTGACCATATTTGTATACTCATTTTCTTTTGGTACAAAGCATACGCCCAACTCAATGCACAATCGCAGTGTAACAGGACCATTCAGCATGTATGCAAGTGTGATCAGCATGTATGCAAGTGTGAACAATGCGGTGTTCTTTTTTTCTTAGGGAGTGGTGCTGGCCAGCTGAGAGACCTCCTACGTCATGTGCAACAGTTTGGGGTACCGTTCACGTGTGGCACTGTAGCATGAACGGTACCGCGTGGCGGCAGCTTGGTTGCCAAGTTATGTTGCATAGTTGGTATCTTATTAGTTACGCAAGTTATTATCAGATCCAATTGCTAGAGATAGAGTTCTTAAGGGCTAGGTCAAGTCAACCCTATAAAAGGGATAGCATGTATCTGTTATCCATCAAGCAAAGATGAATAAACAATTTCCTAGTCCCCAAAGTCCAGCTGTGGTCGTTCTCTTGGCCGGGTATTCTAGATCTACTAATCCCCCAAGATCTCCTTCACCTAACGCAGTTCTATTTCAAGTCGCCGCCGTTCAACCTCCTTCCAACGGATGTTTACCCTCCCGATGTACTAGCGTACATCACATCCTAACTTAGAAGTTTGAACTACCACTTCTACAATCAAAACATAACTATGTTGAATTACATTAAATAACAAATGAATAGTGTATTAATCATATTAATCAGCAAATACCAATCCTACTAGACTTTCTAAGAAAAAAATCATTAGCACAGAAGATCTTGTCCATAAATCCCTAAACATTCTGGCATAAACAAGCAATGAGTACTTCAGAGCTATAACATGTTTGTCAATGTTATGTACATCACTACAGTTGGATTGGAGTCACGTACGTCTATTCCATGGGCCAAAAGGCCATAATATTGACATGTACAAAGCATGAGCAAAACGTAGAAAACCCACTATACAAAGGACTAATATAAACATACACATACACTTCTAACAACTACATCCACCAATATGATACCATGTTAAGCACAATATATAACATCGTACATAGTGTTATCTCTGTTCCCTGTGGCATTTAACCCGAATTAGTACTAATAAGAACTGCAATTGAGGAGTTGACATAATGAAAGCTCATACACAGCAACAGTAGGATACCTCAGCGTGTTGCGTTGGCAGCAATCACTTGTTGGTGAATGATCAGGTAAGCATGGCGAATGTACAGAAGACAAAGAAATTGACTTGTCTTCATTTGACTGCTCCACAGCAGAGGTATTGTTGTCCTGATTCTCAGATATGCCATTACGCTCAGAGGTACAACCATTAGGTGTCCCTTGCTTCCTGCCAGGGCAATCAGGTTGATGGAAAAGAGCAGCAGCAACAGTACTTGCCATATCCTTGTTCTTAAAAATGTGAAGTATACAGCAAAGCAGATACATGGAAGTAGTGACACTTATGCCCAAATCCTAGAGAAGAAACAATGAACACAATAAAGTAAAACAAATAAGAAGATTAGGTGTCACAACTCACAACAATATTAGGATAATGCAAAACAATATCCTACACTTACAGTGCGCTGACTTTGCAATGATGGGAGTAAGAACCGAAATCCCAAGAGTTGCAAGATATTTTCAGTGATGAACCTTCCAAGATCGGGAATGCCAGAAGACATAACATCACTGAAATAATACAGTGTATCTTCAATTTGCACAACTGCATCTTCTATAGAGGCCATTGGCACAGAGGAATCTGCATTTCTGCTGAATAGAAGACAGACAGAAGGAATATGAATAGCTTTTCAAAATTTAACATAACTGCTAATCAATTTATGCCACAATCTTACCGTGCAGAATGCACAAACAACTTATCTAAGTCAATGCACTGCTTCTGAAAATGCTTGACCATGTCTGAGAAATAATCTGACAGCGGCTCATGCGAAACAAATCTGTTAACAGATTCATCTCCAACTGAAAGCAAAGAATTGTGTGATAAGCAACGGTAGAAATACAAGTTAAGAACATGCATAACGGACATACAATGTGCCATTGAGGCCTTACCAACCTACCATGATAGACATTAAGTGTCAAGGTACGTATAGCAACCCGGATCATGCTATCCTCATGAAATGCAAACTTTAAGGCCTCAACATAAAGGGGAAATGAAATGACCTCATCCTGCATATAATATAGAGAAAATTAGTAAACAAGTAATGTGATTCATATTCAATCTGTGTAGCTCAGCTAGTCCAAACTATAAAAAAATAGTTAACAATGTACTAAAACAACCAACAGATCCAAAGAACTTAATATCTTCACTCTTCAGAAATAGGTTGTGCTTGTTAATATCTTCAGAAATAAGCTGTGCTTGTTATTTGAAAATGTTTAGCCTTTAAAGTAATGAAATGCCTCTGCATGGGATTGCTAGCCACAATAACATGTCAACAAGGATCCTCAAACAATAATGATAAATCATATTTTTGCAGCTCAATTCGATGTGTCCTTCATTCAGTCTGAGAAGGCCTGTTTGCAATTGGAAGCTAATAATTTTCCATGAACTACTCCTACAACAACAACAACTAAGCCTTTGTCCCAAAAGTGTTGGGGTAGGCTAGGAAAGAAACCCAATCAAAGAGCAGAGAATAGAAATATAGTTTAGTGATCCAAACAAAAGAAGCAAGGAAACATGACACTTGAGTCTTTTGCCTGACCAGAAGTGAAGAAAAAGGAATTAGATGAGTACATTTTTTGTCTTCACAAGCAAAGAAATTGTATTCTTGTTCAGCTTCCCACTTATTGCCCTTCATAAAACAGGAATCAAGTAAGCCAATACATAATAATAGTCACGGGCCAGTGGGCCACAAAAACAAATGATGTATATAACAATTTAAGACAGGTATTACAAACCGTAAAAAGGATATGTAAAATGATAGTATCTCATCATTTTGAAAATCGAACGAGTAAGTTATCAAGAAGTTGATGTGCTCATTGCTGAAAATATAGTCTGCAGGAAACATAATCACTTGCAGATTATATCCTTGAACCACACAACATTGCAACCATAGGATAGATACTGCAGTATTGATTAACTTACAAATTGAATGTTCATTTCTTAAATTTTGGATCATGATACTCATTGTCTGTAGCAACTGTAGTGACACTCTTGACAGCTTAGAAATCCTCAAAATACGGGCAAATTCGCCCATGATCTGTTTCTCCATGAAAAATCTGAAAGAGATATCAATTAGATAAATAGGTAAAAGGATAGGTTTCTACAATAACAGCCTGTTTAATCTTACTCGAAAAATGATGGATCATGCTGGTCGCCATATATCATTAATTCTGCAATTGATCTCAACGCTTCAACCACAAAATCCTTCAATAAAAAAATCAGATCTAATGGGTCAACTCAAAAATCTCACTAAAATTCTGAAAATAATCAGGATAACCAGCTACTTCTACCTTATTAGATTCATAAACAACATGAATCTTCTCTAGCTGATCTGTTAGATACCTGCAACAAGGCACCTGTCTTAGCACAAAATATGAAAAGAGAATAATAAAACTCTTCTGTATAACATGAATACAGAGCTAAGATGAAATAACTTATGTGTTTAAACTTTAGACTAGTATTACTGACCAAATGTGCATTATAGCTTATGCACTTCTTATTTGTTTAATTGCTGGTATGGAACATTTCATCAGTTTATTCCGACATAGTTCTCAATTTCTTATAATGTAGACAAACCAACCAAAACAAATTCAGAATAGTAACAAAAAGAGGAACTTTATTATTACTAATCCTCTTATCTCTAACCTCTCAGCAGTTTTATATTTGATCTCCTTGAGTTTCCCTACTAATTTTGTTAATGGCAAATGCAAATAGTAATGGTGGATGAAAAGATTATTATCCTCAAAGGAAAAAGTGGAAAAATACAATCTTTTAAAGCCATTGCACATTATATCATGCCATCAGTGAATCAAAAGGACATGTAGCCTCCACTTTCTGTAATCTACATGACATCACCTGGATAACTTGGAAGGGTTTACTTGACTCTTCCTTCATCAACAGCCACAACTACCAGTGCTGCTATTGCAATAATAGAGGCATCGCCCAACCAGTGTCTTAGCATTAAACCAAGCTATTTGCTAATATAATAGCTACTCTAAAGTACCGAGAGAACATTGCTAAAAGAATTGCGCAAACATGAATGACTAATTAGCACGAAATTAAGAAGCAATTAGCTCTCAAGTGCCCTCCCGTTTCTTCCAACACGAGATTTTACATAAGCAGGATGAATCGTGCACTGATTCCGGCCGCACGGTGGCGCAGATCTGCGCACCGCGGCCTCCGAAGACCTAAGGAGAGGGTAAAGGGGAGAGGGAGGGAGTGGAGGCGGCACGCACCGGAGCTCTTCGAGGGAGAAGCGGTTCCTCGCGCGCCAGAACAGCCACATGGCCGCGAATCCGCGGCGCCCGGCGGCGTCGGCGTGGGGGTCGAACTCGCAGGCGCACGAAGGCAGCGCAGCCGGGGCGCGGCGAGGATCTCTCACCCTGCGCGGCCCACGGTGCCGCCGCGGCCGCAGGAGGGGGGGCGCATCGCATCCGCGGGCGGCGGCGATCGCCGTCGGTCGGTGGGGGATCGAGAGGGGGCTCGCTTTCGCTTCTCCTTTCTTTCTTTTCTTCGTCTTCCGTTGTTGGGTTTTCGCTGTCTTTTTCGGTTGCCTTGTTTGGCTGTCGCGCTGGCCGCGGCTGTGCTACTGCTGGGTGCTTTACGTACTCCCGCGGTCCCGCCTCCGCCCGAGGAACGCAACAGGTGGGTGGTGAACTGGTGATTGCGTTCTCCTTCACCGGCTTGTTCGAGTAGTTTATCGTGTTGGGTGCTATTTTATATTTTTAAACTATTTTACTATCTTAATTCATCTGAGAACATTATATAAGAAAACTTTTTATCTCCTTTGAAATTTATTAGTCGTTTCTTACACGATATTGTCGCTCCGAAATAACTACATGAAAAAAGTTTACGGCTTTTGATGCAAAACAAAGGGTGAGGATTAAACCAATCTTTGTATTTATAGTTTTAAGGGTGTTAATACTATCTAATTTACATGGAGAATATTTAACACGTGATTGGTGATATTTATGCCCAAACTAACTGTTTTATCAATGATGTTTCACCCTAAATACGCATGATGTGCTCAACTAAATAATTATGTGCGTATCCAACATCATCATTGTCATCCATGAACTGGTACATTCTTGCAAGCTGAAGATTAGGACCGGACTTAATTGTCTTATGCTGCTAATGCGGGCGGGCTAGGCATGGTTCTCATAATTTGGTCTCATGGAGAGAGCACTTGATATTCCGGAAAAAAAAAAGCGATTATTTGTTGTCTTATGCTGCTAATTGAGGCCAGAATTCAGAATCAAAAGCAGAATAAAAAACAAACAGTCTGATTCTAGGAATCGATTCTCACAATCTAGCCCACCTATATACACTAGAATCAAAATCCACTTTATATGTACTTTTTGATTCTGGTTTTTAGGAATCAACTTTTCTATAACCACAATCCAGAATCAACTTCTCGATAATTCAAAGCAAAAACAAACAGACCCTTAACCTACATCTAATCACGTGTGCCTCGCTTGCCTCCAAAACACGCGCTGCTGCTTATTGATACTGCATTTGCACCTCCACGCCATGTGTGCTCCTACCTGTCGTTGCTGCCGCCGCTTCCGAGGCTGCTGCATGGTGGTGCTGCTGCTTGCTGTTGCCGTGTTTGCTTGCTGTTGTTGTTGCTAATTTGCTATGGCTAAGGAAGAAGGGCAGGGAAGAAAGAGAAGGGAAGTGTAGTTCCTAGTGGCTCTGATCTTGTTCTACTACCACGACAGGGGAAGAGCCGAAGGGGCTGTGGCAAAGCAGAGTTAGGGCAGAGGAGAAGGAAAGGAACGGCTTCGCGAACTGGCCATTTTGTCATCTGATTTCTAGGGTAACGACTTAAGACCCTCTCTGCCATATTAGATCATAAAAATCTATTGGATAGATTGAAGGTATGGCCTTCTGAAGTTTTCTATTCCGCAGATCGTCACCACTCGGGTGTGTCGCGGTTTTGGATAGTTTAGACCCTAAAAATGATCAAATTAGGTCTTTATAATTACTAGAGATTTGTAAATAATTTTTATTATTTTTCAATGGAGTAATTAAAGCATTTAATATGGCTCGACAGATCAAAAGACATGGGATTTGTAAGCTCGTTGTCTCGTGAACCATCGCGATTGAGTAGTGAAACAACCTAGGAAATTAAATCATGCAAAAGAGATCATCAACGAAATTAATATCGCATATAACTAAAACATGCAACAAAGACTGATTATCATTTTCATTCGTTAACAAATGTCATACAATTTTGTAAATCACAATGTACATGAATATCAAACTACATCAAAATGAGAAATTTACAAGAATGTTCGCATGACCTAATAAACTAAGCTTCTAGTGACCTTCGGCTTCCAATCCCTAAAAATTGTTAGTCATTCATATGTACATAATTGAAAAGCAAATAAAGTAAAACCTAAAATATTAAAAAGGAGTTGCCGTTAGACCCGAATGTGTTGGTATCGCTCATCAGCATACCAGACTATCCGATGCTAGTCGGCACCTCTCGCTAGTTAAGGTTTTATCATCCAGCAGATACAAACCTGTTCTCGACCTAGTAATCGTAGCAATGCAGGAATAGTGCCAAAATATCACGGGGTAAAAAGATAAAAATCCACATGTAAGAAGGTAAAGAGGGCTCGGTTGAAATGGGAGGCCAGTCAGGACACAGGACCACCTCCCCATTCCATCCATTTTTCCACACACACTGAGGTGGGCGTCGTGCCGGGCCGGCACGGCACGGGCCCATCGTGCTTCGGGCCGGAACCGTGTCGGGCCACGCCAGCCCGCCGTGCCAGCCCGGCTCGCCTTCGGCGAGCCCAAGCACGGTCCATTTACGCTTCGTGCCTACTTCGTGCCGTGCTGGCCCAGGCCCGGTCCATTTACACTATTGCGACGAGAGGAAATGACCCAAATTTGCTTGTAGTAGCGTGCGTACGCGATGCTACGGTGCAGCGAATGTATAGCCACCTTGATTAAAGAAATATGCAAATCTACAATCGAGCAACACGCATGGACAGAGATCCTTGGCAGTCACAATAGTGACTGCCAAGTCTGCAGTTACTGGGCATCCAACCGTTGGATCGAGCGAATCGACGGTTCGAATTAATAAAACGGTTTTGCTACAGTATTGTTTGCTACGGTATTTTTGCTACAGTAGCTGCATAGGACCTTTGTCCCCCACGCGCTCGCTTAGATCATCCAATATAAAGTGGGGCCATGCATTGTGCCAATTAATTAAATCATTATTACCGAACACGCATTCGTTCTCTTGTGTATCTCTGAAGAAATTAGCAAAGTAAGTAAATAAATGACAAGAAAAAATGTGCACGCAAAGCAATGACTAAATGAAAGCATGCGAAAGAAACATCCTGTGTGGATATCAGTATTGCTAGCAATGGACACAAATATTAGGGGAAAAGAAGTAAATTTTATTAAATCTTGAACATGTATAGAGTTACTGCCTCGTTAAAAACCTTACACCCCGGTGTGGGGTACCCCCGGTAAGGAAAAGAGTACAGTAACTACGTTTATATACATAGACTACCCGAGGCTGAGATTGTCAAAGTCGGCTACCGCGTTCGTGATCTCCTGATCCTCTGGCTGATGTTGTGTCCTCTAATCTGCACGCTCCCAGTCTTTGAGGCATGTAATTGCCTCAACCATCTTAGGTGTGAGAGACGACCTCCTTGGATCAAGTATCCTCCCCACCAAACTGAAAGTGGATTCCGACGAGACAGTGGACATCGGAACCGTAAGTACATCCCGTGCGAAATGGGATAGCACGGGATAAATACGTTGGTTATTCTTCCACCACAAAAGCAAATTAAGTTGATTTTCCTCGTCCATGTCAACCTCGGACTCCATGAAAGGCGTGTCGAGGTAGTGGTTGATCTCTACCCGTGGATTCCATTGCGGCCTGCTCGGCGTTTCGGAAGATGAACCAGCCGATTTGCCTTTCAGCTTCTTCTACATGTTTGAAGCGATCTAACCGCCTCGTGCTTGTTACGTTGTTGAGGTAGATCTTCGTGCTTCACTTCTGGTGCTTCATTTGGTTATTGCTTAGTTGGTATTTAGTGGTTAAAAGAGAGGTAATATTGTTGCTGAAATTTATATTTAAAATGTTTAAAAGTTAGCAAAAAAGTATGATGGAGTGATATTCAAAACAGGTGAAGTGCCGAGGTGTTACAAGATGTGTACAAGAGACCTTAACCTTCATCCACGATCATGTTGGGTACATGCTCCTAAGTTTATAAGCATTCCATGGCCGAAAAAATAATACCAATCTCTAATCCTGGAAGACTTCTCGCAAGGGGAGCGTGTCCACGCGTCCAGGCGAGCCGCGAGCCGAGCCGAAAAATATTTACGGATGGGTCCTTTTTTTTTTACGGATAGGTCCTTTTCAAGGAAAAAAAATTACAAACTGGTCCTTGTCCGGAAAAAAAATAACAAACAGGTCCTCCTTCCAAAAAAAAGAATATATATTACGCTTTGGTCCTTTATGCATTTTTGAGGCTTGCGCTCGGGTCCTTTTCCATAAAATAAAAATTACGACTAGGTCCTTTTACGTTACGAATAGGTCCTTTTTTAAAAAAAATATATATATCACACTTTGGTCCTTTATGCATTTTTGAGGCTTGCGCTCGGGTCCTTTTCCATAAAATAAAAATTACGACTAGGTCCTTTTACGTTACGAATAGGTCCTTTTTTAAAAAAATTATATATATCACACTTTGGTCCTTTATGCGCTTTTAATTCTTCCGCTCGGGTCCTTTTCCGCACAACCAAAATTACGTCTAGGTCCTTTTTCGCAGCCACAAAGCCGTTCGGATCCTTCTTCACAAAAAAAAAACATACATTTTTTTCGCGTTTTCTTTACCATTATGTTTAGGCCTTTTTCCGAAAAAAACTCACTTTCTCGTAGAAAAAGCATGCATGCGTGGCACGCCGCGAAAAAATTCCTAGTTGCTTCAATACAGACTACATTTAACCAAGAAAGAAGAAGGGCAATTATGCCAACTTGCTAGATTGATCATCTTATCAATGCCAAATTTGTACTTGAATTAGGTGCTTCTCACAACATGAGAAGCAAAAGGGTATCAAAATGACTAGTTTACGGTCGCCCTCAGCCAACTTGATGTGCGCTCACCATCCAGACACGGCCACGTGCCTCTTTCTCGATCTCCTTGTCACGATTAATCGCGTGAGCCGCGTATCTTTTCGTCTCGTCTGAACATTAACGAACATCATTAACAACAAGCAACTTATCTCTTCATCTCTTTTGAACCTGATACCTTTTCGCTTTTTTTTTCAAACCATCAAACAAGTGTGAACGAATTTTTTTGCTTTTTTAATCAAATTTGAAAGTTTTGTAATTTAATTTTTTTAGAATCGAAACTTTTCGATCTAAAATTTTTCGAGTTGAAACTTTCTAATTTGAAAATTATCGATTTAAATTTTTTGAGTTGAAACCTTATTATTTGATTTTTTTTTGGAGTTGAATTTTAAATCGAAACTTTTCGAACCAATTTTTTTTTAATCGAAAATTTTTGAACCGAAATCTTTTGAATTGAAGTTATCTAAGTTGACACTTTTCAATTTTAAACTTTTCGAGTTGAAACTTTCTAATTTGAAATTTTTCGATTTAAAACCTTTTGTGTTGAAACTTTCCGAGTTGAAACCTTTTCCATTTGAACCTTTTTGAGTTAAAAATTTTCGAGTTGAAACTTTCTAATCTAAAACCTTTTCAAGTTGAAACTTTCTAATTTGAAAATTTTGAGCACTACATGTCATAGATTATCTTCACTTAGCTGCACACCATTTCTTTGGGAAGGGGAAGTGGTATTT
This sequence comes from Otatea glauca, assembly GCA_036346275.1. NCBI lineage: Eukaryota > Viridiplantae > Streptophyta > Magnoliopsida > Poales > Poaceae > Otatea > Otatea glauca. The sequence goes on along the minus strand of CM070717.1, from coordinate 17,319,297 downwards.
AGAGCTCGAGGGGGAAGCAGGCCGGCATGTGGGAAAGGGAAGTGGACTCGCGTGGAATGGCTACACGTGGCGCTGCAACAATAAAAATGGATCATCCGTACGTTTAGGACTTGGAAGGCCGGCCGCAAAATAGAGGCTCCCAAAAGGTATTGCACGTCTCTTCTTATTGACCGATAAATAGCTGGATTTTAATTCAACTACTAGCCAACTAGTATAGTGCTTGTGCTAACGCTACGACGACAGTACATCCGCTTATCAATTAAATGAGAAGATAAGTATGAATACAACACTTAATAATAAAAGAGAAATTTAGAATTTTAAATGAATTTAGAAAGAAAAACAAAACTAAATAGAGGTCGAATAGGCGAAAACGGGCTCCCAAAAGATTTTAAATCAAGAAAGAGAAAGAAAAAAGAATTTTCTGATCTTAGATTATTTTTTTTGCAGCTTCCACAGAGAGCACAGCGTGCTCTCTGGCTTGGCTTGGCAAGAGGAAGGAAGGCCGGGGTGGCCGCACGGTCATGATGGGTCAAGATCGCGCGGCGAGATCGGCGCACCGACGCTGTGAGGAGGAGTCACGGTTGCGGTGAATTTCGTCGGGAAAGATGACGGTGATGGCTTGGGTTACCTCCAAAATCCGGCGATCCTTACAAGAGGGAGCACTTGGGGATTTACGCAATGCGATGGGGGTGGAGAAGAGCTCGCTGGCTTTTATAGCACCGAAACAAGCATATTTATGGAAACCATAATTTAGGGGTGGAGAAGAGCTCGCTGGCTTTTATAGCACCGAAACAAGCATATTTATGGAAACCATAATTTAGGATCAAATCAAATTGGGAGAAAATTTTGGCAATAGAGCACGAAATTTGGGGAATTAACACCATAGATGGAAAGAGGAGATTTGGTGCGGGATTGATGGAGCTTTGGAGCTTCTTTCTTGCTTTAATGGAGGAGGAAAGAGAAGAAGCTTCTGCAGTGCAATGCAGACTAAAAGAAGCTACAGGTGAGTTGCCTTCATTTTTTTTAAATATAGAAGGATTTTTGAAAAGGAAGCACATTAGGTTAAAAAATTCTAGAAAAATTATCAAAAAAACTTTCGATTATTTTGTACTTAATAAAATTATTTTCAAAATAAATAAATTATAAATTATTTTGTACTTAATAAAATTATCTTTGTTTCCTTTTCCTTGATTCCAGGACGTTTGTTTCCTTTTCCTTGTTGATGCTGGAGATGAGGGAAGGTTTGTTGTGGATCACAGGGATGATTTTGGAAAAATATGAAAAAATAAATCTGCGCTTCGCCACTACCGGTTCCGCGAGAAAAATTAAAAAAATTAAGCAAAGACTCACGACAGTTGGTTCCTTAGATAAAAATGAAAACAAAAATTCAGCGCTCTCAGTAATCAAATTAGGCTCTATGGGGCTAGATCCGTAAAAAAGTCTCGAGAAGGGTCATATTCGGAAACAAATACGATCACAATGCCAGGACAATAAAAAATTCAAGTCTTATTTCCTTGCATGCGAATCCTCCATGTTTATTTCTTTTTTGATTCACCCTCTTACAAATATGTAGTACGTACAATTTTGGCCAGTAAAAAATTCAAATCTGGTTTTCTTGCATGCGGATCCTCCTTATTTATTTCCTTGTTTGATTCGCTCTCCTTCCAAATATGTAGGTGGGGGAGGTCTGTTGTGGACCACAAGGATGATTAGACACACTAAATAATGACCATCGGATGTGGGTGAGTAAAACTGAGAAAAGATCTGAGACGTTCATTTTGATGAATGCAAGTTTCTGGGGACGTTTTGCTGGGTGCACGAATATTAGGCCATCTCTAATGAGGTGCATTATTTAGGGTGGACGTAGAAAAATTTGCTTAGGTATATAAAGGGGTATAGATGAAAAGAGCTTGATATGAATTCCTTTTCGAGGCAGCATTTGCGATGTATATCGATTTTGAGCCCAATATCAACCATTTACGTGGCCCATGTACGGTCGAGATATTCCGTCAAAGAAATCTACAATCGAGATATTCCATTTGGACTACGACAACAGAGTTGATTCCGGAACAGAATTGACAGGATGCCGCCGACCGTAGTTTCCAGTTTTCCACGGTTCCACTTCCCACCCATGCCTTGCCTTCTTCACCGTCACCTCACCACGGCCGAGCCGAGAACGTGCTACGCTACGCTCCCGAAATCCCAAACCGTTATAATTCTCCTCCCCCTTCTTCTATCCCTTCCCCTCGAATGGAAGCGGCGCCCCGCCAGCGGCAGCGGCAGCAGCACCACAGGCGACGCCGGCATCCTTAAATGCGCCGCCCCCTCGCCGCCGCCGCCGCCCTCCGCCTCCTCCCCTCCTCCTCCCCTCCCCGCCTCCCCTCGCTCTCCCCTCTCCACCACCTCCTCCTCCTCTCCCGCCGCGAGGACAGCCACCCATCGCCTACGCCTCCTCCCTTCTCGCCGCGCCCGCTCCTCACCTCCGCCTCCGGCGCCGCCGGCCTCCTCGGCCTCCGCGGGTGGCGGACGCTCCCCCCAGCAGCGTCGCCGCCCCGGGGCACCGTCGCCGACGTGCCTCCCGTCCGGCTCACCCTCTCCCGCAGTAAGACGAGTGCCCCTTTTCCTTCCTCTATGCCCTTGATTTGCGGTTTGTTAGGTGCCTTACGTGCTATGTTGGTGTGGTTGTGATGGTGGTGCAGGTTATTCTCTGCGTGTCGCTAAGGGCAAGAAGAAGGCGCATTTCGATGATGAGCACAGGTGAATTGGATGGCCCTTTTCTTTGTTCTCTTAAGTTAGAACATTGCGTATCCAATGAGGGGAAGAAGGTTATGAAATATATGCTACTGTGTTACGATGGAACAGAAATGCTATCGCCTCTATGTTGTGATAGGACAGAAATGTTATTCCTCCTACAAAATGAGGAGAAGAGTAATGGAGGGAGTGGAAGGTATGAGATTATGTAAGCTTGAGAGGAAAAGATTGTGGAATATTTACCTGTTCTTTCTTTTGAAGGGCAAAATAAAGTTTTTCCTTCAATCAAATGAGGAAAAAGGTCCACTTCGAATTATTTTTCTGGTCATATGACTTATGGTGCTCTCAGATAAATACTTGCTGCGCAGATCCCTTTTATTTTATCTCAGTGTAATAAATAGATGCAATTAAAGGGTATTGGGTATTACTGTATCAGTTATGCAAAGTTTGCATTGGCAATTTATGTGCAAAATAGTCATCATTGATTCATCATTATATGTTTCGATTATTTGCAAGGTTTTCTATTGATGTATGTTCCGTTTCATGTAACTTCTAATGGAATGATCTCAGCCATCGAGCGGTTAACACAGCACTTTGGTGTAATTTCCTTGTCTTCTCGCTGAAGTTTGGTGTGTGGCTTTCGACTTCTAGTCATGTTATGCTAGCTGAGCTAGTGCATTCAGTTGCAGACTTTGCTAACCAGGTAATTTATACTTTGCTATTAGCCTATTACAGTTGATGTTTCTACTTTTCCTGTCTATTTCATGACCTGGAATAAAGATTCATATCCAAGGGATAACTGTTTATCAAACTTCAGGCTCTTCTTGCATATGGTTTGAGCAGCTCAAGACGTGCTCCAGATGCTCTACACCCGTATGTATAACTCGTCTATGTGTAATGCATGCTTTGTCAGCAAACAAGTGACCATTTTCCTGTACTTAACTTGGTTTGTAAATTTAGTCCCTCTTTTTTATGGAAATTTCAGTCTTCTCTTCGAAGTAAAATGTCTTTGAACTAAACTATTGAAGATAAGGAAGAATCCTGGTTTATGGTTATGATGCCATTAAATACTATTCACTAGAGAACCAGTGATAAGACTATTTCAGATATGCCATAAACTGAAACGGTGCCCTATTTCTTCAAACCGTTAATCCAAGCTTAATCTCTTTTGCAGCTATGGTTATTCAAAAGAAAGATTTGTATGGTCCTTGATATCTGCAGTCGGAATATTTTGCTTGGGTTCAGGTGCTACCATTGTGCATGGAGTTCAGAATTTATGGAATTCTCAAGTATGATGCCAATGTATCATTTGATGCACCAGAAGTTTTTATACATGTGTTCCATTTTATTACCGAGTTTTATAGATACTTTATTTGACAGCCTCCAGAGAACACTCACTATGCTGCATTAGTGATTGGTGGGTCGTTCCTAATTGAAGGTGCTATTCGCTTACTACTTGTTTTCCTTATTTATTTTTCGTTATACTTGAGTAATCCTGTTGTCTCTTAGGTGCTTCGCTTCTTGTTGCTATAAAGGCAGTTAAGAAAGGTGCAGCGGCAGAAGGAATGAGTATCTGGGAGTACATTTGGCGTGGTCATGATCCAACTTCCGTTGCTGTTATGACTGAAGTGAGTAACATGTTCTAGACTACCTTAACACATTCTTTTACGCAGTTCGATCACTTCATGCTACTAAACCTTACCATTCTTAACAATTACTTTAGTTACACGGAATTGTCATCTGGTACTGTCATGTTAATCCGATTTCTTGTTCATTTACCACTTATTACCTATTTCTTTACTTCCTTGATTTCCTTCTCATATCCCAGTATTGTCCTACAGGATAGTGCTGCTGTTACAGGCCTTGCTATTGCTGCAGCATCTTTGGTGGCTGTTCAAATGACAGGAAATGCTATGTATGATCCAATTGGTTCCATCATTGTTGGCAACTTACTGGGAATGGTATGCTAACTCATGTTGGTTCATATTCTTATAGTGTTGTTAGCTCATTTTTATTCTGTTGCTACGAATGACTAACCGATTTAAATGAAAAAGTCACTGTTTTGTGGTCCGCGCTTGAATTTTAAGCTACTTTGATGTTGGCAATCACATCACCTTGATCAATTGTGCTAAATTTTCCTTACAAAATCTCACGAGAAACTGAAACAAATTGAATGAATATTGAATAGTTCTCATGTTTTCTTAGTGAAGCAAATGCTACATATTCAACCATGTGTACCATCTCTGCTCAATTATTTGCCTTACTGAATTTTCTTTTGTTATCTCATATATGAATGCATCTTGGTCTGATGCAAGATCTGTAGCAATTTCTCATCTCTTCATTATTAAATAATCTATTAGACTCTTGTCTTTTCCAGTTTTTCTACCATTTTTTTCTTTTTAAAGTTCTTTATTGCTAATTATTTTTTCTGTTGCACTTCATGTTTCTGCTTCGTACGCATCCTGATCTATGTATTATAGTCCATCCAATTATTCCAGAAATTGGAAGATGTTGCTTTTGTTCCTCTTTATGCCAGATAACAAATTATTTTAGCTGTTATAACAGACAAGCAACATGTACCACCTCTTGAAGTGGCATGTTGCATGGAGTGCGTTTTGTACAGTATTTGGATAACTAGATGTTAGCAGTTGTGAAGCTCCAAGACCAAAAGTTTCATAGCTGCCACAGTAGTGATTTGTTTCTTGATGTATATTTCATTGAGTCTGAATTATGTTTTATTTAACTAGTATCTTGTAAAAGTTGCATACTTCTTTCTTTAGTTGTTGGTTTTATTCATTTTTTGTAGCATTTGGCATCACATATCATGCATTGTGATCATGCTAAAATTGCGGATGCTATCCATCCTTTAATCTGTTTCTAATGCTGCAAGAAAATGTACACTAACACATTTGTACATTATTGTATATTTGGACTGTAGATGGTCTGTTAGTTATCACTTTTAATAGTCGATACTATCAGGCACCACTTGCTATTTATTTCCTGTGAATAGTAACCATACCAAACTTATGCCTAAGTTTATCTTGAAAGTAACCCATGGGACGGTTGTTAGGCAGGCATGGTTATCACGGCGTCGTCTAGGCATCCCGGTGGCCGGAGGGGAATGCCATGACCCGGCGCCTCGACTAGAGATCGTTAGGCGACCGCCTAGACGTCAAGGCGTCATGGCGGCGCGACTAGGCGTCCAGACCAGGCGTCGAGGCGGCCGAAAGGTCCGGAGGCTGGGTAATAACAGAGTAAAGGAGTCACGGGATAAAGGGACGGGAGACCTAACCCTAGCGCGTGGAGATAAGAGGAAAAGGGAGCTTCGTCGCCTCCATCGGCCGGCGGCTCTTAGCTCCGGTAAAATCCCCAATCCCGATCTAGCTCCCATTGCTTTGCCCCTTCCACGCTCAGTCTTTGCCGCGCCGCCGCTCCTCGCTTGCTGTGCTCGCCGCCATCGCCATCGTTGTTGCCTCCCACTGCTCTGCTCCCTCCCTTTGTTGCTATGCCGCCTGTGCTGATGTGCTCCCTTTGCTGCTGCTTCTGCCTGTGCTCCCTTTGTTGCTGGTTGATCAAGATCAAGTGCTCCAAGGGTCCAAGTGATAACCATGGGTGGCTGGGTAATAACAGAGCAAAGGAGTCACGGGATGAAGGGCTGGTTGATTTGTTGGCTGCTGTTTTTTGTTTGGTCGCCTAACTGTCGCCTAGGCGGGCACCTAGGCGTCCAGGCGCCCCAGAGGCGACTTGCCTCGCCGGGGTGCCGTGATAACCATGTAGGCGGGAACGTTTTACAGTTTTACGTACAACATTTAGTTCGAGGGGGTCTTTGGATCTTGAGTTCTGATAAAACCAGATTTGATTAAACTTGTTTGGTTAGATAACCTAACAGTCTGAAACCTCGTTTGGTTAGATAGCCTAACAGTCTCAAACCTTGTTTGGTTAGTATGGGATAAAACTAGGATGACAAAAATCGGTTCTGCGAGAACTTAAAATCACAAAATTTGTGAAAAACCACTCTTTCCTGTTTTAACAAAACTCAAAATAGAAACAGTAGAATGACTGAAAACCAGCTTTAACAAATCAATGTTTTCATTTAATGCTATCCAAAATGAATAATGACTTAAAAATTAAAATATATATTGCGAAACTTACAGAAAATTGTTTTCCGCAAAATCCATCAACAAAATTTGTGATCCAAACGACCGCTAAATGTTTTTGTTCTTGGTAATGTTCACACCTTTGATTGTTTGCTGAGATTTTTCTTCTCCATTTTGCTCATTCCTGTCCATGGCTTGTTCCAAAGCAAACTGCTCTATAATTGTGCTCTCTGTAGGTTGCTATTTTTCTCATTCAGAGGAACAGGCATGCTTTAATTGGCAGGGCCATTGATGATCATGACATGCAGCAAGTTCTTGAATTTCTGAAGTCTGATCCGGTAACTTGCTGATGACCTAATTTCAGAAAATGCTCAGAAGCTTTGTTGTGAAGCTGATTTTCTTGCATCTTGCAGGTTGTAGATGCTCTTTATGATTGCAAAAGTGAGGTGATTGGACCAGGATTCTTTAGATTCAAAGCAGAAATTGGTATAACCCTTACCATCTGCCATTCTCCAGCTTGCAATTATTCTAATTTTGTTGTCGCTTTCAGTTAGTACTTGTGACATCATGGCAGTTCTAGATTGACATGTTAGTTCCAATTGTACTCATTGGTCTCCCTTTCTGCTCTTTTCTTAACGATTTTTGGACCTAATCATCTCACAGATTTCAATGGAGTAGTCCTGGTGCAGAATTATTTGGAAAGGACTGGACGAGGAATACGGGCACAGCAGGTGCTTTTTTTGTTGAATAGTAGTGTTATTATAGTTGGTGGTCGCTGTGTTTTTGGTAGTAGTATTGCTCTGTTGCTAGTATAGTGAAGCAATTGCTAATTTATCTTCTTTATTTGTTTAAATTCTAGGTAGTTGTATTGCTATATTTCTAGTACAGTTAAATGGTGGCTAAATTGTCATCGGTCAGTCAGCGATTGATGTTTAGTTGCTTGTTCAATATGCTGATATTATTCTGGCACTTATCATTACACCAGAGTTGCGGAACTAATGTCTCTAATCCTAACTAGCCATGATAAAAAAATTACGAATTAGCTACATGTCCTTGTTTATAAAAACTAGTAAGGTGCCTGTGTGTTGCAACGGGGTTCCTAAAACATGGTGATATATATCATCTAACGTGGTACAATGGAGGATTAGATTCTATACCTCGACGTGCGGTGGATTTGGAGGTGTACCTCGAGGTCACGATGGAGTGGATGACTGCGTGGAGGTGTACACCATTGAGGAAGAACCCTGTCTTTGGTGCACACTGGAGCTGAGGGCATGAGCGGGTCGAAGTAGTACATGGCGTGGTGCACTAGCTTAGAGCACCTCGGCGATGGTGACTACCAAGTGGTGAACCTCAACATCGCGGTTGGAGCATCTCGAGGACGACAACTAGATCTGGGTTTCCTCGGCGGATCTGGAGTGGAACAGCCTTTCTACTGCACCTCAAGGGCGGCATCGCCGCCAATTTGGATCGAGGCCGCACCGATGCGCACAGAGAGGCCGGATTTGGTGTACCGGTGGGTGGAGCATTGACAGGCGGAGGTGGTACATGCACCGACGCTAGGGAGGAGGAAGATGGTGGTGGTGGAGTCAGGGATGGCCAGATCTGGCGGCGGTAGGGTTAGGGAGGGCTGGATCAGTTGTCGGTGGCAGCGGGGAAGGCCGGATCTGGGGCCGGATGACCTTGGCAATGCCAATGCAAGTCGCAGTAGATCTGATTTGCAGGTCGTTGGGCGTGGTGATGCGTCCTCTGTTGGCCGGTGTTAAGGAAGAATTGTCACGACCTCACCATCTAGGTCCACCGCACCGCCTAATCGGAACCCTCGTCGACTGTTGCAACGCATACTCCGTCACTGGAGTTGACGAAGAAGCTATTGCACCCGCTCTGCAGCTGCCGGATCGTGCGTGCTGGCTACGCCACCATCTGGATCGGGGCAAGAGAGAGAACGGGATAGACAGGGAGAGAGATGAGGACGTGTGAGAGGATAAGAGAACATGCATGTGCAAACCCTCATTTTTCTGTAAAATTGCGTGCAAACCCTCATTTTTCTGTAAAATTGCGTGCACTTCGCATATGAGATCTCAAATATCCTAAAAAACAAGGTGTAAAGGAAGGATTTATATCCAAAGTTTCATCATCCAACTAGGTTTGTATTACCAGCTGATATTTTGCACTGTTCATCACTTCCTTTTCACCCGTATAGACTTAGACTGAGAGGAGAGGAGAGGGTGCAATTTGCCACTTTCATTTTAAGATAATAGTATTCCAACAAATCAACGAACTAGGAATCACCTTTTTGTTTAAACGTCGATTTCTTCAACCATAGGATTATTCCATCGATAGCATTCTTAAATATTTCTCTGAACTTTTATTATTTCCTTTTTACAGTTCCGAGAGGCTGCAATGTGTAAGGATGATATGGAGTTACTAAGGATCATGGCTAACTATGGTATGCAATAAATGTTGCTCTAATCATGGATTTATTCTTGTTATCTTGGTCTGAAAGGCACTGCTTGTACAGGTGAGGATGTAGTCGAGGCTCTGGGATATGAAGTGGATCGGCTGGAGTCAGACATCCAGAAGATTGTTCCTGGTATTAAACATGTCGACATTGAGGCACACAACCCTGAAGGGCTTTCTGTTTAGAGCAACAGTTTTGTAGATTATGGATATACACCATTGATTGATCACACTTGCTGATCAATGGCAATCTGATCTTTTGCTATGATCTTTGGATATTTTTTTCCTCAGTGATTTTGCCATTGTTGCCCATGTAAGAATGAGATGCTTTGTCTGTTGAGAGCAGGAAAAAAGAGATGTAGCGGAAGGTATACGAGCTCGTGCCTGACAATGGATGCCGTAGCTTTTATTACAGATACATTTTTATATCAAACTTGAGTGAGAACTGAGAAACAAAGATAAACAAATTTCACAGTCGGTTCTTGTGACATTCCTAGTCATTTGAGTTGCCCATGAGATTTATGAGGCGCATAAAGTTTAGGCTCGTGGGGAATATATGTATAATTTCTGGTGGTGTTATTTCGAGGAACTGGTTTGTCTAGGATCTCCTGGTTCCGACTTCACAACTATTCTCTTTGTTTGATTTAGAGCAAAGCGCGCCGTGGGCCCTTGAACATATGAACAGCCAATTTAGCTTGTTAACTTACATAAGTGAGTTAATATAAGTCCGAGTTCTTTCATCTTTTTTAAATGATGTCAACTTTTTACCGTTTCTAAGGTGTGGCTCTGATTACTCTGTTTTATAACTTTATATTATAAATTCTATTACTATGAAAGTACTTTAACGATAAATCTAGTGATATAAATTTTTATAAACTCTACCTAGATCATTTTGACCAAAGGGATTCCAAAGCACCATTTAAAAAAGAATGGAGGGAAGCAATTAGAGATAACATGAAACCGATTTAAATTGCCGTCACATGAAATTCTTTGGGGATTTGTCACACTAATAATGAATGCCTGTCTTGCTCCACCATAATTTATGTACTTGGAGTTTCCTCAACGGCGGATGCGGCGATCGCCTTTATCAATGTCGGATGCGGCAACGGCCATGAGATATCGTGGGTGGAGCAGTGAGGCGTTAGAGCTGTTAAGGAACCTCGCTATCGAATAGTCCGGGGTTCCCGAACAGATTTGAATTGGAGAACAGAAAGAGAGAGACGTGTTTAGGGAGAGCAACAGCGGAAATTCTTTATTGCTAATGATTTCTTGTACATAGGGGGGACCCCCTCCTCCTTTTATAGCGCTCTCCTAGGGTTTAGGCTTAAGGGACCAGTATGAGTCTTCATGGGCCATTAGGGTTTCCCAACACTCCCCCTTGGCCCTTTGCCGCGAGATGATATGCCTCATTAAAACTTCAGAAAAACCCAGTGGGAAAAATACTTGGAGAAAGAGTACATAGCATACGCTTACTATGTTGCACGAATTGCCTCGTTAAAACCTTATGCAAGAAAACTTCATGAAAAACTCGCTAAGGAAAAAGAGTACAATTCTCCCAACTTCAATTGCTAATCTTCGAGATTTATGTTGGGTATTCATAATTCATGCTCGAGATTCATGTGGGAGTATGTGAAATATCTCCCCCTGAAATCTGCACTTCTCTAAGTCTCATCATCCCAATTCCTTTCACGCACCTTTCAAAGGTAGATCTTTGGGAGTGATTTAGTGAACAAATCTGCAAGATTTTCACATGACTTAGTATGCAATATCTTGATCTCGTTCATCTTATGCAATTCGTGAGCATAGAAGAACTTGGGGTTGATATGCTTCGTGAGATTGCTCTTCACATAACCCATCTGTGCTTAGGCAACACAAGCTGCATTATCTTCATAAATTATCGTGGGAGTTTGCTCAATGTTCAAGCCACATGACTTCTGGATGTGGTGAACCATTCTTCTGAGCCATGCACATTCACGAGATACTTCATACAAAGCAATAATTTCCGAGTGGTTTGTCGACGTCGAGACAAGAGTCTGTTTAGACAACTTCCAAGAAATTGCTGTTCATCCACATAGGAAGACATAGCCAGTTTGGGACTTGCCAGTATGCGGGTCTGATAAATACCCAGCATCTGCATAGCCAACCAAATTCAATTCATTGTTTCTTCTGAAAAACAGACCGAGGTCTTTACTTCCTTGGAGGTAACGGAAGATGTCTTTGATCCCTTTCCAATGCCTTTTGGTGGGTTCTGCACTGTACCGAGCTAGCAAATTCACGGCGAACGCAATGTCCAGCCTGGTGCTATTCACAAGGTACATGAGCGCTCCAACTGCACTCAGATATGGGAATTCTGCTCCCAGGACTTCCTCCCCCTCTTCTCTAGGTCTGTATGGGTCTAGGTCTGCTTGGAGTGACCTTCCGACCATTGGTGTCTTCGCAGGATATGCTTTTTCAAATCCAAACCTTTCCAACACTTTCTGTGTGTAGGTTGATTGATGTACCAAGATTCCTCCTTGGACATGTTCAAGATGCAAGCCTAAACAAAACTTGGTTTTACCCAAATCTTTCATTTCAAACTCAGACTTCAAGTATGAGCATGCCTCTTCAATTTCTTCATCCGTCCCAATGATGTTCAAGTCATCTACATAGACGGAGATTATACAGAATCCATTCGGGGATCACTGTATAAACACACATGGACAATCTTCGTTGTTTGTGTAGCCTTTCTTGCAGAGAAAATCACTCAAGCGATTGTACCACATTCTTCCTGACTGCTTCAGCCCATACAGTGATTTCCCCAATTTCACACTGCATGTGTTTCTATTTGCTCTGTCTTGGTTCGGGATAGGAATTCCTTCCTAGACTTTCATGTATATCTCGAATCCAAGTTTCCATACAAATATGCTGTGACAACATCCATTAGCTTCATTCTCAACTTCAAGTTGACTGCCATTGAGATCAAATATCTAAAGGTAATTCCTCCCATGACCGGAGAATAGGTTTCTTCATAATCAACTCCAGGACGTTGAGTGAAACCTTGAGCTACAAGCCTTGCTTTGTACCTTACAACTTCGTTGTTTTCATTCCTCTTCCGAACAAAGACCCATTTGTGACCTAAGGGGTTTATATGAGGAGGTGTGTGGCATACGGGCCCAAACACCTCTCTCTTGTTCAGAGAGACTAACTCTGCAGTGATTGCCTTTTTCCATTCTTCCCAATCTAGCCTTTTCTTGCACTTTGCTAGAGATGCAGGCTCGGGATCATGATCAATGATCGAGGCAATCTTCTTTGCAAAGTATGCATCAACGTTGGCTGTTGCTCTATTCAGGGATTCTCCTGTTATTACAAAATTTATGGCCATTTCTTCATGGGGTGCTTCATGCACTTCTACTTGCTCTTATTGCTATTCCCATTGCAGAGCAAGTTCCTTTAGCTTTTCATCGCCTATGTGTGCGCACACATTATTTCCGTCGGCTTCTGCAGTGGAAGGTTCAAGTCTGGAATTGCCTTTCCTGTTGGCTTCTTTCCAGTGCAAGGTCTCAACTGGCTCCCCTTCTTTCCTTGGGGCATTTTCGTGATTGGTTGTGGTAAGTCCTCTCGCCCGCTTTTCTCGGGCGCCTCCGGTACTTTGGGTTTGAGGAGCCGATTTTCTGTTCTTTTTCTTTGAGGCCTCAACAGGTTGAGGATACCTTCTATTTTCTTTGGTATTTCCACCCTCTCTGGTGCATTCCTTGCGGGTACATGCGACTTAACCACGCCCTTCAGATCACAAAAATGATCAGGCAGTTCATTTGCTAAATTCTGCAAATCAATTATCTTCTGGACTTCTTGATTTGCTTCATTAGTGCGGGGGTCATGTGCGGGGATCCCAGTGGAATGCCATATGATTTCCCAGTATTTTTCATCCAAAGGTTGATTTCCTCCCCCTAATGACGGGAAACGATCCTCGTCAAAAATGCAATCAGCGAATCGGGCTGTATGCAAGTCTCCAATCATGGGTTCCAAATACCTGATTATGGATGCACTCTCATAACCAACGTATATCCCAGACTTGCGAAGAGGGCCCATTGCAGTCCGCTGAGGGGGTGGTATAGGTACATATTGTTAGTGTTATGCCCTTGAGGCAATCATTTAGATGATTGTAACATGACTATGTTTATGAATAATAATATGATTATTGGTCCAATGAATGTATATCATTGTATTAATCAACAAGTATGTGACTTGCTTATGAAGCTCTTTACTTAATGATGTAATTCGATAAATATCTCTGATCGGATATCATCGTATAGGACAACGATGAATAGATCAGCACATGTAGTGATCGATGATCATGCTTCATAGATCATGGGATATGGAGATATCATCTATACATTGTGGACGCATGTTGAAGAACATGGGTTAGATAGACCCGCAATAAGACAACTGCGAGAATGTTTCATTCTTATGTGTCATCGTGTATCTCATACCTAGTAGATGTATGATCCTTAGACCGAGATTGTCATATTCCCTACATGTGTAATAGTTTTCCTTGGGGCTATCAAACACTACTTCCTAACCTGGATAGTTATAAAGGTAGCTTTCATGTTTACTATGAAACGTGCAGAGGAAGTAAGATCAAGATGGAATTTGCCACTCCAATGAAACAGAGATATATGACAAGGCCACTCGTGTGATATGATTAAGGAAGTGCATGGCCATGCCGTGATTGAGGAGTCAATCACAACTTATTAATATATCACGGATACGAGAGATGGATTGAATCATCAAAGGATGACATGCTTCTCGCCTTGAGATCAATCTTCATATACTAGGCAAAGGGATTATTACATGAGTACTTTTGATAGGTTCTGTCCGATTCGATCATAGTATGTTTGGGAGTTGGCATACTTTGCAAGAAGCCACTACCAACTATTGGATTGAAAAAGGAGTTTTTCGAATCCATGTTCAAAACGTACGTGAACCTGCAGGGTCACACACTTAATGGGCTGGGACGCATTAATTTGGATTGGATCCGTAATTAATGAACCTCATGGGCTTAGCACGCTGATGGGCCCTAGTTTAGGGTTTCATCTCGTGGCTATATAAGGAGGAGGAGGGAGGGTGCAGGGTGTGCTTTCCCACGGTTTAGGAGTGATTCACTTGAAACCCTAGCCTACTCCTCTCACTGCCCCTGCCGAGCGACCAGGTGCTTGCACACCAACGCACGGCGTTCCATCTCTGGACGTGTGGACTACTGCGGTGACGCTGCTGCGACTGCGGCGTGGGAGGACGATCCACGGCAAGGCGAGGACGATCCACTACATCGACGCAACAACTGCGGCGAGGACGATCCACTACATCGACGCGCGGAAGGATTCCGCAACTGCGCGTCTAGTGGTAATCTTATCTATGATCCCCTTCTTGCGAGTAGCTTTCTGGTTTCGCGGTAGGTTTTTTTTTTGTGCTAGCGTAGCATACCGCGTTCCTCTTCAGTGGTATCGGAGCCATCTCGTATAGTTTTGTGATCTGGATGTTGCACATATGATGTGTAAGGTTAGTAGATTGGATGTATTACATGTTCAAATGATTCATGTGATGAATTGGTGATTTGCACCATCGATGAGATCGATCGGTTTAGGGTTTGAGAAAGTGCAAACCGACTCAATCTTGATTTGGGTGAGTCCGTTCATGGTACGACGTTACCCTTACCGGTCGGGTTACCGCCATCAGGGTTTCTGAAACGTATCCATATGGGACCAAGCCAATCAGATTGAGTTGGATTGGGTCAATCTGGTTGATCCATGGTAAGCGCAAACAGATTCAATATTGATTTGGGTGAGTCCGTTCATGGTACGACGTTACCCTTACCGGTCGGGTTACCGCCATCAGGGTTTCTGAAACGTATCCATATGGGACCAAGCCAATCATATTAGATCGGATTGGGTCAATCTGGTTGATCCGTGGAAATTTTGAGGGCGTTTTCTAATGTCAGAAGACATGCCTCTAAAAAAATAATCTTTGTTCATCCCTATAGTTAAAATTTTTAAATCAAATTGTCCATCCAATTGTTGCACCTATCAAGAATTTAGATCGTTATTGATATGACTGCCAAAGTAGTATATCAATGGCTATCTCAATAGATGATAGGGATGTGTTGGACACATCACGCATAACAATGGTAGATTTAATCAAGCTATCAAAACGGTTTTGGGCTTGAGGACATAAGTGGTTGGGATTTGATTTCAGTAATGAAGGAACCTATACAAGACAAGTGGTGTCTAGGAAAACACACATGAGGCAGTTTCTTAATTGGCACCGAATACGGGAAGTGCTCCTCCTCATGTGAGCCCTTGGGGCGAGTTGACTGGCCATGAGTCAAGTTGATGGAGGCATTCATTACTTGTTTTCATACTCAACAAACAAGAGTTACATATGATGTAATTAGCAAAGGTGTTGCTTACCTATGTCATTAAATTTCTAGCAAGATGCCAAAGCTCACTAGTGTTTAATGAATATGGATCTTGAATACTCACTATGTGTCTATAAAAGGGACATAAAATAGAAGTGTCTTTAATTAAAAGTTTAATAAAAGTTTTACATAAACATAGTGCTTAGAATCTTTGCATGTTTTTGTTGTAGTTCAATGGCACCTTCTCCTACTCCTGCTACACCGGTTTTGCTTTGAGATTGGTTTTGGAAAGGAAAAACTGAATGGAACTAATTTTGTTGATTGGTATCGCAACTTTGAGAATTGTTCTCAAGCATGAAAAGGACTATGTTCTAGAGAATCCAATTCTGATGAACCAGTAAAATGCTTTTCGCAATTTGAAGGTTGAATATGAAAAGCATGTTAATGCTTCAGAGAGTCACCGTCTCATGCTAGTCACCATGGACTCGAGCTCCAAAAGCAACATGAGGACCGGATGCTTACAATATGATTGTAGGCTTGAAGGGCATGTTTGGGAATCAAGCAAGAGCTGAGAGGTATGGTATCTCAAAGCTTTTATTTGCTTGTAAGTCGGTCAAGGCGATCGGTCGATCCTCATGTGATCAAGATGATTGGTTACATTGGGAGATTGGAAAACTTGAGTTTCCCTTAGCCTCGGTTTGGCCACAGATGTTATTCTCCGCCTACGCCTCGAGCTTTGAGCCATTCATTATGAATTTTCATATGAATAGCATGGAGAAGAGCCTAACCGAGCTACATGGGATGCTCAAGGCTGAGGAAAGCATTAAGAAAAACCCAATCATGTGATGATGGTTCGAAAACAACCGCTTTCAAAAAGAGGAAGGCTAAGGTGGGGCACGGAAAGAGCAAGGGCAAGGGCAAGGGCAAGGGCAAGGCTCAAGATGAGATCGCAAGCCTCAAAACTAAGCTTCGAAGCTTAAAGTTGGCCCTCAACTGATACCCAATGCTTCTATTGCAAGAAATCGGGGCATTGGAAACGGAGTCGAAAAGTACAGCGGATAAGAAGAATGGAAATGTGGTTTCCACTTCGTATTAATGTTATAGAAATTAATCTTGCTATTTCTTCACTCACTCATGGGTATATGATACCGGTTCGGTTGCTCACATTTGCAATTCGTTGCGGTGATAAAGAGTAGAGACTTGGCAAAGGAGAAGTGGATCTTCGCGGGGGAATAAAGCAAGAGTTGTGGTCTTGCCGTTGGCACATACCCATTGCATTTGCCTTCGAGATTAGTTTTAGAACTTAATAATTATTATTTTGTTCCATCTTTGAGTAGAAACATTATTTCATCTTCTTGTTTGGAACATGAAGGTTATGATTTGAATAAAGAACTTTGTTTGTTCGATATTTTGAATGATATGTATTATGGTCGTTGCCCCATGGTGGATGGGTTGTACGCCCTGAACTCAAGAAAACACATCTATAATATTAATGTAAAAGGCATCGGCCTAATGATTTGAACCCTACCTTTTTGTGGCATTGTCGCTAGGTCATATAAATGAGAAGCGCATGAAGAAGCTCCATGGTTATGGACTTCTAACCTCATTTGATTTTGGATCATTTGAAACATGTGAATCTTGTTTACTTGGCAAGATGACAAAAGCCCCTTTCACAGGTTTTAGTGAGAGAGCAAGTGAATTATTGGCCCTAGTACATACAGATGTATGTGGACCAATGAGCTCGACTGCTAGGGGTGGGTTTCATGATTTTGTAACTTTTATCGATGACTTCAGAGATATGGATATATCTATTTAATGAGGCATAAATCTCAAACTTTGAAAGGTTCAAAGAGTTTGAACGAAGTACAAAATCAACTTGGCAAAATAATAAAACACATACGATCCGATCGTGGTGGCGAATACTTGAGCCAAGAGTTTGGTGATCATCTAAAGCAATGTGGAATCGTTCCGCAACTTACTCCGCCAGGAACGCCTCAATGGAATGGCGTGTCCGAACGACGAATCGAACTTTATTAGATATGGTTCGGTCAATGATCACCAAACAGATCTGCCATTATCCTTCGGGGTTTCGCTCTAGAGGCAATTGCGTTCACTTTGAATAGGGTCCCATCAAAATCCGTTGAGAAGACGCCATATGAGATATGGATCGGGAGAAGACCCATGTTGTCATTTCTCAAGATATGGGGATGTGAGGCTTATGTAAAACGCTTACAATCGATAAACTCGCACCTAAATCGGAAAAATGCTTTTTGTGGGGTATCCTAAAGAAACAAAAGGATATTACTTTTACAAAAGAAACGAGAACAAAGTTTTTGTTGCTCAAATGGTGTCTTTTGGAGAAAGAGTTTCTTTCAAAAGAAATCGAGGAGTGATGTGTATCTTGATGAAGTTCGAGAATCACATGAATATGTTCAAGCTACCATCGAACCTTCACAAGATGTACAAAGTGTTGTACAACCTGTGGAAGAGACTCCACCCCACGTAGGTCGGGAGGCCACGCCATGTACCTATAAGATATGGGAGTGACATATTATTGTTGGACAATGATGAGCCCACGACTTATGAAGAAGCAATGATGGACCCAAACTCCAAAAATGGCTTGAAGCCATGAGATCCAAATTCAATCCATGCATGACAATCAAGTTTGGAACTTGGTCGACTCTCCGATGGTGTAAAACCATTGAGTGCAAATGGATTTTCAAGAAAAGATAGACGTAGATGGAAATGTTCAGATCTATAAGGCACGGTTGGTGGCAAAGGGTTTCAAACAAGTTCAAGGAGTTGACTATGATGAAACTTTCTCACCGTAGCCATGCTCAAGTCTGTCTCGGATCATTTTAGCTATTCTTGCATATTTTGATTATGAAATATGGCGGATGGATGTCAAAACAGATTCCTTAATGGGAATCTTTCTGAGGATGTATACATGATACAACCTGAAGGTTTTGTTGATCCTAAATATGCTAAAAGGGTATGCAAGCTTCAAAGATCCATTTATGGGTTAAAGCAAGCATCTCGGAGTTGGAACATTCGTTTTGATGAAGTAGTCAAAGGTTTTGACTTTATCAAAAATGAAGAAGAGCCTTGTGTTTACAAGAAGGCTAGTGGGAGCGCACTTGTATTTCTGATTTTGTATGTGGATGACATATTATTGATCGGGAATGACATTCCTATGCTTGAAGATGTTAAGACTTCATTGAAAAGGAGTTTCTCAATGAAGGACTTGGGAGAAGCATGCTATATCTTGGGCATAAAAATCTATAGAGATAGATCAAAAAGGTTAATTGGATTAAGTCAGGAAACGTACATTGACAAGATATTGAAAAGGTTCAATATGCATGAATCCAAGAGGTTTCATGCCAATGTCACATGGCATCAGTCTCTGCAAGAATCAGTGTCCTTCGACATCTGATGAGCGAGATAGGATGAGCAAGATTCCATATGCTTCAGCTATTGGGTCTATTATGTATGCCATGATCTGTACACGCCCAGATGTCTCATATGCTCTAAGTGTCACGAGCAGATACCAAGCGGATCCTGGTGATGGCCATTGGATAGCCGTAAAAAATATCCTGAAGTACTTGAGAAGAACTAAGGGTATGTTCCTTGTTTTTGGAGGTGAGGAAGATCTGGTTGCAAAGGGTTACACCGATGCAAGCTTCCAAACTGACAAAGATGATTTTCGATCGCAATCCGGGTTTGTGTTTACACTTAATGGAGGAGCAGTAAGCTGGAAGAGTTCCAAGCAAAACACGGTTGCCGACTCTACGACAGAAGCGGAGTACATTGCGGCTTCGGAGGCCGCAAAGGAAGCTGTGTGGATTAAGAAGTTTATCACAGAGCTTGGTGTGGTCGCTAGTGCCTCTAGTCCAATGGACATCTATTGTGATAATAGTGGTGCCATTGCACAAGCAAAAGAGCCTAGATCACATCAGAAGTCTAAACACATACTCCGTCGCTTTCACCTTATTCGCGAGATTGTGGATAGAGGTGACGGAGAATATGCAAAGTACATACGGAAGCCAATGTGGCCGATCCGCTGACAAAGCCAACGCCACGACCTAAGCATGAGGCGCACACAAGGTCTATTGGTATTAGATACTTAATTGATTGACTCAAGTGCAAGTGAGAGATTGTTAGTGTTATGCCCTTGAGGCAATCATTTAGATGATTGTAACATGACTATGTTTATGAATAATAATATGATTATTGGTCCAATGAATGTATATCATTGTATTGATCAACAAGTATGTGACTTGCTTATGAAGCTCTTTACTTAATGATGTAATTCGATAAATATCTCGATCGGATATCATCGATAGGACAACGATGAATAGATCAAGACATGTAGTGATCGATGATCATGCTTCATAGATCATGGGATATGGAGATATCATCTATACATTGTGGACGCATGTTGAAGAACATGGGTTAGATAGACCCGCAATGAGACAACGCGAGAATGTTTCATTCTTATGTGTCATCGCAGTATCTCATACCTAGTAGATGTATGATCCTTAGACTCGAGATTGTCATATTCCTACATGTGTAATAGTTTTCCTTGGGGCTATCAAACACTACTTCCTAACCGGATAGTTATAAAGGTAGCTTTCATGTTTACTATGAAACGTGCAGAGGGAAGTAAGCAAATCAAGATGGAATTTGCCACTCCAATGAAACGGAGATATATGACAAGGCCACTCGTGTGATATGATTAAGGAAGTGCATGGCCATGCCGTGATTGAGGAGTCAATCACAACTTATTAATATATCACGGATACGAGAGATGGATTGAATCATCAAAGGATGACATGCTTCTCGCCTTGAGATCAATCTTCATATACTAGGCAAAGGGATTATTACATGAGTACTTTTGATAGGTTCTCATCCGATTTGATCATAGTATGTTTGGGAGTTGGCATACTTTGCAAGAAGCCACTACCAACTATTGGATTGAAAAGGAGTTTTTCAATCCATGTCCAAACGTACGTGAACTCCGCAGGTCACACACTTAATGGGCCGGGCGCATTAATTTGAATTGGATCCGTAATTAATGAACCTCGTGGGCTTAGCACGATGGGCCCTAGTTTAGGTTTCATCTCGTGTCTATATAAGGAGGGAGGAGGGAGGTGCAGGTGTGCTTTCCCACGGTTTAGGAGTGATTCACTCAAACCCTAGCCTACTCCTCTCACCGCCTCGCCGAGCGACTGTGTGCTTGCACACGACGCACGGCGTTCCATCTCTGGACGTGTGGACTACTGCGGTGACGCTGCTGCGACTGCGGCGTGGGAGGACGATCCACGGTAAGGCGAGGACGATCCACTACATCGACGCAACAACTGCGGCGAGGACGATCCACTACATCGACGCGCGAAGGATTCCGCAACTGCGCGTCTAGTGGTAATCTTATCTATGATCCCCTTCTTGCGAGTAGCTTTCTGGTTTCGCGGTAGGTTTTTTTTCGTGCTAGCGTAGCATACCGCGTTCCTCTTCACATATACCATACACCCAAATTTTCTAAGATGGGAGATCTTCGGGATGATCCTGTGCACAAGCTGCATAGGAGAATGGATGTTGTAGGCCGACGGTCTAAAATTGATAAGAGCTGCTGCGTGCAGGACTGCGTGTCCCCAACAAGTGTTGGGCAAGTTACAACTCTTCAAAAGCGGTCTGGTAATGAACTTAATCCTCTTTATTAGTGCTTCTGCTAGTCCATTTTGCGTATGGACGTGCGGTACGGAGTGCTCAACTGCTATCCCTGTTGCCGTGCAATAATCATCAAATGCCTTTGAAGTAAATTCTCCAGCATTGTCCATTCTAATGGACTTCACGCGATGATCAGGGAAAGAATTCTTAATTCTTATGATCTGCGAGATCAACTTTGCGAAAGCATGGTTTCTTGTTGACAACAAGCATACATGCGACCATTTCGAGGAAGCATCGATGAGCACCATAAAGTATCGAAACGGCCCTGACAGGGGCTGAATCGGACCGCAAATATCCCCCTGGATGCGTTCCAGGAATGCAGGGATTTCACTTTGCACTTTCATGACAGAAGGTCTAGTTATTAATTTCCCGGTGGCACATGCAGGCACACAAAATCTTCATGATTCGGGAAATTTTTAACATTAATGCCATGACCTTGTGAGTTGTTCACTATATTTCTCATCATTCTAAGACCAGATGACCTAATCTACCATGCCATAAGGAAAATAACTCGAGCTTCTAAAAATAGTCTTCAAGGAAGTATACACTTGGTGCATGAATATTCGTGTAGTACAACCTGATTCATATGAGGACATTTTTCTAATACCATTTTTCCACATACCGCGTGCTTCACAATGCACAAGTATTCTTTGCCATTTTCTTCATTGGTTTCTACGTGAAAACCATTGGCGCGATGTCTTTAAAGCTTAAGAGAGCGCGTTGATTCAGGTACAAAAGGGCTTCTTCAATTACCAAAGTTGTACCCATAGGCAATATAATAGTGGCTCTTCCTGAGCCGATTACATATGAGTCGCTTCCTGCGATCGTAGTAATCTTTCCAGCGTTCTTCGTGATCGACTGGAAATACTTAGACTCTCTTAAGATGGTATTTGTTGTGCCACTATCAACAATGCATATCTCTTCCATTTGGGCGCTACACGATTTCTAGATAAAAGAAATATAATTCTAATCAAACAGAGGAAAAAATAATTCAAATATTGCTTGCAAATTTGAAGAATACTGTAATAAAGAATAAATTGCGTATTTATTCATGAAAGAAGTATGCTCTTCTAGAGCTTATAATTCATTATTCAAAGAAAATGCTAACAACCATAATCTAAAAAAAAGATTCATGCATTTGAACGGAAGTACTAGGTTTGATCGTTCTGCTCGACGGTAGGTTTCACGCCCCGCGAGGACCCTAGACCAATCGCAAAGATGGAGCTTCTTGCCCCTAAGAACTATCTTCACGTCCGATGCCCAAGTGAGGTAGTTCTGACCGTGTGGGGCCAGTTCTTCAAACTCACGATTCACGATTCATGATTTCAAAATTCCGACATTAGATTACTGCGTGTAATCTAATAGAAAATGGTTGCAAAAAGCATAAATTGAACAAAATAAATTGCTATGCATTGCAGTATATAAAATAAAGCAATGAATTCAAAATTCATAAAGAATATTCATAAAACAGAGAAATAAAGCTGGAAAAATTAAAAACAGAGCCAGAAAAATCTTCTGGATTTTCTGGCAATTTTTTCAAAATTTTCTGCAATTTTTCCTCTCTTTTTTTTTCTCTTCTTTTTTTTTCTTCTTCTTCTTTTTTTTCTTCCTTTCTTTCTTGGGCCTATGGCCATTTAGGCCGCGCGCTTTCTCTTGGCCTGCTGGGCCGCGCCCCTGCACGTGGGCCTTAAAACCGGCGTTTAGGGTTCGCCACGCCGATGTCGCACCTCGCGCCGCCTCGCCACGCGCCACGCGCCTCGTGCGCCGTCCGCCCTCCTCGTGCCGCCTGCGCCGCCGCTTTTTCGCGCTCGCGCGCCGCTTGCCTTCTCCGTGAGGCGGTTCTTGTCGTGGCGTGCGGGGTCGAGACGGCGATGGCGTAAGTCGAACCGGGCGGGCGGTAGCCGCTTCGCGCGCCGCGTCCGAGGAAGAACGAGGCGGGCCGAGGCGCCGTCGCGAGGCACCGTGGTGGCGCGAGTGCGTCTTGAGCCATAGCGACGGCGCCGGGCGCGAACCGCCGAGGCAAAGAAGACCGGCCGAAGTCGCACGAGCGCGGCGGCGGTGGTAGCGCCACGAGCGCGGGCGACGGCACGGCGGCGCTTCGACGGCGAAGGCCGGGGCGACGACGCACGGCCGCGGCGTCGACGGCCGGCGGCCGGAGGGGCGTGATGCGAGCCGGGTCGGGTGGCGTTGCGCGGCGCAATGGAGCCCGAAGGTCGTGGCCGAGGAGCGGTTTCGTCGTCGGACCGATGGCGACGCCGCGGAGGCCGAGCTTGAGCGCGGCAATGGCGACGGCCGGCCGGCGACGGCGCTTGCGAGGCGATGGCGCGCGACGGGCCGAGTGCCGCCGCGCCGACGGTGACCCTTCGAGCGACGGCGGCGTGTCGCGGGCACGGAAGCCGAGGCGGCGGCGGCAGGCGCCCGGCCGTGCTACGGCGCGGCTAGTGGGAGAGCGCGGGGCGGCGGCGCCGGCGCGCCAACCGAGGCGGCGACGGCAGCGGCGCTTCATGCGTGGCGAGACGAGGCGTTGGTTCGGCGCGGCGACCGAGCGGCGGCGACCGGAGCGCCTCGGTCGGTGGCCGCCTTGGGGCGCCGTGCGTGGGTGGCGCGGTTGCGCGCGGCGCGCCGGCGGAGGCGAGGCGGCGTCGACCGCGGGCCGGCCGGGGCGGCGGCGCGATGCACTTCGTCGCGCGCCAAGAAGACGACGGCTGAAGCGATCGCGCGGCGCGCGGGGCGGGCGGCGGCGCAGCTTCATGCGCTGCCGCGGGCGCGCCATCGAGGGCGCACGCGATGGTCGGCGGAGGGGCGCCGCGTCGGGCGCACGAACGGCCGTGGGCGGACGGCGCCGACGGCATCGTCGCTGGCTCTTGGCGCGAAACCGAGGCGACGACGTTTTTCTTTTTTTTCTAGATGACGATGTATCGTTGTTGTCAGTAGCTTCGCTACGAGATGAAAAAGAGAAAACAGATGCGTAGGGTAGATGCATGCATAGAAACGATAAGCGCTTAGATTCGATTGCGAAATCCCACCTTTCTCACCTTTTTAATTCTGATCTCCGGTAGAGCTTCGTGCTGATAACGTGTTAAGGAACCTCGCTATCGAATAGTCCGGGGTTCCCGAACAGATCTGAATTGGAGAACAGAAAGAGAGAGAGACACGTGTTTAGGGAGAGCAACATCGAAAATTCTTTATTGCTAATGATTTCTTGTACATAGGGGGGACCCCCTCCTCCTTTTATAGCGCTCTCCTAGGGTTTAGGCTTAAGGGACCAGTATGGGCCTTCATGGGCCATTAGGGTTTCCCAACAAGAGCCAAGGTTGGGAGCCCGTGAGTTGAAGGCAGGCGCGGCGGTTACAGGTAAATCCTAGCCTCCCGAGTTCGAGCCAGTTTGAGTTGGTCCGAGTCTGAATTTAGGTTTAAGCTCAGCTTGGCCCAAACTCGAGTAGCCTCGAGCTCGCTTCGAATAAGCTCGGCAACAATCAATAATTCAACATGCACTAAATTTCAATAATAAGAAAAGCTGGCACTCAAGTAAATTTGGTAAGACTTAACATGCATAAATATTTAACAAGTGATCCTATAAGTTTATAGAGGCTCATGAGCTATTCAAGCTCGGCTCTTTGAAACTCGTGAGCTCGAGATCAAGCTCAAGCTAAGCTCGTTTGGAGGTCGAACCAAATTCGAATTGAGTCTAAAGCGAGCTAAGCTCGAGTAGCTCGTGAGTATCGAGATCTTTTTACAGCCTAGTTACAGGAGGCTAGGTGGAGCGAAACCTAGAATTTTTTGCTTTTGTGGCCCGATGTTTGTATTTTTTTTGTGAAAATAGCACTGTGTCGAACCGAATTTCAGAATTGGCCCCTATACAGTAAAATCAAGCAAACCCAAATTGCTGGAAATTTTTTATTGACTTCCTACTAACGGCGGTGGATATTTTCCCTTTTAATCCCAAATTCTGCGAATCGGCCATTGAAATTTTTTATTTTTCTCCCAATTCTGCAAGTGGGTTCACTGAAATTTTTGTTTTTTTATTCCGACGAATCCAATAACCCAGCCACAAGGCGTCAGCGAGGCACCGCGTGCTCACGGGGTGGGCCGGGCAGGCGTGGTCTGTCGCTGGTGGCGCTGTCGGGGGGGGTATTTCGGCACATTTTTGCTTGGTCTGGCCACACGATCAGCGAAAAAAGAGAAAAAGCTTAGCACGGGCGCACTGATCTATCTGGGAGCGTATAATTTTTTCTGCTATTACCCGTTCATCGCATAAAATAAAGAATTTTTTCGTTTTGTAGCCGCTTCGACAGAAAAAATTCGCGGCTCTCCCGTTCGTGTTTAGTGTTTGCGTTTTCGGTTGAATGCGTTGAGGATCATAACGATGCAAAAATTTTAGTGTTTACTTATCGGTTGAATGATCTATTTATTGTAACAAAAAATTACAGTAATAATTTATACCGATCTAAATGGAATTTTTATGAACAATGGACCACATTTGATCTTTCATATATGCATTACCATATTATGCGAAAATATTTAATTTACACAAATGCATCTAATTTCCACTAGTGAAATAATCCTAAGTATTATAGTCGACAACAACTCATGTTATGAATAGTTCCCACGAAGCATTTAAATTATTTGTTGAACATATATAAACACCGAAAGTTCAAATGATAAAATAAGCAATAGATTATATTATATTACAAGGGCATTACAATAGTGACAAAATTGCTTGACGAACTAACTAATGAAAGCACTGTTTGTCATGGTGGAACAAATGATCGTTCCGCCTATCTGGATACAGCCAGAATGATGTCCCACATTTTCTGCATATTACATGACCTGTGTAAATTTTGAGATTTGTACTCGGACACCGCTCAATCCCTACTATGAAAGAACTCCATGGGGATCCGCATTGCTTCCGGCTGTCGCCGAATGGGTGGCCTATGCCGTACGTCTCGGGTGTATAAGACAGAATTTTTTGGTCTTTTTTATGTGGATTTCTGCCCTCCCATATGGGCATGTCATCCCGATTCTCGTCGTCCCCTATGTTAATAGCACCCGGGTTCCCGGATGGTCTGCGTAACGCGTTAAGGATTTGTTGCGTGCTGCGGACCTCGGCCGGCTGCTTCCCCTTGTCCTTTCCTCTTCGAGAGGAGGTACCCTCTTGCACCTTTGTTACGTTGGCCGTTAGCGGAGACTTGCCGAGACGCCTGCTCTATTTCGGCTCGCACTCCACTATATGGTGCAGGAGGTGTGTGTTGGGCTTATCCTTGTACAACCGGAAGCGTGCCCTGTAGTCAATGCAGTATGCCCGCTTTGGTCGTTGAATAACACCGAAGGCGTACTCGGGGTCTAGCTTTTCTGGGCGGTAGTAGTACCACGGAGAGGGTTGCTCCCCCCAGTTATCCCATATAGGAAGTTTGAGATGTGGGTGGTATGTCTCCGGGTCCACCCAGTTGAAGTAGCCGCACCATTCATCCTCACCCAAGGGGCACCGGTAGAATCTCTGGTCCGCTAGTTCGTTGTGGCAGTTATTAACCACTGCCTGCAGGTCGTGTTCGCAAAAGTCGGGGCTTTCGGGTGGCCCTCGAGGAGGTTTCTCCTTTGACTCGAGCAATTTCGCAAGTTTCTTTTTGAACTCCTGTATGCGATGAACTGGTTTAGAATTACTACTTTGTAAGTGAAACATGAGTATGTCGCTTGAAACTCACCGATTGGTTGCCCTCTTGCCCATCGGCCCTGAACTCTGGTCGATCTAGAGCGGGTACATATCCTGGCGGCCTCTCCTACCGGGTGAAGTTCTCAGGCGAAGCGGGGTAGGCGTCATGGCAGTTGTAGAGAAATTCGTAGTCACGTCGTTCTGGCCCGTCGATCCATTAGAAGAAGCAACACTGGTCCTTGTACTGAGAAAAGAAAGAACGATGCGTGAAATGGTACTGTTACCCTGTATTGTATGGACACCAGTAGGTTTACCTTGTAGGGGCGGGCACAACAGTAGTGAGCGCGGACGGCCGTCTCTCCGTGGGTAGATTGCAGCATCTTCGCCGGAAGGTTGCAGTTGCAATTGGGTCGGGGCAACTTCGACAGAACTGGGGCGTCGACGCTACTGGCATCCGGGTATTCGGGGCGGGATGACTTCTGCTTGCTGAAGAGGCGACGGTAGAACGACATCGTGCCCTAATTTGTGTAAATTCAGCTGACGTTTATTGCTAATTTGGCGGTGTTGGATGTCTCACTCTCGACCGATTTTATATTGGTGGTGAGGGGTTACTCTACACAACTACAGCACTAGTCCATTTTGACGGCCCGACATACTCTGTGAAAAGTTGCACGACGTGTTACCCATCATCAAAGCTGCACGACCTGTCACCTTCTGAGAAAAGCTGCACGACTTGTCACCCTCTGAGAAAAGCTGCACGACCTGCCACCCTCTGAGAAAAGTTGAACGACCTGTCACCCTCTGTCAAAGGCTGCACGACGTGTCACCCTCTGTCAAAGGCTGCACGACGTGTCACCCTTTGTCAAACGCTGCACGACCTGTCACCCTCTGTTCTGGGCTGCACGACCTGTCACCCTCTGTCAAAAGCTGCACGACGTGTCACCCTCTGTCAATAGCTGCACGACCTATCACCCTCTGTCGGCCTGAGATGGGTAGTGCTGTGTTGCTTGGTGGTGTGCAGAGTGTTGTCGAATCAATTTGAGAAAGCTGATAGCACGATGATGGGTGACAGGTCATGCAGCTTTAATGATGTGTAGTGATAGGTCGTGCAGCTTTAATGATGTGTAGTGATAGGTCGTGCAGCTTTGACGATGGGTGATAGGTCGTGCAGCTTTGATGATATGTATTTTTATATTTGTAAATTCGAATTCAAGATGTAAAAATTAATTACATTAGTAGAAATGAAATCATTAATCACTTGGTTGAATTGTATGTATGAATAATGTTTTATTCTTAATTGATTTAGTATGAAAAGCTTATTTGAATATATCAAATCTTGTTAGATTAGGTTACTGGTTACATATACAGGGTTTTTAAGAAGATATTGGTGATATGAATATTTTAAATATAGATTTCTTCATTGTTTTCGAGTTCGTTTATGCATATTATAGCTTACGGAAAGCTTATTACTTAAGGTTGTTCAGCTATTAAGATTTATATGAAAAACATAATGAAATAAGGTTATTTCTTTAGAATATGGTAATCTTTACTTTGGTTAGCATTTCTAAACTAATTTCATGAATTTTAGTGTTTAGTTGTGGTGTTATATTCATTGCTGAAAAGGTTACATAGCATTAAAGGGTTTTATACTAATAGGATTTTGATGAACGGTAAGTTGTAAATAAAATATTTTTCTAGAATACAATAGTACATATCATAAATATCATTTATAAGCTATTTTACATAAGGTTTGCATTTAGACGAGTTATTCTACAGGCTGCCTAAAATGCTTGAATGTTTCTAATATTCAGAAAGCTTAACGCTTAAGGTTATTTTGCTAGCAAGTTTTATTTTCTTTTCATAACATAATGATATTCTATTTTAAGAATATGGTAGTATATACTTTTGGGAGTATTTCTAAAGTGGTTTTATAACTTTTAATATTTAGACGAGTTATTTTATCTGTCGTTGAAAAGGCTTAAATGATCATACGGGGAACGTTATAATGAGTAATATTTCAATCTTAAATTGCGACTACACTATACGTGATTATTTACTCATTTTTCTGGCATTAGTAGGGGGTATCATTAAGAGTGTTTTAAAGTTGTTTCCCCTACCTTGTGTGAACTATTGACCATTTGATGAAGATAACATGAATTAATGACATCGTGATCGTCAAATTGGTGATGTTTTTGAAGTGCTTGATGGTTTGATGTGCAAAGATGGTTTCATGTATAAAAGGATTGCTTGTCAAGTTCTCTTCTAGTCCAAGCAATAGAAGTTCTGCCGATGACTTGGAGTTGTGTAATCTTGATGGACCATATGTTATGAAAACAACATACCATATCAATATAGTAATAAGGATTATCATTCTTAGGCCAGTACAAATGGGATGAAACCACACATCAATTACACGTAAGCACCGCAGTACATTACTATAACCGGTCTGTGCCTCGTAGCCTCAACCCTGATCTGGTCGCCGCTTCCGTGGACGGCGGAGTTGGTCCTCAGGGAACGTGAACCGGTCAGGCTCGTGGGTTGTGCTACGCAGCTCATAACGTGTGTCTTATGGCTCGGGAGGGTCGTCATACAACTGGCCGGGACCCAGGTTTTGCGTAGTCAACATATCTGTGACCCACGCCGGACCCTGCATTAGAATGCACTGTTAGTGTCGTAAATACATGTTAGTGCATTTCAATTACATGAGACACTTACCACTGAGTGTTGCGGGGTCGTATACTGCAGTGCAGATTGGGAGAACTCGTCCCGTGAAACCTGCGCACACGTACTGTTAGCACGGCGTCATGTTGGGAATAACTTGAGCTGCACAAACATACCTGCCCTGGCGTCAACCAAGTCTGCTGGGTTGGGTGCTGCGGTAAGTGTGGGGTCGCAAACGTACCCCAGCCATAGCTTGCTGGTGGCCGCTCGGGGGTGTCTACGTCAGTGGGTGTATCTACCACATAAAAAAGACTAAAAAATTCTGTCGTATACACCCGAGACGTACGGTATAGGCCACCCATTCGGCGACACCTGGGAGCAATGCGGATCCCCATGGAGTTCTTTCATAGTAGGGATTGAGCGGTGTCCGAGTACAAATCTCAAAATTTACACGGGTCATGTAATATGCAGAAAATGTGGGACATCATTCTGGTTATACCCAGATAGGCGGAACGATCATTTGTTCCACCATGACAAACAATACTTTCGTTAGTTAGTTCGTCAAGCAATTTCGTCACTTTTGTAATGTCCTTGTAATATAATCTAATCTATTGCTTATTTTATCATTTGAACTTTCGGTGTATGTGCCCTTATATATGTTCAACAAATAATTTAAGTGCTTCGTCGGAACTATTCATAACATGAGTTGTTGTCGACTATAATGCTTAGGGTTATTGCACTAGTGGAAATTAGATGCATTTGTGTAAATTAAATATTTTCGCATAATATGGTAATGCATATATGAAAGATCAAATGTGGTCCATTGTTCATAAAAATTCCATTTATATCGGAATAAATCATTACTGTAATTTTTTGTTACAATAAATAGATCATTCAACCGATAAGTAAACACTAAAATTTTCGCATCGTTATGATCCTCAACGCATTCAACCGAAAACGCAAACATTAAACACGAACGGGAGAGCTGCGATTTTTTTCTGTCGAAGCGGCTACAAAACGAAAAAATTCTTTATTTTTCCCTGCTATTTTTGTTATTTTATCCGATGAACGGGTAATAGCAGAAAAAATTATACGCGCCGATATAGATCAGTGCGCCCGTGCTAAGCTTTTTCTCTTTTTATTCGCTGATCGTGTGGCTAGACCAAGCAAAATGTGTCCAATACCCCCTCCCCTGTCGCCACTCAGCGGAGCCGCTACCGCCTGCCCGCCTGTGCTCTGCCATTGCCCTCGCCGCCCAATAATCCAAATAATCGAGTTCATTGATTCCGCCGCCACAAATGTTTCACGCGAATAAAAACAAAAATTTTCCAGCGAACCCGCTTCGCAGGAATTGGGAGAAAAATAAAAAAAATTCCAGCGAAGCTAGTTCCAGGAATTTGGGATTGAAAAGGGGAAAAAATATCTAGCTGACGCTGTTCGTGGGAAATCCAATAAATTTTTTTCCAGCGGACTGGGTTCACTTGATTTTACTGTATAGGGGCCAATTCTGAAATTCCGTTCTGCACAGTGCTATTTTCACAAAAAAATACAAACATCGGGCCACAAAAGCAAAAAATTCCGAAACCTAAGTTGCCTATGTGGGTCCACTCAGGTTTCTATTTTTTCTCTAAGAAAGAGGCGTGTACCAAATACCTGGATGACTATTAGTCTACTAGTATAGTGCCTGTGCTAACGCTACGACGACAGTACACCCGCTTATCAATTAAATGAGAAGATAAGTATGAATACAACACTTAATAATAAAAGAGAAATTTAGAATTTTAAATGAATTTAGAAAGAAAAACAGAACTAAATAGAGGTCGAATAGACGAAAACGGGCTCCCAAAAGATTTTAAATCAAGAAAGAGAAAGAAAAAAGAATTTTCTGATCTTAGATTATTTTTTTGCAGCTTCCACAGAGAGCATAGTGTGCTCTCTGGGCTTGGCCAGGGCAAGGGGGAGGGAAGGCCAGGGGTGGCCGGCCGGTCGCAGTGGGTCGGCACTGGTGCGGTGAGATCGCCGGCACCGACGCCATGGGAGGAGTCACGGCTATGTGAATTTCGGTGGAAAGATGACGGTGATGGCTTGGGTTACCTCCAAAATCCGGCGATCTTTACAAGAGGGAGCACTTGGGGATTTACGCAATGCGATGGGGTGGAGAAGAGCTCGCCGGCTTTTATAGCACCGAAACAAGCATATTTATGGAAACCATAATTTGGGATCAAATCAGATTGGGAGGAAATTTTGGCAATAGAGCACGAAATTTGGGGAATTAACACCATAGATGGAAAGAGGAGATTTGGTGCGGGATTGATGGAGCTTTGGAGCTTCTTTCTTGCTTTAATGGAGGGAGGGAAGAGAAGAAACTTCTCTGGTCTGGGCTGCAGCTAAAAGAAGCTACAGGTGAGTTGCCTTCATTTTTTTTTAAATATTGAAGGATTTTTGAAAAGACAACACATTAGGTTAAAAAATTCTAGAAAAATTCTCAAAAAAACTTTCGATTATTTTGTACTTAATAAAATTATTTTCAAAAAAAATAAATTATAATTTGTTGAGGCACGACGGCCATGCGAGGTCGCCGACCAAAGAACCTCGCCGTCGGCAAAGCCACCGATGGCGACCGTGGAGCCATTGCGACTCCACGCTCTTCCGCCGACCGCCCCATCTCCCGCTTCTTTTCCCAAAGACGCAATGTATGATCCTTTCCTTTTTTCAGACGTTTGTTTCCTTTTCCTTGATTCCGTGACGCTTGTTTCTTTTTTCTTGTTGATGCCGAGATGAGGGAAGGTCTGCATTGTGGACCACGGTGGATGATTTCAAAAATATGGAAAATAAATCACGCCACCACCACTGGATCCGCAAGGAAAAAAGATAAAATTAAACAAGATTTCGCCACCCGTTCCGCGAGAAAAAGTTGAAAAAATTAAGCAAGACTCACATGCATAGCTTGGTTCCTTAGATAAAAATGAAAATAAAAATTCGCTCTCGTGCGCTGAAATTAGGCTCTATGGGGCTAGATCCATAAAAAGTCTCGAGAAGGGTCATATTCTAAAAAATACGATCACAATGCTAGGACAATAAAAATTCAAGTCTTATTTTCTTGCATGCGATCCTCCTGCTTATTTCCTTGTTTGATTCACCCTCCTTCCAAATATATAGTACGACAATTTTGGCCAATAAAAATTCAAATCGTTTCCTTGCATGCGGATCCTCCTTATTTATTTTCTTGTTTGATTCGCCTCCTTCCAAATATGTAGGTGGGGAGGTCTGCAGGGCCACAGGATGATTAGACACACTAAATAATGACCATCGGATGTGGGTGAGTAAACTGAGGAAAGATCTCGAGACGCTCATTTTGATGAATGCAAGTTTCGGGACGCTTTTGTCGGGTGCACGAACATTGGGCCATCTCTAATGAGGTGCATTATTTAGGGTGGACGTAGAAAAATTTGCTTAGGTGCATTATAAAGGGGTATAGATAAATAGAAGAAAGATCGATCTTTTATGTACAAGAAGAGAACATTGGAATAAAGAAGATGCCGCATCATTCTCTCTCATCTCTTGTGTGAATTATTCATCTACTTCTGCATTGTCTAATTATGTGATTATTCCCGTCCTAGTAGTGATGATTGGTTGCAGCCTCCGTGGCTATCCTGCTCGAACAAGAGTAGAGGACGAACTCAGGAAGAGAGAAGAAGAAAAGCTAATTTTGGGTCTTTTTTGTATCCACTAGGCCCAATTATGATCTCACATCTATCCTGCCGGCCATTCCATGTTCCCACCCGGTAGACCACCGAATCAAAAGAAGTAAAGCACACAAAAATGGGGAATTTCGTGTACCTATAGCCAATTCGGTGGGGCAAGGAGAAGCCCTAGGCAGCCCAAGGTAGTGGCGACGGGTGGCATAGCGGTGCGCGACAAGAAGGCAGTGGACGCGGGCGCAACGGACCGATGGAGAAGCTGGGCATCGGCACGTCGGGACAGGCGGCGGCGACGAAGAGGAGAGGAGGAGGTGGACGGGGCAGCCGAGTGTCAGCCGGCGGGGCAAGGTGGCTGGATGTCGGGCAAGGTGGCCCAGATCTGTCAATTTGTGGAAGTCTGAAAGAGGAAGACTGCAAGTCGGAAGAGCCAAAGAGGAACAGAGGAACTAAACTAAGTGCTGACTTGAGTACCGAGGAGAGCACTCTGCTGAGTCTGCCGACCGAATCACCGAGAGTAGGGATGAAAACGGAACAGAAACGGTTGGTAAATAGTCGTTCCGTTTCCTTTTTCACATCTTTTACCGGTAACGGAAACAAAATCGGAAATCCCGAAAACGGATAGAGACGGAAACGGATGCGAAACGGAACAGAGCGGATACGAAAATGAAAGTGGAAAATTCCACAAGAACATAGTACATGATCACAATATACATGACCGCAAAAACGATGTAACTCATTCCACCTCCAAGGCGGACACAAGATCAATGTTATGTTCACCGATATCACTTGGAAGTTTTTTCTCAAGTTTATCAGCTGAAGGCTCTCTATTTGTCCCCCAGATCAGACCATCATGTCCTCCTCCGTATCATTATCATCGACATCTTATTGCTCCTCTAACTATAAAGGTGTAATGCCCTAAAATTTTTATATTATTATTCAATGTTAATTTATGATTTTTTGAGATTTATCCTGGATTTTCTGGAGTTTATAAATGACGTTTTGCTATTTTTAGATTTATAAAATTAATATATTCATGAAAAACGAAACCAAAATTATGCTATAAATAATTTTCCTAGGTTCAAAATGTTCCAAAGTATTTTTGAGAAATTTTTCAGAATTATTGAACTCTATTTGGTATTTTCTATAAAGCCATTTATATTTCTAAAATTATTTTAATTCGAAAATAAATGTAAATTCTCCATTCTCCTTTTTGGGTCAAGTGGGTCTAAGTTTCCGACGGAATTTCCGTTTCCGTGGAAATGGCTCTCCCGTTTTCGTTTTCGACAAAAAATTTCCATTTCTCAAAAAAAACTTCCGTTTCTGTTTTTCTCCGGAACAATCGGAAATTATTTTCCGTTTTCACCCTTAACCGAGAGCAACATGTAATCAGAGGATGTCATGAGTGGATTTTGTGCATCAGTGCATGACTAGTTGACCACTGTGGCATGTGGACTGTGGAGTGGATACCTCATGAGTTGATGAGTATTGAGCAGTACTGTTATTACTTATTAATTTTATTGTTTGCTATTTAATTTCATTACTCTTTAGTATATAATAAATAATTATATATTGTTTAATTATTAACATAGTTGTATACTTTATACTTGTATTTGTTTGTAGATTTTCAATAATGGAGAAACGAACTTTGCGTAATTATTTCACAAGCAATTCAAGTAGTAATCCTCTGATCGATGAGAGCACAACTCAATCAAAGAAGCTTCGACTAGAATTTAATCCAAGTGAAATTATTGCTGATTCGGGGCGTTGAATGCCAATAGAAGATTATGCCAATGAAATTAAAGATCAAGTGAGGAGGGCATATTTATTGAATGATCCAACTCAACCAATTGGGAATGCCTTTCCAAAACATTGGATGGAAAAATCTGGAGATCCTTTCAAAAATAATATTTGAATAAGTTTGATTGGTTGGATTATAGTGTGAAAAAGGATGCCACATTTTATCTCTATTGTTTTCTTTTCAAGAAATCGTCACAACCCAATACATTTGGGGATGATGTATTTACAAAATTAAGATTCTTTTGTTGGAAGACATCTTTAGATGCATTCAATAAACATGTTAGTGGTCCAAATAGTTTTCACAATACTCCAAGGGGTGAGTGTCAAGACTTCAAAAATCAACGGCAAGTGTGTCTAGTAAAATGAGTATTTACACTAAGGAGACAAAAATTGCATACAAAATTCGTTTGACTGCATCTTTAGATTGTGCAAGATATCTCATAGCATAAGGTGAAGCTTTTCGTAGACACGATTAATCACCTACTTCCATTAACAAAGGCAATTTCAAAGAGTTGTTGGATTGGTACAAAGATAAGGAGGAAGTGAAGGAGCCATTTGATATAGCTCCAGAGCATGCAGTTATGATTTCTCCAGATATTCAAAAGGAGCTTTCAAAATGTTGTGCACAAGAGATCTCAGAAGTGATTAAGGGTGAGATTGGAGATAGAAATTTTGTAGTGCTTATTGATGAGTCTAGAGATGTATCAACAAAGGAGCAAATGGGAGTTATTGTGAGGTTAATTGTGCATCTTTTTTTAGTCATACCATTTATGCATTGTTGTGTCTTTCTAACTATGCAAAATTTGTGACATGTAGATTTGTCAACAATCAAGGGGAAGTTATGGAAAGGTTTCTTGCTGTTAAGCATATCATAAATTGTACATCTACGGCATTGAAGGAAGCTTTGGTTGGTGTGCTTGGTCTACATGGTTTACCAATTTCTAGGCTACGTGGCCAGGGCTATTACGGAGCTTCTAATATGAGAGGTGAATTTAATGGCTTACAAAAACTTATTCGAGATGAGAATCCATCGGTTTTCTATATCCATTGTTTTGCCCACCAGTTACAGTTGGTGGTTGTCACTGTCACAAGTTGTAGTAGAGCTATTGCATATTTCTTCAACTATGTTCCCCTGGTAGTGATTGCTGTGAGTGCCTCTTGCAAGAGAAAAGAAGTTTTGATTGAAAAGCATCATGATGACTTGTTGGAGAATAGTTTGATTTCTGCTAGGACATGATTACATTAAGAAATTGGCCTAGCTAGACCTGAAGATACTTGATGAGTCTCACACCTCAAAACATTTCTTCATATGTACCAAATGTGGGAGGCAGTGGTGGATGTGCTAGAGCTTATAAGTGAAGATGCTTGTCAAAACTCAAGTCATAGTGGAGCAACATGTTTGCTAAAAAACATAGAATGCTTTGAATTTGTATTTATTATGTCTTTTTTAATAACTTTGTTGAGCATTACAAATGAGCTATCACTTGCATTGCAAAGAAAGCATCAAGATGTGAAAGAATGCTCGCAAGATATGAGGGATAATGGGTGGGAGCCATTGTTCGAACAAGTCGAAAGCTTTATGATGCATATGGGAATGTTGTGCCAAATACGGGTGATACTATTAGAGTTATAGGTAAATCTATGTGTCGGTACCATACAATGACTTAACATCATTATTACAAAGTTGACATTTTCAATGCTATTCTTGATGCAACTATGAATAAGAGGAATCATCACTTCAATGGGGTTTCATCGGAGTTATTGGTATGCATGTCTTGCCTTGATCCAAATGACTCATTCTCTAAGTTTGATGTTGATAAACTTATTTGGTTTGCTGAGATTTATGCTGATGATTTCACTATAGCTGACCGGTTCTGTTAAGAAGTCAGTTTCAAATCTTCATTCTTGTCGACGATCGGGACCGCCAACCGCAGAGGTGGGATAGGGAAGATCGTGTGAGGGCGAGGCCCGAGGTCATGCTCGTTCGGGGAAGGCGTGCGCCGCAAGGTGTATGTCAGGAAAGAAGCAATGAACACAAGGTTTATACTGGTTCGAGCCCCTGGATTCGGGTAACAGCTCTACTCCAGTCTTGCCCTGAGGAGAAAGATGAATATGAAGCTCTGCGGAAGAGTACAATCGGGACCCAAGCTCGGGGCCGCTCGGAGGTGAAGCTACGAGGGGGAGCTCGGGTGTCTTCTTGTATTGGCGGGAATGTGTCTTC
Source organism: Otatea glauca (assembly GCA_036346275.1). NCBI lineage: Eukaryota > Viridiplantae > Streptophyta > Magnoliopsida > Poales > Poaceae > Otatea > Otatea glauca. Next base: position 17,281,841 of record CM070717.1, on the reverse strand, counting down.
TTGGAGTCTAAGTATTCTGGTCGGAGGTGTTTGTTTACTCGCGAAAAACTCCCCTTTTTTGAGGTCGGGGCGGTCCACCATTTTATAGCCCTCTAGGAGCTCCGCTGCCTGGTCCCGAGGCTGACGTCAGGTGACCGTGGTGAGTTGACGAGAGTCGTTGAGAGTTGACGGGAGTTGTTGGCCCTAGTTCCAGCGCAGGGGTAGGTTTGGTCCTGATTCCTACGCAGGGGAAGGTTTTTACACGAGAAAGACATATTATTACAAATGCCGTTTACCCGGGGGGCGCAGAGGTCGTGGTGTCAAGCTCGAGCCGGGTCCTTGTCCTTGCACCCGAGCCCGAGCTCGAGGAGTGCATCCTCTAGGCCGAAGACAAGCCCCCAAGCTCGTGGGATGCGGCCACGAGACTCGGGGAGGGTGCTTACACATGGCGAGGCTACCGATCCCCGACAACTAGCCCCCGAGGCTCAAGGAACGATCCTAAAGCTCGGGACGTTCTTGAGTCTGATGTCTTTGAGGAGGGGCTGGCTCCCTGGCCGAGCTCGGAAGCTCTCGAGCTCGACCTTGCATCCGGGGACCCCCCGGAGGTCTTCGATGTGGTCGCGCCCGAAAACGCTCGGCCTTTGTCGCCCGTCTTCGACTCGGAAATCGTGCCCGGGAACGCCCGGGCTCTGCTGCTTTGGTTCCTAACGGAGGAGTCGAGGAAGTGGTTTGTGACGTCTCGCGTCCTAACAGGGAGCACGGAGGATACGGGATGCGATGCTTCGCGTTCGGACGGAAAAAGCCGAAGGGGCGCAGGCCGCGACGTTTCGCGTTCCCTGCTCGAAATTCCCGGCACGCCTTTTGAGGAGTAACCAACGTCAGCTATTGGCGATCGGGCCTCTTTAAACTCGGAGCTGTCGCACACTTTAGAAATTCCCCACTTCTACGCCGTGCCCTAGCTTTCTTGGTTTCTACTTACCGTCTTCTTCCTCCTCCGAACCGACTTCTCTCCTCCAAGCGCCATGGCCAAGTTCGGGAAGAGCACTCTGACCGTGGAGAGGATGAAAGAACTGGAGATGCTGGGACTGTTGGACCTAGCGACCTGGTGGCTCCCGACAGGGGAGGCCGAGCCGCACCCCCGGGAGAACGAGATCGTCAGCACGGAGCAGTACATGCTCTTTGGGCTGTTCTTGCACAATACGAGATCGAGCTCATCAATCTGGTACCGAACTCGATCCTTTTTCTTTCTATCTTTTCCCATCTTTGCGAGGGATTTCTAGGGATCCTTCCCACCCCTCCCTCCTTTTTCGTTTCTACTCCTTGTTCTGCACCTCGAAGGGCCCCGTAGTCGGGTGCCTATACTTCCAGTTGCGGACTGGGCTTCCTTGCATCTTTCTTCAAGTCCCGACCCGGGACTCCCTCGGGCCGTGGATGGAGAAGTGGTTTTACCTGAAGAAGGGTGAGAGAGGCGGTCTTGCGTACAATGGCGTCGTCGTTGACAGCAAGCGCGAGACCCTGGAGCCCGAGGACTCAACGGCCGACTAGGAGGCCCTCGCCGCCATCCACATCTGTGCGACACTTGGCCTCTCCGGCCAGGTAGTCATCGTGGACTACCTGCGGAGTCGGGTGTTCCTTCTACGAAGGTGGGAGCACCCGTTCTTTGAAATTCGAGGGAAGGAAGACCTCACCCGGGAAGGCTCTTGGGGTAAGTCCTCTCCGACCTTAATCCTCCTCGAGCCCGATCGAACTCCTTTCTAACCCCCCCTTTTTTTTCGTTTTCCTGCAGCCCCGGCAGAATCTTGGGTGGCGACGCGCATGCAGGAGGTGTTCGGGAAGGCGGCCCACGCCTACACCCTCAACGACTCCGTCCCCAAGAACGTCTTGAGGCGAAGCGGTGATGTAACTTATCTTACTCTTTTGCCGAGCTTGGTTTGGGCTCGGGCTCATTCTGACCGCGTTGAGCTATGAAGGGGAGCCAGGAGCTCCTGGAGACGGCGAGGCGTCTGCTGCCGCTGCCCGGACTGGGCAAGGGAAAGAAGGCGGGCAAGAGACCCACCCCGGATGCCCCGAGCCATGGTGCCAAAAAGCCCCATGTCTAGTGGGGCGACCGCGTGGTGGTAAGTCGAACTCACCGAGCCCAGGAATGCTCGGGCTCGGGCTTAGCCTCTTTGTCATTTCCAATTTTCTCTTTTCTGACCTTCTCTTCGTCTTTCTGTAGCAAGAACGGGCAGCATCTGCCACCAAGTCGCCAAGCCCGCCACTGTCATCGCAGCCGCAGGGCACTCAGGGGGAAGACGCTTCCGCCGCTGCAGCGGGGGCAGGACGTCGAGCCACGCCCCCTCCTCCCAGGAGACGGAGGCTCGTCACCCAGGTACACGTGCATTTTTACTTCAGACTCGCAGTGTAGGTCTTCTCCCCTTCCTACTCTTAGCAGCTTTCCTCGTCACAGACTTCGGGCGCCCGACGGGCAGTAACTTTGATTATTGTCCAGGGTGAGTCCGAGGACGAGGAGGAGGATGCGGGGGACTACCTCTTGGTCCCCCGGGCGCGCCCACAGCGAGCCCGGCCTACCGCGATGCCTGCGGAGGTGACACGATCGGGGGGTCCAACCAGGGGCCCCCCGGGCCGGATGCTGGCCTGGACGGAGCCGTCGTGGGTGTCGAAAGGGAGGAGGCCCTGGCTGTCGGAGTCGATACCACCGGGGTTGACGCAGCCGAGCTCGAGCCTGCCTCTGCCAGCGAGGGCAAGGCACCTGCGAACTCCACCATGCCCGAGGGAGTGCCAGGTATGCCAGATCTCCTTAGTCTCATTCGTTATTGCCTCGTCTTGCGACTTAGTTTTCCTTACCATTTCCACCTTCCTCAGTAGTCTCGGCTCCACCCGTGCTGCCCCCCGCCCCAAATGAGGCAGCCTGGGTAGACGCTCCGACTGGCGTGGCCGACCCCGCACCGGGAGGGGCCACCGAGAGGGGTGTACCGATCCTCGGTGGCTACCGCGCGAGTCTTGAAAACTGACTCTAACAGGTCAGTCACGCTTGAGCCCATCCATCTTTTTGATCATCGCTGTGACCTTTTCTAGGTTTCTGTAGGGTCTAGACCTGGTCGCCCAGGGGCTCGAGGTCATGTGCGGGCACGCCAACCAATTCCGGGTGCTCTGCGGCCTGGTCGAAGGCCGTGATGACTATGTCCTCGACCTCGAGGAGAATGTGGTGTGCGGGCAAGAGGAGGTACAGCTACTGAAGGCGGCCCACGCTTCTGAGCTCTCGCAGACCGTCGAAGCTGAGCGAGAGCGGTCGGCCGAGGCCTTCGACGAGGAGTTGAGGCGCCTGAGGGAGGCCCACGCCTCCGAGCTCTCGCGAGCCATTGAGGCCGAGCAGAAGTGGTCGGCCGAGGCTCTCGCGAACATCCGCGAGAAGGCCACGAAGACCCACGAGGACGGTCACACGGCGGTCGCGAAAATCATCGAGGCCGCCCGCATGGAGGCGGAGACGCTTCGCAAACAAGTGCGGGGCTTTCTGCTGCTCCTGCGAGGGCCTATGCCGAGCTCGAGGCGAAGGTGACCGGGCTTGAAGAGAAGCTGGGGCGAGCGACCCGGACAGGGAGGAGCGCTCTAGCCCAGCTTCAAGAGGAGTGGAGTCGCGTCGCCAACAGCAAAGCCGAGGCGCTGACCTTGAGGGCAAGAGTCGTCGTGCTCGAGCAGGAGAAGTTCTCTCGCGAGATGGCCAACCTGTAGATAGGTCAGTAGATAGGAAAAGGGGCAAGGACATCTTGGTCTCCCTTGTAAATGTTAGCTTTGTAAACTTCGATCAGAAGAAATAAAATTCTTTTCGTGCTTGAAATTGAACGTGTCTTTTAAGATTTAGCCGAAATCTTTAGCTGAAGACTTATCTTTTGCCTTTATTGCCCTGTTCTTGTCTAGCCCCCACTGCAGCCGAGTCCGAGCACAGGAGGTAGTTGCTGAAGCTCGCGGGGCTAGCCAATATCCTCGACCTGAAAAAGGCTTAAGACGAAGTCAGGCTATCAGACATGCCTTTGAGCGAGGACAAGCCTTAACCGTAGCATTAGGTCAAGATCGCCTAGCCCGGAAACACTTGAGCTCGGGCCAGGTTTAGGCATCGGGTCTTGTCGGCCGAGCTCGGAAACACTCGAGCTCGGGGCTCCCTCTGAGGGCGGTCTCCAATTCGAATCCTGCTATGAGGGAATAGTTGTCTTATTGCGATAAGGATCGGCTTACTGCGACCGAAGCTTCCCTGGAGGCGAATTTAGAGATCATGACCTCCGAGCCTGGGAACGCTTCAGGCCTGGGGCGCCCTTTGAGGACGGTCCCTGGTTGGCTATCTGCGGGGGAACGATTGGCTTACCGCGATAAAGATCGACTTACGGCGGCCTCGACTCCCCGAGGCGAACCTAGAGACCGCGACCCGAGGCCAAGGCACTTGGGGTGCAGAGAAACATACAAAGAGACATAGATATAGACAATGAAGGAAAACATCTAAGCATCTCGAGGTTAGGGAGCTCGGCGTGACCTCTGGTCCAAGCCCTGCTACAGGGGGGAGTCGTGATGCGATGAGAATCGGGTTACAGCTAACTCGACCCCTTGGAGGTGGTCCTTATGGTCACGCCTCGAGGTCACATTACTCGAGCTGTGAGGAGATGTAAGCGCAGGCAATGAAGAAGAACTTTCAAGCCTCGAGCGCGAGGCGCTTGCCGAGCGTAGTCTCCAGCCTGAGCCCCGTTACAGGGGAATAGTCAGCTTACCGTGATGAGAGCTAGCTTACTGCTGACTCGACCCCCTGGAGGTGGACCTTGAGATCGCGACCCGACGTCGCATCCCTCGAGATGCAAAGATGTGGTACTATAGGAAATAAAGAAGAACTTTTTATTGTAGGCTAATACTATGTCGAGCTTGAGTCCTGCGGCGCGCGAGAGAAGACCTGGACACCCCGAGGTTGCGGCTCGAGGGCGGTCTTAGGTACAAGTCCTGCTACAGGGGAATAGTCGGCTTACTGCGACGAGGGTCGACTTACTGCGGACGTGGCCCCTAGAGGTGAACCTCGAGATTGCAACACTTGCCCGAGCAAGGGGCGGCCAGGCCGAGACTCGAGCATCTCGAGGTCGGGGAACTCGTGGGCGTGGTCACCAGGACGAGCCTTGCCATGGAGGGAAGCCGTGATGCGATAAGAATCGGCTTACTGCTAGCTTGACCCTCTGGAGGTGAACCTTGGGACCACGACCCAGAGTCATGTTGCTCGAGATGCGAAGAGACATAAAGAGCGACATGAGCATATACGGTAAAGCAGAACTATTTATCGCAAAATAAAAAGAGAGAGCATCAGACATAAAATTTTCGGAGCTGGTCAATGTTCCATGAGTTCGTAAGCTCTCTGCCATCGGGCATCGCTAGCCGGTAAGCACCCGTGCAATCTACTGAAACGACACTGTAGGGACCCTCCCACTATGGGTATATCTTGTTGGTGTTGGACCGGTCCTGAATTCGTCTTAGGACCAGATCCCCAACAAGGAGCTCCCTAGGTCGTACCAACCGAGAGGCATGCCTGCGAAGTGCTTGCAGGTAATGCGCCGATCGTAGTAGTGCACGGCACCTTACTTCTTCTGCGAGGGTGTAAGGTCGAGGATGCCGACTAGAGGGGGGTGAATAGGCGGCTTTTAAAATTCTTTCGCTCTACTAATTTCTACAAAGCAATTCACCCCTAATTACCCTTATGCCAAAACCTTATCAATAATTAATGCGGAAGCGATAAACTAAGGTTTTGACAATTAAAGCCTAAATCAACTAGGCTCACTATGTGCACTAACTAATTATGTCTCTAACAAATATTGCAATCCTAAAAACAAGCAATCAATCAATTTAATTCTGTGAATATAAATTGCTTGAATATAAATAACGAATTCAATGCAAACACAAGAGACACGATACTTTTTACCGTGGTGTTCGGAGACTTGCCGGTCTCCCCTAGTCCACGTTGAGGTTAGCCCAAACGAATTGGACCGGCTCCACGAATTAAGCTCCCACCTCGAATCCACTAGTGGTAGCTCCTTTTCCCTCTCCGGTAGGCGAGCTCCAACCTTCACAAACTTTGCCGGGGCTTCTCACAACCTCCGTTGAGAGCTCCCGCGCACGATATCGCTACGCCATCTAGGTGTCGGCAAACACCAAGAGTAACAAGTCAAGCCCTTCCACTTGAACTTCACCTAGTGCAACACATGCACTTCCGGTGACCTCCTACGTGCAACACATGCACTGGGATCCTCCTCAAGTGCAACACATGCACAAGAGGCTCTCAATTCTCTCCTAATTGCAACACATGCAATTAGAGGCTCACACTAGCTCAAGAAGCAAATGGAAGAGGGCAACACATGCACACAACTCCTACAAACACCCAAAAACTCTAGCACCCAGCCAGCTCACTTCCCTTGCCCCCAAAGGCCTCCTTTTATAGCCTCCAAGCCAAAACTAGCCGTTGGGGGCGAGATCTGAAAACTCAAAGAAACCCGGTGCTATCGCTTCTCGGGACCGGTAGCACCGGCCTCGCCAACGGCTACAAAACTAGCTGCAGCAGGGAAAAACGGTAGCACCGCCAACTTGAGCGCAGTTACCGCCGCGTAGCACCGACCTCCACCCCGGCCGCACCGCCCTGCATCAACTCAAAACACCTCTCTCTGGATTTTTCACACCGGCCAGAGGATCGGTAGCACCGGACCTTCGGTGCTACCGGGCTACCATGGGCGGTAGCACCGGACCGAGCGGTAGTACATGCTCCCATAAGCAGTACTACCGGCCAGGCGTTGCTACCGGCCCTACATGGGCGGTACGACCGGCCTCAGGGAGAAAACTTGGTTTTTCACAAAAACTTTTCTCCAAACCATTAAAGATATATTCTTTGAGCTATGTGAGGATCAACACATGATCACAACATCATGCAAAACACATTTGCACATGTTAATCACATACTCCAAAGAATCTCATTAAGCACAACTTATTTGCAAAACACATTTGCAAATAAACCAAGGACTTATGAGATAAATCCTTTTAGCCATGTGATGATCAACACACGATCAAGTCAATTTGCAAAACACATTCGCAAACCCTATTCACATGCTCTAGGATCCAAACCCATAATCTCAAGTTCATTTGCAAAACACATTCGCAAATAAACCACGAACTTATAAGATCAATCCTCTTAGCCATGTAAGGATCAACACATGATCCCGACAATTTGCAAAACACATTTACAAATGCCAACACATGCTCTAGGATCGAACCTCACAAGTTCCAGCTTATTTGTAAAACACATTTGCAAATAACAAATCAACACTTTGCAAAAACACATTTTGCAAACTCAAAATACAAAGCATACTTAGCCTTGTGATGATCAACACATGATCCAATCACAAGCTAAAACACCAAAGCATGAGCTCTCTATTTGCAACACATGCAAATCTCTAGCACCATGCAAACAGCTAATCAAACTCAAGTGCATGAGCTCTCTATTTGCAACACATGCAAATCTCTAGCTCCATGCAACCACTTTAAACCAAATCAAGAGAGTGAGCTAGAGTGAACCGAATCGAGTTCATCAACACATGATGAAGCTCAAGCTAAAAGACTCAACCCCTCTTAATAGTACGGCAACCTAACTAGCAACCCGGTCTCCCAACCAAACACCAAGACCGGTAAAAGACTAGGAACACATCCTTAGCCCTAGCTAGTTATACCTTTGCCTCAAACGATCCACTTGGAGCTTCTATGATTTCCAATCATCTTCTCTCTAGGATCACCTCTTCTTCTTCTTGGTCATTAACACATGATGAACCTTCTAGCTCTTCTCTTTACTTCGGGAACACCTCTTGAAGCTCATCAACACATGACTTCTTCTTCTTCTTCTTCCCGATTCTTTATTATCTTGGACTCAACCTACTTCACAACTCATGGAAGATGTTAGTCCAACAAACACGGTTGTCTCAATCATCACCGCACTCCATTAACACATAATGGATGCCTCTAAGATCGATTGAGCACAACCCAAATCAATTTGAATGATTAAATGATGTCTTGAGTACTTTGATGCAACTAATGCTTCATTATACTCAAGAACTTTCCGCTTGTCTTTAATCAACAAAGAGACACCATCAACACATGATGAAATGTTATTTGATTGATTGAAAGACAATCGAACTCAATTTAAATTACATTTAAATTGATATGAGTATATATATAACTAAATAAGTTTTATATACTCAATATGATGGTTAGTAATGATCCATATATGTTTGAGTGATGGAAAGGGATCAATATATTTGAGACCATCAACTATAGAGTAAACTCCATTTGATATGTGCATATACATAATTGAACTTGGGAACCAATATGCACATAATCAATCTTAGATTGCATATGAGTTTATTCTATATTAGCATACTTCAACTACACAAGTTATATATATACTCAAAAGATTGTTTCAAAGTCTTGATCCTTTATATTGTATAGCAAGAGGGCATGGATTAATACTATTGAAACAACAAGTTAAATTATAAACTCCCCCTAGATGTGTGCATTCATGTAATATATGAATTAGGAACATAATGCACACATTTGGACTAAAGCAATGGAAGAGTTCATACTTTAACTTGAATCCTAAGTATGTATTTAAGACAATAGAGTGAATACATGTGCATACCTTAGGTTTTCCATTTTCTATCCAAATATGAGACTAATAAGAATAAGACTTAATGGAACATGTAAGTCTCGTAATGATTAGATTTGTTATTAAACAATGATTAAGCATTAATATTAAATCAATCACCAAAACCAATGGAGCTTGAACTTACAGAGGGCGAGGTCGAGAGATCGCTCTTGCTTGAGGTTGACCTGGTCGACTGAGCTGACCCTGGCGGAGCCCAGCGTAACCTCGGAAGGCAGGACGGCCTCAGCACCAAAAACGAGCTGAAAGGGGGTCGCCCCTGTCGCTCGGCTAGGTTGGTGCGAATGGATCAGAGAACAGTAGGAAGCTCTTCCACCCAGGCCCGGCCTCGTCGCTCGAGCTCATCGAAGACTCGCTTGATTTGTCCGTTGGCGCGTTCGATCGCTCCGTTGCTCTGGGGATGACTTACTAAGGCATAGCAGACTTTGGTTCCCATGTCTTTGCAGTATTCTTGGAATAGTTCACTGGCGAACTACGTACCATTGTCGGTGATGATCTTGCGAGGGGCCCATACCTCATAACCACAAATGAGTGAAAGAACCTTACCGCTGCTCGAGCTATGATAGCCGAGACTGGCTTGGCCTCGACCCATTTTGTGAAGGTGTCGATGGTGATGAACAGGAACTTCTTTCCCCCGACCGTCCGAGGGAAAGAGGCGAGGATGTCGAGGCCCTAGGTCCAGAACGACCAAGCGAGGGGAATGGTCTGGAGGGTATAGGCCGATCGGTGCATCTTTCGGGCATGGAACTGGCAGGCTCGGCTAGCGCGGACGATGTCTCGAGTGTCCTGGAGTGCCGTCGGCCAATAGAACCCCATCCGATACGCTTTCCCGACCATAGTCCTAAAGGAAGAATGAGCGCCATAGAGGCCCGAATGGATGTCATTGAGCAGGTACTTACCTTCCTCCGGGGTAACGCACTTCTCTAGAATGCCCAAGGTGCCCCGACGATACAGTTGTCCATCGACGAGCTGGTACGAGCTCGCATGAGGCTTGACCCTGCTGCTCTCGGCTGGATCAGTCGGGAGCTCGTCGTGGTCGAGGAACTTGACGATCGGGTCCATCCATGAGGAAGCGCTCTCAAGGAGGGCTACCGAGTCTTCCTGATCGACGATGGATGGTGCCGCCAAGGTCTCGAGGATGACATCCGGTGGAACCTCATCATCGGACGACCCGAGCTTGGATAGAAGATCGGCACCGACGTTGTCCTTCCTGGCTATGTACCTGACTTCCAGGTTCCGAAACCACCTCTCCATCTTGCATACCTCGGCGAGATACTTTGCCATTGAGGGCTCCGAGCACTGGTACTTTTTGTTATTCTGGTTGACGATGAGCTGGGAGTCTCCTTTCATGACCAGTCGACGCACGCCCAGTGACTTGCATGCTCGAAGGCTGGCCAAGAGGGCTTCGTACTCTGCGACGTTGTTAGTCGCGAGAAAGCTGAAGCGAATCACATACCTCAGATGATCTCCCAGGGGGTGATGATGAGAATGCCAGCCCCCGAGCGCTTGAACGACCTCGACCCATCGAAGAACATAGTCCAGGGGCCCTCTTCCTCGGTCTTGGACTCAGAGGGCGAGCTCCACCGTTTGTTCGACCACGAAGTCGGCGAGCGTCTGCGACTTGATGGCGGGCACAAACCGGATGTTGAACTCGGCCAACTCCATGGCCCACTTGGCGATACGACCCCCTGCTTCTGGATTCCTCAGGATTTCGCCGAGCGAGAACCCACTAGGTACGACCACCGCGTGCGCCTGAGAGTAATGCCGAAGCTTGTGCGTGATAGCATCTAGGCCTCCCCTCAATCTTGTTATTGTATGTTTTATTGTTTTGGTATTGATGACTAAGTTAATCATACTCAAAGCTTTGAAGAACATATGCTGGATTCAAAACTGAAGCAAGTTGGTCGAGCAAGATTAAGGTGCTCAGTTCTAATTTATGACTTGGGAGATGATTCAAGTCAAAAGGCTAGGCCTGTTTTTCTCTTTTTTGTTGTCTAAAGGGGGACTTTGCACAAGCTAGTGAATTGGATCATAAGGCAAAGACAAAACTAGATTTCTTGGAGCGAAAGACACTTAGTCCTTTTTAGGTCATACTTCTTAGTGTACAACGGACCAAATTTTTGATATCCACTTCTTCAGTCCGTTGCACTCTCAGCATATCCTTGGAAGTCAAATAAGATTCTTTGGTCAAACTCTAAACTCCCATCAAATATTTGATTATCAGATCAAGTCTATTGTCTTCTTATCATTTCATCCTTGGTAAAAACCTCTTTTAAAATCATCTGATAGCCAAGGGTTTGCCTATGTATGACGGACCAAAGATTTTGGTCCCAAGATACATATAAAAGTCTCTGCTCTATGACGGACCAAAATGTTCTCCGTTTCCCGTCTATAGCAGACCAAACTTTGAAGTCTTATTTATTGAAACCTTATATGAATATCCTTTATCTTCAAAAGATTTTTTTTACATAGACAACAGACCAAACATTCGTGCTAATATTTTTTTTCAGTCCGTTGCCGAAGTAAAACGCTTGGATAAAACTTGTCTCTGTTGAAAAAGGTCTGTGGCAGCTAACTCTTGAAAAGTCCATGTATGACGGACCAAATTTTTGGTCCGACGTACATAGGTCTCTATGCACAGACCAAACTCTTGAAAAGTCTATGTATGGCGAACCAAATTTTGGTCTGATGTACATGTATCTTCTTCAGTTGTGTGGCGGACCAATCTCTATGAAGAACCCATGTACAGCGGACCAAATTTTTTGGTCCGTCGTGAATGCTCAAATTTGGTCTGTCATACACATGTCCAAAGATCGTTAGGCTCGGCTTGCTCACCACATGTATGCGTGTATATTTCGCTTGTTTCGACATCCGACACGCCCAACGGCCATCAGAGCAGTGTAACGGCTATATTAACTCAAAATGGCTATATAAGCATTTCCTGAGCCATCTACCAAATATATAGATGAACTCCTAACATTTTGGTATTCATACATAGCTCTCATTCTGAAAAAGGAGTCTGTGCTTCATCTTCACACCAAAATTCTCATACATCTCTAAGTGTGTTAGCTCCAAGCCAGTGTCTAGTTGTGTGAATTGCAAAAGTGAACCAAGAGACAGAACTTGTGCAAAGTTTATTACTCTTGGATCTTAGTGATCCTAGACAGCTTGGAGGAAGTGTACAGTACGACCTGTCCAAAAGTGTTCGTGGAAGGCCACTGTGGTTGTGAGAGGTTTGGAACTCACCTCACTGGAGTAGTGAAAGAGTTACCTGAGTGATCACCAGAGCTACTGCGACCAGCTTTGGAGAAGCAGAACTTCGAAAGAAGTGCTTCAACGTGGATTAGGAGTGCAGCTCTAAACCACAGGATAAATCTTTGTCTCTCTTGTGTCATTTCGTTTATTGCTTTCGCTGTTATCCTTATTTGTTTTAACTCTATTTTATACTTTGCTGTGAGTTGCTATCTGTTCTATTTAAATAAGTAGTTCAAAATGTTTAGAACTTGTTGATATTGCCTATTCACCCCCCTCTAGGCCATCTCGATCCTTCAAGTGGTATCAGAGCCTTGTTTACCTTGTTTAGCTTAACTTACTTTGGTAAATGGCCGAGGGAAGTGGCTCTACAACTGTTAGTCTTGGTAGAGTACCTATTTTTGATGGCACAAATTATGCTTATTGTAAAATTAGGATGAGATGCTATTTAGAAGCTGTCGGGTATGATGTGTGGAGGGTTACAGAGAAGCCTCTGCCTCCTCGGGTCATGTCTGAAGGGCAATCTGCATATGGAGAACCCACTCCTGGTGAAATTCAAAATATGCAGTATGATGCTCAAGCTAGAAATGCCATATTTTCCTGTCTTAGCTTAGAAGTTTTTGATAGAGTAAGTAATCTTACAACTGCTTATGACATATGGACAACACTACAAGAAATTCATGAGGGTACTTCTGATGTAAAAGAAGAAAAATACTATGTTGTTCAGGAAAAATTTGATCAATTCAAAATGCTCTCTCAAGAAAATGCTAATGATATGTTTTCTAGGCTAAATCCTATTGTCAATGAACTAAAGGGCCTAGGAACTAAAATTTCAGATGTTGAAGTGTGCAGGAAAATGATCGAGTGCTTCCTCGACATATCACGACTTGATCACATATCCGCCTAACAGTGGTGATCTCAAAAGACTCACTCCAACCGAGCTACTGGGCAAAATATCCGCTTATGAGCTCACACTGGCTGAAGAAGATGCCCTAAGAAAGAAATCCATCGCATTAAAAGCCAAGGAAGTTATACAAGATTCATCTGACGAAGATGATGATAAGTCAAGATCAGATGAGGAAAAGGTAAATGACTCACCCTCTTATGATGAGCTAGTAGAACTAGTTGAAGGACTAAATAAGCTTTGCATGGTAAAACAAATTCAACTAGAACTCTTAAGAAGACTATCACTGGCTTGCTTAATGATCAAAAGTTGATAACAGACAAGTATGAAAAACTTATGCATGAACATGAAAAGTCTGTAAAAACTCATAATGATCTAGTTACAAGTCATGCTTTGCTTACTAAAAATCATGAAGACTTGCAGACTAACTATTGTGAGCTAGAAATTGAAAACGAAATGCTAGCCAACAAATCCACCATGTTTCTCTATGTGATGCATCAGTCTCATGTAACTTATTTAAAGAAGAAATCATGACTATCGCTCTGATGCTTGCAATAGTAATCGCAAATATGCTTCCTATGCCAAGGAGCTTAAAACTGAGATTGAAGAACTAGAAGCTAAGATAGCCACATTTGATAAAGGCTTAGAAAAATGCTTTCTGGGTAGTGCTACTCTTGACAAAATTCTGTTTGAACAGAAACCCAACATGGGCAAAAGGGCTTAGGTATAAACCCAACACCGCTAAGAAAAGTGGAATAAGTCATATTGAAATGATCTTTGTCAAGAAAAGCACTCAATGTTATTATCACACAAATCAAATCATGAATCAAAAAATTGCTATCTTGCAAGTATTTCTCATGCCAAAAGGGATTGCATGGTAGATGCCCATTACATGCTATTTAAAGATTTCAGGGGCAAAACAAATGTAAAATATGTAGGCCCCACAAATCTAAATAAGAAACTTAAAGCTGTCTGGGTACCTAAGGCCATGTTATTAAATCCTTTTAAACCAAAACTGGCTATAACTAACATCAAAGGACCCAAAAGCATTTGGGTACCTAAAGTGAAGAAATGAACTTGTAGGTAAACTATAAAAGTGGAGGCAGACATTGGGTTATTGACAGTGGCTGCACTCAACACATGACCGGTACCTCAAGAATGTTCACTTCAATTGAAGGTGAAAGTGATCCAAGTCACAAAATTACCTTTGGAGACAACAGCAAAAGAAAGGTAAAAGGTCTTGGTAAGATTGCTATATCAAATGATCACTCTATTGACAATGTTCTTCTTGTTGATTCCTTAAATTTCAATTTATTGTCTATTGCTCAATTGTGTGATCTTGGATTCCATTACAACTTCACTTCTGATGGAGTAACTGTATTTGATAAAAATGAAAAGCTTATATTCAAAGGTTTCAGATTTCAAAATCTCTACTTAGTAGATTTCAAATCTAACTCCTCATGTATCTCAACCTGCCTGTTAGCTAAAGTTTCCCTTGGATGGCTTTGGCACAGGCGTCTTGGGCATGTAGGTATGTCTAATCTTAAAAAACTGTTTAAAAATGAGTTAGTGGTGGGTCCGAAAGATGTCAAATTTGAAAAGGATAAGCTATGCAGTGCTTGTCAAGCAGGCAAACAAGTAGCTAATTCACACCCAATTAAAAGCATCATGTCCACCACTAGACCACTTGAGCTTCTGCATATGGATGTGTCTGGTCCCACCTCATATGCTAGCATTGGTGGTAACTCATATTGTCTGGTAATTGTTGATGATTTCTTCAGATTCACTTGGGTATTCTTTTTGCCAAATAAAAGTGAAGTTGGAAAAATCTTCAAAACTTTTGCTAAAAGGGCTCAAAATGAATTTGATTGTCCCATCAAGAAAATAAGAAGTGACAATGGATCTGAGTTTGTTAATACAAATATCATTGAATACTGTGATGAATTTGGAATTAAGCATGAACTCTCAGCTACATATACTCCTCAGCAAAATGGTGTTGTTGAAAGGAAAAATCGAACCTTGATTGAAATGGCTAGATCTATGCTAGATGAATATGAAACTTCTGATGTTTTTTGGGCTGAAGCTATCAATACTGCTTGTCATGATGTAAATAGACTTTATCTTCATAGATTGCTTAAGAAAACTCCTTATGAATTATTGGTAGGAAGAAGACCAAATGTATCATATTTTCGTGTATTTGGTTGTAAAGTATATATCTATAAAAAGAGAACTCATATGGGTAAATTTCAAACTAGATGTGATACAGGCATCATGCTAGGATATTCTTCTAATTCCAAAGCTTATAGGGTATTTAATAATACAACTGGTCTGGTAGAATAAACTTATGATGTAAAGTTTGATGAATCTAATGGCTCACAAGGTGAGCATGAAAATTTAGATGATGTAGGAGATGATGGTTTGGCACAAGCAATGAGAAAAATGGTAGTAGGTGCTATTAAACCTAAGGAAGACAAGGATGAACCTCCTACACAATCAATGGTGCCAAATGATGGAACCCAAGAAGAAGATGAAGAAAAAGAACAAGATCGGCTAGTCTTCATCAAAAGTCACCATGTCATTGCTAAGGATCACCCCACAAACCAAATCATTGGTGAAATCAGTAAGGGTGTTCAAACTCGTTCTAGACAAGCTTCCTTCTGTGAACATTACTCTTTTGTCTCTTGTATTGAACCTAAGACAGTGGAAGAAGCTCTAGAAGATGCTGATTGGATAATTGCTATGGAAGAAGAACTTAACAACTTTGAAAAAAACAAAGTCTGGAGCTTAATAAATCGCCCAAAGGATCACAATGTTATTGGTACAAAATGGGTGTTCAGAAACAAGCAAGATGAAAATGGAGTGGTAATAAGGAATAAAGCCAGGCTTGTAGCTCAAGGATTTACTCAAGTAGAAGGACTGGACTATGGAGAGACATATGCCCCAGTGGCACGTCTTGAAGCTATTCGGTTTCTTCTTGCCTTTGCTACTCATTTTAATATCACTCTGTTTCAAATGGATGTGAAAAGTGCATTTCTTAGTGGATTCATTGATGAAACTGTTTATGTTGAACAACCACCTGGTTTTGAAGACCCAAACTTGCCAAACCATGTGTATAAATTATCTAAGGCTCTTTATGGTCTAAAACAAGCTACTAGAGCTTGGTATGAGCGTCTTAGAGATTTTCTACTCAATAAGAACTTCAAAACTGGAAAGGTTGATCCAACATTGTTTCTAAAAGACTTCAATGGAACATTAATGATCTGTCAAATATATGTAGATGATATTATCTTTGGCTGTACTAACATTTCTCTTTGTAAAAAATTTGGTGACATGATGGTCAAAGAGTTCGAAATGTCTATGATTGGAGAATTGTCATTCTTTCTGGGATTCCAAATCAAGCAATTGAAGGAGGGGACTTTTATCTCACAAGAGAAGTATACTAAGGATCTCCTCAAGCGCTTCAAAATGGAAGAATGCAAAACAATAAAGACTCCCATGGCTACTAACACTCATCTTGATCAAGATATGGGAGGTAAGTCTGTTGATCAAAAGCTTTTTAGATCCATGATAGGCTCTTTACTATACTTAACAGCATCTAGGCATGATATCATGTTTAGTGTGTGTATGTGTGCTAGATTTCAAGCTGCTCCTAAAGAAATTCACTTAAGTGCTGTGAAAAGAATATTTAGATATCTTAAGTTTACTCCTGATATTGGTTTATGGTACCCTAAAGGTGCTCCTTTTGAGCTTCTTGGCTATTCAGATTCTGATTATGCCGGATGCAAGATTGACCGTAAGAGCACCTCAGGGGGATGTCATTTGCTTGGAAGATCTTTAGTTTCTTGGTGTTCTAAAAAGCAAAATTCAGTAGCACTATCCACTGCCGAAGCCGAATATGTGGCTGCAGGCAGTTGTTGTGCTCAAATTCTATTCATCAAACAAACATTTTTAGATTTTGGTATAAACTTTGATAATGTGACTCTACTGTGCGATAATGAAAGTGCAGTGAAAATAGCAAACAATCCGGTCCAGCATTCCAGAACTAAGCATATTGAAATTTGACATCACTTTATTCGTGATCATGTTGCTAAAGGAAATATTATGCTTAGTTATGTAAGAACTGAGGACCAATTGGCTGATATTTTCACTAAGCCGCTTGATAAGGTCAAATTTTCAAAATTAAGAAATGAACTAAATATCATTGCTTATTCAAATATTGCTTGATAATGTCTGACTCAGGGGGAGCAAGTTTGTTCGCTATGCATCTCCTGATGCTCATATCCCTTGATTTCTTGCCCCTTCTGTTTGTGATTCTCTGTTGAAAACCTTTTCGGTTTCCGTAACTTTTTTTTTTCAAAACTTCTCTGACTTCGAAGCCGTCTCGGATTCTGGCGCTTTTACTGCATCCTAGCTGCAATGGCTATAAAAGGTGAACCAGGGCCCCGAAGATGTAATCCTTCTCTTAGCCTTTCTCTTTTCTGCTCCAACTACGATCTTCCTCATGCCGAAAAGAGCTTTCAAGGACGATCAGGATGACCCTGAGCTTGCAGAGCTCTGGAGGGACTTCGATCGTGCATTAGCAGAGCTGGCGGAGGAGAGGGCGGTTGACCATGACCGTGCCGCCATAGACGCTTTCCTTGAAGCCTTCCCTGCCCTCTTCAGGGCTAGGGAGGCCCTCGTGCAGGCACTAGGGCGCGTGCGTAGGGGTGAATCTTAGGTCCTTCTCCTGTACTGTCCTTCCCAGGCATAATAACTGGGAAGTTATATAAATAAAGATGTGTTGTTCTGAAGTGTTCTTTGGATGTTCCCTTGCATCTCATGTTTTCTCAAACTGAATGATATTCTCATCCATCTGTCGCAAAATACAGCTTCGACTAGATGCACAACCATCATATTAATATCTTACGCGGCTCTTGTGCGATAGCTCTCTGTTTCGGCTAACGATGTGGATAAATTCAAAAGTGCTAATTTCAGATTAAAATAACTTTTTGAATAAGCTTTATAACAAAATGCTGCTATAAGACTCACCTTTCTATGCTCTTTCTTGTCCAATCCTCGATATAGTAACTAAGTCAACATCTATCTTCTTCAGAAAAATGTCTATATTAAGCACTTGAGTTTTTTAGGTGAGCTTAAATTTAAAAAAAAATACTTATGCTCATTTGAATATCAGACTCAAACATTTCCGGAGAGCTTATTTTTTTTGGTTTGTTGGTTTTTGTTGCTAATCTTAGATATATCTCTTATTTTCAAAATCTTCAGAAACATAGACATTATGCAGACTGAGAACAATTGAAATAAAGTTACAAAGTCCTACTTGGATCGGACAAATCTCAAACAAACTATCAATGCCCGCCGAACTAAATTTTTGGTCCGTCGCTAATGGAAGTTTTTGATCTTAACTCCATGCAAGACCAAAACTCCTCTACAACGGACTAAAACTGATCCGGGCTGAGTCTAAATCAATTAGGTCCGGCCCAATTAGAAAACTGTGTAACCCTGTTTAAATCAAGTCTGCCACATGATCAATGCTTCTAAATCTGATTCTTATCTAAATTCAAATGGATTATATCCAACTCCTTCTTCTTCTCTCAAGATTTCAAAATATATTCAAAAACGTACCTATTGCTTTAGGTCTTACCCATTGCTAACCTGACCTTGCTTGTGGGACTCTGTGTGCTTGCTCAAACTGATTTCAAAAGGAGGTCCCACTACCTTGCCGTAACAGCTGTTCCTTTTCAACTACCCCGTTAAAAGTGTCGCTTTCAAGGCCCATTTACTCTAGCATATACATTCATTGCGGTAACTTCCTCTTCGAGTTACTCTCGCACATCCCTTGTTACATCCACCTTGCAAACCTTTCTAAACCGTAAATCTCCCTCCGCACCAAGCAAATCAAACGGATCTTGGCAACGGTGTTCATCCATCTTTGTTGCGCAAAGATCTCTCCTAAAGACCAAGAAGTTTCTTGAAACTTTCCTTTTCCTTCAAGTCTCAACCATAGACCCAGCTTTTAGACTTTAGCTCTTTACGTGTTGTTTAGGATCGATCTTGTCTTTGAAAAGAATTTGATCCTAAGCTGAGCAAAGAACCAGTGTTTAGTCCAAATCAAAATGAGGTCTAAGAACCCGTAAAAGAGAGGGTTGATTGGAAAGATAATTGATAAAGTCAAGAGCAAGAAATGAAGTAGCTAAGTTGTCTCTGAAACAAATCCTTCATGACACCTCAAGGACCAGTATTCATTCAAGATATTCACAATGCTGCCGAAACAAACCGTAAAGTAGTCACCTCACACCCTAGAAAAGGAAAACAAGTAATTGACTTTAATCAACCTCTCGAGGACAAGATGCGTATGAGCCAAACAATGAATCATCCTCGGAAGATATGAAGTAGTTTGAAGTTGATGTTCTTAGTCAGTGAGGAATTGATAGTCTGAGTACCAAGAAACTAAGAGCGATAAGGTTGGTAAATGAAAAATTTGGTTTCGAGTCCGACACTCTCTTGGTGAAAATTTTGTGTCTCTCTTACACAAAAATATATTCTATGCTTACCGCTTAGGAAGGATGGAAAAGGAAAGTCAATATCCGCCTGTCATCTCATCAAGATGTAGATCGGGATCAAGTAAATGATAATTGGCTCAATGGATTATATGATTGCATAAACTCAACTCCTGGATTGAGTGATATAATGTCAAACACAACTATACCCTGGAGTGTTTCAAGAACTCTAGAATTCTATGCCTCCTTACTAGTGAACAAACAAAGGAAGTATATCATGTTCATTATAAATGGAAAAATCAGAAAAATCAGATCATCTCAATTTGATTTTGCAATTGGAGCCACAAGTCCTTTGACAAATCGAACAAGAATTTTTGAAAAGATGTTCCCTCACCAAAGATGGAGACTGAATGGTGATATGCCATATCTTCAAATATCTGGGCACATTTATAAAAATACCTCTAGTACAGACTTCAATCCCAACAGGGTCTCATGTCTAACTGAGGAAGCTAAAGTGCTTTTGCTTCTACTTAGGCACACTATATATCCTAAATCTGGTTACAAGGAATGTGTGACCTCAGTACAAGCTTGGATACTTCATCTAATCCTATCAAGACAACCAATTGACTTGGCTGATTACTTTTTGGGTCAAATGGAAGAGGCCATTTACAGGAAATTTGGAAGTTCTCAACCTTTTGCTCAGTTGATCACCTCAGCCTTGTTGGCACAGGGGATAATTTCACAAGATGAGCTGAATAAGGAATTCAAATGTTTTCCCAAGAAATACAACATGCATATCTCCACTGGACAAAATCTGAGAATCACTGGATTCCTTCAAAAATCACAAGCCAATCAACCAAAGGAACTAGTATTGGCTGAGGAAGAAAATGGATCAAATCTTCAAGTCAAGATAACTTTGATGTAAATGACTTGAGAGAATATTCACAAGCACAAGACAGTGACTCCTGGCATCAATCCTTTGGAAGTCATATGCCCTCCTTTGACAGTCACCAACTTGTTTATGAGAGTCCTTATGCGCCTGCCAGGAGTGGACATGATGGAGAGCCCAGTGCTCAAAGTGGTGGCAGGGGTAAAACTGTAAGCCATCATGAATTTGCCTCAAAAGAAACAGAAGCAGTTCTTGAAAAAGGACCAGTGTATATGGATGAGGTTGCAACTCAAGTTCCTTCAGGTTCAGTTGATAGAACTTTAGATGAAGAACAACAATTGTATAATCTTCAACAGTTAGCAGCTGTATCAAGATTCATGGATGAACAAGCTTTCAAACCAGCAGCCCATGAGCATGAGGCAGGGGGATCTGTCATGCCCCATGAGTATGAGGCAGGAGAATCTGGGATGCCCCAACAGTTTGAAACTCATTATCCCCCATCATCAGTTCACCCTGAACATGATCAGAGGGATACTTTTCCTGGATGGCAGAGTCTCTTTGATTATCCATATCCTACCTCATCTTCTCAAAAACATACTGAGCAAGCCCAAGAAGAAACCTTTCAGGCCTCTGACTCTCAACCTTCCTGGTTTTCAACCTTTGAGCAACAATATCATGCTGATCAAAGAAGATTCCAAACAAGATACTTAGAAGATCAGGATACAGCTGCTCTAAGATATGAGGAACAGGTGAAATTTCAAAATGAAGTTATGTCTAGATTTGATCACCTAAGCAGAAACCAGGACAACCTAAAACAAAGATGTCCAACGACTTGATGCGAATCAAAATTTGATAAAGGATGATCATATGACATGAACCGAAAATGGATGATCGA
The DNA here is from genome assembly GCA_036346275.1 of Otatea glauca. Lineage (NCBI taxonomy): Eukaryota > Viridiplantae > Streptophyta > Magnoliopsida > Poales > Poaceae > Otatea > Otatea glauca. The sequence goes on along the minus strand of CM070717.1, from coordinate 17,260,703 downwards.
GACAAAAAGCGAGAAATCAAGTTGAGGCGAAGTACATCACATACAAGTAATCGCTATGGATGAGACATCGCTAGACCATCTTTCGAAATTCACCGAGGATGCCTTGCTTGACTACACTCGTTTGGCATATGATTGCATATATGAGTGGGTGAAGTCCTTGTCGACACTCGCACTATGAATGAATTTTGGATCAAATTCATCGGATCTTAAATCGATGACTATTCACCAGTGATCCGGACTATCCAAGTTGGAATGATCAAGCTATGTCTCAAGAGCTAGAAGATCAAACTCAAGAAACTACTGGCGATAAAATGTCTCTTCTCCAAGGAAAAGCTCACTGTAAGCGTGTTCAAAAGAGTCTTTTCCAGGCGCAAATAGGAACCCTTTTTTGCTATTGATGCCAAAGGGGGAGAAAATCTCCTTTACCATAGAATCTTCTAGATATAGTCTCTTAAGGTTCTAAGACTTATTTGTATCTAACTTATGTGTGATACTTTTGTATCTCTGCTTAAGTTGCTTTAAGTTTGTCTACTAATGCTCCAATACCTCTTTGTTTTATAATACTTCTCCGAGTATTTATGATCTTGCTCTGATGATTTAACTCTGTTGATACTTACCTATATTGTGCTCTGATACTTTGTTTTTAACTCTGCTCTGAGGTTTACTTCATATTCTGACAAAAATCAGTGCATGCATTCATTGAGGGGGAGCACATTCATTCAAAAATCCTGCAGTCAGTACTTTTGACTAACTCTGTTTTGCAGAATAAATGAGATATTATTAACTAAAAGGTATGTTGTTATCAATTACCAAAAAGGGGGAGATTGATAGCATCTAGGCCTCCCCTCAATCTTGTTATTGTATTTTTTATTGTTTTGGTATTGATGACTAAGTTAATCACACTCAAAGCATTGAAGAACATATGCTGGATTCAAAACTGAAGCAAGTTGGTCGAGCAAGATTAAGGTGCTCAGTTCTAATTTATGACTTGGGAGATGATTCAAGTCAAAAGGCTAGGCCTGTTTTTCTCTTTTTTGTTGTCTAAAGGGGGACTTTGCACAAGCTAGTGAATTGGATCATAAGGCAAAGACAAAACTAGATTTCTCGGAGCGAAAGACACTTAGTCCTTTTTAGGTCATACTTCTTAGTGTACAACGGACCAAATTTTTGATATCCACTTCTTCAGTCCGTTGCACTCTCAGCATATCCTTGGAAGTCAAATAAGATTCTTTGGTCAAACTCTAAACTCCCATCAAATATCTGATTATCAGATCAAGTCTATTGTCTTCTTATCATTTCATCCTTGGTAAAAACCTCTTTTAAAATCATCTGATAGCCAAGGGTTTGCCTATGTACGACGGACCAAAGATTTTGGTCCGGCATACATATAAAAGTCTCTGCTCTGTGACGGACCAAAATGTTCTCCGTTTCCCGTCTACAGCAGACCAAACTTTGAAGTCTTATTTATTGAAACCTTATATGAATATCCTTTATCTTCAAAAGATTTTTTTACATAGACAACGGACCAAACATTCGTGCTAATATTTTTTTTTCAGTCCGTTGCCGAAGTAAAACGCTTGGATAAAACTTGTCTCTGTTGAAAAAGGTCTGTGGCACCTAACTCTTGAAAAGTCCATGTATGACGGACCAAATTTTTGGTCCGACGTACATAGGTCTCTATGCATAGACCAAACTTTTGAAAAGTCTATGTATGGCGGACCAAATTTTTGGTCCGATGTACATGTATCTTCTTCAGTTGTGTGGCACACCAATCTCTATGAAAAACCCATGTACAGCGAACCAAATTTTTTGGTCCGTCGTGAATGCTCAAATTTGGTCTGTCATACACATGTCCAGTATCGCTTGGCTCAGTTGCTCAGTCCGTTGTACGTGTATATTTCTGTTGTTTCTGACATCTGACACGTCCAACGGCTACTGTAGCAGGTGTAATGGCTATATTCACTCAAAATGGCTATATAAGCATTTCCTGAGCCATCTACTAAATATATAGATGAACTCCTTACACTTTGGTATTCATACATAGCTCTCATTCTGAAAAAGAAGTCTGTGCTTCATCTTCACACCAAAATTCTCATACATCTCTAAGTGTGTTAGCTCCAAGCCAGTGCCTAGTTGTGTGAATTGCAAAAGTGAACCAAGAGACAGAACTTGTGCAAAGTTTATTACTCTTGGATCTTAGTGATCCTAGACAGCTTGGAGGAAGTGTACAGTGCGACCTGTCCAAAAGTGTTTGTGGAAGGCCACTGTGGTTGTGAGAGGTTTGGAACTCACCTCACTGGAGTAGTGAAAGAGTTACCCGAGTGATCACCGAGCTCTCGCGACTAGCTTTGGAGAAGCGTAACTTGAAAGAAGTGCTTCAACGTGGATTAGAGTGCGGCTCTGAACCACGGGATAAATCTTTGTCTCTCTTGTGTTATTTCGTTTATTGCTTTCGCTGTTATCCTTATTTGTTTTAACTCTGTTTTATACTTTGCTGTGAGTTGCTGTCTGTTCTATTTAAATAAGTAGTTCAAAATGTATAGAACTTGTTGATATTGCCTATTCACCCCCCTCTAGGCCATCTCGATCCTTCAGTGCGAAGCCATGAAAAGGGCGTAGAGTAGCTTCTGGACCTGAGGGTAACGCTCCTTTGGTCCATGAAGTACTTCGCTGACATAGTAAATCGGTTGCTACCGGCCATCTCGCTCGGCCACCAGGACGGCACTGACGTCCTGGGTCACAGCCACGAGGTAGAGCAGCAACACCTTGCTCGGCTGCGGGGTCGTGAGCAGAGGACGGCTCAAGAGGTACGCCTTCAGCTGGTCGAAGGATCACTAAGCTTCGGGAGTCCACTCGAAGCCCCCATGCTTGCATAGGGTCTTGAAGAACGGCAGCCCGCGCTCTCTGAGCCTCGAGATGAATCAACTGAGAGCGGCCACGTGGTCGGTAAGGCATTGGACCTGTTTCCTCGACGTCGGGGCGGTTATCTTCTCGATCGCCTTGATCTTTTCCAGGTTAGGGCCTACTCCCGAGCCCCCGATCATGTAGCCGAGTACCTTACCCGAGGTTGCACCGAAGACGCACTTCTTAGGATTGAGTTTGATCCCATGCTTGTTCAAGTTGGCAAAGGTCTCCGCGAGGTCGTTAATGTGGTCGTCCTCGGAAGAGCTCTTGACGATGATGTCGTCGACGTAGACCTCGAGGTTCCGGCCGATCTGGGGGTCGACGGTTCTGAACATCAGTTGTTGGAACGTCGCCCCCGCGTTGTGGAGACCGAACGACATGGTCGTGTAGCAGAACGTCCCGAACGGCATGATGAAGGCCGTCTTGTCTTCGTCGCCTGCCGCGAGTTTGATCTGATGGTAGCTGGAGTAGGCGTCGAGGAAGCTCAACATCTTGGCGTTGGCGGTGGAGTCCATGATCTGGTTTATGTGCGGAAGGGTGAAGTTATCCTTTGGCCATGCTGAATTCAAATCCGTGTGGTCGACGCACATCCTCCATTTTCCGCCTTTTTTCTGCACAATCACCGGGTTGGCCAGCCATTCGGAGTAGTCAATCTCGCGAATAAAGTCGGCCTTCAGGAGCTTGTCGAGATGCTCCTTGATTATCGCCATCTTTTCGGGGGAGAAGAACCGCAGTCTCTGGCGCATAGGCCTACAGTCAGGCTTTATTTGCCGTTTGTGCTCGATCACCTCCCTCGGGACTCCTGGCATGTTTGTCGGCTCCCACGCGAATATACTTTTGTTGTTGCGGAGGAAGATGACGAGCTCGATCTCCTATTTCGGATCGAGCTGGGCGGCGATGTGGACGCACTTGTTCGAGTTGCCCTCCTCGAGCTGCACGGCTTTGGTCGAGCCGCTGGGTTGGATCACCGCCTTCCAGTGGGCATTCTTCGGAGTCACCTCGGGACCCCACTGGGGCAGCACGCCAGCGAGCACCAGGGCTTTCTTCTCGCAGCAGTGCGCCACCTTGAGGTCACTACGGACTGTTATGACTCCATTGGGCCTCGGGAGCTTCATGCAGCGGTGGCCGTAGTGGTTCGCTGCCATGAACTTGATTAAGGCTGGCCGCCCGAGGATGGGGTTGTAGGGGAGATCCCCATCGACCACCTCGAAGGTGATCAGCTCGGTGCGGAAATTCGCCGAATCGCCAAAGGTGATGGGCAGAACCACTTGCCTGAGCGAAGTGGTTGAGCTCCCTGGCACGATGCCGAAGAAGGGGACCGCTATACACCTAATCTTCGACCGGGGAATCTACATCCGGTCCAGTGTCTCACTAAGAGCAGGTTGAGGGAGCTCCCCCCATCAAGCATGACCCTCCCGACCACAGTGTTGCTCATGGTCGGGGCCACGACCAAGGCGGTCTTAAGGTCCTTAGATATTCCTGGGGGAGCGTCGTCCCGGGAGAAGGTAATTGGAGTACCGGTCCATTTGCAAGGCTGGTCGGTGGGCTTCCCAGCAGAGGCTTGATACACGGTGCGCACGGCGTCCTTGAGCTCACGCTGGGACCGGTATGCGGACGAGCCGCCGAAAATCACGTCGACGCGGCGGTTGCCCTGTTGAAATTCCAGGTCGAGGCCTTCCAGCCCTCGCCGGCATTGACCCTATCGGGCAGCTCATCTTCCTTCGGAAGCGTGGGCATCTCTCCACGCCCGTCATAGAAGGCGTCTAACTTGTACTGCCATGTCCTGCAATTCCGCAGGTCGTGGCCGTAGGCTTCGTGGAACGGGCAGAACTTGTCTGAGTCGTACGTTGGCTACACCTCATCGTCTTGAGGTCGGGTGTCGCCCCGTTGGGGTCCGACCTGATGCTGTCCCTGCTGTGGATCGACGAGAGCTGCCCCTGTTGGGGTTGGCGTTGCTCTTGCTGAAGCCACGGCTAGCCTCGCTGAGGTCGAGGCTCATCGCGGTTGGGTTGCCGCACCTCCATCACCTCGCGCCCGCTGTTCATCGCGGCGACCACGTGCAGCTAGCCATTGCCACCATTGCGGTCTCTCCTCCGCTTTTTGTCATGCGGGTCCGAGCCACCATTCTTGGCGTTGGACGGTCCAGCTTCGTCGAAGATGCGGCCGAGCTTGCCCTGGTCGTAATCATGCTTCCAGCGGACGGCATCGTCCGCGTCCGCGTATCGTTCCGCCATCAGAACAGCTTGTTGACGCTGAGCTTCGTGGCAATCTCCAAGTCCTCAGAAAGGCGTATGTCACGGACGCCGAACTTGAAGGCTTTGATGATGGTCTCGTTGGAGACGTTCAGGATCGAATTCCTCGCACGGGTGAATCGGCGCACGAAGTCGCGGAGGGGCTCGCCCTTGCCCTGGATGATGTGATCCAGGTCCCTCTCTCGTCTAGGGCGCTTGTAGCAGCTCTGGAAGTTCGAATGGAGGGCGCTTGCACCTGGTGCCATGACCGGAAAGCGTCAGGCGCCTGGTTGAAGAGCCAGGTGCACGCGGCACCGTCCAGGACGGTAGGGAGGTTGTTGGCCATCACGACCTCACTTCCGTCGGCCGCCAAAATCGCGGTGGAGTAGATTGAGAGGAATTCGTCGGGGTTCTTAGTCCTGTCGAACCGCTCCATCACCGTGGGCTTGAACCGGCCGCCAACAGCACCGGCAGGTAGGTGGAGTACGGCCGCACCGTGAGGCGATCTGTGTGATCGCTACTCGGGATCGAGTCGCGGTCGGTGGGGTAATCGAACTCGAGCCGACGGTGTACCCCGCGTCAATCCTGACAGTTAGCAGGAGCGTCATCAGGGCAGTGATGCGGGGGATCACGAACCTTTTGACACCTGGGCGGAATGTCCACAGAAAGACCTTCGGAAGCGCCGCTACTCGAGCGAACGCTGCTGTCACTCTCCTGACAGTGGGCACGCTCGCGTGTCACATCCGGGTCCTGGTGTGGCGGGGCGGTCGCGGCGGACTCTGGGCCCGCGGGTACGGAGTCGGCCGACGAGAGCGGCGGCGCCCGCTCGATGAGTTGTCGTCGTTTTCCAGGGAGCGAGGCTCGGAGTGCTGGTGTCACTCTCGCCGTGAGGGCGTGACTTTGTTGGCCGCCCTGCCAAATTCCTCAGCGAGGGACCGCCGAAAGAGAGCCGACCTTGCCCGGGCAAGATCGGCCATGACCCGGGCAATGGCTCGTAAGCGTTCTCGGTTGGGATCGTCCAGGCGGGTAGGGCTGTGCTGCCCGGACGGGGTGCGGAGCTCTTCGTGCTCCTCTCGTCGGAGGGCGGTGATGGCCTGGTCGATAGCGACCCGGGCCAACCGACGCGCCTCCTCCGGGGTTTCTGGGTCACCGTCATTCGTCCCCGCGCTCGCCTCGCGGCTGCCAGCCATGAAGGCCAGGCGCTCGCGCGGCGGCAGCCAAGGCGAGAACATAGAGGCCTTCACACTCGGGAACCGCATCCGAGTCCAGGCTTGCTGAACGTGGCATGTTGTCGTCGAAGCCGAAGGTGTTGGCGACGCTGAAGCAATGGACTCCGAACGAATGAAACTTCGGGCCCCACGGTGGGCGCCAGCTGTCGATGATCGGGACCGCCAACCGCAGAGGTGGGATAGGGAAGATCGTGTGAGGGCGAGGCCCGAGGTCGTGCTCGTTCGGGGAAGGCGTGTGCCGCAAGGTGTATGTCGGGGAAGAAGCAATAAACACAAGGTTTATACTGGTTCGAGCCCCCGGGTTCGGGTAACAGCTCTACTCCAATCTTGCCCTAAGGCGAAAGATGAATATGAAGCTCTGCGGAAGAGTACAATCGGGGCCCAAGCTCGGGGCCGCTCGGAGGTGAAGCTGCGAGGGGGAGCTCGGGTGTCTTCTTGTATCGGCGGGAATGTGTTTTCCTGGAGTCTAAGTATTCTGGTCGGAGGTGTTTGTTTACTCGGGAAAAACTCCCCTTTTTTGAGGTCGAGGCGGTCCATCGTTTTTATAGCCCTCTGGGAGCTCCGCCACCTGGTCCCGAGGCTGACGTTAGGTGACCGTGGTGAGTTGATGAGAGTCGTTGAGAGTTGACGGTAGTCGCTGGGAGTTGACGGGAGTTGTTGGCCCTAGTTCCCGCGTAGGGATAGGTTTGGTCCTGATTCCCACGCAGGGGAAGGTTTTTACACGAGAAAGACAAATTATTACAAATGCCGTTTACCCGGGGGGCGCAGAGGTCGTGGTGTCAAGCTCGAGCCGGGTCCTTGTCCATGCGCCCGAGCCCGAGCTCACAGCTTCACCGCCTAGATGTAGCAGCGGAAATAGATACATTAGATCTTCGTGGCAGTAGTAGCCACAACCTTTAGATATCAACATAAACAGGTGCACGACACCGTATGCCGGTATGTTAGTATCGTACAATACGATTCTTCTGACCTTTTATTTGGTTCAGGTGAAACTTTTTCATCTTCCTTTTTCTTTTCTCTCAATTTTTCATAAATTTTCTGAACCTCTAGATATCCTTTTATAGCCAAAACACTACAGCAAAGTCTGTGCTACAGTATCGACACGTGGTACTGTTCATACGTTATTTGCTATAGTGCTGCCAACATGCTACAGTGTTTTCGACGCTACTACAGTTTTTCAGCATAAAAATCATATTTTTTTCATGCACGGGTTCGTAGTCTTTTTGTAAATAACCAGATATCATATTCAATCACATTGAACATTTGTCACAAGAGAAAATTTCATAAATCTATCTTAACCTATTCTTGTTTGTGACCCTTTAGGTTCATGCAATGTTGGCAATAAATTGAGAAACTCCCTTTTTCAATTTATAAGTCGTAAGTGGCTCATAGCAGAACATAACAACTACCCAAATTACATGAATGTCATTTATCCGACAAACTTTTAATGAATACATGTCGATTCTTTTGTCACTTTGATATCATGGTTTAACTAAAGATTGCGGTGTGTCATCCTTGTACTATTAAGCCAATTTTCTCGATTATCTGAACTATACTAATAAGATCGATCGATTAACACCTTAATTGTTCGGACATGGCTATGCACATTCTTTAGTCTATTTTATCGAGTGGCCAATCGATATCTTTCGCTCGGTATGAGGACAAATTCCATCATAATCATACACTTCCCTCTGCATGATTCAAAGCATACTCGAGTGTGGTCGTTATGATTATCTAGTTACAAGTAATGTTAGACAACATCAAAGCATATCATCCTCATGTAGGAAACTGTATTGATCTTAGGTCTAAGGATCAATCATTACCATTATATGAAACAACTTATGACACTCATCAAATCCTCAAAAAGTGTTTCATAAGCGGATCAGTCCAATAGCATGTACACTTACATGTATTCACATGTTTGAATGTTATCACATACCTAAAATCCATGAAATGTGATTATCAATCAATTCATATACTTGTTTTGAATAAAGTTTATTGGTGTCCCAACTAATAAATTAATAAGGGATAATTTATGATAATTTCATAATTAAATTACAGAGTTTCACGACACATACTTATGATCTGTAACATGATGTTATTAAAGGAACAACATAAGCATAAATATACAAAGTAATCATCTTATGATTGACCTCTAGGGCATATTTCCAACACACGGACCTCTTTTTAGGCAAAGTTCGGAACCGTATGAGGCCTCTTTGTGTGGTAGTGGGCGTGTTTGGACAAGGAGAATTTAACTTTAATCTAAATCCTAAAATTCTAAAGATATCTCACTCATCCAAACACCCCTTAAACCTGATGTATTGCACTTAAAATTCCAATTTGCATTGTTTGAAAGAGAAGGTGAAAACGGATGAATAGTGGCCATACTATACCATATTTGTATTTGTGTTCTTTAGACGAATTCGACTGTGAATATGAGTATGATTGAATACGAATAGGAATCGAATGATATAGCAAATACGGATGCAAATTGAATGTAGCTCGGTTCGCTTGGATTCGAATATCCTAAAATTAATACAATGAAGTTTTAAATAAAAAGCTCAAACACAAAACATCGACAAATAGAGCTTTAATGTATGGAACTACCTTACAAACCACCACAAGGAACGTGATAACACAACACACGGAAAAATGTTAGTGTCCTAGATGATAAGAAAAATAAAAAATATCAGATCCAGATATTATTCTTCTTCATATCTAGCAAAAAAAAAAAAGTCACATTCTATCTGAGTTCATACGTACCAATGATATTTTTCTTACCACACCCTGGTAACACTCTATTAGGGTGTGTTTGGTTGGTGGGGTGAGATTGAATAGGATGAGATGATCTTATACCATTTGGTTCAATTGTTTTGGGTGAATAGAATGATTCAACATCTATAGAGAATAATTTTCAAATTTGTATTCTATCATCATGATAGGAGGGTTCTATTCAAGCAAGCAAATATACGAATAATTTTGTTAAACTATCTCATAAATATATCACTTAATACAAACAACCAAAGACGTAACATTGCATAGTCTTTGTTAGTACGGTGTGAAGGTGTAAGTACTCGGTTCTAAAATGTTTCGCACAATGCTAAAAAAATAATGTTTCGTAGAGACGTGGTTGACTGTTACACTGCAATACACCGCCCGAAATCCTAATTCTGAACTTTGGACGGACAGGAAAGGGAAAATAGATGACGGAAGAAAAAACAGAGAGACGGTGAGAGGCGAAATCGCAGATCACCATGGCAAACCGCGCGCCGCCGCCGCCGCCGTCGACCGGATCCGTGACCGTGACGATCAACCCCTCCCCTTCGTCCTCCGCCCAGGCGGCGCCCCCGCCGGCGGAGACGGTGGTGCTGCGGCTGAAGCGGCGGGCGAAGAAGGTGACGTGGAAGGAAGGCACCGTGGACAACGAATCCCTCGGCCGCAAGAGCTCCAAGAAGTGTTGCATCTTCCACAAGGAGGTGCCCTTCGACGAGGACTGCAGCGACGACGAGGCTGACGGCGGCCGCCGGACCCCGCCGGGGGACGGTGGCGAGAGAACCAGCGGCGGCGGCTGCTCCTCCTCCTCCCATGGCAACGGCCACGGCCATAGCCACCACCACTGATCTCCGATTGGATAGGTACGAATTGGGGATCCTTGACATCTTTGCTGATTAATTTGGTGTGTTAGATTTCGCGATTTAATGCGATTCGATGGGTGGGAGGGTCAGATTTTGTGATCAATATGTGGGAAAACATGTTTGCAGGGTAGTATTACTATTTGGGCAATGATGGAGCAATTAGGGCAATCATTCGTTAGATCAAAATGTTAAGGTTCCTTTTTTTTTTCTCTTTCTGATGCTAGAAGTAATTCATTTGATTTGAGTTCTGCTTGTAGTTGAAATTGCCCTTAATAAGAAGCTATAGAACACTGATCCAATGTTGAATAATATAGTGTTCTCGAAACCTCCATAACCAAATTCTTTTCACCTGCAATTGAAACCTGTTCAGAGTCAATTTGCCACACTCCATTGTTTCCTTGCTGATGTTGCTGTGCTTGGTGTACTCTGCAGGCAACTTTTGATGGGCCTCCGCATCAACGCGTTAAGGCATTATGTAAGGGAAGCATTGCTTCTGTGTTCTAAAGCTTTGTTTTATACTTCGATTGTGGATGCTAAGCTAGCTTTACCATGTGTTGGAACCTGCAAGAGAGAACCATTGTACTGGGTCTTGTTAGACTGCAACTACTATAGCTGACTGTATTTGTTGCATGTATGCAGTTATCTGTTTGAGATGTACGTATTCTGCTCCTGGTTCTTGTTAGACTGCAACTACTATAGCTAACTGTATTGTTGCATGTATGCAGTATTGCAGTTATCTGTTTTGAGATGTATGAATTGCTGCTCCTGTTGTCTTTGTCACTGTTCGACTGGCTCTAACTTACTCAGGCTGTTCTAGGAGATTCATATGTTTGCCTCATTGTCTGTGTTGGCTGTACTGTAGGCGATCCTAGTTAATGTGTTTTGTGTGGTAAACTGGTAGTGATGAACTGATGGTTGCTCGTATCCTGCGTGGTTATTGCCTTATTGGCTTTGTCCAAATGGTAGGATGCCCTGATCCACGGGATACATGATTTTCCCTTATTTCATCCATTATAGTTGACAAAGCTTCTGTGTGTGCCAAGGCCATCCTTTCAATTCACTAACGAAGAAAATGGGAGCATATTGTTGTAAACTAATAATTAGGTGCAAATGTAATTTCACAAATCAGTTTTGTTCAGTCATCAAATAAACAGTAAACATTCTGGAAAAAAAATGCTGTGAAGGTAGTTTTTATTTACCAATTTAGTCTGCAGCCATATAAAATTCGAAGCTTGCATTCAATTTGCGTTTGTACAAACAAAAAAGGCAGCGGGTTATCCTGTGGGTTTTTCTTGCAGCAGCTACGCATGATATGGTGTAGCTGCAGATTTCATGGCTCGCAATAAACAACATGCGTGATTGCTGATAAGATTTGGTGTGAACGTGTGCTAAGATTTAGAAAGCACAGTTTCTTCTCTTATGTTAGTGTCCTGTTAGGACTGTTATAATCCTGGTTTAAGAATCACAACTTCGTCATACGTACATAGAGCATCATGTTATAAGATAGATGTATGTTTTTTCTTTCCTCTGATTAACAGGGAATTTCTAGCTATTTTTTTTTCACTGACTAATGTGGAAATTTCTAGCTTTTTTGCCCATTGGATTAACGCGGGGGATTTAGGAGAAGCCTCCAACTAGTAAAGATAAAGATCATATACCGTATTTTTGTAGAGTATGAGAACAAGTAGCTGGTGTAATTATCTTAATGCTTATGACCTTCCATACATCCCATTCGGCCATTCCTGTGACACAATCATATTTACTTCTCCCCCTCCCACCTAGGGGTGAAAACGGTATCGGTAAATCCCGGAATTCCGGAAACCATTTCCGGAATTTTTCGATCGGACGTGTCGGTATCAGTAATGTTCGGAATCGAAATCGGAAATTTTTGTCGGAAACGATAACGATAACGGTTTTGACAAGTTCCGACCGTTTCCTTCGGTTTTCGGAAAAAATCGGTAAATTCCGTCGGTAATTACCGGAATCGCCCAGCCCACAGATCACACTCCTACAACCACTAAAACACCCATAACTTTTTACTCCGAACTCCGATTTAGGTGATCTTGGACTCTATGCGAAGCTTATCACGAGGGCTACAATCTCCACCCATTTTTATGATTTAAGAAATCATAGATATTTTTAAATATGAAAAAAATAAAACTCTAATGTAGTTATTCAAGTCTAAAATCTGATTTTTCGAAATCCCTCACATAGACTTGATCAAGGGCATGACTACAAGCTCGAAAGAGTCAATAAGATCAAATATTGAGCCATGTGATGATCAACTCATGATCAAAACAATTTTGCTAAACATATTTGTAAATTCTAATCGTATGCTCAAATATCAAATTAAGCACACTTCATTTGCAACATATATTTGCAAATAAACCAAGAACTTATGAGATCAATCCTTTCATGCCCGTCACTCGTTTAGAAGTTTATGCCTTCTATGCCCATCACTCGCTTTCATTGGTCGATTTCACGATGTTGATGAGTGATAATAACTACTCTGCCAAGATCACATGTTTTTTTGCTTTTATTTTCATTATTCCAATGCTTCATTATCGATTTATCGCCGTGATTATCTATGTGCTCCGAGCTCCGATTATCTATGTGCATGTCTTTGTATGTCATATTTCCGGTTTGGCGCCGCAAGGGTCTGGTCGGTCTAGTAGCAAGCGACTAATAAATCTCAATCCTCGTGTGGAGAGATGTATTATTTGATATGAGATATTGAGACTATCTTATACTATGTGATGTAAAGACTCGTGTGTAGACTATCTTATGCTATGTATGCCTGTATGGAATATGTGATATCGTCAACTGTAAATGCTTATAAGGTATTGCTTTTAAGTGCTATGTGAATCTGTTGCTTAATGTTTTAATGTATGCCTGTATGTAAGTGCTATGTGATGTTGCTTAATGCTTATGCCGTTATGCATTATAATATATTGATTTTCTAAACTAGTTATGCTATTGTATACATTTACATTGGTAATGTATGTTCATCGTAAATTTGTGAATATTTATTTATTACTAATTTCTATGTGAATGTACGATTTGTGTGAATTTTTTGAAGTCAATTGGTGGTACATGTCGTTAAGACGTTACCGGTCTCTTTTTCGGATTCCGATCGTTACCGATATATATTTTGTATCAAATTTTCGTTTCCGATATTTTCGAATTACCGATGCCGTTTTCGTTTCCGTAGTTATCGATTCCGGTATCGTTTCGGAGGAAAAATATGAAAACAAAAATGGTTTCGGTGTTTTCCGACCGTTTCCGACCGTTTTCACCCCTACTCCCACCGCCCCTTTAAAGGGTCTGTTCACATGAGTTATAGCTTATGGTGGCGCTAAGTAGCAAATACTCCATTCTTTTTTACCTGACGTCCTAAGATCTGTACCATCAAACTTTCTAAAGTTTGACTGCTATCTCATGTGGTGTCTTATCTACTACTTTGGATGGAGCTCTGTTTATTGTGAATGCAACTATTTCTAGAGCATGTCCCCAAAATAATATCGAAAGATCTGTTTGGCTCATCATCGATCGATCGAACTGTTGTGTTGTGGTGTTCCCAATGGAGTAAGTTGTGGAACTATTCCACACTCCTTTAGATGATTACCAAACTCATAGCTAATATATTCTCCCCCACGATTTGATGTGAAGTCTTAATCCTTTTGCCAAGCTAATTTTGTACCTCATTATGAAATTCTTTGAACTTTTCAAAGATTTTATATTTATGCTTCATTAGATAGTTTTAATGGATGCAACGAAGTACTAAAAACCATATCTAGCAACTGTGCTCATTGGTCCACATACATCAATATGTATAAGTTCTGACAAGTCTGATACCCGTTCATTTTGACCAATGAAGGGCACCTTGTCATTTTAACTAATAAACAAGATTCGTATGTATCATAAAGTTCAAAATCAAATGATTTCAGAAGTCCATCGCTATGGAGCTTCATTAAGAGATTCTTGTTTATATGACCCAAGTGACAGTGCCATAAAAAAGTGGGATTCAAATCATTAAATCTTATTTTCTTTGTAGTTATGTTATAGGTTGGTATTTCCAAGTCAAGAACATATAATCCATTCACCAATGATGCTCTGCCAAAAAAACATATCATTTAAATAAAAGAAACATATATGGTTCTTAATTCTAACTTCATAACCTTCCATGTCCAAACATGAAATAGAGATAATGTTTCTACAAATGGCAGGTACAAAGTAACAATTACATAGCTCTAAAACCAAATTGGAAGGTAAAGTTTACATATAGGTTCCTACGGCTAAATCAGCAACTATTGCTCTGTAGTCGATGAGTGTTTCAACTTCGACCTTTGCTTGCACTTTACTCCTTTTGAGCCTCTACATATGAGTATATATGTGAGCTAATGTACCGATATCAAATGGCCATGAGTTGGGAGCAGAATTGGCAATGTTAATGTTAACTTTATAACATAAATTCCTAAAGAAGAAGTCATATTTCCTTTCTTCCTTTTCAGATCTTCCAGATATTTCCGGTAGTTCCTCTTCCAATGACCAACTTCTTGGCAATGCTAACAAGCTGCCCCTAAAGTAGGGCTAGGCTTGGATTTTGGCTTAGGTTTCTTGCCATAATTCTCAATTTTGGCACTACCTTTAGCCTTGGCATTTCTTTTGCCCTTCTTAAAAGTGTTTCCTTTCAGTACCATGTGGGCATTAGAAGTCTTTTTGATATTTTGTTAGGCCGTCTTAAGCATACCATGTAATTTAGTCAGCGTCTTCCCTAAGGACTGAAGAATAATATCAATAGCTAAAGGATCGAGATGACGATCATGGGGGGAGTGAATGATCGTAAAATAAAATTTTCCCACTCAAAACAATCCAGCTAACATCCTCACAAAAAAGACGAAGCGAAGAAAGCGAAAATCCCAAAATTTCAAGAGGACGGACTACCACAAACTCGGTACTCTTTGAGTATCAGAGTGGTAGTGCCGTTATCAGACCTACAATAGAATCAGCCCGATAAACAGTAATTTCAGCCGGAGTTCAAAAGGAAAAATTGAGAAATCTTTTGATCAGCAGATCCAAACTCAATAAAAATTTGTGGACACCTTCCTAAGGATGTCAGGAACCTATTCCAACAGTCGATTGCAAGAATCGATGTCAAAGTTCTGATCTTTTTCAAATTTACGGAAGAGTGTTCAAGAACGGGTTCAAAATAAAAAACTTGGCTCTCAGCTAGCTCGTGGGTTCTTGATGATCAAGATGATCCTAGATGCCTTCCCACATGTCATAGCAAGCTAGAACACAAGACAAGAACTCCCAAAAACCTAATCTTCTAAGATTGATCCACTCAAGAACAAAAATCTGTTTCTTGCAAGAAAGAACACAAGATTTGCCTAGATGATTGGGATGTAGTTTGAAGAAGGCTCATCCATCAATCATTCATCCTCAGCAAAAGATTCAAAAGCATTTAGAAGGAGGGGAGGCAAATCTAACTTGCATGAAAGTAAATTGCGGAATTTAAAGACATAATGTAAATGCGATGAGTAAATTCATAATTGAGAGGAATTTAGATTTTCATTTCTGGAAGGGAGGTTTACAAAGCCTCACAAACAAGTGGGCAAAACTCAAAGGAGAAAAAAAAACCTCAAATCCTTCAAGAGGAGAAGGGCACCCCTACCCCTCTATTTATACTACACTTGAGTCACCCTCCACCCTTGGATGTGTTCCTTCTACCTTAAGGATCACCATCAAGGGCTAGGATTGACTCACTCACTCATACATGGGCTAACCCGAAACCCAACAATATAACAGGTTTTGCACGCTTTTCAAAGCATACTAACTAGACCCGCTACTCTATCACCTAGACTGCGATCCAATAGCCCTCCTTGATCCGAGCAGCTCCTAGCTAGCATATCAACCATTCCTTGTCTTCTCGGTTCACAGCAACTCCGTCTTCGATCATCTTCCGGCGATCCTCGACCGTCTGGACCTCCGGCGCACCTCGACTAGTCTCGGTCATCCTCCGCCTCACCATGACCTAGCACCGTCGTCCTGCAACCATCAAAAACAAGAAAACACTTCACATAGCATTGCCCACAATTTTAAAATTTAAATCCAAAAAATTTGCTTGAAGATTGACACTACCACTTCCTGGGGCCGGTAGTGCCGCTTTTGCTGGCACTACCGCTCCCCAGAGGCCGGTAGTGCCGCTCCCCTGAAATCCACCCGAGAACGCTCTCTGGAAAATAACTACCGCCCTTTGGGGCTGGTAGTGCCGCTTTTGCCGGCACTACCGCTCCCTGAGGCCGGTAGTGCCGCTCCTAGCAAACATGACTCAAACTGCTTCATTTTTAAAATCCAATTCAAATCAAACTCAAACTCAAGCACTTCATGCTAAAACACAGTCCATTACTTATCACCATGAAGGATAGACCTCCTTATGATCTTTCAATCTCCCCCTTGATGAGTATATTGACAAACACTCGAAAGTGCATAAATTTGAGTTTGAAGGAGAAGAAGAAAGCAATTTGAATGCAAAGCTAAACTTGGTCCAGAAAGAAAATAAGGACATGACCAAGTTGACAGGAAGAAATTTAGAGCGAAACCAAGGAAGGAGCAAGTTTTCCACAAAAGCTCTAATCATCCAATAAAGTTCATGAGAAGCTCAAATATGCTTATGATCCTTAGATTTAGTAAGTTTTTACCAAGATCATAAGAACCAAGATGCATTCACATTTTTATCTTTTAAGGATGCCTTTTCTACGTTTTCTCCCCCTTTTTGGCAATATAGGCATCAAGATGGCATTTTCTCCCTTTTTTTATATGTATGCATGAAATGCATCCTAAAAGAACTTTGAAAATTATCCAAGTGACCATAATGACAAGATATGACACCAAGCTAGTTAATGGCAAATTAGACTAGACTAAGACATGTCCAAGTGCAAATAACAAATTTTGCTAGCAAGATTAGTTTTGAAAATGTCATTTTTTCTTTTTTTTAGCAAGAATTGACATGTGCAACACTTAGCACTAGTTTCAAACTTGAAGCAAAGCCACTCAAAGAATCAAATGGAAAACCTAGAGTTCAACCTACTCAACACTTTGAGGAATCTAGAAGTGCATACAAGGTCCTTCGAGCTCATTTTTCAATTAATGAAAATTTTTCTTTAAGGCCTTAAAAGACATAGCGGGGTGCAAATGTTTGACATTATTTACATTCTTTACCCACATATGTTTTTTTATTTGCAATTTTAATGCAATTGACTCGATCCATGTTCGACCATCTCAAGAAAAACTCCTAAAAGAATGGTTGTGGTCATACACGACACATTCCAAGTTCAGCCCAAGTGCAATGGGAAGCTGTCTTGTGAATGCGAGGTGTTGAGATCAATTTGTACGAAAAGAGTCAATTTTTCTTGCTTTTCATTTTAGCACATTTGAGCAAATGAAGGACTCAGGTATGGATCAAGCTAGTTTCACCCAAGTTGCTATAGGGAATCTAGAGAACTCCAAAATTTCTCAAATCATGGCAAATACACCTAGAGAAGAATCTTAGCAAGTAAAAGCAACATGCTTCATCAAGTTTTCATTTAAAGCTTTAATTTTTAAATTTTAACAAGCTTAGCAAGAAAAAATGAACTTGGATATATCTAAGCTAGCATTTTTCTTCATATGATGTAGCATGGTGTATAGCATGATGAGTAAATCATTTGCATAATAGACAAAGCTCGTAAAACAAAAAATGAAGTCTATATGCAATGCATGAAGCAGATTCTTAAACTCCCCCTCAACAAGTGAATCAATTTTAAGCACAAATCTAGTTCAAGTTGAGTTATTAGCAGAATTAAGCTCAAGGAAGGACTAAATGAACTCAATCAAAACCAGAAACACAAAATGAGGAGAAGAAGTTGAGAAACTGCAAACTGAGTGGCTATAGAGTATAGAAAAGATAGTAGAGAACACTATAGCTTAGACTCGTTCTTATCTTCCCCAATGACTGACATAGGAAAGCTGACTCTAGATCTCAAACTAAGGAGTGCACACAGACCCTGTCTACCCAGGGGGCCCAACACCTGCTAGACTTATAAGATTGTGAGGGAACTCAACCTAGAGAGAAGAGAGAACAGTTAATTGTGCATGATAGCAACCTAAAGCATAAGATGAGAGGTCCATGCAAAGCATACCAGAAGTCTAAGTGAAGCTAACTCATAACTCTAGAAATAAGCCCAAAATCACTCAGAAGAGCAAAAGAAAGAAAATATTGGAAGAAAACATATAATACATAATATACAGACCAGCTCCCTCTCACGATAAGCCGTAAGGGCTCACGACTCCAAGCTCACTCCTCAAGGTAACAAATCTGGAGCTATCCAAAGACTTGGTAAAGATATCGGCTATCTGGTGGTCACTCTTTACGAACTGAAGTGCAATATCCCCCTTCTCCATATGGTCTCTAAGTAAGTGATATCTAGCATCAATATGCTTGGTCCGGGAATGCTGCTCTGCTTTCTTAGTAATGCATATAGCAGAAGTGTTGTCACAGAAAAGTGGAACACCCGCTATCGCTAACCCAAAGTCACGTAGAGTCGAGCGCATCTAGAGCACCTGACTACAGCAACTCGTTGCAGCTACATACTCGGCCTCTGCAGTGGATTGTGAACCCCAGACTGCTTCCTAGACGACAAAGAAAAAAGAGAAGTGCCAATGAATTGTCAAGTGCTAGAAGTGCTCTTCCTATCTGTCCTATAGCCAGCAAAATCAGCATCGAAAAAGGCTCGAGAGACAGACAAGAAGAAGCAGAGTACCAAATACCATAATCAGTGGTAGCACAGAGGTACCTGAAGATGCGCTTCACCGCTTGGCGGTGAGAGGTGCGAGGAGAAGCCTGAAATCGAGCGCACAGACACACAACGAAATATATGTCCGATCTCGAAGCGGTGAGGTACAGGAGGGAGCCAATCATACTCCGGAACTCCTTCTGATCAATAGGCTCACCATGCTCGTCAGGCTCGAGGACAGCAGTGGTGGCCATAGGAGTCATCATTGGCTTCCCGTCAGACATGTCAAAGCACCTCAGGAGGTCTCGGGTGTACTTGCCTTGATGCAAGAAGATGCCCTCCCGAGTCTGCTTGATCTGGAAGCCAAAGAAGTAGTTCAACTCGTCCATCATACTCATCTCAAACTCTGTGCTCATCACATCAAAAAACTGAGACACGAGAGAATGAGATGAGCCATCGAAAATGATATCGTTCACATAAATCTGGACGAGAAGAAAATATGACTCATGGTGTCTAATGAACAGAGTCTTGTCTACTATGCCCATCTTGAAGCCATGGCTGAGAAGGTAAGACTTGAGCCTCTCATACCATGATCTGGAGGCCTGCTTGAGTCCATACAAAGCTTTGGAAAGCTTGTATACGTGACTCGGAAACTTGGGGTTCTCGAATCTTGGAGGCTGCCTGACATACACCTCTTCCTCAATATACCAATTGAGGAATGCACTCTTGACATCTATTTGATAAAACTTGAAGCCCTTGGATGCAGAGAATGCAAGCAGGATCCTAATAGCCTCTAGTCTAGCTACAGGGGTAAAGGTTTCCTCAAAGTCAAGACCCTCAACCTGAGAAAAGCCCTGTGCAGCTAGCCTAGCCGTCATGGTTATCTCTCTTCTTTATTAGCTTCTTTCCTATCTGCCTATGATTATATTGCTTTTTTGCCTTCGCTTCAGTTTACTCCTTTCACGTGCAGGGGATAACCTCTGTCTATCAGTTAGTTCTATCGATGCAAGTGAAAATAGGAAGACAAAGAGATTATCTAACGTATGACATCTTTATGCTAGAAAAGGTTTGTTTCTCTGACTGTCTTCTTTGTTGTAAGTTCCTTATCGCTGCAATGGTCTTATCCTCTTTACTATCATGTTTCCTAATAGTTGCTTACCTATTTCTTCATTCTACTATGATTTATTGCTATCTTCTATGCTTGTCAATCCTTTCTTTCTTATTACAGGTACTACTGACGCCTCTGTTTCTGCTCCAATCAGGGCAAATCCTTTTCCTACTCTTAGAGATTACATTTCTTACTTAAAAGGTTTGCTTATACGATTCCTCAACTGCTGCTGCATTTCCTTTGGTTGGAAAGGATTTGCTACGTACAATCCTTTTCTCTGCTCTCTCTCTTACGTTTATCTCGTTCATTTCTGCTTTTGCAGCTAATTACAGTGGCCGATCGTATTATGGTGGTCTGGATTATGAATGTACCAGATGTAGTGCTGCCTTTTGGTTCCAAGAGAGGTCCGAATATAGGAGTTCTTCTAGGCAACAACGAATTGTCTACAATACATGCTGTCGAGGTGGTAGGGTTTCGCTTCTAACTCATAAAGATTTCCCATTGCCGCTTAGACAGCTTATTGGTTCCTGTAACGGGCTTCGATCGAATGAGTTTATGCGTTTGATTCGATAATACAACTCGTTGTTTGCGTTTATTTCTTTAGGCGCAGATGTTGACAATAGCATAAACACTGGTGGAGGTCCTTATGTTTTCCGGATCAACAGTGTTGTCCACCATCGTATTGGTTCATTGATACCTCAACCAGGTTAAGAGACCTAAATATGCTCAGCTGTATATCTATGACACTGACATTGAGCTTCACAATAGGTTGACTGCTCTGGATACAGAAGGAATTATTCCTGATTGAATAGATCCTGATGTTGTTGCGAGCCTAATTACCATGCTTGACTGTCACAATCCGTTGGCGAAGAAATTTAGGATGGCACATGATCGGTTGCTTTCTCCACAGAATTCAGAGGTGTATATTTGGCTTATTGGTTCATCTGATAGCCATGGTGATCGATACTCTTTACCGACTGTGCCAGAATTAGCTGCTTTGCTGGTAGGTGAGTTGTCTGAAGAGAATAACAAATTCAATGTGATTGTTGAAACTTATGCTGGTGACCTAAAGTAGATTTCACCGCTTAATCCTGCTTTAATGTCTCTTCAGTACCCGTTATTGTTTCCATATGGTCAAAAAGGTTACCATCTAGGTATTAAGCATAGGGACACTGATGATGCCGTTCGTTTTGCCAGAGATAGAGTATCTATGTTGCAGTACTGCTACTATGAATGTCATTACCGAAAAAATGAGCCAAATCCTTATATATCTTGTGGTCGTCTTTCTAATCAGTTAGAAGTTAATTGCTACTCATGTGTTGAGGTAGGCAAATCGTCTTTCATTTCATTTCTTCAATTAGGATGAGTTGCGTTCTGAGACATATTAGGGTATTTCGGATGCAGTTGGCCAAGGTGCACGGATGGAAAAGACATTGGTGTACGGGTTCTACTTCCAACAAGCTTTACTGGTTGTCGGCGATACTGTATACTTAATTACCAAAATACCATGGCTATTTGTCGGGAATATGGTGCTCCAGAAATTTTTCATACCTTCAAATGCAATTCAAAGTGGCTAGAGATTGCTGATGCACTAAGGTATGAGCCTACACACACATATTCTGAGCGTCCTGATATTATCACTCAGGTTTTCCATATGAAGCTCAATGAGTATATGCCCGATATAAGGGCCGGTGACACTTTTGGTCCCATCTGTGCAGGTCAGTTCTTTGTTTACCTCCTGCATATACTATTCTGCTTTATTTCCCTACCATTCCAGCTTTCCTATTGTGTGCTGACTCCTTTTTTATCTGCAGTTCTATACACGGTTGAATTCCAGAATAGAGGTCTTCTTCATGTTCATACACTTACATAGCTTCTTGATTGCGCAAGAGAACCATCTCCTGAATTTATAGATAGTTTGGTGTCTGTGGAAATACCAGACCCGATTGCTGACCCACTTGGTTACACTCTTGTTGAAGAATTTATGATGTACGGACCGGACCGTGTGGGGATCTCAATAAATAGTGCCCGTGTATGAAACATGGCTCCTGTTCGAAGCGGTGTCCAAAATCTTTTAGCACACATACAGTGATCGACGAGTCTAGTTTTTTGGTATATCGTCGTCGAGATGATGGTTGGTTTATATTAAAGAATGTGATAAGATTGGATAATCGATCGGTTGTCCCACACAATATGGCACTTCTTAAAAAATACCAGGCACATATAAATGTTGAATGGTGCAACAAAACAAACCTTATTAAGTACTTATTCAAGTATCTCACTAAAGGTCAAGATAAAGCAAGAGTGGCTTTCCGCACTCACAAGCAGTAGCTAGAGGTGCCCAATACTACTAACAAGAATGATATTGATGAAATTGCTGAATACATTAGATGCAAGTATTGCTTTTTCCATATTGTATCAGGTTTTTATTTCGTATCTTCTTTATGTCTTACGCTTAGTTCTTGCCTCTATTTGACATGTACACACATTTCTCAGTAGATATTCATCTTCTTGTGAAGTGATTTGGCGTCTATTCAGCTTTGAGATACATGGTGTAACATTCCAAAATTTTGCCTTAAATATCATTTTATTGAATTTTGTGCATTTTATGATTTTCTGGAAATTATTTGAATTATTTCAAAATTATGTATATTGGCCCTTTGAAAAAATTTATTTAAATATACCCAAAGTTATTATGAAGTGTTGTGTAAAATATTTTACTTGAGTTCCAAATGTCTCAAAGTATTTAAAAGAATTTTTTGGGATTTTTCCTGATATTTTTATTGCTTAAAACAATTCAATCGAATTTCTGTAATTATTTTAAATGATATAATCGTGAAAATCAATTGAATAAAGAACGGCCGAGCCCATTATCGTCTGCTGCAGCGCCTCGACTGTCTACACGGCCCAATCGCTCTGCGCCGTCGGCTACCGTTGGATTTCAATCGAAGGGCCTTCATCAAGCCGCGTCGCTATCTTTGGATCGGCCATCGGATCGTGATTTAACGGTCACGACTTGAAGATGAGGTTTCAAAACCCTAGTGTGTGAGAGCCGTCGGATCGAGATCGTGCGGTGCTAGTGGAATCGCGTTGGTTTGGAAAGGTTAGATCGTATCCGTTGATTTTGGAAAGAGTGGATCGGATCGTATCGTCTCGGAAGTAATCTCAGCCGTTGATTGCAGATCGGACGATCCTCCGTCGTCGTCTCCGATCGGGTCTCCGGATCCGCCGCCGCCGGTAGGATTTAGGTTTTCCTTTTGTGTGCGTTTGCCGAGGCTATAAAAGGGGAGGCGGGTACTCCGAGGTTCGGCTTTGTGTGCCGCAGCTTTTGGTCAGAGCCGTTTCGCGAGAGCCACCGTAGAACATGCCTGGGAGCTCGTCGTGGTTTGTCGCAAGCGCCGCCGTTTCTTGCCGCAGTCGCCGCTGCCGTCTTTTGCCACTTGGGTTCGGATCCGAGGTCGTCGCGTCGCTTCATCTCGAGCCGATGCAACGCCGCCGTTTATCGCGTAACACCGCCGCCAAGGTCGCCGCTCTCAAGTTCGGTGAAGCTACACCGCCGCACCGCATCGCCGGTTTGAAGCTTGAAACCGCCGATCTTCAAATAACGGTCGAGATCGTGCCACATCGCCGCGTGAACAGTAAACCCCTCGGGTAAGCTTTGGTCGTTAGATCTGAGATGAGCGGTCAGGATAGTGCCGCGTAGGAGTAGATCGGTAGCCGTCGGATCGTTGCGCGGATGTGCGGCGCGTCGCCACGTGAGCCGAGGCATCGCGGCGCCGGGTGCACGGTGGGCGTGTGTCGGCCGGGAGCGGTTCAGAGACCAAGCAACGTGGCGCAATCTGATTGGTCCACGTGTTACGATGATGTCATGCTGACATCAGCCGGTCCACAGCACAGTACCTCGAATCCACGGTGGACCAGCGAAGTTTCGTGGACTGAGTCCATGCGCCGAAGCCACGTGTCAGCCTCTGGTTGGTCCACATGTCGCTGGCGCAATAATGCGGTTTTTCTTTATAAAAATAATTCGGGAAATTTGGAATTTCTATTTTCTGTATTTCTAGAATTTATTCAAACTTTGAATAGCTATATCTTTTGCATTTGAACTCGGATTTGGGTGATTCAAATTTCTAAAAATTTGTAAAATCAAGATCTATTTAATGGTGAATTTTATTTGATTTTTGGAGTCTATTTTCTCTCTGTTTGGTATTTATTTCTATAGTTGTCTCGATTCGCGTAGACGTTAAATTGCTCGGTGTTCCAGAAGAGGAGTCATCACTTCAAGACCCAAGTTCAGAGCAAGATCAGAACCTATTCCAAGGCAAGTTGTGCTTTGATCATGTTGAACCCATGTTTATAAAATTGCTATATTGTTTTACCCTATTGCATATTATTTCTAGTATACAATTGTTTCAATTTAAATTGGGACTTAGTTAATATACCTTTTGATCTATACCCTACCTTGTCATTTATATGCCATGATTTATTGTCACCCTAGATTGGTTCATTATAGTTGGTTAATACTAAAATCAACATGGGAAGGTTAGACCGTGTTAGCTGCTTAGCCATGCCACGTCATCACATGTACTTAAATCGTCAATGATTAATCTTGACTAATGGAATATGGAACATGTTAATGAACTCGTGTGTGTCATGTGTGGTCACACGATAAGGTTGAGTTGATGTGGCGAGGGATGTCACACACGATATTGAATTGTTGATGGCACGTGGTGCTTGGTAATCAACTGGGGTGGTAATGACTTAGATTAGGGCAATTGGCAAGGGGCGAGTATGCCAAGGTGGGCCCGATGGGCAGGGGTATGTGGAAGTCTTGCCTCGATCATCTTAAGGACTTAACCTTGCAAGCCTTTGACCTGAGTCTCTCTTGCAACCACATGTCTGGAATGGGACAGCCTAGCTGACTAATTTGTGATATCTAGATTTTGGTACTGTTGTGGTGAATAGTGAGTCCCGGGTTTACGGATTAACTCACATGGCGCAAGAGGGGGGCCCTGTTGTGGTGGCTTAACCCTTCAGTGTTGAAACCTTAGCGAGTAGTACTGGGTCTAGGCAGAGCATTGTAAAGGCTTGTCATGATTACCCTGCCGGCACACCAAAGAAAGTGTGCTAATAGCTTGGCAATAAGGGATGATCATGTCGTGTGGGTAAAGTGCATAACCTCTGCAGAGTGTAAATCTATTCAAATAGCCGTGTTTGCGGTATTGAGTAATGCTCGGGAATTACAGTTAAGGGTTAGACTTTTGTTAAACAAAACTTGGGATGGATGGCAGGTTGCCATGGGAGGTTGGAAACTTGACTTAGGATTGGAAACTTGGTTTATTTGAGAAATGCTGAATCTATCTATTACTGTTATTTGTTTTACTGCCTTTACAATCTTTTTATTGTACTTGTTCATAAATGCTGCTTTGTTGCAAAATAGCCATGATAGCCGTTCCTTTGGAATAAGCCTTGCATATAGCTATGTTAGAATTGCATTCTGTGCACAACTTGTTGAGTGCTTTAAGTACTCACCCTTGCCAACAACAACATCACCAGCTGAGAAGTCGACATCCATGCTGGAGATGGAGTATCAGGAGGAAATGAATGTTTAGGGTGTAAGCCTTGTTAGTTGCCTATGGTATACTGGGAGGATTATCTACGTTTTCATTCCGCTGTAGTTTAATTTGTTATTTAGCCTTGCGAGGCATATTCATGTAAGTTTGACCATAAGGTCATTCAACAAGTATTAATCAATATATTAAGTCTTTCATTATGTATACGCTGTGTATGATTGTGATATTTACTGATGTTGAGCTTGTGTGCACTAGCGTGATCCTGGACTAGTGCAGTATACGCAGAGGGTTCGGATTTGCATATTCGGGTCCCGACACATGGTCAGATGCCTTCTGTTGAGTGCCTTTCTATCCACATGCCTGGTATGAATAGAGTTATATATTGTGAAGCTCACATTTACAGGATGTTATTGCTGACCCAGCAGCAAATAGAACAACATTAACAGAATGGTTTGCTGCTAATCGTGATTTTGTTCAAGCGAGATCCATCACGTACTGTTAGTTTGCGTCTGAGTAGAGCTGGAACGTTGGTGCAAAGAAGTGGAAAAAAAAGAAAGCGTCGGAGTTCGAAAATTGGCCGCATATATAATGTCCATCCAAGTACTGTTGAATTGTTCTATCTTAGAATGCTTTTGATGATTATTTGCGGTGCACAAAGTTATGAAGATATACGGACTTTCCAAGGTGTATGCTATCCTACCTTCAAAGATGCTTGCAGAGCTCGTGGGCTGGTTGGTGATGGCACAGAGTGGTTCTTGCTCTTTGATGAAGCAGTTCTCTGGGCCACTGCACACTAGCTGAGGAATCTCTTCATGGTACTACTTTCTTTTTGTAGTGTTGATAATCCTCAGAGCTTGTTCGATAAATATTAGCGCTTTCTAGCTGATGATATTGCACATAGAATACGTCGCAGCTTACAAAAACGTGCATATCCTATACCAATCGCTTATCTGCAAGCACAACGTATTATTGAACTCTTCGCTGCGTTCTCAAAAAAATGGCCTCGCCTTTACTTCTTATAATGCAGTCATTTAGTCTGCGTACACTGATGCTGCTCCTGTTAATAGACTTACTGCAGAAGAATTGGCTTATGATAGAACAACCCTGCTATCTCAAGCTACTTCCTATTGTGCTATATTAAATATCGAATAGAGAGCTGTGTTTGACAAGGTTATAGCATGTGTTGTTGACCAGAGACCTGGTTTCTTCTTTGTAGCTGGTCATGGTGGCACTGGAAAAACATTTCTCTAGAATGCTATTGCAGCTGCGTTAAGAGCTGAATCGAAGATAGTCATTGCTGTCGCCTCATCCGGAGTTGCTGCCCTTTTGCTTCCAGGCGGTCGGACAGCTCATTCCTGTTTCAAGATACCTCTTCACATTAATGAAGGGACTTTATGCACTATTGCTTGTGGAACACTACTTGCTGAGCTTCCAAAGAAAACTTCTTTAATTCTCTGGGATGAGGCACCCATGACACATAGGCACTGTTTTGAAGCTGTTGATAGAACATTACGTGATATTATGTCTGCTAAAGATTCTGTGTTCATGAATATGCCTTTTGGTGGAAAAACTGTCATTCGTGGTGTAGACTTCCGGGAGATCCTTCCTGTTATTGAAAATGGTACTAAAGCAGAAATTATAGATGCTTCACTGATTTGATCGCCCCCTTTGGCAGCATATTGAAGTTCTAAAGTTATCTACCAATATGAGGCTTCATAATCATGATCTCCCACCTGCTCAACGCCAGGCACTATCCACGTTTGCTCAGTGGGTACTTGATATTGGAGATGACCGTATTCCTCTGATCAAAGAAACAGGAGAACCTAATACTACCTGGATACATATTCCTAGCGACCTTTTGCTAATGTCGGCTGACAATACCATAGATGCAATTGTTTACGCTGTTTACGATTCATTCCATATGAACTACTATAAAGGAGAATACTTAGCACGACGTGCGATTATCTGCCCAACTAATGCTATTGCTGACATGCTCAACAAGACTGTGTTCGAAAAGATTCCTACTGATTCAAGAGAATATCTCAGTTTAGACTCTATATCACAGTCGGATGTCCACATTGCTGATTCTGATCTCTTATATCCACCAGAATTCTTGAATTTTATTACCATCAATAACTTCCCCCATCATAGCATTTGCTTCAAAATAGGCGTTGCAGTCATGTTATTGAGAAATACAGATAGTCTACAAGTCTATGCAACGGAACACATCTTATCATTACAAGGCTTGGTGATCGAGTTCTTGAAGGGCGTATTATCACAGCAACAAATATAGGCCAATCAGTTTGCATTCCCAGAATTGTTCTAAATGCGACAAGTCCTCGTTGGCCTTTTACTTTGCAGCGTAGATAGTTTCCAATCAGACTATCATATGCCATGACTATCAATAAAAGCCAAGGGTAGACCCTAGCCACAGTTGGAATGTATCTACGGAATCCAGTGTTCTCACATGGTCAGCTATACGTTGCGGTTTCATGTGTTACATCACGTGCAGGCTTGAAAATATTAATTGAAGATGAGCATGGAGCTGCCTGCACAGAAACGAAAAATATAGTATATCAAGAAGTGCTTGCTTCTGTTTGACATTCCTTGTTGCTACCATCGTTGGTTCTTATAATCTAGTCTTATCGCACTACAAATTACTGTTACCGTCACTTGTTTTGATATGCTAGCTTCTTAGCCATATTCTTATTTAGGTATGACTTTTCTCGCTTGAAGACCTTTGTTCTTGCAGGCTTTAGTTCTTTTTAATCTATGCAATAGTCCTTTCATAGCTGCTGTCTTCAGCCTCTATTTCCATTACGGCTTCCTGCGCTTATATATAGCTTTTTTTCCTGCATACTTGTTCTGCAGAGCTAACACACCCTAAAAAAAGGATGCACATTACCGCTATATGAAATATGTTACTTTATTTTTAGACTGTTACCGTCATTCACCTAACTTAGTGCTTTGCTTTCATCTGCAGATGCTTTTGCTGATCATACCATAAGATAACCTGCTCCTGCCTGTTTTCGAACCTGTACCATCCCATCCGTTGGTCTGTTTTCGTATTAGGTGCTGCTTGATGCTTCTATCAGTTACAAGTATTTCCATAT
Source organism: Otatea glauca (assembly GCA_036346275.1). Classification (NCBI taxonomy): domain Eukaryota; kingdom Viridiplantae; phylum Streptophyta; class Magnoliopsida; order Poales; family Poaceae; genus Otatea; species Otatea glauca. Next base: position 17,232,136 of record CM070717.1, on the reverse strand, counting down.
ATACCTGTTTTAGCAATTCTATTGTCGATTTTTCGGAGCTTCGTTCTACATGTTATACGCCTCTTCATAATGCTTTATAGAATGCTTAGGACTATACACTTTTCCATCTATCCAGAATATAAAACGAAGCTTGCTCCTTAGTAATTTTAGTACTGCTATTATCAGTTTTTTGGTACATCATTCCATACGCTACATGTCGATTCGTACCGCTCTATAAACTGCCTTAGATTATATGTTTTTCCATTTATCCAGATCATATGAAAAACAAGTTTCCAGAATGTAGCTCACTGGTCAGTAAATTTCGGCCACTATTGCTGCCTGATTGCATCTACTCTAATTTATTCTTTTACCAAACACTTGAGCAGAACACATTATCGCACAGCTGTATGGTGTAGCTGTATAAACTTAGATTTCGTTCAGATCCAGCTGTATAGTAACTAAGGTGCATACAACGTTTTTCGCGCTATATTAAAACAAAAAATGATACTATTTACTTACCCTTTGCCTTTTGCCTTACCTTGTATATGTACAGGTGTGTTCTCCTTATCGCCTTTTCCCTTACCAGTTAGCTGTTTTTTTTTTTTTTCAGCGGAATACCGTTCCTAGAATACTAGCTGTAGCAGCTGCAGAGCAGGCAGCCATCAAGAAAATTTGGCAGTTTAATAGATCAGCTTCATCGTTATTACAGCCTGATAGATTCTGATTGCTTCCACGTAATGCACAGAAACAAAGAATACAGTATATCAAGAAGTGCTTACTTCTGTTTGACATTCCTTGCTGCTATCATCGCTGATTCTTATAATCCAGTCTCATCACTCTGCAAACTACTGTTACCGTCACTTGTTTTAATATGCTAGCTTCTTAGCCATATTCTTATTTAGGTATGACTTTTCTCCCTCGAAGACCTTTGTTCTTGCAGCCGCAGGCTTTAGTTCTACTTTTAGTCCGGCTTCCTGCACTTGTGTATAGCTTTTTTTCTCGCATACTTGTTCTGTAGAGCTGACACAGCCTAAAAAAAGGATGCGCATTACCACTATATTTAGGTATGACTTTTCTCCCTCGAAGACCTTTGTTCTTGCAGGCTTTAGTTCTACTTTACTTTTAGACTATTACTGTCGCTCTCCGAACTTAGTGCTTTTGCTGATCATACCGTGAGATAACCTACTCCTGGCTGTTTTCGAACCTGTACCGTCCGTTGGTCTGTTTTCGTATTAGATACTACTTACTTGGTATTCCTATCAGTTACAAGTATTTCTGTATATACCTGTTTTAGCAATGCTGTTATCGATTTTTGAAAGCTTCGTTCTACATGTTATACGCCTCTTCATAGTGCTTTATAGAATGCTTAGAACTATACACTTATCCATCTATCCAGAATATAAAACGAAACTTGCTCCTTAGTAATTTTAGTACATCTATTATCATTCCATATGCTACATGCCGATTCGTGCTTCTCTATAAACTGCCTTAGATCATACGTTTTTCCATTTATCCAGATTATATCAAAAACAGCTTTCCAGAATACAGCTTACAGATCAGTAATTTTCGGCCACTATTGCTGCCTGATTGCATCTACTCTAATTTATTCTTTTATCAAACACTTGAGCAGAACACATTATCGCACAGCTGTCTGATGTAGCTATATAAATTTAGATTTAGTTCACATCCAGCTGTATAATAACTAGGGTGCATACAACATTTTCGCGCTATATTAAAACAGAAAATGATACTTTTTACTTGGGCTTTACCTTTTACCTTGAGCTCTTTTACAGTGGATTAAAATTAATATAAGCCGTTCATTCCTTTGAATCTAATGGTTGAAATCAATTTAGATCTAGTTATACTACCACCTGTAGTATTGGTAATAAAATTCAGAGAGGGATAAAAGGGTAAAAAATTCCGTCATATTATTTGTTCTCTACGGTAAAACACGTCTTGTAATCTTAATGAATGGCGAATGAACGGATAAGAAGCCTCTGAAGATCACCAGGTATTCGGTGAATCCAAAACTGTGAACGAATTAGGAAAAGTCTAAAATATCCCTGATAAATGAATAGGAAAAGTCTAAAATACCCTTGGGGAATAGATGGTTAGATTTAATTTCTACTACCACTACTTACTATCTATGTTATTCACCGTAAAATTTCTCTTTACCTTACCTTGTATATGTACAGGTGTGTTCTCCTTATCGCCTTTTCCCTGTACCAGTTAGCTGTTTTTTTATGTTCTTCAGCGGAATACCGTTCCTAGAATACTAGCTATAACAGCTGCAGAGCAGGCAGCCATCAAGAAAATTTAGCAGTTTAGTTGATCAGCTTACAGCCTGATAGATTCTGATTGCTTCCACGTAAATAACACGGAGTAATTGCAGGCGACCATTCTTCTGCTATTTCCTGCAAGATAGAAGCTTACAACAGACGCAACAACCTGACGATTGAGCCTTGTCTCGCGCGTCGATCACGTGGAACATGGAGCTGCCTGCACAAATACAGAGAATATAGTGTAGCAGAAAATACTTGCTTCTGTTTGACATTCCTTGCTGTTACCATCGCTGTTTCTTATAATCCAGTCTCATAGCGTTGCAAGCTTCTGCTATCGTCATCTGTTTTGCTATGATAGCTTCTTAGCCATACTCTTGTTTAGGTACGACTTTTCTCGCTCAAAGATCTTTGTTCTTACAGGCTTCAGTCCTACTTTTAATCTAAGTGATAATCCTTTCATAGCTGCTGGCTTCTGCCTCTATTTCCATTACGTCCTGCATTCATATACAGCTTTTTTTTTCCCGCATACCTGTTCTGCAGAGTTAACACAGCCTAAAAAAAGGACATGTATTAACACTATATAGAATATGTTACTTTGCTCTTACGCTATTATCGTCGCTCTCCCGACTTACCTCGCTTTCATCTGCGGATGCTTTTATTGATTATAACATTAAATAGGCTACTTCTAGTTGTTTTCATTCAAGCCTGTGCCGTCTGTTGGTTTGTTTTCGTATTAGATGCTGCTCACTTAATACTCCTACCAATTATGAGTATTTTCGTACATACCGGTTTTTCAGAGCTTCGCCCTGCTTATTACGTACCTTTGCATATATACCACTTCATAGAATGCTTAAAACTGTGCGATTTTCCATCTGTCCAGAGTATAGGACGAAACTTGCTCCTTAGTAATTTTAGTACAGCTATTATCGATTTTTGCTACTTTATTCCATACGCTACATGCCGATTCATACTGCTCTATCAAGTGCTTTAGATTATACGTTTTTTCCACTTATCCAGAATACATAAAAGAGAAGTCTTCAAAATATAGCTTACCGATCAGTGATTTTGGGCCATTATTGCTGCCTGATTGCGTCTACTCCGATTTATTCTTTCACCAAGCGCTTCAACAGAACATATAATCGCACAGCTGTCTGATGTAACTACATAGACCTATATCTAATTAAAATTCATTTGTATAACATCTAGGATGTATAGAACATTTTTGCGCTGTATTTAAACGGAAAATAGTATTTTTCGCTTCTACTTTATCTTTTACTTTACCTTATATGTACAGCCATGTACTCCTTATCACCTTTTCTCCACTACTACAGAATAATACATCACTATCGCCTCATCTGTGTTGGTTCTTAAGTTTTTAGGAAAAAAATGATTGTGATAAATAACATAGGAGGGGTGTTAATAATAATCACTATCGGTTCCGAGATTAGAAGTGATTGTGATGAGCACTGGGTACATCACAATCGGTTCTTATACGAGAAGTGATAGTGATGTGCATGATCATCACTATCGGTTCCCACAAAAGAAGCGACAGTGATTACCATGTGCACATCACTATCGCTTCTCAACAAAGAACCGATAGTGATGTGCACATGGTCATCACTGTCGCTTCTTTTGTTAAAACCGATAGTGATAACGGTGCACATCACTATCGTTTCTCACAAAAGAACCGATGGTGATGTGCACTGCTCATCACTATCATTTCTTTTGTTGGAACCTACTACAGAATGGTACATCATTATCGTTTCATCTGGATCGGTTCTTAAGTTTCTAGGAAAAACGATTGTAATAGATGACTTAAGAGGGGTGTTAATAATAATCACTGTCGGTTCTCAGGTTAGAAGGGATTGTGATGTAACACTAGATACATCACAATAGGTTCTTTTGTGAGAAACGATAGTGATGTTCGTGGTCAGAGGCTTGTTAAAAGGGTGAGAATAGCATTGCAAATATTGCAATCGGTTCTCAATGAATTGTTGTGTCGGTCAGAAGCTTGCTCAATTGTGTCGGTTATTTTTGAAAATCGATAGAGTTAGTGTACTTATTAGTGTCGGTTTTTTCTAAAAACCCGATAGAGATAAAATTAGTGTCGGTTTTACTTAAAAAACTGATAGAGATGATTGAGTACTAGTGTCGTTTTTTACTAACTAACCGATAGAGATAGTCACAGATAGTGTCGGTTTTTAATAAAAAAACCGATTCAGATAGCCTCGTGGGGCATTTTCTATTAAATATTTTATATGAGTATTAGTATCGGTCTTTAATAAAAACTGATAGAGATGGTCTCTTATTAGTGTCATTTTTTAATAAAAAAATCGATAGTGCTGGTCGCGTATTAGTGTCGGTTTTTAATAAAAAAATGATAGAGATTGTGACTAGTAGTGTCAGTTTTTAATAAAAAAAACCGGTAGAGATAGACTCGTGGGACATTTTCCATTAAGTAATTTATATGAGTATTAGTGTCGATTTTTTTTCAAAAAATCGATAGAGATGGTCTCTTATTAGTGTCATTTTTTAATCAGAAACCGATAGAGATGGTCTCATATTAGTGTCGGTTTGTAATAAAAAACCGATAGAGATAGTCTCTATTAGTGTCGGTTTTTAATAAAAAAACCGATAGAGATAGTCTCGTGGGACATTTTCTATTAAGTAATTTATATGAGTATTAGTGTCGGTTTTTAATAAAAAACCGATAGAGATAGTCTCTTATTAGTATCATTTTTTAATCAAAAACCGATAGAGATGGTGACATATTAGTGTCGGTTTTTAATAAAAAACCGATACAGATAGTCTCGTGGGATATTTTCCATCAAGTAATTTATATGAATATTAGTGTCGGTTTTTAATAAAAAACCGATAGAGATGGTCTCTTATTAGTATCATTTTTTAATCAAAACTAATAAAGATAGCCACATATTAGTGTCGGTTTTTAATAAAAAACCGATAGAGATAGTCTCGTCGGATATTTTCCATTAAGTAATTTATATGAGTATTAGTGTCGGTTTTTAATAAAAAACCGATAGAGATAGTTTCTTATTAGTGTCATTTTTTAATAAAAACCGATAGAGATAGTTACTATTAGTGTCGGTTTTTAATAAAAAACCGATAGAGATAGTCTCGTCGGATATTTTCCATTAAGTAATTTATATGTGTATTAGTGTCGGTTTTTACTAAAAAACCGATAGGGATGTAGAATTATCAGTGTCGGGTTTTACTGAAGAACCAATAGAGATAGATAAGTATTAGGGTCGGTTTTTATAAGAAAACCGACAAAGATAGAGATGAAATGAGTTGCATTTAAACCTAGCATCTCTGACTCCCAACCAGTTTGTTCTTCGAACCCGCCGCTCTCCCGCGCCCGCCGCCTCCTCGCTGGCCCGCCTCAAGCCACCCACGCCATTCCCGCCTCGACTCCCTCCTCCGAGCGACCCACAACTCGGCTCCCCCCTCCGCCGAGAGGCCCCCACCGCAACTCCCTCATCGCCGACAGGAGTAGGAGTCGCCGCGACCCCCCGTCGCGACTCCCTCAGCCTCCGCCCACCCCGACTCCCTCATCATCGACAAGAGCAGGTGGTGCCCCACCGCGACTCCCTCAGCCTCCACGACCCCCCACCGTGACCCCCTGCTGTGACTCCCTCGGCCTCTGCCTTGCAGCGACTCCTCACACCGACAAGAGCAAAGGGCGCCCACCGCGACTCTCAAAGACCGACAAGAGCATTTCTTTTTTTGATATACCATGTGATGATAGCCCGGTAATATGAAATTCGATACCTCCTTCATGTTATCTTGGATTACAAACTGATGGTAATCCCACATTCTTCACTTGTACTGTTGCAATTACATCGATACACAAAGGTAAAAGAAGATAAGAAATAAGATAACATAGTTTTCGTGAAAAGAAAATGTTTAGAACTGAATTTGGTGAGTACCACAGATAAGCATGATGGGTGATTCATAGGTTTGTGAAATTAGAAATATTTTTTGGAGGAAGGATGTTTCGCTTATGCTTAAGTATCTTCAATGAGTTATGTCAAAAGCTATAACTAAAATTTACAACCTGTAATTGCTGAACTCGGATATAGAACATTAGCATTTCATCGGTGTCGTCGCTTGTAGTAATTGCTAGAGTAAGCATTTGAGTTAAACGGCAAAGAAAACGCTTGATTTTATCCGCATCGTGTGACCGACCTGAACTAGTAATCAGCAATTGCCGCATGCTTTGTGAATCGCTTTTACAATCTCCGTGTTAGGTCAAGAAGAAAATTTAGTTTGTTTACATCTATTACTATATTAGTTTTCCATCATTATTTAGTTTGTTCCCCTTAGTTTATTTATATCTATTAGAGATAAGTTTCCATCTATAAGAGATGGCATCCGTATAAACAGGGAGGTTGTATCCAGAGCTCATCAAGCAAGAAAAGAATGAATTAAAAGCCTTTCCAATCTGTCCGTCCTAGCATCCCTTCCTAGCCATTTCTTGGTCTCTTTCCTCAGGTCTATTAAGTCGTGGTATTTACTTTCAATGAACCCAGGTTCACGACAAGCTTGATCAATTGAAATATATCTATATATATTCTGATGAAATATTGCAAGTGCATCCTTTAGGTGAGGATGAATAATGTGAGCACCCCATTCGACAACCCTTCATTTCTGTTCAAAAGAACCCTTATTGATAGTTCGGATAGAAATTCTTTTGTGGTACTATTTTTTTTATAAAAAATGGCTCTATGCTATCCTGAATCACTTTATCTTTCTCCATGCTATGATTTTTTTTATTTTGTTTGCTTGTCAGAGTACCTTAACTTTTTGATGATGCCATATCTATGGACTGTCTTATTTTATCTTAGAACACTTTATTCAGCTGAACTGATGTATGTGCAGTACAAGGTGTTGTTCAGACCAAGTGATCGAATCTGCCGCTACACTTTTTGGAAAGTGGGATGAAAGCATGCACTATGTGATGGGTGATTGCTTTGGAAAAGGCAAGGATCTCAAAATTTTTCCGAGGCCCATTTATTGTGGAAAAGGAGCAAACACTAATGTGGGACTTTAATCGCCAAAAAGGAATTAAACGAATATAATGCCTTCAACCTAACAAATTTTCCTCAAGAAAGAATTTATGACCTCTTGTTAAGCTAGTGTAATTCGTAACCATATTTTGTTTTGTGTTTTATTTTTGCACGCGAAAGGTGTCATATTACAACCAAAAAATACACATTTAAACTTCCATGTAACTGGGAGCACCATATCGTCCATTTTTTACATCTCACAATATTTTTGATCATACATCTGGTAAACATAACTTGCAGGTTTTCTGACCATACCGGTGATTTTCTCCCAAGTTGTGCAGTTGTTATCTCAACCTTGCTGCCTCCCGTTGCGAGAACTATTGATTTCTAGTGACCCTGGTAGACAAAAATCTTTCATTATTTTCCCAGTTGACTGTTGTCATTGCTACTCAGGTGCATGCTTTCATCTACTCTAATACTAGTAATTAGTTTTCACCTACTCTTAAATCAGACCATGAAGTTTGCTTATTTGTGGTTGCCTATCCAAAGAGCAATTCTAGTTGAACAGATATACCTAAAGTTATTGTCTTTATTGTTGTTGTAATATGATCTATGTCCTTACAACGGTTTTTACTTTACATGTTATTATTGTGAACGAATGTGATATGTGTGTTGTGATAAAGTGTTTCTGTTCTGTGAATGTGATATGTGCATAATGTGTGTAATCTATGCTGTGTGAATGTGATATATGCATACTGTTTATGATATGTGCTGTTTTAGGAGGGTAAATTTGGAAAACAGCACACCACCCTCATCTCTATCGGTTCTCAAAAGGAAGCGATAGAGATGAGGGATCATCTCTATCGGTTCTTCGTAAGAAGCGATAGAGATGAACGCCTCATCTCTATCGATTCTCAGAAGGAAGCGATAGAGATGAGGTGGTTATCTCTATCGGTTCTTTGTAAGAACCGATAGAGATGATGTGTCGCTTCCTTCTGAGAACCGATAGAGATGAGGCGGTCATCTCTATCGCTTCTTACGAAGAACCGATAGAGATGACCCCCTCATCACTATCAGGCATGAACCGACTGTAATAACGTTGTCTCATCACTGTTTAATGACTTTATGTCGCCACCAGAACCGACTGTGATGACGAAAAAGAATCGATTGTGATGTATATTTCTGTAGCACTACTGGTTAGCTGTTTTTTTTTATGTTCTTAAGCAAAATATCGTTCCTGTAGTACTAACTATAACAACTACAGATCAGACAACCATAAAGAGAATTTGGCTGTTTAATACATCAGCTTTATCGTTATTACAGCCTGATAGATTTTTATTGCTTCCACGAAAATAGCACGGAATAATTGTAGCCAACCATTCTTCTACTGTTTCCTGCAAGACAGAAGCTTATGACTGATGCAGTAGCCTAACGATTGAGCCTTTATCCCACTCTGACCCATATCACCCGGGGCCTCTACTACGCATACCGCTATGTATTGCTTCGCCGTCGAGAAACTTCGCATCATGTTGCTTTATCTAAACCCGTCGCTCCTTTGCTACATTTCTCTGCTTTAACGGTACAGCGAAGTGAACATCGTCCCTATTTACCCCGTCTACCAGGTTCTCTTCAAGGAGTGCTATTTCGCTACAGCGATTGTCTCTAGCCCTTTTTACTTCCCTGCGATCTCCTTCCGTTGCTGCCTTTACACAGATCTTCGCCTTCGATTCGCCAGCAGTAAAAAATAGCTTCCGCAAGATCCCCATCTGCAGAAAGGTCTGGTCTTTTTCTTCTCGGAATTCCGATTCTTGACTGCACTCTATACTTGTTTTCTGCTGATAACGTCTTTTGTCTCAAAATCTGCCAGTTTCTCGTGCGCTTCGATTACAGCTTTTTATGATCCTATGCTTTATCTGCATTTTAACTTTTCTCCTGCTCTTACCGTCTTCTTATGTTTACACCTATCGGCATTTGGCATATATGTGCGCAGACAATTTCTAGAAAGAGAGAGAAGTGGAAGAGCTAGAAGGAGCGGCCAGTTAGATAATCTCGTTGTCTTGGATTTCCATTTGTAATTAGTGTGAGCACGGAAACATCTTTTGCTCACGTTGGAGTGATTTGCTCGTTACGTGATTTACTCACGTTGAAGTGTTTCCTTTTCTATTTTCTTGAGTCATTAGTGGCCGTGTTTAACGTACCTTGATTAGATTTTGTATCTTTTTAAGCAATGGAAAGCAACAAGAAAAGCTGTATCCTTCCGCAGCACAAAAAAAACATTCTCGTGTGTTTTAGCATTTGTGTTAACAGTGATCGCGTGAGTTTGATTGTTAGGGAGAACAAGTGGTATTAGAGCCTGTTTGGCACCTCATGATGTCTGGCATCAAGGGCAAGGACGGCGAGGGCGAGTCACCATTCGCACGAATCCCCGGCGATCTAGCGGCAAGCGACCAGGTGCGCGAGCTTGCGCTACCTTGGGTGGTGAGGGAGCCGATCGGGACAATTACTTACCCCACTCTGACACGATCAAACTACGGTGATTGGGTCCTCTTGATGAGGGTCATCCTGCAGGCGAGAGGCCTGTGGCGGGCTGTTGAGGGTACTGAGGACGTCATGGATGAAGTCGGGTACCGCAACGACCATATGGCGCTGGAGGCGATCCTCCGCGCCATGCTGCCAGAGATGCTTGCAACTCTAGCGGTGAAGCCCACGACGAAGGATGCGTGGGAGACAACCAAGACCCTATGCATGGGTTCTGAACGTGTCCGTTATGCTAAAGCACAAACTCTCAGGACCGAGTTTGATGAGTTCAAGCACAAACCTGGTGAGACGATCGACGTGTTGTCCTTGCGTCTAACCGGCATTGTCAGCAAACTCTCCATGCTCGGTGATGAGATCACGAAAAAACGCGTGATGGAAAAATTCCTGCGCGTCATTCCCAAGTGCTACTCCCAGTTGGCCATGTCCGTCAAGAGTCTGCTTGATTTGAGCACCCTCTCGATGGAAGATTTGACCGGTCGTTTCAAAGCGGCTGAGGAGCAGTTCGAGCAGGAGGCAGCAGAGGAGGGAGGTGTCAAGCTCCTGCTGTCGGAGGAAGAATGGCTCGCGCGCATGTGGCGACGTGAGCAAGACAGTTCCTCTGGCAGTGGTGGAAGCGGATACACCCGGAACAAGCACCACAGCAAGTCGCAGGACACATGCAGCAGGGAGGGCGTGCGTGACAGCGGGGCAAGGCACCCAGTGCAGGCCGAAATGTCAAAAAAGATAGGTGCCGGTACTGTGATAAACCGTGGCACTGAGCTTGCGATTGCGGGACGAAGAAGAGGAACGAGGCGTCTAATCTCACGCAGGTGGAGGATGAGGAGCCGACCCTACTCATGGCTCAAGTCGCGACGCTTACCATGACGCATGATGAGCCTATTGGTGGTGGCGGCTCCGTCTTCTTGAATGAGGAGCGCGCTGAAGTACACCTCGGCAAGGAGCATGACATGAAGGACGCGGTGTGGTACCTTGACACCGGAGCTTCAAACCGCATGACCGGTGACAGAGTAGCGTTCACCGAGTTGGACGGCAGCGTCTTCGGGTCTGTTTGCTTTGGCAATGGCTCATTGGTGGAGATCAGGGGGCACGGCTCAGTCCTGTTCACGGCGATCGGCGGACGGCACCGAGTCCTCACCAATGTGTACTTCATCCCCAAGCTGCGCAGTAACATCGTCTCGCTGGGATAGCTCGACAAGGTGGGCTACGAAGTGCTCATCAAGAATGGCGTCATGTGTGTGCAAGACCGGCGGCAGCAACTTCTTGCCAAGGTAACGCGGATAGCAAACCGGTTGTACGTGATCTCACTCAACATCACAAAGCCGGGGTGTGTATGTCTGCAACGACCGGCGACGATGAATGGCTCTGGCATGGTCGGTTTGGGCATCTCAATTTCAACTCGCTCCGGTGGATGGTGCGTGCCGGCTTGGTGCGCGGTCTCCCTCATATTGAGCATGTCGAGCAGCTGTGCGATGTGTGCTTGGTCGGGAAGCAGCGTCGAGCTCCATTCCCACAAGCCTCAAACTACCGCGCCAAGGATCATCTCGATCTTGTGCACGGTGACCTCTGTGGCCCTATCACACCAACAACACATAGCGGGAGGAAGTACTTCTTGCTTCTCATCGACGACATGTCACGGTACATGTGGGTTGTCCTGCTGGCAAGCAAGGATGAAGTGTCGGCGGCGATCAAGAAATTCCAGGCCGGCGTGGAAGTGGAAACTAGCCGTAAGCTTCGCACGTTGCGGATAGACCGCGGCGGCAAGTTTAAGTCGGTGGAATTTGGCGAGCATCGCGAGAACAAGGCATGCATGCATAACTCACGGCGCCCGTATTCACCACAAAGAAACAAATGTCGTGGAACATCACAACCAGACTGTGGTCTCCATGGCGATGTGTCTGCTCAAGGCGCGCAAGATGCCAAGTGCGTTCTGGGGGGAAGCAGTGAGCACGGCGGTATTCATACTAAACTGCTCACCGACCTAGAGTGTGCAAGGCATGATGCCGTACGAGGCGTGGCATGGTAAGAAGCTGGCAGTGCACTTCTTCCGTACTTTTGGGTGCGTCGCGCACGTCAAGGTGACGCGGACCAACCTAAAGAAGCTCGAAGACCACAGCCTCCCCACTGTCTTCATCGGCTACAAGCACAGCTCCAAGGCGTACAGAGTCTATGACCTGGCGAAGAGGCGCGTACACATGACGTGTGACGCCGTTTTCGACGAGAGTGCTAGTTGGGCCTGACACAACACTGATGGCGGCCCGAAGACTTTCAGCGTAGAGTACTCGGTACCTGCCGTCGCGGCGGGCAGTGGCGTGTCACTGCAACATGGGGGAGATGCATCACCAGCCGAGTCCGAACAACCCACGCCACACGTGCAAGCACCAGAGCCAGCGACACCGACGCCCATCCGCATTCCTCTGACACTTGAGCCAAATGGCGTTGAGTTTGTGTCCCCACCCGTGGACGCAACGCCCGCGTATGTACTCGGGGACGACGAAGGGCCACGGCGGTACCGCGCCATGCAGAACGTGTACGACACTACCGAGCAGGTCAAGCCAGACCCGGAGGAGCTCCTGCTAGCTTCCAGTGAGGAGCCGGCAACGTTTGCGGAGGCTGAGCCGCATGCATGTTGGCGCATGGCAATGCTCAATGAGCTAAGTTCGATCGTGGACAATGGGACATAGACTCTAACTGAATTGCCTGCAGGAAAGCGTCCGATTGAACTCAAGTGGGTGTTTAAGTTGAAGAAAAACAGCGCTGGTGAGGTGATCAATCACAAGGCTAGGCTGGTTGCAAAAGGCTATGTTCAGCGTGCCAGCATCGACTTCGACGAGGTATTCGCGCCGGTGGCATGGCTGTACTCGGTCCGGCTGCTCCTGGCCGTCGTCACCCATGCCGGGTGGGACGTTCACCATCTTTACGTAAAGTCTGCATTCCGGAATAGGGACCTTGAGCAGGAAGTTTACGTGACACAGCCACCTGGCTTCATTTGCGATGACAATGAGGACAAAGTACTGCGCTTGCACAAGGCGTTGTACGGGCTACAGCAGGCTCCTCGTGCGTGGAACGCCAAGCTCGACAACACTCTGTTGTCACTTGGGTTTCACAAGAACGAGACGGAGCACGCCGTATATACTTGAGGCACCGACGAAGAGCGGCTACTCCTGGGTGTGTACGTCAACGATCTCATCCTGACAGGTGCACATGCTAAGGCCATCGATCTGTTCAAGGAGGAGATGAAGTCCAAATTCCAGATGAGCGATCTTGGCAAGCTAAGTTACTACCTCGGCATAGAAGTTCACCAGGGCGCCGGCGAAATTATGTTGTGGCAGAGCGCGTATGCGGCAAAGGTACTTGAGAAGGCCGACATGATCGGCTGCAACCCAGTTCATGTGCCGATGGAGCCACGGTTGAAACTGAGCAAGCAAAGTTCAAACCCTCTGGTGGACAAGACGCTCTATCGAAGCATCGTCGGGAGCCTTCGTTACTTGGTGCATACGTAGCCGACATATCATTCGCGGTTGGCTATGTCAGTCAGTTCATGGAGTCGCCCACATCCGAACACTGGAGCGCCGTAGAGCACATTCTCAGATACATAGCAGACACTCTTGGATATGGGTGTCGCTACGCCAGGGACACCGTAGGAGAAAGGCTTGTTGGATGCAGCGACGCTGACATGGCCGGCGACGTCGATGATAGGAAGAGCACTACCAGTGTGGTGTTCGTTCTCGGGGGGAGTCTCGTGAGTTGGCAATCACAGAAACAAAAGGTGGTTGCGTTATCATCGTGTGAGGCAGAGTACATCGCCGCAACCACTACGGCGTGCCAAGGTGTTTGGATCGCGCAGCTGCTTGGAGTCCTACATGGCAAGGAGACCGGCGCTGTTACTCTACTCGTGGACAACAAATCTGCAATACTGTCGGGGATCGGTCATCCTGACATGTGTCCAGACCCCCCCGGGGCTTTAGGCTGTCCCCCTGAGCTAGGAAGACTGTTCCCGAGCTCAGACGGGGGTCTCCCCGAGCTCGGGGGATGGTTCCCGAGCTCAGACGGAACTTTCTCGAGCTTGTGATGACCCCCGCGACCTCCTCGACCTCGGCGCCTTCGACCCAATCTCCAGCATAGTATTCTCCTTTCTTACGTGACCTCTCTCCCCTGCGTGGGAACTGGGGTCACCAACTCCTGTCAAGTCCCCTGCGTGGGAACTAGGGCGAGCTGCTCCTGTTAGATGCCCTGCGTGGGAACGGGGGCAAGCTGCTCCTGTCAGGTCCCCTGCGTGGGAACTAGGGTCAACTGCTCCTGTCAACTCCCGTCAAGTCCCTTGCGTGGGAACTAGGGTCAACTGCTCCCATCAACTCACAGACACCGCCCGACGTCAGCATCCGAGATCAACGTCTAGGGGTCTATAAAGCGCTGGACTACCCCAATCACAGAGGCCACGCAACGGACACAACAAAGAAGACAAGAAGCCACGCACGGACAGCAAGAAACCAAAGGAGATGCGCTAATACACCTGCAGGCACACTCCTACGCTACACCACCTCGTCGAGCTCCCCCTCGGCCACCACTTCCGAGCGGCCTCGAGGTCGAGCTCCCTATTCGTCCTCCCCCGAGGAGCTTTTAGTCCCCTTTCGCCTACGGACAAGACTGGAGCAGAGCTATTACCCGACCCAGGGGGCTCGAACCATTATAAACGCTGTGTCCCCTGTTCGCTTGTTCTTCTCCCTTGAGCTGTGCACCTACTGACGCTCCCTTCTTCCTGGACGAGCACGACTTGGGGCCTCCCCCTTTTACACGATCCTTCCCCCTTCTTTGCGGTTGACGGTCTCGATCGTCGACAAATACAATTGTGCAAGAATCCGGTACTTCATGACCGGAGCAAACACATTGAGACGCGCTACCACTTCATCAGGCAGTGTGTTGAAGACGGCAAGGTTGTCGTTGAGCACGTCCACACCGACGATCAACTGGCAGACATTATGACAAAACCACTCGGGCGGGTCAAGTTTCAGGACCTACGCGCGAAGCTCGGCATCGTCAACATCCAGAACAACTAGATCAGGGGGAGTATGTTAGATAATCTCGTTGTCTTGGATTTCCATTTGTAATTAGTGTGAGCACGAAAACATCCTTTGCTCACGCTGGAGTGATTTGCTCATTACGTGATTTACTCACGTTGAAGTGTTTCCTTTTCTATTTTCTTGAGTCATTAGTGGCCGTGTTTAATGTACCTTGATTAGATTTTGTATCTTTTTAAGCAATGGAACGCAACAAGAAAAGCTGTATCCTTCCGCAGCACAAAAAAACATTCTCGTGTGTTTTAGCATTTGTGTTAACAGTGATCGCGTGAGTTTGATTGTTAGGGAGAACACGGCCGAGTAGATCCAAGAGGAGTACACATCACCAAGACAAATTACCGTAATTACTTTAACATCTTTTTTGAGCTTCCTAATTTTCGTCTTCACAGCAACACACCGTTTATAGCTGTTTACACACTCTCTGCAGAGTTCGGCTTTTGCCTGTACACAAAAGAAACTTAATCTCGAGACCTAATGTTATTCATTCTGGTTAGTACCACACATATGATGCCTGGTTCACCTACGCCCTCTTTATTGCACATATTTTCGATGTCGTATTCACTATTGAAAAATATAAACCAAAGTTCTCATAAATGGAAGATCCTCGTGCATCTACTGCGCGTTTGGGAATTTTTGAACCCATAGAATTCAGCAGAGATATATCATTTAGACTTCGTTATGCTTGATGAGCAGATTTGTCTTCCATTCATTTTACCTGTACTCGCATCATAGTGCTAAACCTTTTTGTACTAGCTCTGTTTTTGTTTCATACAACACATTACGAAACAGTATATATATTCTACCATCCGCTTTTGCTTTCTATTGTCATATAGGGAAATGTTATACAAAGATTAGTCCCTTAGAGATGGCTTCCTAAATTTACATCGATATTAAAAGAAGGAGCTATCTATGAGATCGAATACTTCGAGGTTCTCGAATCGAAAGAAAGCTATAGAGCAGTCGATAAAAATAACCTAGCTAGATTCTCAAAGTACACAAATGTTAAGGCTATCCCATTTCAGCACTTGTGGTGTACGGATTTTACTCTGATCATACAACACTACGTTCGGTCCTTAATCCGACACGGGCGATACTTCTCCCTACACTACGTGCAAATCCATCTGCACAACCAGCTATTACCAATAATCACCCGCGTCAAAACCATAGTTTTATTTTAGGTTTTTAACCAAAATACCAGTAACCATCAGTGTCATATCCAACATTTTCAATTTCTTTGATCTGATCATTTACATCGTTGGTTCTAAAGCATGGCTAAGCATAGTTAATATGTAATCGCTTATACCCATGTTGACATTATGTATTGTCTAGCCCTTCTATGGTTATCAAGGTTCTCATGTCCATACTTATCAAGGAAGTTCTATAAATTAACAGGTATATCTACCAATATCACAAAATAGCGAATTTACAAAAAATAAGCGCATGCATGAAACAATTTGATAAACAAAAGAAAAATTAAATATTGGGATCAATATGATCAAAGGGGTGCTTGCCTTGTTTAATTATTGTTTACGACGAAGTCATGATCACAGTTGACGTAGTCAATGACGGAATCGGTGACATCAAGTTCTACACGTTGTTCAACAAAAATATAGCAAATGACAAACTTCAATAAGGACAAAAAGAAATAAGATGGAAAAACCAAATAAGGACTTACTATATAAAACAAGCATGGTTTAGGTTACTGATTATATATTCAATGTTTTAAGAAGGTTCTAGTGATACAAGTATCTTAATTATTGATTTGTTATGCATTATTAAGTTTGTTTATTTATATTATGGATTTCAAAGATCATAATACTAAGGGTTATTTTATTAGCAGGAATCAGATGAAAAGCAAGTGGTAAATAAAATATTTTTCCAGAATATTGTAGTCCATACACTAAAGAGTGTTTCTAGGCCGACCTTTCTAAAATTTGCATTTAAACAAGATATTTTATGGGCTGCCGAAAAGGCCTAAGCGTTACTAAAGTCTACGCGATAAAAGTTCAATTTTCATTCTGAAAGACCATGTGGAGGTCTATCCTTATGTGTGATGAGTAATTGATGAGTTTTGAGCTTGTGTTGTTTTAAATTGATTTGGATTTGAAGCAATTTGAGTGTTGGTCTACCGGCTTTGAGGCTTTGGCTGGTTGGAGACCAGTCGTCCGACCCCGAGTGGTCGAGGCTTTGGCTGGTTGGAGACCAGTCGTCCGACCTCGAGTGGTCGGGTCGTCCGACCCCGAGTGGTCGAGGCTTTGGCTGGTTGGAGACCAGTCGTCAGACCTCGAGTGGTCGGGTCGTCCGACCCCGAGTGGTCGAGGCTTTGGCTGGTCGGAGACCAGTCATCCGACCCCGAGTGGTCGGGTCGTTCGACCTGAGTGGTCGGGGCTTTGGCTGGTTGGAGACCACCGTCGACCCGACCGGTTGGGTCGTCCGACCGAGTGGTTGAGACTTCGAGTGATTGAGTCGGAGACCGGTGAATGCACCTCGAGTGGTCGGGATGGAGACCAGGGTCGCACCACGCTTGGTCGGGGTTTTACCGGGCAGCGAGTGTATATCCGTCTGCTGAGATGGATATGTGTTGTTGGACATTGCTATGTGATGTGGTTTCCTTGTCTATGATGGTTGCGTGGACTTTGGAGCTAGGTCATGGTGAGGCGAAGGGGATTAGGACTAGGCCGAGAGCCGAGGTCCGGATGATCAAGGTGTCGCCAAAGATGACTAAGGCCGGAGGAGTTGGTGTCCGAGAAGACAAAGGAATGGATGAGATGTTAACTTGGAGCTACTCGATCAAGGAGGACCGTTGGATCGCGGTCGGAAGATAGAGTAGCGGTCAAGTTAGTGTGAGTTGAAAAGCGTGCAAAACCCGCTGTGTTGTTGGGTTTCGGTGAGCCCATGCATAGCTGTGTGAGTGGGTAAAATCTCAGCCCTTGATGGAGTGCTCTAGGGTTTAGAGGCTCATCCAAGGGTGGTAGGTGGTCCAAGCTCATATACATAGGCAGGGAGAGGGGTATCTCCTGTAGGGGTTGAGCAGTGAGGAAAGTGTACGTGAGTAGTTGAGAGTTGTTGTGAGTGTGATGTAAGGATCAAATCTGGCTCTTGGATGTTGGCTTAGGTTTGAAGCAGACATCCAAAGGTGGGAATTGTTCCCAAGTCACTATAAATAGAGGGTAGGGCACCTCCCTTAGTGAAGGTTCCGAGGTTTTTGTCGCTCATTTGAGTTTTGCCCACTTTGTTGTGAGGCTTTGTAAACCTCCCTTCCGTAAATGAAATGTTCTTCATTTATGTTCTTGTTTCATTTCCTTACGATTTACATTACGCACTTAAATTCTCATTATCTAATTTCTGATTTACTTACTTGCAATTTACTTTACGTAATTTGGATTTGCCTCATCTCCTTCTACATGCTATTGAGTCTTTGTTGAAATTCATGATTGATGAACTCTTCTCTGGATTCGATGCTTTCAATCATCTAGGCAATCCTTGCGCTCTTGTTGCAAGTTGTAAACTGTGTGTTCTTAAAGTGCGTAAACGTGTGACTTGCGCTCTTTAGTCTTGATTGGCTTCGTTCTTGTTGCCAAGGATGAAAGATTGCCGGATGAATCTTCGTAGATCATATCCCAATCATCTAGGCAATCTACAACCTCTTCTATTCAGCTTTGCAAGAAACCAATTTTTATGCCTAGTAGAAGAAAGTGCCTTCAGATCGTGTTTCTATTTGTTCAAGGGTTGTTTCCTCGTGATACTTACTTGCTATGATTTATGGAGAGTCATCCAAGGATTTCACCATCAACTCCCACCAGCAAGTTAGGTGAGGTCCGTGTTCGTGACTCGCTTTTTGGTGTTGCATTTGTTAAATCGAAAAGGACGGAACCTTGGTATCAATTCCTTCAATTGATGTTTGAAATAGGTTCTGACATCCTTAGAGAGGTGCACACAATTTTTCATCGCTTTTGGATCACCATCAAAAGTTACATCGATTTCGCTTTTGTTATCGTGTGATTTTATCGGTCATCCGACCTCTGCGCATGGAGTATCGCTCATCCGACCTCTGTAGGTCGGGAGTACTGTTAATCCGACCTCTGTAGGTCGGGAGTACTGTTCATCGAACATTATTCACTCCGAGCACTGTTCATTCGACCTCTGCAGGCGGAGTATCGCTCATCCGACCGTCTTTGTCGGGGTACTGCTCACCAAACACTATTCACCCCGAGTACTGTTCATCCGACCTCTGCAGGTAGGGAGCATTGTTCATCCGACTAGTACTGACGACCAGTTCGCGATCTCGCTCATCCGACTGAGCTACCGACCAAAGGCAATTTTTATCGCTCACCCGACCTTAACCGGCCTGAGCCTCTGCTCATGAAATTGCTTGATCGATGGTTCAGTTCTTTCTTTCTGGTCTTTTGGTGGTTTGAAATCTAGGGGGAGAGTTTATTCGAAAATTTTATTTGGCTCCTATTCACCCCTCTAGTCGCCTTTTTCGATCCTTCAATTGGTATCGAGCTTGTTCGCTTTTGTAGATCTTGACCGGTCTCAAGAGCCATGGCGATGGACAAGTATTCCACCAAGCCTCCCATTTTTGCCGGAGTTGACTTTCCGCTTTGGAAATCGCGATGGAGTCATACATCACGCCCAAGGCTTCGACATGGCGTAAGGTGAAACTCCCGTATGAGGTTCCTCACGATGAAAACGCCACTACCAAAAATATGGTCGACGCTGAGGCAAACGCTAAGGTAAGAAACATCCTCATACAGGGTCTTAGCCGCAGTGAGTATGACAGAATTTCTCACCTTTGTTCTGCTCATGAGATTTTGGTGACCCTCGATGCTTACCATGAGGGCACTACCCAAATCAAGACGGTTCGACAGGACCAATTCAAGCGTGAGTTCAACAAGTTTGAACAGCACGCTGGTGAGAGTCTTGACGAGTGCTTTGGTCGGTTCACGAAGATTTTGAGCGACCTCCGAGCAGTTGGTTGCATATACCCTGACTCGGATAATGCTCGACATTTCTTGACCGCACTCGATCTTCATGTTTGAGAGATGAAGGTGACCACCATCAAGGACACCACCGACCTGTTGACCTTGACTCTTGACGGGCTTTATTCCCGCCTCAAGACCCATGAGATCGACGTCGTCTCGTGGAAGACGAAATCTCAGTCGATGGCTTTGGTCACCGATCCCATTGGATCCTCTCTTTCTGATTCTTCTGTTGGTTTCTCTCTCTCTGCCCTTTGCGAGCTAAGCGATGACCAACTGGAAAAATTTCCAGAAAATGAGCTTGCTCTTCTTGCTCGTAAATTTTTATATGCATACAAGAGAGTGAGAGAGAGGAAGAGAGGTGGGATGATCACTGCTTTGAGTGTGGTGGCCCCAACCACATTCGAGCAAACCGTCCCAAGCCGGAGAAGGGCAAAACGAACAAGGCGGTTCGGGCAAAACGACTACAGCATAAGAATCGCAACAAGAAGCCTCCAGTCATGAGCCAAGCGTGAGAAGAAGTACCGCAACTTCTCCAAGAACAAGAAGTTTTTCCACCGCGTCCTCGCCGCGCTTGACGACATCAACCTCTCCGACACGGAGACATGGAGCGACGAGGGCGAGGATGATCCGCAAGAGAAGAAGGGCGGCGATGACTTCTCCCAAGATGTGCTTCATGGCCGACGCCAACCAGATCGGCGACTCAGTGACAAATGACTCGCACGAGGTACCCACCTACGAAGAATTAAATGCCGCTTCAGAATTAGGCAAGTTTCTGCTAAGGCTAGGTCGAGGTGTTCGAGTTAGAAAAGGAAGTAGGTACCTTGACTCGTGGAGTTAGCTTCACTTAGATCTTCTTCCTCCCGAGTCACCGATGATCAGATTTTGTGTGATGCTTTGCTTGTGGAGTTAGAGAACCTAAGGACTATGCATGATAGTGTGTTGTCTGAACTAGATAGTCTTAGGTTGAAGAATGCTAGCAATGAATCTGTTGACACTCATTCTGTAGATGCTAGTTTTCTTCCTGCTCACTCTACTCCTTCTTGTGCTAATTGCCCTAAATTGCTTACCGAAATTGATGCCATGAGCGATCGCCTTAGGAAGCTTTCTTCTAGAAACGATGAACTTGAAATGCATGCTTCTAAGGAACCAGTCAGCTCATGTGAGGGCTGTAGGCAACTAAAACTTGACAATGAATGTAACATCCCAAAATTTGGCTTTATTTAAGTTTTTATTGCTTAAATGTGCATTTGTGATTTTCTGGAATTTATTTGGATTTTTCTGGAATTATTTGAATTAATTTGAAATCAAGTTTATTGCCTTTTATTCAAATCTATTTAAATCTATGCAAAGTTAAAATAAAGTTTTGCCAAAAATATTTTATTTGAGTCCAGAATGTCTCAAAGTATTTTTGAGATTTTTCTTGGATTTTTCCTATTAGTTTTATCGCTTAAAATAAATAAAATGAATTTCTAGAATTATTTAAAATGGGAAATCCTTTTGAAAATCAGTGAACAGTGTTGGGCTCGGCCCATACATCGTACGCGTCTTGCCCAAAGGTAATGCGCCCGGTTAGCCCATGTCTCCGTAGGAATAGTGTCGAGCCGCTGATCACGATCGTATGGCTTGCATCTTGCCACGCCGCCAAGGGTGCCTAAGCCGTAGGATTGTGATCGCGTGGTCGTGGTGGAACGTGTCTTCTTGTAACCCTAACCGATCGCACTCGCTGATTCAGCCGAAGGCCCGATTGATCTCGTCGGGAAATGCAGTGCGTCCGCTGCGCCACGTGGACGGCCGCCATGTGTCGCCTCCGAGCAGACTCGGCGCCGCCGCCAGATCCGAGAAGGACTCCGCCGCCGCGTCGGTTAGGATCCTGTAGCGCCGTCGCGCCGCCGAGGCTATTTAAGGGGGTTCGCAGCCTTCCCGAGAATCCTCATCGTGCGCCGCATCTTTAGGTCGGAGGGGTTTCGCGAGAATCGCCGTGGAGTGCGCCGGAGCTCGCTCGGAGTTGAAGCTCGCACCGCCGCGTTTTTGCTCGAGTTCATCGCCGGTTCGTCCGGTTTTCGGCGTTTTGGTCCCAGATCCGAACTCGCCGAGGTGTGCCGCAGCGACTACTTCACTTCTTCACGCCGGAACGCTACGAACTCCATCGCCGTGGTTTCTTCTTTGTCTCCGGTGGATTGCCTCGCCACGCTTCGCCATTGTCGCCGGGTAAGCTTTGGACCGTCCGACCAGAAGCGAGGGTTGAGGTTCCGCCACGCTGCGCGGATCACTAGCCGTCCGACGGATTCATGCGCTCGATCGCGCCGCCGCCGCAGCCTAACCGCCGCGTTAGCGGTCGCGCGCAGCGCCGCCGTGGGACCGGTCTGCGGTGGACCGAGGAGGTCTCGTGGACTCGCCTATGCGCCGAATACGTGGCGCGTCATCGATTGGTCGGCGCCGGGCTGACGTCGCCGCGATGTCATGTCGACGTTCTAAATCGCTTTTCGAATAAAATAAATCTGTTAATTCCGAATTTCGATTTTCGATTTCATGATTTATTTTAAACTTCAAAAGGCTATATCTTTTGCATCGTAACTCGGATTTGAGTGATTCCAGTTTCTAAAAATTTGTAAAATTGAGATCTATTTAATGGTGAATTTTATTTGATTTTTGGAGTTCATTTGCTCTCTGTTTTGGTATTTATTTGCTTTTCTTCTTCGGTACGCGTAGACGTTGAATTGTGCGACGCTTCGGAGGAAGATCCAGCAACTCAAGAGCAAGTTTCAGATCAAGATCAGGACCTATTCCAAGGCAAGTTGTGCTTTGATCATGTTGAACCCATGTTTGTAAAATTGCTATGTTTGATTTACACTATTGCATATATTTCAATTATACAACTGTTTCAAATTAGTTTGGGCTTAGCTAGAATACCAGATTGATTTATACCCTACCTTGTCATCGTATGCCATGATCCATTGTCACCCTAGATTGGTTTAATATAGTTGGTTAATAATTATAATCAACATTGGAGGATTAGTTCGTATTAGTTGCTTAACCATGCCACGTCATCACATGTGTCATCACCATTGATAATTAATCTTGATTAATGGAATATGGAACAATGTTATGAACTTGTGTGTCATGTGGGATCACACGATGAGATTGAGTTGTTGTGGCGAGTCATGTCACGCAACGATGTTGAATTGTTGATGGCACGTGGTGCTTGGTAATCAACGGGGTGATAATAACTTAGATTGGGGCAAGTGGCAAGGGGCGAGGAGGTTAAGGTGGGCCCGATGGGCGATGGTATGTGGATGTCTTGCCTTGATCACACTAAGGACTTAACCTTGCAAGCCTTTGACCTGAGTCAATCATGCAACCACATGTCTGGTATGGGCCAGCCTAGCTGATTAATTTGTAATGTCTTAACTTTGGTACTATCTTGGTCGGTGTGAGTTCCCGAGTTATGGTGTAATTCACATGGCGCAAGAGGGGGGCCCTGGTTGTGGTTTTCAGACCCACGAGTGTTGAAACCTTAGCGGGTAGTACCGGATTAAGCCAGAGCATTGTAAAGGCTTTGTCATGATCTCTTCGCGACACACCAAAGGAAGTGTGTTAATTGCATGGCACCAAAAGACGATCATGTCGTGTGGGTAAAGTGCATAACCTCTGCAGAGTGTGAAACTATTCGGATAGCCGTGCTCATGTATTGAGCAATGCTCGGAATTACAGCTAAGGGTTAGTTTAATTAATTGGACAACTTGGTTGGGATGGCGAATGCCATATGGAAGATGGAATTTGACTTAGGACTGAAACTTGGTTTACTTAAGAAATATCGAATTTATTTACTATTGATATTTGTTTTACGCTTTACAATCTATTTTCTCAGATTTGTTCATAAATGTCGCTTATTGCAAAATAACCATGATAGCCTATCCATTGGAATAAGCCTTGCATATAGATACATAGAATTGCATTCATGCACAACTTGTTGAGTGCTTTAAGTACTCACCCTTGCCAACAATAACCTCACCAGCTCAAGAGTCTACATCAATGCCGGAGGAAAGATTCCAGAGGAGACGAATGTTTAGGGCGCAAGCCTTGTCGGGCCACTGTGGTATACCGAGGGGTTGTCTACGCTTTCATTCCGCCGCAGCTTAATATATTATTCACCTTTTTGCGAGGCATAGTCATGTAAGAGGACCATAAGGTCATTCAACTAGTAGTATGTATCATATGATGTCTTTCATAATATTTCCGCTATGTATGATTGTGATATTTACTAATGTTGAGCCTGTGTACACTAGCATGATCCTGGACTAGTGCAGTATACACAGAGGGTCCGGATTTGCATATTCGGTCCCGATGTATGGTATCGAGCCATACCGACTCGTAGGCCTTGACCCTAGATAGTCCGGTCGCCTCTATAGGAACTCCAAAATTATTTTCTAAAAGAAAAGAATTAACTTGGAAGAATAATATGTTCTTGACTTATCTTATTCTTCTATTCCTTCCCTCGTCAAAATTTCTTTTTTTCCCCTGCTGAAGTTCTTTCTCTCTCCCTTGCTGGATCGAGTTAAAAACTTTATCTGAGTTGTCTTGGTAGTTGACGTGCCACATCATAGAAGAAAGCATCAAACGCTCACGCCAACCCCAAGATCAAGAAGGAGGGAATCATCGAGCTCAAGGAAGGAGTAGATCGGTGAAGTGTTCCAGAAGTTAAAAGACCTACGCTTCGAATAGCCAATTGAGACTCATGTGTGGGAGTCGCGTCTGCTTAAGATAGAAGTGTTACCCTTGTAGGCGGTAGTTTTGTGTGTATAGGTTGAATTGGTTCTTCCTTGATTGCTGAGTGTGCAGTATGTGTTGCAGAGCTTTTAGGCTTATATAAGCAACCATACCAAGTTAGTAATATTGTTTGCTTTAGTTATTGGTTTAAACCTATCTCCCCTGCTTTAGGATCCCTACTTCTTACCTATGCTATTCCCCTCTTCCCTAACCAAGTGAAGCAATCAAGCAGATGGATTAGACTTGAGGAAACTACAGAATCAGCAGAAGTGAAAATCAATCCAGTAAGAACCTCAATAATGGATTAGTTCTTCAACCGTTAGTACAGATGGATATGCAGAGTTTCAGAGAGTTTTTGACTGCTCAGACTCAGTTGATGCATGCAATGATGAAGCAGATGCGGAATATGACTAACCAAGCCAATGTCAACGAAGTGTTCCAAGCTGCTACCAATGATTTCCGTCCCTACTCAAGGTTATCGACCATAAGGACTCGCCACGGTGTTTTGAAATGTATTACCATCGAAGCGGATGATTGGCTCAAGACCATTGAGAGGAAGTCGCTCATTGCTCGCTGTGAAGGCGATGAGAAAGTCCTGTATGCTTCTTATCGCCATAAGGAATCGTTCTTGAATGGTGGAAGAAATATTGTGCTGTTCATGAAGCCCCGCGGAATATCACTTGGAATGAATTTGTTGTTGCTTTTCGTAATCTCTTTGCCCCACCTGGAGACAGTACGGTCATGGTAAATACGGAGCAGAATACTATCCCTACACCTTGTTCAACATTTAAGCGTTGCTCTCTAAAGTGCTGTCAACCAAACAAGTCAGAGGATCGTGCATGCATTCGTTGTGGAAAAATAGGACATACCGCTGACGAGCATGCGATTAATTGCTCCAGCTGTGAAGGAAGTCATTCTCTGGGAGAATGTCCTATGAGTGACATCACATGTTACCTTTGTGAAGGCCGAGATCATGGTCCAGCTCAATGTCCTCTGGATCCAATAGTTACCACCAGTAATTCAAAGATCGAAAAGAATCCTCGAGCCGTAGTTGCTCAAGAGTCGTCAAGAGGAGGTGGAACGTCAGTTGCAAAAGAGATGCCGCTCGAAGAGCTAAGGACACAATATCTTAATCCTATTGGCCCTCATCAAGAAAGAAGTAATTGGCAGTCACCAACAGCATGTTTCCTATGTGATGAAGAAGGCCATTGGTCTAGAAAATGCCCTACGAAGCAACCACCATGACGCCACCGAAGACAATAATGTGCATGTAGTCAGACTCAAAGAAGGCACAACAAATAAAACGCTTGTGCTACTATCACATGAGGAAGGCCATTTTGTTAAGAAATACCCGCGAAAGAATCTAGAGTCTCCTATGACGCGGTCCTTCCTGGTTACCTTAGTCAAGTTCATAACGCCAAACGAGAGCAATAAGGTTGCAAGAGAGGTTTGTGCAAAGAATCAATTGAAGAAGAGGCGTCGAATAAAGACATCGCCTCGGTCGATGAATGCTCGGGAAGATAGGTGGCCCTAAGCTTTGCTATACCTGTAATAAGCCCTACACTTTGCCAATAATTGCCCTCGTAAGAAAGTAAACACGCCACTCAAGTCAATCTCGCCTGCTCGGTCAAAACTTCAACGCCAATGCTAATCGAGGAAATTTAGAGCGATGATTTTAGCCTATGCAAGTGTCATACCCTCGTTTGTAAAAGAAAAGTGACTAGAGATGAATTCCATGTAAAGATTTTCGTGCCTAAATAAATAAAGTAAAGATGGTTGAGAGGTTGATATGTGAAGTGTTGGAATAAAAGCATTAATGATAAAGGATGTTTTTGAGTATTCACCTATGTTGATCAGTTCAGTGGTGTTTGTAAAGATTGTCAGCTCGAGGAATTATCATGGTCAGAAAGATTCTTCATACCAACATGAGCAAGTCGGCGGTGCCATAGCCAACCCAAGCTAGATTTAGCCATTAAGCACGCTTCAAGATTAATTCTATCTGTAGTGAAATCTACGAGATAGAGGTTTCCCTTTAAACGACCCTTAACGGCTATTGAACCATCAACCCTCTTAATGACATCCACACCCTTATCACTAAACACACAATTGTAGCCCGCTTCACATAATTGAGCAACGGACAGCAAATTGTAGCTCAATGATTCAACAAGCAAAACATTGTTTAAATGAAAGTCATTTGTGATGTAAATCTTACCCAAACCTACCACTTCACCTTTACCATTATCTCCAAATATGATGCTTTCACTATTTGATCCATTTGTATCCAAGTGTGCGAACATTGCCTTTTCCCCGGTCATGTGGTGCGTACATCCGCTATCCAATATCCAACTTGATCCACCGGAGACATAGGCCTACAAAAACAAATTTAGATTTTTCCTTTTGGTGCCCAAACTTGTTTAGGTCCGCGCACGTTAGTAACAAGAGACTTTGGAACCCAAATAGATCGCACATGAGAGGCATAGTTGGGTTTACGCCCAATATGATGAGCAACTACATGACCAAGATTAGTTCTTTTAAGCACATAAGATGCAAAGAAAGTAGTATGATCCTTATGATTAGAATTTCTTTTGCTTTTGACAAAGTGAATTGGCTCATTCAATGGGGCAATTACGATGTGACTCTTTTTGCCCTTGGGTGGTGTATACCCGAGCCCATACTTCATAGGGTTACCTTGACGCTTACCAAGAAACTCCTCTAATCCTTTGCTTTCCTTATAGGACTTTTGAAGTCCATCTTCAAGTATTTCCTTGAGCTTCTCATTTTCATAAGCCAACACTTGCAAGGTCTCAAGGTTAGTGGCACAAGTATCAACATTAATATTATAGCATCTAGCACATCCATTGCTAGTAGAAGGATACGAGAAATTGGAGTCACCCATTAAGGAGTTAGAGTTGCCATTCAAGTGATCAACAAGCTTCACTTCAAGAGTCTTGCAAGCATCCTTTGTTTTGGCAAGTTCCTCTACGAGTGAAGCGTTGGTGATCACAAGACTAGCAAGCTCGGATTTGGTCATTTTTGAACTTTTGACCAACTCTTCAAACTTTCTCCTTTCATTACTTAGGCTCTTCTCTAGATCAAGGTTTTTCCCTTTTTCAAGTATTAGCAAATCCTCTTGAGCTTCGAGAGTAGCCTCCTTTTGCTCAATGGTTTCCTCCAACTTCTCAATATCTTTTAAAAGTAAATCTAATTTTTGAACATCAAAATCTTCCATGGACTTAAATGCACTTTCATCATCACTAGCGTCATCGCTATCATCTATGCATGAGTTGACAATTGAAGGAGATGTTGTTTTGATTAATACCTTGCGCCCCTTGGCCATGAGGCACATTGGAGCGTCTTCATCGTCATCGCTCAAGTTGTTGAAGAGACCCTTCTTCGTTGTTGAGGTGGGAGACATGGCGATGGCGATGTAAGCAACTCCTCCTTCTTCGTTTGATCGAGCTTGAGTCGGAGTTGGAGTTTGAATCCCACTCTTCTCCTATGTGAGCTTGTCCCTTGTGCTTGAAGTGTTTGAACTTCTTGCTCCTTTCCTTGTCCTTGCCCCGATATTTATCCTTCTTGTATGGCTTGTCTTCCTTCTTTTCTTTTTGGGGGCATTCGGCGATGAAATGACCGGTTTCCCCACACTCATAGCACTTTCTTGTTGAGTGTCTTCCTCTTGATTTATTCCATTGATTTTTAGAGTAGCTCCCCGGTTTATAGCCCTTTTTCTTGAGGAATTTATTGAATCTTCTTACGAGCAAGGTCATATCATCATTGGTCAAGGGGCCACTCTCCTCCTCATCATCGCTTGTACTTTCCTCGACTTCCGGTGCAATCCTCACGGCTTTCAAGGCGATGCCTTTCTTCTTTCCTGACTTGAGCTCTTCTACCACCTCCGCTTCCTTGATCATCATCTCATCCATCATTAGCCTCCCAATAACATCATGGGGAGAGAGTGTCGAAGTTTGGTCGGTCCCGGATGAGTTGCACCAAATTGCGGTTGGTGGGAGTGATTACTCGAAGAATGATTTTAATAACCGCTTTGTCGGTGAGCTCGGTACTTCCAAGACCCTTAGCTTGATTCACCAACACCATCAAGCGGTCGAACATCCTTGTATAAGACTCTCCTTCTTCTAGAGTGAATCTGCTTAGCTCACCAATAATGAGCTCAATCTTGACTCACTGACGCCGATATCCCTTCATGAGTAACCATAAGTCTTTCCCAAATTGCTTTGGCATCTTCAAGTCCATCGACTCGGTTAAACTCGGAATCACTTAAAGCATTGAACATGGCATTGACGGCCAAGTCATTGAAATGTTGGGCTTTCTTCTCTTCGGGAGTGAGCTTGCTTGGATCCATAGCTTTAAAACCTGTTTCTACAATCTCCCAAATACACGGGTGAAATGATCTCAAGTACATCTTCATTTTATGTTTCCATGCGGCATAGCGAGTACCATCAAAATGAGGTGCTCTACCGGATGACACGGAAACATAAGATGAAGCTTGAGACTCCAAGAGAGGGATAATCATATGGAATTTCAACCCCTTTGTCGGAACCTGTGGCCTTTTCTTGGTCACGGATTTCATCACTCTTCTCTATTAGCGACATCTTGATTCTCCAAGCGGTTAAACCAAATTATGGAGAATTAGGCTCTGATACCAATTGAAAGGACCTGAGATTTAGCCTAAAGGGGGGGGGGTGAATAGGCGGATAAAAATTTGCAGTTAAAATAAAATCTCCCAAGTGTCTCAACCCGGAATGTCCGGGGTATATAACCCGGATACTCCGGATATTCCGGACTGTCCGGGTTCAGAAGTCCGGATACTCCGGATTGAGGATCTCGAAGAGAGATTTTAAATCCCTGCAATATTTCGACAATCTACATGAATACAAAAGATCTTAATGTTGTGAGGTACCTGAGGGTATAGTAGATCTGGAGCCACAAACAACAAGAGAGTAGATCGGGTCTTCCAAAGGTCTACCAAAACAAACTCAAGCAAGAACACAACCAAGAGCACGAAGACAAAGATTTTTACTCGAAGTTCGGATTCTTGAAGGGAATCCTCGCCTCCGCTGAGGAGGCACAAAGCCCGGTCCCTCTTGACCACTATCCCCTGTTGCACAAAGCACTCGCCGGTCTTCACTTCTTGCATCTTTCCTTTCGGAGGCGAAACTTGCCTTCACAAACTTTCGGGGCTTACCACACCGAGATTTGGAAGCTCCCGGTGACTCCTTGCCGTCTAGGAGCCCTTCAAACTCCAAGAGTAACAAATACTTCGCGAAATCAACTTGGAGGATGAAACTTGTGCTCAAGAATGAAAGATGCAAGAACTAGTTACTCAAATCCACTCCTTTCTCCCAAAAGAGTCAAATCTATCAATAACTTCAAATGGAGAAAGGGGATTTGGGCTCAAGAGAGAGAATGAGTGTTTTTGAATGAGCAAGCGAAAATAATGGAGCACCCCCAGTTAGGTGGAGAGTGATGGCTTATATAGGTGCTCCAAAATCCAAATTTGGGGTGAGTCAGCGCCAACCCGAGACTCGGATTGGGAAGATTTAGAACATACCGAGGCGCCTAACCCGAGACTCGGACTAATTAACCCGAGTGTCCGGACAAAATGTCCGGATATCTGACTATCTAGGGTCTGCAATCGAGAGTCTCAACTCGAGAGTCCGACAAAAGTCCTAAGCATTCGGGTTAGCCCATTCGCCGTAAGTGTGCATTCGACCAAAAATAAGTGTTTAGAGTTTTTATGCAATGCAATTTTCATCCTTGAGCACACGTATATCCTAAAAGTGATTTCTCGTTGTATCCCTCTTAATAGTACGGCTATCCTTAGACTCAAATAAAAATAGAAAACTTTACAACAAGTCTTGATGCCGTCTTCACAAATTTTAAACTCTTCTATGATCTTCAATTTGCTTTTTCTAGGATGATATTGCCTCAAACTCTGCACAAATTCTCATTTAGACATTAGTTCTTCAATTGTGTTGCCATCTATCACCAAAACTTCTTAAGGGGCCTAGATGCACTTTCACACTAATTTGACCATTCTCCATAAACATAGCATGTCTAGTTTCTACAAATTTAGTATGACGATCTGGGGAGTAAAATCGGTATCCCTTATATCTATCAGGGTATCCGATAAAATGGCAGCTCACTGTTTTAGAGTCTAATTTCCCAATATGTGGGTTAAAGACTTTAGCTTCAGTAGGACAGCCCCACACTCGTAAGTATTTTAAGCTCAGTTTTCTGCCAGTCCAGATTTCATAAGGTGTCTTAGGGACTGATTTGCTAGGAACCCGATTAAGTATGTGGGCAGCTGTTTTTAATGCTTCCATCTATAAGGTTACTGGTAAACTAGACTAGCTGAGCATACTTCGCACCATATCCATAAGTGTGCGATTTCTTCTTTCAGCTACACCATTTTGCTGAGGTTCACCAGGAGTTGAGTATTGAGCTACTATGCCATTTTCTTGAAGATATCTAGCAAAGGGACCAGGAATTTGCCCATAAGGAGCATGTATACCATAATATTCTCCTCCTCGATCTGATCGCACCACTTTAATCTTTAGATTGTGCTGATTTTCTATTTCAGCCTTAAATATTTTAAATTTATCGAGCGATTCAGACTGATCACGAATGAGGAAAATATAACCATAACGGGAATAATTATCAGTGAATGTAATGAAAGAATCAAAACCATCCACTCATGTCACAGGAAATGGTCCACAAATATCAGTGTGGATTAATCCTAATATCCCTGTGCTTTGAGTAGCCCCTTTCTTAATTTGTTTTACGTATTTACCTTTAATGCAATCAATGTAGGGGTCTGAGTCTGAGAAATCAAGCGGGTGGAGTATCTCTTCCTTAATGAGACGTTCCATTCTCCCCTTCGAAATGTGGCCTAAGCGACAGTGCCACAATTTCGATGAAGTCTCATCATCAATTCTTTTACGTTTATTTGTGCCATCACATACATTCATTAACACAGGTGATTCTTTAAGGGAAAGAACATAAAGCTTATCTCGTTTGAGAGCAAGACCAACATCATTAGAATTAAACTTTATTATGCAGTGGCCGTTCCCAAACTTGCAATAAAAACCTTCATCATCTAATAAAGAAACTGAAATAAGGTTCCTTCTCAAACTAGGAACATAAAGTACATTATTTAGATTAAGTACAAAGCCATTTTCTAATACTAATGGTAAGGTCCCAATGGCTTCAACTTCAGGCTCCTTCCCATTAGCGACTCTAAGGCTTCGCTCCCCCTTTCTTAGCGTCTTCACGGAAAGGAATCCCTGTAAAGAATTTGAAACATGTCTAGAGGCAGCTGAATCAATCCACCAAGAATTAGGAGAAAAATCAGCATAAAGAGATTCCTCAATAAAGGTGATTTCATTATTACCCTTCTTCGCGAGCCACTTCAGAAATCCTGGGCAATTTTTCTGAATATGCCCATCTTTCTTGCAGAAGTGACATATGACGCTGTTGGATGAAGAGGGTGTTGCAAGAGCTTTTCCTTTATGCTCCACCTTATTTGACTCAGTTTTGGGAGAGAAATTGAGTTTCTTCTTGGACTTATGGTCTCCCTGGAATTTTCTCTTTTTATTTCCAACAAGGTGGACAACGTCCTTCTTATCGGCCTTCAGTCTTTCCTTCTCCTGAACGCACATGGCAATTAACTCACTCATGGTCCACTTCTCCTTCTGAGTATTGTAATTGATCTTAAAAGGACCAAACTCATAAGGTAAAGAAGTCATTATGAAATGAACCAAAAAGCCTTCTGAAATAGCCATGTCCATTCCTTTAAGCTTGGAAGCCATATCTGTCATCATCATGGTATGCTCCCTGACACTGCCCTGACCCTCATACTTGGATGTGAGCATTTTCATGATTAATGTACTAGCATAGACTTTTGAGGAGCCTTTGAATTGCTCCTCCACTGAAGCCAGATACACCTTAGCATCTTCGGAGTCGGGGATCGCTCCCCTAATTCCTACTGATATTGTGCTCTTTAATATCATCAAGGACATGCGGTTAGACCGCTCCCCTTTCTCTGCTGCAGTTTCATAGGACTTCTTTAACTCAGAGAAGTCCTCATCATCAGCAGTAGGAGGAGTGGGAGCAGTCTCACAAAGTGCAAGGTCCAAATCCATTATTCCAAGAGTTATGAGCAGTTTTTCCTTCCAGGAGGGAAAGTTATTACCAGAAAGCTGTTCCATGCTATTTAGAGTACTGGCAATGTTTGTAGTGGTCATAGCTGAATAAAATACACACAAATATTAGTAAGCAATTTAATGTCTGGCACAAAATTAACCCTACGTTGGTCTGGTTAATAATATGCTAATGACAGTTCTAATTCATAATCCCCGTTGGGCAGAATATGAAAAAGAACTTAACTTTCAACTTCAATGGGTGTGACTCATGAATATAATCAACATTGGTCAGAATATAATCATGATCATAAAATTAATCCCAAAACATTATTAAATCTCTAATCAAGATTTCTCGTTGGTTCCATCTTAATTAGACACAACTTAATATTTTATCCAGCATTTAACACTCTTAAAACAGTCCAATCATCATATTAAAAGAATAATCAGCATTTAAATTCTGAGAAAATGCTGTAAATTAAATTAATCCCACAAAAGTCTAATTTTCGGGCAAAATACCCCAAACATCAATTCATAAACGAAATCAGCATTTATATACATAAGAAAATGCTGTAAAATAAAGAAGCCCAAAACTTAAACCATTTCGGCCCAAAGCATAACGGTCCATTCATGCGCTCAGCCTGCGCCCGCGGCCCACTAGCGTCGGCGGCCCACCAGCGCATGCAGCCGGCCTTCGAGCGCGCCCAGAATGCGCGCCTAGCTGGCGTTGGCGCGGCCGACGACGGAGCGCGAAAAGTCGGCTGCGCGGATGGTGAAGCGTCGGCCGTCGCGCTACCATGAGGACGGTTGCGTCGGCGGGAAAGAAACAAGGCGACGACGCGAGGGAAACAAGGCGACGACGACGTCCGATGCTGCTCCCGATTCGAACGGATCACGAGATCAACCCGAGCCAAGACATAAACGCGACGGGCGACAAAACCCTAACCCTAGCTATTCGGCTTCCCGCCCGAAAACTCCGCGACGGCGATGCAATGAGCGAGGGGCCGAGCGGCGAGGCGGCGCGGTGAGCGAAGGGTCCGCTGACGCAGCGGGCGACGCGCGACACGCCAGCGGCGATCTGATGCCGAGCGCTGTTGCGGCGAGAAGAGCTGCAAGCTTGGGCGCAGGAGCAGGCGAGCAAAGGCCCGCGACGACGAACGGAGCGCGGTGCGCGGAGCACCCGACGGCGACAAACGGCATCGGCGCCGGGAACGACGACGACCCGATGAGGTAAGCCCCGGGAAAACCCCCTCTTAGATTTTTAGGTTTGCTTGATTTGGGGATTAGGGTTCGGATTTTCATGATTCCGATTTGGGGATTTTGCTTTTAGGGTTTTTCAAAACTCATCTCCTTCTGAATTCTTAATCCGAAACCATTAGAGACATTATGCCGAACTGATTGACATTAACCCGAATCAACATGAATCCTCAAAACATTTGGTTCGGTTCAAATTGAACTATTTTTCTTACTCTCATCTACTACTCAAAACATCACCGAATAAAATTAAAGGTTCATGTAAAAGAGACTAGCTGCTCTGATACCAACTGATAGAAAAAAATAGGGTTCTTAAGACATTAACAAGTCATTCACATGAACACTTAATGCGGAAAACGATAGCATATATATCGTTAGGCTAAGCCATCGATTGCAGATCGGTGGTGATGATGAGTTGGAAGCAGTGGTCATCGACGGTGACAAAAAATGAAGAAGCCGTCGTCCCAGTAGCCACCGGCGATGAAAACGCAGTAGAAGGTAGATGATCTTCGGGTCAGAGGGAACGACTAAGGATCGGCAGTTAGTCAAAATCTTAGGTTTTCTTCCTTTTTGCGCTTTCTCTGTGATCATGGGGTGGATCATGAGAAGCCGGCGAAACCTCTTATATAGCGTGCACTTGACTCGGGACCAAAACCAATTTGGTGGATAGAGCCTCCGATCATGGCGCATAAGGTGGGACTTCATCCCCTAATCTCGGAACTCGTTAGTTGGGTGGTCAGCCCAAGATTAATTCCAACATTTTTATGCTCCATGGAAGTCCTGCATGTGCTTGTACATGTAGCCCACTTCTATACGAAACTGCAGGTCTTCAATGAAGCTTCACTCCTGTATATGAAAAAAGGCTAGGCTACTATATGTATAGCATATTCGACATGCAAGCCTCTAATTGCCATTGAATTCACAGTGAAGTGTAGTACGTTTCAGTGGGTGTGGTTGAATCGGACACGGACGTGGGGACTACAACTTAAATAGTCTCTATGGGACAATCTGATAAAAAATAGACGGTCCGGGCCGACTGAAATTGATATGTGTTTTGTATTGTAGGGGAAACACTGTTCATTGCACTGTAGCAATACTGTTTATATTGTTTTCAACCGATCTGGACTGTTCGATGCTTCGATGTACGGTTCACGCATGTGAGGACTGCTTAAGTTGAATCCCTCTTCAACAATATTGAGCTGAATGTGTGGAGAAACCATGTGCCAACTGATTGCTTTGTCCAAGCACACTGCCCTTACCCCGCCTGCACAGCAGCACCATATATATGCCATGATGCATGTTCTCGATCACGTGATAAAAGAAAGGAGCCATTCTACACACCTAAAGGTACTCTGTGATGTAGTATCGACATGTATGGATCTACTTGCGATTGAATTCACATCGGTGCAGTGTGCAGAGGCTAGTTATTTATGTTGGACCCTCGTTGTACCAACAGTAGTGCATTGTATATTAGAGCTGTATTTATATATTAGAGGTGAAGGATAGAAGAACTACAAAGATACAGTGCTAGGCCCCAAGACTTTGTTGTTCCGATGAGAAAGATAATATGCATGGATGAAATATGATTTCCACACTCGTGGGCTAGTGAGCATAAGAGTCTGTATGTGCACGGGCTCATGTGCTTGTAGGCTTGGAAGGTGTCGGGAATATTTACAATGCACACCATCGCATGTTGAAACAGGGGTGAGCTTTGTATAGGCCAAATGGGACATCGTCACTCTAATTTATATAATCCTTTAATGAAAATAGTTCATATTAGGTTTAGCAAGTGCTTAGACTAGGAATTGGCCACCTCTTGCCTTTATAATTCATTCTCTATTAAGAGATGGCGCCTTTTGTATTTGGGCTCAAGCTCCGCCGCTGTATTGATTCGACATCGAAGGCATGTCGGTCGATAGTGTCCCTTTCCTCGTAAACGGCCTGATTCACTAAAGCTAAGGCACCGGAAATGTTTAGGAACAATCTTAAACTCTGTTGTTTCCGTTATTTTGCCTAATACTACATAATTTATCAGCGTGCATTTTAGTCTTAGGAAGTATGATCAATAATCTCATCCATTACATATATGTACAATGTGAAAAACGATATGAACATATATTGTTAATACTCACTCTCTCCAGCAATATAAGTTCCCGTTCCTGGAAAGTGTGGTCCCACAATATAAGTTCATTGCAGAGATCAACTGAGGTGTAGTTATTACAATATTTTCACTATATACCTTTCTTTTAATGCTGCAAAAGTGAATAAGTGGTTGTAGTATATCATTTAATAGGGGTATTTACGGTCCAATGGTATTAATTTTTTATTAGATTTAGTGCCTTCTTAGTGTGTGTTTACGGTGGAGTTCCGACTTATATTGTAGGACGTAGGGAGTAATTACCTAGCTCTAGAGAAAGAATACAAAAATGTCTAGTACACTGTTAGGATAGAGCCGGTTAAGTTAAGAGATAAATTCCAAATAGATTGTAAACAATGGTATAAATAAAGGGTGCGTGTTTCAATATGATTACGATTCAGATTCAAAAGTAACAAATTGAAATCAGATATGTATAGAGGCTAGATGGGAACTAAAATTTCTTGTTGACATGGATGACTATGGCGTGGCAATCTCTTCAATTATTTGTTTTTCGATCTCCAGCTGGGATTAAGATCGCCTATATATATAAGGTATAAGTGTACTCGAAGATACGACGTTTTTTTTCACGTATATCTATATTGGAGCTAAAGGATTGAAGAACTCAGAAGATTTAATTTGGTGCTAGCACAAAATTCAACTGTCCTCATAGGGAGAAGAAAAGGAAGCTAAATGACAAGTTAGGGGAGGGGGCCGGATCTAGAAGGGAAATGAGAAGCTAGCGGCTTGTCGGAGAATGAGAGGTAGTTAGATGTGTTGCAATGGTAGATTGTGTCCTCCGAATTCCCCTTACCTTTTGTTCACGGGCTATATACAAGTGTATATGATCTACCCATTCATGCTTATAGGTTTGGGAGGCATCAGGACTATATATATACATTGCAGGATCTAA
Source organism: Otatea glauca (assembly GCA_036346275.1). Lineage (NCBI taxonomy): Eukaryota > Viridiplantae > Streptophyta > Magnoliopsida > Poales > Poaceae > Otatea > Otatea glauca. The sequence continues at coordinate 17,195,023 of CM070717.1, read as the reverse complement.
TTCTTCAACTTGCCAAGTCCTCATGTTTACTACTACCAGGGCGCCCCATGCATGGTACGCTCCAGACATGGCATGCCGTCTCGTTCGGCTTCAACTGGCGCCATTGCTCGTTCCTACCACTTGGAAGGAGTCCTCCAGGCCGGCCATGGCCATCCTGTCACAATTTCCGGCGTGCTTCGTGATTACACCAGCAAGCACTGGATGAGCATCTCGCACAAACTTTGTAGAAGCAACGTTTGCAGCATACATGTGACATTCTGCTAGTAATCTCTTCTGAACTAGGTCAAAGCCAGTGATCCCCACCGTCACTACTACAGAAAACATCATCTCAGACGGTTCAAAATCGCCATCTCAGACGGTTTTATGAACCATCACTAACAATGTGTCAGTGATGTAAAGGTACATCATAGACGGTTTTCGAACCGTCTGTGAAAATTCTCATCACAGGCGGTTCTACATTATAACCGTCTGTGATAAGTACTCATCACAGACGGTGTTCAAGTAGAACCACCTGTGATACAGAAACATCACAGACGATTTATAAATAGAACCGACTGTGATACAACATCACGCAGCGATGCATGATCCTCTAGCGAACTTCCATCATTAGTATACATTTGTTGAAATGTTCTTACATTTAGGTATTTCTGCAACGAAATTTACAAAGCACAACCAAGTTATAGATTTAGTAATTGAATATCTAAACCTCCTAGATACATCGAGGCAACAGCTTGTCTGATCAGGATCGTCTTAAAATATAAAATTTTGTAGCACTTTCATCTCTTTCTTATTATAATATTGATGGATTCTAAGGTAAAATCCATTTCATTCCTGATTAAATCATGAACGCCAAGCTCGATTTATCGATTCCACTTTATCCTCATCCCCGAATGAGAATATCATTGGCCGCCATGCTTCTTGAACTATAGAGTTGATTAAGTCATCATATTGAGTTGATTAAATTATCGTAACTCCTTACGATAATTTAATCAACTCAATATGATGACTTAATCAACTCTATAGTTCAAGAAGCATGGCTGCTAATGATATTCTCATTCGGAGATGAGGATAAAGTGATAGCGATAAATCAGCGTCTGACACCTTTCAGGACGAACTTTAGAATAAAATGGATTTTACCTTAGAATCCATCAATATTATAATAAGAAATACCTAATGAAGTTTAGATATTCAATTACTAAATCTATAACTTGGTTATGCCTTGTAAATTTCGTTGCAGAAATACCTAAGCAGAAGAACATTTCGAACAACAGATACTAATGATGGAAGTTCTGCTAGGGGTGTAGGGAAAAACAGAGGATCATAGACAGTAACGTGCTGAAGAATTGGATTAGGTAAGAAAGATAGTTTTGAATTAGGTAAGAATTGGAGTAGGTAAGAAAGAAGTGCAATAGTAGCCATATGAAGAGGAGAAGAGAAGTTACAAGAAATTAATTTGGTGATCGACAATAATTATATTCTTGAACTAGTTTGATTTCACGTCATTATTATTTTTCGAGCAGGGACAATTGGCTAATGTAATAATCTTTTTCACAACCCATATATCAAAGGTTTTAATCCAAAACTTAACATGTTGTTGCCTCTGTGATTACTTCACACAATATGTACTTCACATGATCACATATTCACATCAACAACACATGGTCACATAATCATTATAGCTTAATGCATGTTACGAACAATTATTTGATACTTGTCAATTAGTTTCAATTTCGATTCTACTAGTTTTACACAAAGCTATGCTTTAGCAAACTCCACTTTCTTGATCAATCATCAAACACAACGACAAATATACCTACTAGTTCCATGGCTCTATTTTCAAGTACATGAGTATACATAATCCATATGAAATTGACAAGACAAATGCAAAGGTGTATGTTCTAAGAGATATTTGTCTTCAGGAATCATGTATAAAAATATTTATCTTCACGAATCATGTATGTTCTAAGATATACTTTGCCACCCTTCGAATGATACATGGTATCAATCCTTGCAGCATGCATTTTTCTCCAGAATTCAAAGCAGTATTTTTAAATTATTTTGCTTTTACAATTCTATTTCATACTTTTGTATATAATATTTGTGGCATACACAAAAATATTCAGCATTCTCTTTGTGTTGCACCTTGTGAATCAGTGGGTTTTAATAACCTTAAACTAGTGGAGAATAGTGATCCACACAATACAAATACCAAATACAACCATGCAAGAACCGTATATCTTAGAACATACATCAATATTAAACACTCAACATATATCATCAAAGAATAATCTGGTAACAACCCACCCATTCGTTGGAGTTGGACAAGGACAACGTCCATGTGACGACCGACGAAGGAGACGAGGAGGAGGAGGACGGTGCCGAAGGGGTCACGGTTTCGCGAGGAGGGCGACGAAGGGGTACTCACGGTGAGCCTCGCGATGAGGGCGACGAAGGGGTCACGGTCGAGGCCGCCAACGGCGTCCTTGAGCTGCGACGCCGGAGATGCCATCTGAGACGTGCCCTCGAGCGGCGGGGAGGAGGCCGAAGCACCAGGGAGGAGGTCGAGAATCGCTAGGGTTTGCGGGAGACGAAACACATAAGTCTACGCTACGAACCTCAATCGATATGTTTATATAGTGGTCTGAGGTAATATCACAAACGGTTCGTAGTTAGAACCGTCTGTGATATGACCTTATCACAGACGGCTCGTATTCAAAACCGTCTGAGATCATATCACAGACAGTTTTTAAATAAAACCGTCAGTGATATGGATGTATATCACTGACGATTCATGAAGATTACCGTCTGTAATTGTATCACTGACGATGTCACTATAGAACCATTAATGATGTTCTTTAGCACAGACGGTTTTTTCAAACCGTCTGTATTAAGACGTCTACTATAAGCCTTTCTGTAGTAGTGCGTGCACCTGCCTGCCTGCAGCCTGCCACTACAGTGTTGCCCATTAAGTGTAGGAAATCCGACAAAAGCGAGATGCAAGTATTGATTCCTCCGGTGTTAACACAACGTCGTGGTAAACCTCTAACTTGCCTAAAAAAAATCTCATGATCGATGTGATGGTTTATTTGCTCATATTTATTTTCTCCATAGTTAATACTGTGTACGTCCAGGTAAACACCCGACTTGAAGTATTTCATGATCGAAGTGATGGTTAATTTCTTTGTAACGGGGCCAAACATATAAGGAAAAAGTCTAAATAACATCCTAAACTTTGCTTGAAAGTCTGTTTAGCACCCTAAACTATCAAACAGGACAACTGACACGCCAAACTTTGCAATTCAGTTTAAATAACACTATAACCCAATTTGATATGGTGGTATTGCCCACATGCACGATGAGTGCATAGTTTTGTCACGTAGGATGATATATTAGCCAAATTTAGGTGAATAAAAGGTAAGGCCTACAAGGGCTTCTCCCTCAAATTAGATAGAGAGAGCTATAGAGGGTGGCTATCATGCAAGTGTGGCTGGAAGCTCGGTGAGGGAGAAGCCCCTATCATTGACCCCCACCTATCATTGACCCAATATGTCATCCTATGTAGTAAAATCACTCACTTATCGTACCATGTGGGTAATACCACCCTGCGAAACCTGGTCAGAGTGTTATTTTAACCAGATTTGCAAAGTTCTAGGGGTTAGATGTCTGGTTTCATAGTTCAAAGTGCTAGATGGACTTTCGAGCAATGTTTGGGGGTGTTATATGGACTTTTCCCAACAAATAAATACTAAGAACTGTTGGTAAATTTCCCGCACAATTGTGCTGCTAGATATTACAATGCATATTTTTATATCTCAGCATAGAGTTGTATTTGTCATACAATTCTACTACTTATGATGAAAATACTGTTGTATTTCTTATACAATTGTAGAAACTATAATATCTATATATACATATTCAATCCGCATTGTTATAATGAATCTGGACCCACCACAATTGATGGTGTAGATTTTTCTCTTTTTCCTCCGATTAATATGAGAATTTCTAGCACATTAGAGCGAGTGCGGTGGCTTCTTTTCTATCATTTTAATAATATAATAAATAACATACAGTCCAAACTAACAATATTTGATGTAACACCAAAATTGTATCTACTCTGCCTTGAAAAGTCAGTAACAACACATAAATGGTGAACAGGCACACACCTCAAATTGCAAGTAAATCGTGAGTTTGCACTAAGTATAAATTTATGAATCACCACAAGCATAAATATTTTACAGACATATCAGGAGTTGCCACTAAGTTTTGACAAAACAGCTGAAGGAAAACTAGCAGCAAGTTTATTCAAATTTGATATGTCATACAAATCTTATGATCTTCTCATTAGCTTCCACCATTTTGAGTAGCTAGATTACCTTTTGCAAGTTCTCTCTTTTGAAATTGTTCTTTACAACCTTCCCTTGTTTTTTTCTGTTGTGCTTTAAATAACACCCCAATACCTTAAAAAAAACACCCCAATCTTTACTTTATGATGAAATAAAAAGGTAACACTGCAAAATACTCCAACAATCACAGACCTAAGGTGCAGTCATGTGATCGAATGGGATTGTTGCATTATTTACCTTGGACCACCGGACTAGAGAAAGCCTCAATTTATGACCAACCACCCGTTGGCCCTCATTTCAGACATGTCTTGCCTTTAGTTCCCCTCTACAACGCCTTGATAGCAGCAAAACATGCTAACCAGATGCATTTTTTCTTTAGGATAGTTCATTATATGCTACTCGAAAGAATGGCGAAGTCTAGAATACCACTCCAAAGAATGACTTCCACCGCATACCACTCCAAAGAAGTCTAGTTTCAGCATATACCATTTCCTCTATTTTATTTTGAATTAAAGCATTTTCTCTTTTTTTTTGGCCACGGGAAATGACTATTTTTGCCAATGTGTGCCATGTTTCATGGTTCCAGGAAATATCACTCTGATTGTATGTGCTTAATTGGCCAAATGCAGAGAGCAAACAATGCCCTTTTCTTTCCTCTTCGATGCGTAGTTATCAGATTGTGCATTCTAAATAATTGCACTTTTCCGAGCTGGATTGAGTTTTTCTGTGGAGCATCTTAATCCTTTGTTCAAAAAACTTTTCTCCTATACAATAAACCTACTGTCCCAAATTTGTGTTTATCCTCTAGCAGTTCCTATAATATCCATGAACGTTAATTAAGTTTCAGCTAGCTATTGTTTGCCGTCCCTTTTTTAATGCACTATTCAGGCAGTAACAAATAGAGGTAGTTCACTTCTTTTAACAGAAACAAACAGGTACGACTCAATGCAATTTACAGAACTTTGGGTCAATCCAAAAAAAAATGGCACACATGTGCAAAATTGGACCAAATAGAAGAGTGGTATTTCCTGGAATCATGAAAACATTGGGCAAAATAGTCCTTTTCCATGGAGAAAAATATGGGAAATGTCCTTAATTCGTAATACAGTAGAGGAAATGATATACGTTAGATCTAAACTTCTTTGGACCGGTATATGGTGGAAGTCATTCTTTGGAGTGGTATTATGGGCTACGCCATTCCGGTATATCATGAATTATCCCTTTTTCTTTTTGCACTTTTATCAAGGAAACGATGATGGGAATGAGAGATCCTAGGAAAGAAAAACCACAGATGCTCAAGACCATTCATAGTTAGCAATATGGATTGTTGTTTCCAATCCTTGATTGTACCCATGGATGTTTAGAGGACGACAAGAAAGGAAAAGATTATATGCGGATTGCCTCAAGGTGATCATTAACATGTAAGTATGTAACATAGCTGTGGAAAGACAATTCGGTTCCATTGACTATCCGAATAAGATAGCATGCGTATGAACAAAGGATCAGAACCAAATAAAGCACAGTAGTAAAGGCGTGAAGTATGTAATGCAATTTGCCAAATAAAGCACTGTGGTGATGCAAAGGAACATAAATGATATAATATATCTACTCTACTCGTGTGGTTGTTTTTTTTTTGGACACTATTAATCTTGAAAAGCTTGCAACCACATATGTACTCTGACTGTCGAAAGTCATATTTTTATGGAAGTCAAATTAGAGATTCGTCAATGCAGGTTCTCACCTCCATAGCATGCGAGGTTACAGAATTGGTCAAAACACACTGCCTTGAGCAAATGTCTCAAGTTACAACAGAGCTCCGAAGAACAAGTGAAGAGTAACTGATATCAGCTGATATTCGACTTCCATACATATGACATAATTAACTGTCCTTTATTAGATGATTTTGTGTCCTTACTCCTGTTGATCTCCACACACACAATCATAAACTTTTGGAATCTATTCTTTATGTATGGATATCCCTGTCCTTTTTTTTTGTTTTTTTTGTTTTTTTGCAAGGACTTTCTACTGTCTATTTGGACCACATGATTTACATTCTCATCTCCTTTTTCACTGTTGATGCTGCAAGAATATCAATATTGGAGTAGACTAACACTGAAACCCCATAGTTTTTTTGGGCCAGATGCTTGACGATTGCATGATATTTAAATTCAGCAACATTGCAGTCAACAAAATTTTGCTGGAGACACTACGAATGTGACAATGCAAAGACAGATCGTGACATACTGTGGCTGCAACCAAAAAACAGTCAGTGCTACGCAGCAAATTTGAGTTCAGATACTTGCAGAATGTCCCGTGCAGCCAATTGGCACAACTTTGTAAGTTTGTTCAATAGGCTTTATTTAAGTAGTTGCTACTTTTGTAATTCGTCAAACCAGAAAAACTCGAGAATGAAACTATTCAAAGCATTTTAAGATATGAAAGATCATGTGGAGGTCTACCCATTTTGGTGATGAGTATTTGACTGTATTTGAGTTAGGAATCTGATTTATTTTTACCAATTGGATAATTATTGTATATCATTTTTGACATTGCTATGTGATGGGTTTTCTTGTTTTTAATGGTTGTAGGACGACGGTGCTAGGTCGTGGTGAGGCGAAGGATGACCGGGACTAGGCGAGGTGGGTCGGAGGTACAGACGGTCGGGGATCGCCGGAAGATGACCAGAGACAGAGTCGCTACGAGCCTACAATAGAAGTGATTGACTGAGATGCTAACTTGAAGCTGCTCAGATCAAGGAGAGCCATTGGATTGCGGTTTAGAGGATAGACTAGTGGTCAAGTTAGCTTGAGTGAATCTCTACCCTTGATGAGGTTTCTTGAGGGCCAAGTAGAACTCATCCAAAGGTGGAGGATGACTCAATCTCAACCCTTGATGAGGTTACTGAGGGCCAAGTAGAACTCATCCAAGGGTGGAGGATGACTTATGAGTAGTATAAATAGAGGGGTAGGGGTAGCTCTTCTCTCTTAAAGGTTTTGTGTGCTCCTTTTAGCTTTGCCCACCTTGTTGTGACACTTTATAAACCTTCCTCCAAATAAATAAAATTTTACTTTCTTACTTTTCTGAATTTAATTTCAGCATTTACATTATGTCTTAAATTCAGCATTTAAATTCCGCAATTTACATTCTCGCAAGTTGGATTTGCCTCCCCTCCTTCTACATGCTTTTAAATTTCACAATTTAATTTCTTGCAATTTACATTCTCGCAAGTTGGATTTGCCTCCCCTCCTTCTACTTGCTTGTGCTTCTTGTGCCGAGGATATATGATTGATGGATGAATCTTCTTTAGATCATATCCTCATCATCTAGGCAATCCTTTGCAATAACTCGATCTCTTTGCTTAATCTTTGAATTTTTTTGTAGATTGCGTTTGAGGTTTTTGTTTCTTGTGTTCTTGGTTGCTGTGACAAGTGGGAGAATATGCAAGTGAAGAGGAACGCGGTATGCTACGCTAGCAAAAAAAATCTACCGCGAAACCAGAAAGCTACTCGCAAGAAGGGGATCATAGATAAGATTACCACTAGACGCGCAGTTGCGGAATCCTTCGCGCGTCGATATAGTGGATCGTCCTCGCCGCAGTCGTTGCGTCGATGTAGTGAATCGTCCTCGCACGCCGCAGTCGCAGCAGCGTCACCGCAGTAGTCCACACGTCCAGAGATGGAACGCCGTGCGTCGGTGTGCAAGCACCTGGTCGCTCGGCAGGGGCAGCGAGAGAAGTAGGCTAGGGTTTCGAGTGAATCACTCCTAAACCGTGGGAAAGCACACCGCACCCTCCCTCCTCCTCCTTATATAGCCACGAGATGAAACCCAAACTAGGGCCCATCGTGCTAAGCCCACAAGGTTCATTAATTACGGATCCAATCCAAATTAATGCGCCCCACCATTAAGTGTGTGACCTGCAGGTTCACATACGCTTGGACATGGATTCGAAAACTCCTTTTCAATCCAATAGTTGGTAGTGGCTTCTTGCAAAGTATGCCAACTCCCAAACATACTATGATCAAATCGGATGAGAACCTATCAAAAGTACTCATGTAATAATCCCTTTGCCAAGTATATGAAGATTGATCTCAAGGCGAGAAGCATGTCATCCTTTGATGATTCAATCCATCTCTCGTATCCGTGATATATTAATAAGTTGTGATTGACTCCTCAATCACGGCATGGCGATGCACTTCCTTAATCATATCACACGAGCGCCTTGTCATATATCTCCGTTTCATTAGAGTGGCAAATTCCATCTTGATCACATTTCCTCTCGCACGTTTCATAGTAAACATGAAAGCTACCTTTATAACTATCCGGTTAGGAAGTAGTGTTTGATAGCCCCAAGGAAAACTATTACACATGTAGGGAATATGACAATCTCAGGTCTAAGGATCATACATCTACTAGGTATGAGATACATCGATGACACATAAGAATGAAACATTCTCGCAGTTGTCCCATTGCGGTCTATCTAACCCATGTTCTTCAACATGCTCCACAATGTATAGATGATATCTCCATATCCCATGATCTATGAAGCATGATCATCGATCACTACATGTGCTGATCTATTCATCGTTGTCCTATACGATGATATCCGATCAGAGATATTTATCGAATTACATCATTAAGTAAAGAGCTTCATAAGCAAGTCACATACTTATTGATCAATACAATGATATACATTCATTAGACCAACAATCATATTATTATTCATAAACATAGTCATGTTACAATCATCTAAATGATTGCCTCAAGGGCATAACACTAACAGCAAGATCATCTTTATCATCACAATCCCACGAGCAAGTTCAAGACGAAGATTTTCTCTGTTTTGCTCCTTTGCATTTGAGTGTTTTAAGTGAGGTTTTGGTTGGATCCATTGAGTGGGGGGGAAATTTAATTGTAATCATTCACCCTCCCTCTGATCGCCATTCCAGTCCTTCAATTGGTATCAGAGCCTTAGTTTGCTCTTATATAGATCTTGACCAGTCTCAAGTGCCATGACGATAGACAAATATTCCACCAAGCCTCCTATCTTTTCTGGAGTTGATTTTCCTTTCTGGAAGTCGAGAATGGAGTCGTACATCACTGCCCAGGGCTTCTTGATTTGGTAGAAAGTGAAGCCCTCGTATGAGGTTTCTGCCGATGAAAACGTCACGGCCGACAATATGGCTGACGTTGAGGAGAATGATAAGTCAAGGAACATCTTCATACAGGACCTTAGATGTAGTAAGTACGACAAGATCTCTCACCTACGATCTGCTCACCAGATCTAGGTGACCCTCGATGCTTACCATGAGGGCACCACCCAGATCAAGATGGTGAGATAGGATCAATTCAAGCGTGACTACAACAAATTTGAACAGCACACTGGTGAGATCATTGATGAGTGTTTTGGTCGGTTCACAAGGATCTTGAGCGATCTCCTTGCAGTTGGTTGCACATACCTTGACTCGAAGAATGCTCGACACTTCTTGACTGTAACATTCCAAAAATTTGGATTTTAGAATGTTTGAATTTAAAAATTCACCATTTGCAATTTCTTTGAATTAATTTCAGCTTAATATGAATTTTCTATTTATAAAAGGATTTAATTTGGCTAATCTATTCATAAAACATAAGATTTTCAGTTTTTGTTGGCTTCATTACGCTGCAAGGAATTTTTCTGTATTTTTGGAGATTTTTCTGAATTTATTTGATATTTATTTGAATTTATTTGCTTTTATTTGAATTTCTAGAATTTCTTAAATTCGGAAAATGAATTTTTATTCCGGTTTCCTTTTCGGGCCGAATCATTTTTCCCGACCCGTTTCCCCGGCCCATCTCCCTTCGCCCGGCCCGCTCCGCTCCTCCTCCTCCTCCCGCTTGCAAGCGGCTGGCTCACCCATCTTGAAACCCTAGCGCCATGGGCGTTGGATCTCGATCTGGCGGTCGAGACTCGCCCGCGTGGCCACACACGTGTGAGCCGTCTGATCGGTGCCGCGTGGACGGCTAGCGTTGCGCCACGTCGCCTCCGTCTTCTTCGGCCGGACTCTGCCGCCGTCGCCGAATCCCGCAATCTCCGCCGTGATTTCATCGCCGGCCGCGTCGTATCCGCGCCGAAATCATCGGCCTCCGCGCCTATTTAAAGCACCGCACCCGTTCCCCTCTCTCGTTTTCCGAGAATCGCCGCTGTGCGCCGCCCCGAGCTCCACTTTTGTGCCGCCGTGCCCGAGGATCTTCCCCGCCGTCTTTCTTTCTCGCCGGTGAGCCTCCGCCGCTTATTTTGGTCTCTTCGAGTTCCCTGCGTCTCCCTCTTTCTTTTGCCCCATATCCGAGCGCGTCTCATCGCGTTTTGCTCCGGCGGCGTCGCCTTCTTCTTCGCCTCCGGCCTTGCCCGCACCAGCGCCGCCGCCTCGCGCCGTCATTCCCCGTCGATGAGCCGTGGCCGTCTGATCTTCCGCGTGCGCGCCAGATCGCGCCACGTCGCAACCGCCCGCGCCCCGCTTCCCGGCCGTCCGATCCGATAGGGCCGCTGGATGCGCGACCCGTGGCAAGCCCACGTCGGCCGCCACCTCAGCCCAGCGTGGTAGCCGCGTCGGTATTTGCGTCGGTCGCCACGTCAGCCCTAGCCCGCCGCGTGTCCCCACGTTGGCCGGTCTGCCACGTCACCCGAACCCCTCTCGATGGACTCAGTCCACCGTGAACCGTGTCGCTGACGCGTGGGTCCCACCTGTCAGTCGGCAAATTCTTTTGGATTTATTCTTTTCCAGAAAATCCCGAAAATCCAACCAATCACGTCTTGCCACGTGTCAGCCTCTCTGATTTTTTTCTGATTTTCTGATCTGGGAATCTTCCAAGAGCCCGTTCTCCTTCGTTCGAGCTCCGTTTCCAGTGATTCAAATTTCTAAATTCATATAAATTCAAGATCTATCTTCCAGTACCTTTATTTTCAATTTTTAAATTTTATTTGAATTTTTTTTATTTATTTGCTCTCGTTTCGCGTGTAGAGGACGCAGTCGAAGATCAGTCGAATCAACAATCAGAGGTAGAACCAGCAAGAGGCAGCGAAGGAAAGTCTTCCTTGAACATGTTGATCCCAAATTTTATGAAAATGTTATGTTATTTTTAAATTATGCATGCTTACTTTTATGCAAAGTACTTTAAATATAGTCTTAAGGTTTAGCTAATTCCAGTTTGTTATACCCTCATTGGTATTGATCATGTCGAACCTTTGACACCCTAGATGATATATACTAGCTATTTTATTTGGTGATATCCAGTAGATTAGTATGGAACGGTAGAATTGCTTAGTCCAGCTTAAGCGTTTCGGTATTGTGCCATTATGGGAATCATTTCAAATATTGTTCAAACTTATTTGTGAAAGTGCGGCAATTGGTGTTGCTGCTGTGATTTAAATGAAATAAAGTGGAAATGGTTTAGACCAGGCGGATGGATGTTGGGCGGTGCAGAAAGCATGAGACCTTGGTATGTGAATGTTCGCCCTAGTCAATTAAGGACCGGCGTGTGTTACCATGGACCGAGCACTACCGTACAACCACAAGTCTATATGGGTACGACTGGCTAAATAATTTGTGCGTCTCATTATTAGCTTCGCCATGATTGGTGAGGGCGGATGTTGGCAGCGCAAGAGGGGCTTCAGATCAAGGCCTAGAACCCTAACAATGTGAAACCTTAGCGCGAGGTTAATAGTGGGGTTGTGCATTGTAAAGGCCTTGTCATGATCTCTCTGCCGACACACCAAAGGAAGTGTGTTAAGTGCATGGCAACAAGAGTCGATCATGTCTTGTGGGTAAAGTGTACACACTCTGTAGAGTTAAAACTACTTAAGTAGCCGTGCCCACGGTCAAGGGCAGGCGAGGTACGCTTGCACATTGTAGATTTCTTGGTTTTGTTTTAAAGGAAAATAGTTGTTTGGGAATCCGAGAGCAGATGGAACTCTCGGGTTATGATTTGGCGGATGGAGCCAGACAGGTAGATGGAACCTGCTTTAATTGTTATATCAAATTCAATTACTATTCAATTACTTTTTATTCAAATGATGCTTTATGAAATTACTACTGGTATTTACAGTTAAACTTTGCTTTATGCTAAAAGAGCCATATTATGCCTTCAATTGTTTAGCCTTGCATATAGTTATCATGCATTATGTTCCCAAGACTTGCGGAGTACATTTTGTGCTCACCCTTGCAACATCCCCAACCTTCCACAGATGAGTGTGCAGAAGCTGAAGCTGACTACGAATTCTACACTTGTGGTTATGATGAAGACGATCCGGAATGCTAGGACGCGAACCCCAGTCGATTGCCTGTTGGGCAAATGGATGGGCTTACTTACTTTGCTTTTGTTATTTCGTTTCCGCTGTTTCTTATTGAACTCAAGCTATGATGTTTCTTATTTGTAATAATTGGCCATAAGGTTAATACTCTTTCGCTTAATTAATATTATTTGATTCGTGATATGGATGTGCTGTTATCACTGTTTCCACTGTGTGTGCTAGCTTTTCCTGGACTAGCACAGGTTATACACAGAGGGTTCGGATTTGGAAATCCGGTCCTGACATTGACCGCATTTGATCTTCGGGTTTGGGAGATGAAGGTGACCACCATCAAGGACACCACACACTTATCGACCTTTACTCTTGACCGGCTCTATTCCCGACTCTAGACTCATGAGATCGACGTTGTCTCTCGTAAGACAAAGTCGTAGTCGATGGCCTTGGTCACCGATCCCATTGGATCCTCTTCTGAGACTTCAGTTGGTTTCTCTCTTTCCGCCCTTTGTGAGCTAAGCGATGAACAGCTAAATTTTTTTCCAGAAAGTGAGCTTGCTCTTCTAGCTCGCCAATTTTCTCATGCCTACAAGAGGGTGAGGGAGAGAAAGAGAGGTGGCGTCATCACCTATTTCGAGTGTGGTGGCCCCAACCACATTCGGGCAAACTGCCCCAAGTTGGGGAAAGGAAAGAACGACTCTAGAGGTTAGGGAAAGATCGACTACACCGATAAGAACCGCAACTACAAGAAGCCTCCAGCTTGTGACTCGGTGCATGAGAAGAAGTACCACAACTTCTCAAAAAACAAGAAGCTCTTCCACCGCGTCCTCGTCGCACTCGATGACATCAACCTCTCTGACACGGAGACTTGGAGCGACGAAGGCAAGGATAATCCACAAGAGAAGAACAAAGGCGGCGATGACCTCATCGGGATGTGCTTCATGGTGGACACCAACGGCATCAGTGACTCCGAGCTCTACAGTGACTCGGACGAGGTACCATCCTATGACCAACTCAATAAAGCATTCTGCAAACTAGGAAAATTTTATGCTACAGCTAGGAAAATTTCTACAAGCTAGATGCTAGTTTTCTTCATTCTCACACTAGTGCATTATGTGAAAATTGCCCTAAATTGCTTTTCTGAAATTGATGCCATGAGCACTCACCTTAGGAAGCTATTTACTATAAATAATGAACTTGAATTGCATGCTTCTAAGGACTCTGTCAGCTCATGTGAGGGCTATAGGCAACTAAAACTTGACAATGAATCCTTAAATATCAAGTGTGCTGAACTTGATAAGGACTTATTAGTTAAGTCACAAAAAGTTGCTTGCGATGTGCTGAGATTGAGGGGGTTTAGATGAAATCTAAGTTGAATTTAGGAAGAAGTTTGAGGCTCAGACCCTTAGGATTAGAAATTCCCCTTGAGTTTCTTGTGAGGCCATCAAAGTTGAGGCAGCCGTGCTGAGAGAGAAAAATGCACGTTCTGGTAGTTCTTCTTTATCTGGTTCTTCTTCTTCCTCTTCCCCTTGTTATTCTTGTGCCTCTCTCTTCCAGGAGTGTGAGTATCTCATGAACACTCTTGAGAAGTTTGTAGGAGGCAAGAAGAAGCCCAATCTCATCCTAGACTAGTTTAAGACTAGTCGATTTAAGCAAGGTCTAGGATTTGACTATTTAGAGCACGTTAGGGCTCATCCTCCTACCATTGTGTGTGGCTCCAAGAGTGAAGAGATTGTGGTTGCTCTAAAAGTGAGCACCACTATGTTTAGGTCTGCTGGGGTTGTCCATGGGATTTTTGATCAAAATGTTGCACCTCCTGCTGCTTCTGCCTCTAGCAAGGCGAAGTACTCATGCACCTTCTGTTAGAAGGATGGTCACCTAGTAGATTTCTGCTTCAGACGTGGCAAGATCACTAGGCACGAGTGTGTTCGTACCCTTAGGGGTATTCAGAGTCATCCCAGACTCTGAGTGCTCCTAAGGCACACACTGCTGCTAGACAGGTTAGAGAGTTGTCTGTTTTTGGGCAGTGTTTAGGACTAGGTTTTCATGCTGTTCAATCAAGTTTTCGTCCTAGAGCTGGTCGTGGTCAGTCTTTTCGCCGTCCTTTTGATATTCCTCGTGTTTCTCATAAAGGTAGATATCAGCAGCGTGAGGTGTTTCCTGGTAGGAGATTTAGACATCCTCACTGGGATGGTACAACCTTTGCATGACAGCGGGCCAACCCAGTTTTAGATCCCAAATTTTCTGCTAGTGCTGCTTCTGGTCTTGTGAGAGTAGAGCGTTAGAGAGACTCTAGAGTCCAGTCTTTTGCTCCTATGGCTGGTACTTCGAGATGCTGTGTGATTCAGTATTGGATGCCTAGATCTGCTCTTGTTTGTTCCAGTACTGAGTCGTCTCTCTCTCTTTTTCGTTGACACAGATCCGTAGGATGGGGTAGGGAGAGGTTTGGATTGTTGACTCCTGTTGTTCTCGTTATATGACAGGAGACTCGAGATGGTTCTCTTCCCTAGTCCGACCTCCTGGTGATGAGTTGATCACTTTTGGGAATGCTTCATTAGGTAGAGTCATTGCAAAAGGTACCGTCTGCATGAATGATAATTTCTTTCTTAAGGACGTTGCCTTAGTGAGTAAGCTGCAATACAATTTGCTTTCTGCCTCTCAGCTCATCGTTGACTCTTTCGAGATAAGCTTTAAGAGTAGTGCCTGTAGAATCCTTAATTCATCAGGGGAGTTAGTTTGTGGGATTTCTAGATTTGGGATAGTCTTTCTTGCTGATTTTTCTGCTTCTTCTGGAGACTCTCTTCGTTGTTTGATTGCTTCAGAGTCCTGTGATCTCTTCTTCTTGCATAGGGGATTAGGCCACATCGACTTTGACCATTTGACCCGAGTTAGCAACCACGATCTCATTCGTGGTTTGCTTAAACTCAAGATGGTCAAAGACTTAGTTTGCTGTCCTTGCCGACATGGCAAGATGGTTGCTGCTTTTCATCCTCCAGTCACTGTTGTGATGACTGATACACCAAGACATCTTTTACATATGGACACTATTGGTCTAGCTAGAGTGAAGTTAGCGGGTGGAAAGTGGTATGTTTTTGTCATTGTCGATGATTTTTTGAGGTACTCTTGGGTGTTTTTTATGGTCTCGAAGGATGAGTCTTTACCCATTTCATAGTTTTGGTCAGTAAGTTGTCTATTGAGCTCCCTAGTGCCTTACGAGCTATACGTAGTGACAATAGCACGGGGTTCAAGAACTCCTAATTTGAGAGTTTCTATGAGGAGTTAGGCTTATAGCATCAATTTTTCTCTCCATACATCGCTCAGTAAAATGGCGTAGTGGAAAGGAAGAATAGCACCTTAGTCAAAATGGCCAGGACGATGTTAGATAAGTACAGTACTCCTAGGAAGTTTTGGACTGAGGCTATAGCTACTGCTTGTCATGTGTCTAATTGAGTATTTTTTAGTGCACATTTGCATCGCACTTCTTATGAGTTGAGGTATGGGCGAAAGCCCAGTGTTTTCTCATTTTCGCGTGTTTGGTTGCAAATGTTTCGTTCTGAAGTCTGGAAACCTGGATAAGTTTGAGTCTTGTTCTTCTAATGGTATTTTTCTGGGTTACTCGTCTTCTTCTTGTAGCTATAGGGTCTGGAGTTGTGATGCAAATAGGATCATAAAGACCTGCGAGGTGACCTTTGATGAGGCTAGCCCAAGAGCTAGACCTGACATTTTAGGCTTTTCTTCTCTCTCCGAGACCATCTTTGTAGGGGATGAGGATGATGGAGATGATGGTGATCTACCTGATCTAGTCCCCTCTACTCCTAAGGTGCCTCCTGTTTCTATCTCTGCATCTCAGGGAGACCAGCCCTTGCCTTCAGACTCTCCTGTAGTAAGTGGCTCTGATCCTGCCTCTTCTGTTCATGAGGTAGAGGCTACTTCTGCTTCTGGTCCTCCCCGCTATATTTAGAGGCGTAATCCACCTGATCAGATCATTGGCGATCTGTTTGAGCGAGTCACTCGCTCAAAATCAGGCTTGTCCCTTTTCTGCCTACACTATATCTTTGTTGCCTTATTTGAGCCGAATGATATCTCTCATATATTATCCGATAAGTCTTAGATTAATGCTATGCATGAGGAACTTGAGAACTTTAAGAGGAATAAGGTTTGGTAGCTTGTCGAGCCCCCATCTGGTCATAATATCATTGGGACCAATTGGGTGTTCAAGAACAAGCAGAGTGAGGATGTGGTTGTCATTAGGAACAAGGCTAGGTTAGTTGCATAGGGCTTTTCTCAGGTTGAGGGTCTTGATTTTGAGAAGACCTTTACCCCTGTAGCTAGACTAAAGGCTATTAAGATCCTGCTTGCATTTTCGACATCTAAGAGCTTCAAGCTTTATCAAATGGATGTCAAGAGTGCATTTCTCAATGGGTATATTGAGGAAGAGGTGTATGTTAGGCAACCTCCAGGATTCGAGAACTCCAAGTTCCCAAACTATGTCTTCAAGCTTTCCGAAGCTTTATATGGACTTAAGCAGGCCCCTAGAGCTTGGTCTGAAAGGCTTAAGTCCTACCTTCTCAGTTATGGTTTTAAGATGGGTATAGTAGACAAGACTCTATTCATCAAACACCAGGATTCTCATTTTCTCCTCATTCAGATTTATGTGGACGATATTATCTTCGGTGGCTTTTCGCACTCTCTTGTGTCTTAGTTTTCAGAAGTGATGAGCACAAAGTTCGAGATGAGTATGATGGACGAGTTGAGTTACTTCCTCGTCTTCCAGATCAAGTAGACTCGGGAGGGTATTTTCTTGCGTCAAGGCAAGTATACTCGAGACCTCTTAAGACTCTTCGACATGTCTCATGGGAAGCCGGTGATGACTCCTATGGCCACCACTGTTATCCTCGAGCCTGATGAGGATGGTGAGCCAATTGATCAGAAGGAGTTCAGGAGCATGATCGGCTCGCTCTTGTACCTCACTGCCTCGAGGCTGGACATACATTTTGCTATGTGTCTGTGCACTCGATTTCAAGCTTCACCTCGCGTCTCTCACCGCTAAGTGGTGAAGCGCATCTTCAGGTACCTTCGAGCTACCATTGACTATGGTATTTGGTACTCTTATTCTTCTTGTCTATCCCTTAGAACCTTTTCCGATGCATACTTTACTGGCTGTAGGATAGATAGAAAGAGCACATCTGGTACTTGCCAATTCATTGGCACTTCTCTTATTTCTTGGTCATCTAGAAAGCAATCCAGAGTTGCTCAATCCGCCGCTGAGGCCGAGTACGTTATAGCTGCTAGTTGCTGTAGTCAGGTGCTTTGAATGAGATCGATCTTACGGGACTTTGGGTTAGACATAGATAGTGTTCCATTTTTCTGTGACAACACCTTTACTATTTGTATTGCTAAGAACCCAGTGAAGTATTCCAGGACCAAGCATATAGACATTAGATATCACTTCCTTAGAGACCATGTGGAGAAGGGTGACATAGTGCTTCAATTTATAGAGAGTGACCACCAGATTGCCGATATCTTTACCAAGCATTTGGATAGCTCTAGGTTTGTAGCCTTGAGAGGACAACTTGGAGTTGTGTGCCCTTACAGCATATCTTGAGGGGGAGCTGGTTTGTATACTATGTACTATATATGTTTTTCTTCCAACATTTCCTTTTTTTCATCTTCTGGGTGATGTTGAGCTTATTTTTATATTTCTGAGTTCACTTCACTTAGACTTTTGGCATGCTTTGCATGGACCTCTCATCTTATGCTATAGGTTGCTATCATGCATAATTAGCTGTTCTCTCTTCTCTCTAGATTGAGTTCCCTCATAGTCTTATAAGTCTAGCAGGTGTTGGGCCCCTTGGGTAGACAGGATCTATGTGCACTCCCTAGCTTGAGATCTAGAGTCAGCTTCCCTATGTCAGTCATTGGGGAAGATGAGAGCGAATCTGAGTCATAGTGTTCTCTACTATCTTTGATATGCTCTATAGCTACCTAGTTTGCAGTTTCTTGACTTCTTCTCCTCATTCTGTGTTTCTTGTTTCGATTGAGTTCATTAGGACATTCCTTGAGCTTAATTCTGCTTATAACTCAATTTGAACCAGATTTATGCTTAAAATTGATTCACTTGTTGAGGAGGAGTTTGAGAACCTGTTTCATGCATTGCATATAGACTTTATTTTCTGTTTTATGAGCTTTGTCTATTATGCAAATGAGATATTATTCATGCTATGCACCATGCTACTTTTATGAAGAAAAATTCTAACTTAGATATGTCCAAGTTCAGTTTGATTCATTTTGCTAAGCTTGTTAAAAATTGAGAATTAAAGCTTTAAATGAAAACTTGATGAAATATGTTGCTTTTACTTGCTATGTTTCTTCTTTAGGTGCATATGCCATTATTTGTGAAATTTTGAATTTCTACTAGAGTCCCTATAGCAACTTGGGTGAAGCTAGGTTGATCCATACTTGAGTCCTTCATATGCTCATAAATCTAAATGGCAAAATGAAAAAAATTGACTCTTTTATGCAAATTGATCTCAACACTTTACATTCACGAGACGGCTTCCCATTGCACTTGGGATGAACTTGGAATGTATCATATATGACCAAGACCATTCTCTTAAGAATTCATATTGAGATGGTCGACTATGGCTTGAGTCAATCATTTGTAAAATGCAAATAACAAAAAGAAAACATAAGTGGGTAAAAAATGCAAATAATATCAAACATTTGCACCCCACTATGTCATTTGAAGTCTTAAAGAAAAAATTTGCATTAAAGATAAGTGAGCCCGAAGGACTTTGTATGCACATCTAGCTTTCTCAAAGTGTTGAGTAGGTTGAACTCTAGGTTTTCTATTTGATCCATTGTATAGCTTTGCTTCTAGTTTAGAAACTATGTGAAGTGTTGTAATTGTAAAATCATGCAAAAAATGACAGTCTTATTTGTACTTGCTAGCAAAATTGACATTTGCACTTGGACATGTCTTTGTTTAGAATAATCTGAACTTGAGTAGCTTGGTATCATACTTTATCTATATGGTCGCTTGGATACTCTTCAAAGCTCTTTTAGGTTGCATTTTCATGCATACATATGAAAAAAATATGATTTTGATGCTTATATTACCAAAGGGGGGAGAAATTGTAGAAAATATATCATTAAAAAGATAAAAATGTGAATGCATCTTGGTTCTTATGATCATGGTAAAAACTTGCTAATTCTTAGGATCATAAGTATATTTTAGTTTTTCTTGGAATTTTAGAGCTTTTGTGGAAAATTTGTTCTTTCTATTAGCTTGCTCTAAAATCCTCCTTGCAAACTTTGTTATTATCTTATTTTCTCTTTCTCTGGATCAAGTTTGGCTTTGCAATCAAATTGCCTTCTTCCATCTTTTTCTAACTCAAATTTATGTCTTTTGGATGATTTGTCAATATACTCATCAAAAGGGAGATTGAAAGACCATGTGGAGGTCTACTCATTTTGATGATGAGTATTTGACTGTATTTGAGTTAGGAACTTGATTTATTTTTAGCAATTGGATAATTATTGTATATCATTTTGGACATTGCTATATGATGGGTTTTCTTATTTTTGATGGTTGCAGGATGACAGTGTTAGGTCATTGTGAGGCGGAAGATAACCGGGACTAGGCGAGGTGCGCCGGAGGTCCAGATGGTCGGGGATCGCAGGAAGATAACCACAGAAGGAGTCGTTGCGAGCCTAGAAGACAAGTGAATGGTTGAGATACTAACTTGAAACTACTCGAATCTTGGAGAGCCGTTAGATTGCGGTTTATAGGATAGAGTAGTGGTCAAGTTAGCTTGGGTGAATCTCAACCCTTGATGAGGTTTCTTGAGGGCCCAGTAAAACTCATCCAAGGGTGGAGAATGACTTAATCTCAACCCTTGATGAGGTTACTTGAGGGCCAAGTAGAACTCATCCAAGGGTGGAGGATGACTCATGAGTAGTATAAATAGAGGGGTAGAGGTAGCTCTCCTCTCTTGAAGGTTTTGTGTGCTCTTTTGAGCTTTGCCCACCTTGTTGTGAGGCTTTGTAAACCTTCCTCTTAAGAAATAAAATTTTACTTTCTTACTTTTCTGAATTTAATTTCAGTATTTACATTATGTCTTAAATTCAGCATTTAAATTCCGCAATTTACATTCTTGCAAATTGGATTTGCCTTCCCACTTTCAACTTGCTTTTAAATTCCGAAATTTAATTTCTTACAATTTACATTCTTGCAAGTTGGATTTGCCTCCCCTCCTTCTACTTGTGCTGTTGCGCCGAGGATGTATGATTGATGGATGAATCTTTTTTAGATCATATCCTCACCATCTAGGCAATCCTTTGCAAGAACTCGATCTTTTTGCTTAATCTTTGAGAATTTTTTGTAGATTGCGTTTGAGGTTTTTGTTTCTTGTGTTCTTGCTTTCTGTGACAAGTGAGAGAATATACAAGATCTTCTTGATCATGACAATCCCACGAGCAAGTTCAAGACTACGATTTTCTCTGTTTTGCTTATTTGCGTTTGAGTGTTTCAAGTGAGGTTTTGGTTGGATCCATTAAGTGAGGGAAAAATTTAATTGTGATCATTCAGCGCTTTTGATCGTCATTCCGGTCATTTAAAATAAACTATTAAACTCACTAATACCCGAGAGTTCAGTTCGGTAGGATGCACAAGGTTTATAGGATGTACCGAACAATTGTTATTGTCCTATCAAGTAGATACTTTCGGTTTACCTTGGACAGTGAGAGCCCACAATAACAATGTGTACCTTACTCCACTTAGTCCTAATTTTCCAATATGTGCTACCATATTTATTACCCTCCTGTCCTTCTACAACACTTCGCTATATATACCACGTTACTTCTTTCCCTCTCCCATTGCAACATCTTGCTATTAGCTGAGGTTGGTAAAGTATTTTCTTTCATTTTTATGTAAAAAATTGTGATAGGAATGACAGACATCAGGAAAGAAGCTAACACAAGTCTCCACATAGGTCCTTGGTTTTTCCTCATAGCTAGTTTAGTTGTCGTTGATGTGTACACTCCTTGTTTTCTATGCTAGCCTGTGTGTAGGCAAGTGCTCTTGTTACTAATCTTCTTTGGTAACATTATGAAATGTTGAATCCAAAACTCTATTGGCACAAATTTTAAGCCGTAGGAACCACAAGCGCTAGTTTCAAGTTACCACAAAGTTTCAAACGATAAGTGAAGAAATACATGTAATCAGTTTGTTCAAATAGTTGACTTCCATATATTTGGTGTGGCTCGGACTACATCTTTTACAACCGAACTCTCTTTTGAATATCTTCTTTTCAATTATATTTACTCATTTCTAAATCATTTTGCACTGTATCCAAAATCATGTTATTTTCCTCTACAAAGTTGTTGAACCAATCTGTATCAGCGTAGTAGATCGATGGACACTGAAACCGTACAAACTTTTGGCCAAGTTCTTCAGTCCTTGCCCATTCCATGCAATTTTATTTTGGTGACGTTGCAGTTAACGATCAATGAGCATGCAATGTTAAGCAGTGGGTACATGAGTTAGGATGATCGCCAAATTAACAGGACCAGTCAGCATAAGTTTTTATGTTTGTCAAAGAGATTTTCACTCCAGGTCTCCAGCACTGAACGGCTCGAAACCTATGGCACCTATAACTACATGCGTAAATCGTTCAAAAAAAATACTACATGCGTAAACCAGACTAAACTCTCCACACTTTTATATAAGCTCCAAATAAACACCATTTAATAGTTTTCCACGGTGTTTATACACGTCAAGGGAAGTGCCATCAGTAAAAGTAGTATTCCCGAGAATTTACAAATACCTCGTTTTCTAGAACTTTCAACGGTGTTTATGACCACTAAGCCTTTCTAGCCTCCTTGTGAATAAATTTACAAAAATAACTTCTCCCTAACCACAGAAACAACGACAGATGACACTATCACATCCATGTAAGGTAAGGGTTGTGACAAAATGGCGACCGTGGTAGGGAACCTAACAAGCTAGGACACCGCAGCAGATCCCAAACCGCACTGTTCCACCACCTTGCTGCCACGCTCTGATGCTCGGCACCTAGCTACGAAGCTGGGGGAGCACGGTAGCAAGCATGCTGCGGTGCTACCGCCACGGTTGGCCGGCTATCGCGGCACCAGCCTCAATTACATTCACACAGAGGCTAAATTGCCAAAAAAAAAATTTGACAACGATGCAATTTTGCAAAGGCTTCGTCTGGCCCAGGATCTGCGGATGCAGAATCTTTTCTGCGTGTGCTTGTTTAGATGGTTGGACGCCTGCTCGAGCCTGGTCGACTAGGTGCAAGAAGTAGAGGTGGGCTCGTGCTGTGCCGGGTCGGCGCGATACGGGTTCATTGTGCTTCGTGTCTGAACCATGCCAGGCCGCGACTGCCCGTTGTGCCCGCCGTACCGTGCCGTGCCGGCCCGACTCATCTTTGGCGAGCCCAGGCACGACCCATTTGCACTTCGTGCTGTGCTGGCCTAGGCCCAACCCATTTGCACTATTGCAACGAGAGGAAAGGAGTAAAAAATGCATAGAATTGAGGCGGTGAATGCAAATATTATGAGAAAAAGAACTAAAATTTATTTATTCTTTAACAGTTACATAGAGCGAGGGGATATGATCAACACAGGCGAGAGAGAGGGTAATGGGCGAGAAAGAGAGTAAGCGAGACACACGAGAGAGATTGAGAGGGAGATTGAGAGAGACTGGTGAGAGAGAGAGCTGAGAGATTGAGAGGGACGAGAGAGAGCAGCTTCTTGCACTGTCTCTCAATCTCTCTCAGCTCTCTCTCCTGTTTTGTCTATCTCTCTCAAGTGTCGGCGATAAGGGTGGCGTTCATGCTACTAGGTGCATCCATGACGGTCATGCTCTGTGAGTCAGTGACCTTCATGCTAGATTTCTTCCTCATACTCTGGGTCATCGGGCCCAGTACGGCGCATTCTACACTGTCGTGCCGAGCCGTGCCGCCCATCGTGTTCGATTCTCGAGTTCGGTACGGCCCGTGCTACAGTGTTATGCCAGCCCGGCATAGTCCACTTTATACCGGGTTAGGCTTCATACGAGATCATAACATTGTGCCTCGGACCGACACAAAAGAGTCCGGTCTAGTGCCCACCTCTAGCAAGAAGAGCCTCCGTGCCAGGCTCTACACATACGCCCGTTTCCTGCGTTTCCCTGGAGCTAGGCTCAGAAGATGCAGCACGTGGGGTCTCTGCAGTTCTCTTTCTGCTCGCCTCCCTGTAGCTCTCAACTCCCGGTTCCCAATACCTAAATCCATATCGAGGTGACTCCCCAAGTTTTGTTTAGTTCCCATCGCCGGGATGGTACCACCAGGTGCCGCCACAGACACGCGGTCGCGACGCCGGCGTTAGTAGGGATGCATTCTTAGTTGTCCACTCGTTCATGTGCACGCCAATCTGGCCAAGCTTCGGAATTGGCGGCGGCTCAGTGAGCCAGCATACAAGCCACTTTATCCGTCGGTCCGGCAACCTGTGTTATGATTTGACCCAACAATTCAGTTGTTCCAGTGTCCGACCTGTGAAGATCTGAGAACAATTGGGGAATCAGATTTGAGCATTCGGGAGAAATTTTGGAGAGAACTCCGACGGTCCGACCTCATCTCTGGTACTTTGGGTCTTGACGTTGATATCTTGTTTATGTTTTTTTTTCTCTAGATCATGTTTATGGTCTTTTTTAGATCTTGTTTATGGTTGGATAGCTATTTTTGTGACACAAACGGCGGCATGGTTCTTGGGCCTTCGTTTGTGTTCATTCGTAGTGATTTATGAGCGGTGCTTCAGTACTTTCTCTTTTAATACAAATTGTATAAATCTTGAAGTAAGCGAAGAGATAAGTAATCATCATCTACCTTTCATTAATATTTTAATATTTATATAACTATAAAAATGAAATGTATGGAAGCACTTCTCATGATTCATTCCAGAAGTTTAGGATAGTTCATACTTTGTGTTGCAGTGTTTGTATCTTACCAGCAGTGGTGGTAATTTCACCACGCCTAGTGCAAGGTATTCATCCCCATTCTTGGTGCAGCAACCAAACAACATGGCTAAACCGATGCATCCAACCAAACATCCCTGTATATACTGGAATTGCATGAGTTAGGCCTGGCTTTGCTCAGCCTCGTTCAGTTCTTTCGAACAAGGCAGACTGAGATCATACAAACACACTGTCTGACTACAGCACCTTGCCACGTATACCTCTATATCTCTTGTTTTCCTGTCCAAGCTCTTCTGTGGTACATTAAATTTAATATAAATCTTTCATTCTTTTTATCTAATGAGATAGATTAGCTAGTATTTATTTATACTTTCTCTTGTATTAAAGTAGTAGAAATACTTTTAACAGATTAATAGCTAACTCTGATTTTTACTGTCTATTATATACTATTAGTCTAATGCACCATAAAATTTCTCCTCTTGTCCACCCGGGTACAGGAGAGCTTTACCAATAAATTTTTTTTATCAGTTTAAGAAAAATATGGCGAGAGTAAGAGAAGAGACCGTGGGAAAAAGTTATCGCCACCTCACATAAAGCCGCATTTGACGGTTGCTAGCCTATAATCGAGGCCTATAGGAGGATCATAAAAGGAAGTCATGTCTAGAACCTTGAATGCATTACTTTACTATGACCCATTCACGAATCCAGCCGAAAGTCTTTGTTAGACTCGAGCCTACCCTTGTCACTATCATAACACTCCCACCCTTTGAGCGGTAGATGGCGATGGCCATGAATGCAAGCTATGAGTAACTCTTGATGCAGAGGGAGAAAGATACTAGAAGATGAAGATGCATCTTTTCTTAGCAACCATCCAATAACCGCCGGTCCACAAGGCCTAACTAGCAACTAATTCTCACATAGGAGGTGCTTCTATACATCACTATTTAAAAGTTGCACAAATATTAAAGCATGAATGAGGGATGGATAGTGATTACTTACCCATTCCTTTCTTCAATATTTGTGCAACTTATATTGAGAGGGTGGTGTATAGGACTACTCTTCTCACATCCACCAGCCCCACCTCACCAGGCATCAGATGCAACCGAACAAAAAGAGGATCGACCAATCAAGAATTGTGAACGCACTTGAAGTGGGTGAGCAACCGAGCCCAAAACCCTAGCACCCTAGAGGTGGGTGTTGATGGACCGATGGTTGTGCCGGTTGACGAGAGAAGGCTACGTGGGGAAGCTCAATCTTGAGGCAGCGAGCAGAGACGCAATAAGCCGGAGCTATGGAGGGAGAGGATGGAAGACAGGAGGAGGTGGTCAGGAAGTGAGGGGAGGGGATCAGCCGTGCGCTGGCTATGCGGAGCCATGAAGGATGAGGAGGTAAGGAGGGGACTGAGTGGTTGCTTGGTCGAAGACATTGTCGTTGTTCAAGACCTAGGGTCTCTTAACCGAGCTTACATAAAATTTATATGATATGGGTCCCTGAATATCGAAATGGAGACAATGGGAATGCTTCTTTATTAGCCAAGCGGCCGTGATAGAATGTTCTAGGTACAAGATGATCTACGTGATTATAGAGGATTAATCACAGATTACAGATGATGTCTGATGTCAGAATGCGAGATTGCAAATGATGCTAGATCCATCTTCAACAGCGTGGGTTAGCCCCCTATTTATCCTTGACGAAGAGGCGGCAGTTGAATTCCAAAAGGATGTCGAGTAACCGGGGGATGTCTTCCTGCCAAATGGTGTCTTCTCATCAAAGGGCGCCTTTTCTGATGATAACTTCCAAGTAGTTGTGTGTTTCTGTCATATAACTGTCCGCACGGAGACCTATGCGGGAAAAACCGCTTGGCCCCGACCAGTTTGCTGGTCAGGGTGGCCATATCACTGGTTGTCGACCAGTGTGAAGCTAAGTTTTGATCATCTTTGACTGAATTGGTCAAAAATCTAACCGTTGGAATAGGGATGGGCCTTTTGTCTCTATGTTTTATTGGCTTAATTTTAACAGGCCCATTTAATGGTAAATAGTCACAAATTATTATAAAAAAGAAAGGGCCTAAACGGAAAACAGGGTTTCAATCCTCGTTAGCTAGTCCCCAAGTCTTGAGAGATAAGAACTTATTGCTCAAGGCTTTTCATCTTCTATGACTGTATTGGGTTATGAACTTGTTATTTAATTGGTTTAGGCACTGATACATAGGAGATCCTTGTGATTCTCTTGATAACTGAACTGACGCCTGGTTATTTTTAATGCGCGTGGTATATAAAGGGGACGAAGACATCCTTCTGAATCAAGAAAAGATTTACTTTCAAGCTTTTTTTTTGAATGTTTTTAACTTTTCATCATCCACTCTTGCTTTCTCCTCATTAACAACGATGAGGGTTATGAGTTAAGGGAAGATAGTGAAAAGTTGAAACACTTAAAGAGGTTTGAGGATAACATTTGATTCAAACTTCAAACCTTCTCTTAGTTATGCAAACTTTCAAAGGGTGAATTGCGTTCAAACTTTTTTAACTGTCTATGCTTCCCATCATCATTATTCCCTCTGAAAAAGGTTTGATTGAGGGAGGATGGTGAAAAGCACAGATAAATGAAAATATTTCAGGATAGAAAAAATTTACTTAAAAATCTTTTGATTTCAAGCCTTCTCTTAGTTCTTTAGGCTTTTCATCTTCCGTCCTTTTGTCTTCTCTCGTCGGATATGATAGAGAGTATGATTAAGGAAAGGAGCTAAAAAGTTTGAAGGTCTAAAAGGGAGTTTGAAGAAATCAGGCCTAGTATCAGTTACCATTTATTGAAAAGCAGTTTAATTTTTCTTGGAAACCAAAACGGTGTTCGGAACTGTTTAATCATTAGGCTATAAAAGGGGTAAATTCGTTTGATTTCTTACACCCGTACTGCTTTCATGCGCAAAATTTCCTTAAGCTCTTTCGCATCTCCTGGCCTTCATCTTCTTCTTCTTCCCGAACTCAATGGCTATGGATAAGTCCATCTTAACTGAGGGGAGGATTAAGGAATTAGAAGACGAGGATCTGATTCCCCCTCACGCAATGCTGCGATGGGATCCCAGTGGAGAAGACGCGAAGTCGGTGACCCAGGAAGGGGATCTTGTGCTATTCGCCGCTCTGGTGAGGTTAGGGTTCCGCCTCCCAGAAAGTGAGTTTCTTGCCGATGTACTTGACCACTATGAGATCGAGCTGCATCATATTCCTCCCAATTCAATCCTCATTTTGAGCATTTTCTCGCATCTTTGCGAGGCTTTCTTGGGGATTCCTCCTTCAGTTCGCATTTTTTGCTTCTTTTACTAATATACTAAAAATAGTAAAAGCCATGATCTTTTTAGGAGCGCCTATTTTAAGCTTCAAGATAAAACGGCCTCTCAATATCCTCCTCTCCGACCAAGGATACTTGGCGTGACTATCGGAAGGAGTGGTTTTACTCGAAAATCCCTAGGGGAAGATGTCTCCGTTTTACTGGAAAAGCGGCTCCGAGTTGGACCAAGACCGAGATGAAGAGGGAGAAGGACTCATTGGTCCATACCGATGAGGAAAAGGATATTGTAAAAATCATCGAAAAAATGGTGAACGGAGGTCTGACGGGGCAGAGGATTGTCCACGATTTTCTACTCCATAAGATTAGTCCTCTAAAGAGGCAGTGCCGATTCGCCTAGAGGGTAGAGGGCGATCAGGATTCGACTAAGGACGAACCTGGAGGTAAGTGAACTATCTAGTACCGACCTCTTTAGTTCTGATTGAAGGATTAATAAAAAGTGTTTTTTTATTTCTTTGATTAATGCTGACCGCCGAGGAGGCCTGGTCGAGAGTTGAGTCTATGCTGCGCATCTCTGCTGACGGGTCCGACATGGCTGCTTTGGATAAGCAGCCATCCAGTCTAATCGGGCAATCCGATGAGTTCATAAATGAAAGCATCATGGTAATTACCGAAACTTTTTTTGTAGTCTAATTGCCTTTTATGATTTTGATAATTGAATTTTATTAGATGCATGGTCGCAAGAGACCTGCCGAACAGTCTGAGGTTTCAACCTCAGCCCCTCCAGTCAAGAAGATGAAGACCAGGAGTGCTCTGATAGTGGCAGTTCCTGCCGCTGCTGAGACTAGTGCTGATCCAACCAACACTATTCAAGCTTTGGTGCCGACTAGAGGCGTGCGTTCTAAGCGTGCTCATGATGGTGCGCAACACAAGAAGGTATCGTTCGCTGCAAGGACGCAGACGAGCACTTCTTCCCAGGTGCACCCCAAAAAATGGTTCAACCACAATTGGGACCTTCGATTTCGGCATCTTCTGATTTTCCCCTTTATTTCGGGCGAGAGTGAGGATTCGGAGGACAATGTTCCTCTGATCATAAGGAGACAAAAGAAGACCTCTACTCAGGAAACTTCCACCCTCCTATTGTCGTGGGAGATAGACTCAGGACTCCAATGCTGGTATTGTATACCTTTTATCTTGAGTATGTATCTTTAGAATTTTTTTAACTTTGTGTTATCTGCTCTCAGTCCCCAGGCAACTTCTCCTGGTCCTTCTGAGGTCAGGATGTGACTGTGTAGGTCGATGTCGATGTTAACCCACTGGGTATCCAACAACAACCAGTGAGGAAAATGTCTTAGCCCCGACCGAAGAGGCTGCTCCGATAAGTGGGCAAGAAACCCCATCTAACACCGAAGGTGAAGATCCTTCGGCCGTTGGGGGTGAACCACTGGTCGATCAAGGTCTGCCGACCATGGAGGAGGTGATCAAGACGACCACCACTGTTGAAGAGGAAACTTTTGCTAGTAGGGAGGTCGAGAAACTCCCACCTACAGAGAAGACATTTGTCATTCCGACCAGTGAGGATGTACCTCTTGAAGGGGTGATCATCCGACCAATGGTCTTATCGCTGGCCTCTTCCTCTGGTTGGCCCAACCATAGAGATTTTAAGCAAGTTTTTGACAACTTGCAAGCAAAGGTATTTATCTTTTCTCCTTAATTCTATTTTTGAGAAAGATAACTTTTAATTCATTTGCCTTTTTGCTTTTTTATAGCATTCACAAGAAATGCTTGACCTACTAAAATAGCAGGCAAGGACTTTGGAGAAAGCTGAAGTGGAAAAAATAAAAAAGTAAGTATCAGCATTTATTGTTATTATTATTTTTCCTTCTTTTCTCTTATCCTTTTTGTTCTGATTATATCTGTTTTGACATAGACAAGAAGAACAAATAAAAGATTTTAGAGAAGCAACTCTTGGTGTCTCAGAATACTGCCAAGGGATATAAATTTGACCTTGTTGCTGCAAGATAGTACTATAACGACAAAACTGCCATACTTCACGAGGCCTTAAAAAGGAATGAAGACAAACTCCAAAGGCTCTCTGAGGAGTATAAGAGTACTCTCTAGACAAAAGAGACTGAGATAGTAGGTAAAACAAAATTTCTGACTTGTTTTCTTAAAACTCAATTTTATCTGATAAAACTGAGATTATCATGCCAATCTTTGCAGACTTGAAAAATATAATAAAGGCCAATAAATCTCAACTTTTTGCCTGGGAAGAAGAGAGAATAAAGGCTGAAGAATAGAGGTTGGTGATGAAAGATGAAGTAGACAAACTCACCGACAAACTGAAGATCTTCACCAAAGACTTGGCCACAGTTTAGAGAGGTAGGATCTCTACCCTAAACTTTATTCTTGAGCAACTTCAGAAGATCGCGACGAATTTAAAAGGAAAAGAAGTAACACTTACAAATCCATCGTTTGAGGAATTGGTTGAGAGAGTGAATGACCAAATAAATATCATCCAGAAGCAAATCTCCATCGTGGTGCAGACTATGAAAATTGCACTTCAAGCTTCGATTGCTTCCCAAGTAGGTACCCTTTTTGTCAAGTTGAGGCATATCTACAAGGATGTGGTCGAATTGGAAAAATTGGCACCCGATCTGAGGCTGAGCACTCAAGAAGAGATTAATAGAAAATGTGCAAAAGTAGCTTCTGCCATTGAGACATACATGAGCAATGTAAAGATTGCATATAAACAAAAAATTATATGTAAAGACCTACCCAAAACACAAAATTTGAAGACATGCTTGTATTTTCTAATGCATTCTCTTTAAGCATCCATAATCTAAAACATAGCCATATTACACATATATTTTTCTTCAAAAGACCGCATGTATATATAGATATTTATACACAGATGTACATGTATATATACATGCATGGGCACACAACTTCCAGTATGGAGTGCATATATACAAATACCTATATATACACACAACATCAGCAGTACACATATACACATACATACCCAATTCTCAGCAATGTATATCAATAATTGCACACAAATTTTGCAAGTACAACAGCACATCCACACAATTAAATATTCAGATTAATCTCACTATTCAAGAATATCAAATCCAATGGATTACATTCATATATAATATACAAATAGTGAAGGCAAATCAGTGGATTTTAATACAGTCAACATACATCAAGACTTACATTCTTGACCTCAAACTTCCATATGAACCAAAAGTCCAATCTTATACAATACACAATTACATTGCCGTCTTCAAACTATTACAAATTACAATCAAGTACAAATCACTACAATTTAGTCCAGTCTTTACAAATAGATCCCTACTTTTTTTCCTTAGCCCCCAAACAGCAACGAGCTCATCTCAGGACATTTGCCGAGTTACATGGATGCCAAGCATGTATGCCTGCAATGTCCACTCCCCAGCCCATGGTTTCCAGCCCTACCAGCCCACTATTTGAACCCCAAACCACTGGTTTCCTCCTCCATGTCGGTTCCTACTACAATATAAAATCCAGCATTTACACCCCTGAGCCTTACACCCCACTCTTACTCACCAGTACAACCACTGTCTTCCTGACTGCTTTCGATTGAAGACAAGAAACAAGCCAGATAAGAGAAGGAAGGCTGGCGACAGCTATCTGTCCCTCCCTTCCTCTCCTACCAACCCCTTCCCTCAGCCACTGCAACATAAGGTGCCAAACTTTAGTTGAATGCCTTCTCTTTTCACCAGTTAATAGGTGTAAATGTTACCCAATCATACAGACCTAAAGCATGAACAACAGTACTAAATGACTGGAAGATCAACTATGAATAAGGGATCAAGACTTAACTAGGGACATGGTTGCATGCTCTGACATTTACACTTTTTATGTGAAATTAAGTAGCAAGTATTCATGGAACACATACATTCCAATTGGGTAACCGATGAAGGACCATGTGGAGGTCCATCCATGTTTGTGATGAGTATTTGACTTTATTTGAGCAAGGTGTGCTCAAGTTTGAGTTTGATTTGGATTGATTTTCAAAATGAAGCAATTTGAGTTGTCTCTGCCAGGAGTGGCAGTACCGGCCGTATGGGCGCGGTAGTGATGAGTTGGATGGGTTTATTGTATATCATTGTGGGCATTGCTATGTGATGTGTTTCCTTATCTTTGATAGTTGCAGGGCGACGATGCTAGGTCATGGTGAGGCGGAGGATGATCGGGACTAGGCGAGGAGCGTCGGAGGTCCAGATGGTTGGGAGATCGCCGGAAGATGATCGGAGACGGAGTCCGGGCAAGTCAAGAAGACAAGGAAAGGAGATGATGCTAGCTAGATGCCGCATGGATCAATGAGGGCCGTCGGATTGAGGTCTAGTTGATAGGTTAGCGGGTCTAGGTAATATGCTTTGAAAACCGTGCAAGAAAACCCGGTATGTGTGTGGGTTTGGGTTAGCCCTTGCATGGCTGTGTGTGTGGATTAATCCTAGCCCTTAGATGAGTGCTCTAAGGTTGAGGGACTCATCCAAGGGTGGTAGGTGGCCCAAGAGTAGCATAAATAGGGGTGGAGGGGTAGCCTCCTCCCTTTGAAGGTTTTGAGGTTCGTGAATGCTCCTTTGAGCTTTGCCCACATGAAAGTGAGGCTTTGTAACCTCTCCTTCCAGAAATGAAAGTTTTATCCATCCATCTCTGAATTTACTTTACGCAATTTAAATTCAGCATTTACTTTCCCGCAATTACATTCTCGCAATTTACTTTCACGCAATTTGGATTTG
Source organism: Otatea glauca (assembly GCA_036346275.1). Classification (NCBI taxonomy): domain Eukaryota; kingdom Viridiplantae; phylum Streptophyta; class Magnoliopsida; order Poales; family Poaceae; genus Otatea; species Otatea glauca. The sequence continues at coordinate 17,162,350 of CM070717.1, read as the reverse complement.
CCTCCCCTCCTTCTAAATGCTGTTGATCTTGGATGTTTTGAGTGTGTTCATATGGTTTTATATCCCTTTTGCACTCTTGGATTGAGTAGAGAACATCTTTTCTTTCAAGTTCCAACTTTGTTCAGAACTTGTTATTTGCGCAGCATTTAGTATTTGATTTTTATAAAAATATAAAAAAATCCTTTTTAAGTAATTATTATCGGAGGAGGTGCAGGACTCTGATATCCACTTGCAGAAAAAGTTTGGAGTTCACTTGTTGCACCGTTTGGGCGCCATGAGGTGAAAACCAAGCCCCAAACTTTCTGCTCGAAGTTCTTGACTGACTGTGTTCTTCGATTTTTTCTGTTTTTTCTGTAAGGCTTTTTGAGGAGAAATTTGGTGGAGTTCTTTATGACTCTAATTCTCATAGGGAGAAAATTTTTCAAAATTTTTTGAGCTACAGAAACTCACCAACCTCCTGTTCAAATTGAGGACAAATTCTGGAAATTCTGCTTTTGCTTTTCTGAAAGTGACTTTTGTGATTTGAATTGATGTTCTTTCTGAAAGCAAGAGTTGGATTGATTCCTCTTTTTCTTGGACACTAGACAACCAGTATTTTTACTCAAAAATCTCCACATATTTTATGGTACTTATCCATGCAAGATTGGGGTACACATAGTTGTCTAGTTTTTCGGGTTTTTCACGATTTCCTTTAAGCGATCTTGTCGAGGTTTTGGTTGGAGTATTTTGGGGGAAAATTTATCTGCGACCATTCACCCCCCCTCTGTTCGCCATCTCGGTCCTTCAACCGAAACAAATAAAATAGAACATAAATATTCATCAACTGATTTGGAAAATCTAGAAGGCATGGTGGATCAAGAACATGATAATAGTTTACTCAATCTGGGATCTTATGCATTTGATGAATAACCATGGCATTAACAATATGAGCTCATACACAATAGTTTGTTCAGCATCAATGGCAGTAAGTAATTCTTAACTCACTCATTCGAATTGAACCATGAAAAAGAAGTACATTTTCTGTCTTAAACATGATTATGCAAAGCCTCAGTAACATGCACCATTCTATGTCCTTAGGAAACAAACACCTATAGCCACCTCACTGCATACACCCTCCATGATCACCATGCACAAAAGCTAAACCCTTGAAGCATGAACATAAGTATATAGCATGTGAATGAAAATCACTGACAGATTCTAGCTAAGAACGGCATCATAGATAATCTAGATACACCTTCTACTAAGCACACATAAACCCAAGTTCAACTTATATGCTGATGGTCACCAAACCCTAGTACCCACATCACAGAAAACCTACAGAAAGCAACTACACCAGGTTCACTATATGCATACGTGAATCCTAGATAGAAACACTTAATAAGAAGAACATGGTTATCTCACATTAATAGAAGCTAGAGAGTCATGGTTATATATAGGAGCATAATAGTACACTACCTAGTTTAAGGATTTATAAGTTGACAACAGCATGAACAGCTTAGCCCTTTCTCTACCATGAACATGGATACACAAGCCCAGTTACCCATACCCTGGATCCTCAAAACACAAATATTCATAGCTCACCATCTAAATGCATACATTCCTGGTCACTTTGTGCAAGGATTAAAATCTTTGAATCATAAGAACACAAAATCTTAATCACGCAACAATTGGCTTGAGCCAGAATAAATCAGTAACATCCATAGTAGTAGAGAGTATAATTGCACTTACCTTATGGAGTTCGGGGAGGGAGATAAACCGTAGCTGAACCGTGGTCAAGGGCAGTTGTGGCTGGCTGCATGTAAGTGCCTGGCTCCCCACCATGGTGTCGACACCACCGCAGCAGTTGGGGTGGCCGGGAGGCCACTGGCATTGAGCACAGGCCTGGCTGCAGCCACGTGGTGGCAATCTAGAGAAAGGGGGGAGAGGGTAAATGGAGAAAAGGAAAGTAGATGGGGAGTAAGAGAGGAAACGGGGGAAGTTTACCATGCTTGAGGTCGGTAGGGAGGACACCGGAGTCAAAGAGGGAAATTAGCAATTGGCTCGGTTACGACAGGGACCGCTGGATTTGGCAGATTCGGGCGACAGCAGAAGGTCGACTTGAGGTTGGGGGCAAAGAAACCAAGGGGGAGCTGGAGGAGGGCACTGGAGCGGGGAAAACCGTAGGCGACTCGAGCAAGGAAGGTGGTCGGAGGAGTAGATCGGGCAGTGACGCTTGGAGTAGTGCGAAAGAGAGAGCGAAGAGGGGATGAAGGAGGCGAGGAGCTCGGTGTGCAAAGAGGAAGGCGGTGCCGTGGGGGAAAATGGGGACGGCGCCCAAGGGAGAAGAGAAAGAGTAGTTGCCGGAGGGAGGAATAAGCTGCTGGCATCGGAGGAAGGGAGTAAGAGGTCAGTGGTGGCATGGAGAGGAGCAGTAGCGCTCAGGGGCTCGAGGGCAGGAGCCTGAGAGCGAGAGAGAGAGAGAGAGCAGGGGGCGGCGGCTGGGCTGAGGAAGTAAGGAAGAAGAGAGAGAGATTAGGGATAGGGTTAGGTTTAGGAGGAGGCCGATGGGCTGACATGGGCCGACCGGCCAACTAGGCCAAGGTCATTCAATTGGACCGAGTTTAGTGGGCTGACGAATGGGCTGAAATTAAGGGGAAAAAGAAAGATTTTCAGGCTAAAAACTGTAATAGGAAAATTCTAACTTTATTTTGTTTATTTTTTCTTTCTTTCTTTTTCTCATTCTCTAAATTAGTTCATACTTAAAATATTAAAATATATGTATAAATTAATAATTCGACCTCTAAACAACTAAATTTCACATAAACCCTTAGACAACTAACATACACTACACACAAATAACATTCTAAATTTCCCTTAGGACATGATTAAGTAAATTTCAAGTATTAAAAGTCTTCGACACCTTCACTGGAAAATATGGGTATTATCTAGAGAATCCTATTTCTGTAATTGTATTTCAAATTTGGTATTATTTGACTTCCTTTTGCCTCTAATTGATATTGCCTTGCGACGAACCATGAGTAGACTTCGACGTTCCAAAATTCATGTCTAACGACCCTGACTCAACTCAAGAACTCAACAAGCAAGGCAACCACCCCCTTTGATCATATTGATCCCATTATTTCATTGAAATTATATTGTTTTGGCAAATCTATGTATGCATGCGTTTAATTTAAGTAAATGTCGCTATATTGTGGGTATTGGTAGATATATCCTGACTAATGGAACTTTCTTAATAAATGTTAATATGTGAACCTTGATTATCCCAAGATAAGTTAGATATGGTATAAATGTCAATTGGGTATGGTATATATGCATCTGCTTAGCTATGCTTTAGACTGGGTGAACAAATGGACGGTTATGTTATTTGTTTGGAGAATAATGATTTCAGATATTATGAGAAATATGGTTCAGTTATTTTGGTATAAAAATGAAAAATAAAGCTATGGCTTTACGAGGGCGAGATATGATAATAGCCGGATGTGCATGAGACTTGTACATAGTGTAATGGGAGTATTCTCGCCTAGGTCGATTAAGGACCGAACTACTGTGTTGTTTTCAAGCTAAGATATCAGTACAACCACAAGTGCTAATATGAGATGACCTTAACCTATTAAGTTACTTAGATTTAACTTTGCACATTAGAAGGCTGGAGTAGTACGGCCTTCTGGGATGGATTGCTCGAAGGAGTGCCCTCATCAAGGTGTTAGGAATAACACTTGCCGATACAATGGTGTACGCCATACTATGGGGAAAGTGGGATAATGGGGTGTATAACCATTTGTCGTACAATGATTATACAAATATCTTCTCGCACCATAGTATGGGTTTGTCGTCACCGGAGCTGGTGCAAAGTTAGGTCTAAGTAATGTAACTGTTATGTTATTATCTCTCTGTGGCACACCAAAGGAAGTGTTCTAATATCTTGCAAAAAAAAGTTGGTCATTTCTTATGGGTAAAGTTGTACTCCTCTACATAGTGTAAATCTTTTCGAAAGCCACGCTCGCGGTTAAGGGCCACTTGGTAAAGTCATCATATAGTTAGAATTTTGATATTTTCATAAAATGGGTTGATTTGGGAAAGTTTGTGAAGATTTTGTTTCAGACTTTATGCCATGAGTTGGCATGAATTGGTTCAAACTCACATTCATGGAGGAACCGTGAGTTAGTATATTTATGCTATTCATACTTGTTATTTGTATACCTATCAAATTGCCTTTACAAAATTCCGCTTGCAATCTACTATTCTCAATTTCGCTTTATGCAAAATAACCTTAGAAGCCTTCTCCTTTGACATAGCCTGCATTTAATTATATTTGCATACACTACTAGTCTTGCTGAGTACAGAAATACTCAACCTTACTATCGTTAAAATTCAGTTGTCAAGGAGTCCGTGCTACCCGATGACGGGTACCTTGCCACAGGAATCGGGGAATATGACGATGAGTTTTTCTAGGGTTTAAACCTTGCCAGTTGCATGTGTGATAAATGGACAAGTCCTACTGACAAGTAATTGTATCCCCGTTGCTTTTGATTAAGCCTTCATGGCTTTATGTACGTACCAAGTTATATTAATAAAGTTGAGAGCTTTTGTATAGATGTGGTAACAATGTTGTAAATGTGCGTACTAGCCACTGATCATGGGACTAGTACAGTATACACATAGCTTCTTGGTATTCCATGCCAAAATGGAGGATCCCCACACTTGTTAACACCCTGCGACCAAAAGTGCTAAGAGCCTAGACCTCACGTGGGGAGGGCATGCATCCTTAGTACCTCGCTTAGGATTTATGCTTGCTTCGCCCCGAAAGCGTTAACTTAGAAGTGGTTCGATATGTATTATACTAGTTATGTGCCCGTGCGTTGCAACAGAAATTCAATTTGCGACAAAAAAAATTATTTGCAAACAACACTAACTTTAGTTATGTTTCAATAGTAGGAAATGCTTTTTCCTCCAAAGAGATTTAAGAGGGAGAGCTGAGCGCGCCGAATTGAGGGATGGAGAGGTGTTGCAAGGTCAAAATGGTTTGAGATGAAAGACATTATGATTGGAGTGATTTGGGTTGCGTGAGCGCGTGAGAAGACGAGAGGAAGGAATGAGATTATCGGATTAAATCCTCTTCTATCTTAGCCATTCATGCCGGATCTAACGAATCAGATACTCTGGAGGAGAACGGACCGTCACTAACTCCTAATTAGAAATAGCAATTTAATTTACACTAAATGACGGGGTTGCTAGTTCTATTTTATGTTATTTTCTTGCACCACCAGCTGACCAGAAGCCGTCAATTATAATTGATTGACCTATCACCCGCTCGGCCGCTGGATTTACTCCATCACTGCAACGCTCTTCTATAAATATGCCCACGCATCCCACCGCAACACTTTGCTAGCAGAAGAACAGAGTAACCAGTTATGCTTTGCATTCTTCTACCGAACAAAATGATGTTGGGAATGAAAGGCCATGGGAAAGAGACTACCAGTGCGGAAGATATGCTTTGTTAGTTTCCACAGTACCAACGGTGCTCGAGGATTTTCATTTCCTCGATGTACATGCTCCATACTTTCTGCACTTCCGCCCATGCCTAAGCCATTCTCTGTTGGCACTATGGATTGTTGTCTCCAATCCACAGTAGCCTACAAGTGAAGTTGAGACGAAGCACAAACGAATGGATGACATTTTGGTGGCATTGGCTAAAGAAGTGGCCGTTTTTGTGTGTGTGTTTGAAGAAGGTGGTCAGTCACACGATGTTGGCCTAGAGAATTTACACATGCGACCACGGTGGACACACACAGCGGATGCTTGTGCTGGAGTTGGGAACGAACAAAACACAGAGGAGAACTTTTTTGGTGCTCAACCGGATGCACCTTGTCTGTTATTCATGAACTCTCAATAGCTAAGTACAAAGAATAAATAGACAAATCAATGCATGTGCTTCCTGTGCAATAAACTCAACGCACGACTTCCTGCTGTGCATGCATTCAACTTACTAACAAACTAACTACATGATCCTTATCTCATGCAACACACCCGCTAACTACTCTATGCATGCATGATTCAGTTGGATAAACTCTCTTCGTCAATGCCAACTCCCTGCATGCAAAAACTATTACAACAAGATTATTTTTGTTATGAGATAAGATTTATGTAACCGATTCGGTTACTATCTATCTCTTATTTGTGGGTGAATCCAAACTCATCTCTTATGCTTTCCTCTATATATTGGGCTTCTCCCCATGTAAAAGATCAATCTAATAAAGGGTGAGAACTTTGCCTCCTATATCGTGTGTGCTCTCTGTTTCTTGTTCTTGTGATCCTGTTGGTGTGCTGTCGATTGATCGTGGGCGAACGACTACGTTTTATAACACGTTATCAGCATGAGCTCTACCAAGGCCATCGATCGTGATCGTCTACCTGCGACAATCTACACAGCATTGAAATACATCCGGCTACACGCGATCATCCTCCATCAAGCCCTACGTAAGCTAATTGCTTTTTTCGCAAACCTTTAATCCAGCAGATCATTCCTTTACATATCAATTTGTTTATACCTAAAAAAAATTACAAAATATGAGTTGCCTCGGTTTGCATGCCGCTGATCTGCGCCAAAAGACGGCGACCTCGCTAGCAGTCGCGCTCGTCACCGCGCACCTCGGTCGCCGGCTCCGCGCCCGCCCGATCGTGTTTTGCGCCACCGCCGTGCTCGTCGCGCGCGCCCGGCTGACCTTCGCTGCATCGCGCGCACCACCGCCGAAGTCTTCTCGGCTCCTCGCCGGTGGCGCACCTTCCGCACACATGCCTCGGTTCTTGCGCCCACAGCCGCGCCGAGTGCCGCCGGTGTCAACTTCTCCTTTTCGCGCGTCGTGCGCGCCGCCACCACCTCGCGTGTGGCTTGCTCGCCCGCCGCCCGCCGCAACCTCTCGTTCGCCGCGGCTGCCACCTCGCGTGTGGCTTGCTCGCCGCCGCCGCCGTCGCAACCTCGTCGCCGCCGCCGCCACCACAGCGTGTGGCTTGCTCGCCGTCGCCGGCCGCAACCTCGTCGCCGCCGCCGCCACCTCGCGTGTGGCTTGCTCGCCGTCGGCGCCGCAACCTCGCGCGTGGCTAGCTTCCCTGACGCGGCTCGCCCGCCGCCGTTGCGTCACCTCATCCCACCGGACGACGCATCTGCTCGGCCGCCGGTCGTGCGCCTTGCGCTTTGCGACGCCGTCACGACATTTTGGCTTCGCACCACCTCGTCTTTCGTGCCTGCGCGTTAATGGCGGCGGCGGCAAGTATCTCCCGCGAGGAGGAGCGGGTGGCCTGAAACCTAGCCGCCGTGCGGGCCGGCTATTCACTTGTGCCATGCGGGCCGGCCACTGTTGGGCTGTCGGGGCGGCTGCCCCCACTTTAAGGCCGAATGCATGATGGGCTGGGAGCCCGCGCCGAAGAAAAAAAAAGGAAAATCTGAAAAATGGGTATTAAATTTTGAAAATTGACAATAAATTTTACAAATTAGTTTTTCTAGATTTATAGGCTTCCATGAAATTTTTATAAATTAGCTTTTAGCACATTCTGGAAGTTCTATTCGTTGGGTTTTTCTAGCATTGTTATATGTGCTCAAATTTATTCTTCTATTATTAAGTAATTCTGAAAATTGCTTAGTAATTAACAGAAATGCTAGAAAATTATGGAAAAATAGGTATGACCCATTGCTCTATGTCATGTTGCTAGATTAATTTTCTTAGCATATTTTTTTCATGTTTATATGTACTGGACATATTATTTCCTGTTATTCAGTAATTCTAAAAATTGTTTGGTAATTAACAGAAAAACATGAAAAATGCTAGAAAATTCTAGAATATTTTCTGATTGCATAGTATGAGTTTAATACCTTTGGATTAATTTTCTTAGCATTATACGATGATTATTTCTTGTTGGAATTTATTTCCAGTTGATTGGTATTTCTAAAATTGCTTAATAATTAGCACAAACTATGGAATTCCTAGGAAAATTCTGGGAAATTTTAGATAATTATCTACTGAATAGATATAGACCAAGCTTTACTGATTAAAGAGTGAGCATGCAATATAATGTTTTTACCAGTAGTAAAAGTCATTTTGCATAAATAGAAATAGGATATGTTGGACATCGCAAAGAAGGAACCTATCAAGATTGCTCTGAATGGCAACAATGAACTTACTCAGGCAATAAATACTAAGATTAATCTGATAGTTCGATCTTTTGGAGCTACTGTTTTCTCAGCCTGAAGTTGGTACCCCTGCTCTTCCCGAAGCCGCTAGATCTACATATGGACGTGAAGGCCGAATAGTTGATGGAAGATGACCAGCTGGTACTCTTGGATTCTCTGAAGGAAAAATATATATCCAGCAAAGATCCGTTATGTTGCCAGAAGTACAACGCGAATAGATCCTCCCGCGCTTTCAGGATTTTAAAGGTTGTGGCAACATATAGTTTTTGTCATACACAAGCTTGTCATTGATCTAACATTATGTAACCAGAAAGTTACTAATGCTAAAAAGATCGGCAAGATATTATGCACATTCCACCCCAATATGAGGATACTGTCGTAACAGCATCGTCTCCAAGTATCAGAAAGTACTTCGAGCTTATATGCATTTTGCTAGATGCAGAAAAGCATGATGAACTCCTGGTGAAGAATCATCATGCACTATTAGAGACTTGCAATGCCCGAAGCACATGCAAATGCTCAGCAGGCTAGCAATAGCTATGGCCGCAGAAAGGGCAAATGGAATAAAAGGGATAAGTGGAAGAATGACAAATCAAATAGGGAAAGAGGCAATTCATAGTGGAAAAGTAGAGTAGCAGGTCGGGGCTTCGAGTATCACAAACCACGAATAAACCTGTTTTATGTATGGATGCTCTGGCCATTGGTCATGCAACTATCGCATCTCGAAGCATGTGGTAAACCTTTACATGCAATCCACTGTAAAAATAAATAATACCTGGGGAAATAATATTAAGTCATACTTCACCGTTCAACCTGATGTTGATACGAATGCTGAGAAGTGTGATGATATGATCCTTGAAATTATTGAGCTCAAGGAGTCCCAGGAGGGCACCTAAATCTCATATGGAGACACCTACATCTCATATGGAGACCTGGATTAGTCTCCTAAATATCCCTTTACTTTGCTAAGTCGATGTCACATATTCCTCATAAGTCTCCTTATCAGTTTAGCCCTAGTTCCTGAACGAACATTTGGTCTACGCTCCTGTTGAGCGATTATCATTCAAAAATTGAATAAATTGATATTTCCCATATTTTTGATTAATTGTGCTATGTTTGTTCTATATTCTACAATTTGTTCCTGATGCAACAATTGTTTGATTGTTAAATCATACTTCCAATATAGAACATAGTATAACCTGATGGCGGAGGAGAAAATATGTCTAGAAGACAGTTGTACCACACTAAGTGAATTGAAAATATTATGGCTATCGCCAGAAGAGACACTCTCATAGTTGGCACTGGAAGAATGCCATATTATACCCTTAGTCAAGTCGTACTCCTTTAATCGTTTCTGTATGGAGATAGTGAATGAGGATGGTACTGAATACCTATTCATGACTAAGTTTAATGGGTGTAATAAACGTGTGGTTAAAAGCTTCATTTATTCTCCTCCAGATTATACTATGCACATATAAAACCTGAAGTCTGTGTTGCGATGAAAAACCTAGATATATTTAAGATCTGGCAGATCGACTGGGTTACCCTGGATTGAATAGTATAAGAAGAATAATTAATATTTCTGCTGGCCATAGCATAAAATCTTTCCTAGACCTGAAGTTTTTCTTATGCCCTGGTTGTGCTAAAGGAAAGCTTATTCTTAGATCTTCTTACCTAAAAAGTTAGAGAAGAATCACTGAATTTTTTGGAGAAAATTTAAGGTAATATCTATAGACCTGTTCAGCCCCTATCGGGCTCCTTTTAAGAAATTTTATGGTACTAATAGATGCTTCTACTAGATGGTCCCATGTATATCTCTTATCTACTAGGAACCATGCTTCTGCCCAAATTATTAAGTTAAGAGCCTACTTTCCAGAAGAAAGGATCAAGTCTATTCAAATAGACAATGCTAGCGAGTTGACCTCAAAAGCATTTAATGATTATTGTATGGCTCTGGGAGTTAATGTAGAGCATCTCGTACCTAATGTCCACAATTAAAATGGCCTTGCAAAGTCATTATATTAAAAAATAAAAAGTTATTGCTTGGCCGCTCTTGCAGAATAGTAGGCTTTCCACCAGTTGTTGGGGCCACGCAGTGCTGCATACTGCGATATTAATTCATCTCAGACCAACTGCATATCATGAAATTTCCCCATTGTAGATAGTGCGTGGAAAATAATTAAGTATTTCCCATCTGCGAAAATTTGGCTGTACTGTATATATGTCAATCTCTCCGCCAAGCTTACCACCATGGGACTTTACCGGAAGTTGAGGATCTATGTAGGTTATGAATCTCCGTCATGTATTAAAATACCTAGAGCCTATGACAGGGGATCTGTACACGGCTCGGTATGCTGATAGTACTAAGGACATTTTTTCGGCATTAGGGGAGATAAGTACCACATTAGAGAATGCTGAGTCCTCAGATCCACGCACTACAGAGACTGAACTTGAAGTTCGGAGGATAATAAATCTGCAATAAATAAGCTTATAATCTGCCAAATGCCTTCACTATTCATAAGGGAGTGAAAAAAATCTCATATACCTGCAGTATATGCACCTGAAAGAGTGGAAAAACCCTAGAAGGATATTGAATCCACTCTTGACCCTCATGATACAAATTGGGGGAGGCCTCCAGGTGCACGGGACTCAATTCCGCGGAGACGTCCGCAGAAATAGAGAACCGAACAAATGAGAACACTACCCATGACAGTAGAAGAAGCTCAACCTGATGTTGAGAAAATCCCTGAAGTGAGCCATCCTGGAGATGGTAACATCCCTGAAGTGATCCATCCTGAAGATGATAACCCCAGCGTATATTTGTGCGCACAATTCCACGCTGGGAAATCGGAACACCCAGACTCCATCATTGTGGGAAATCACGAGGAGCTGGAAGAAATTTATAAAGAGATATCCCTGAAGTGATGCAGGAGAATTGTATAAAAGAAAGACTACAATTGTCGACATATAATTGCCTCTAAAATGCTAAAGCTGGATCCAAAACCAAAGTCCATGGCAGAGTGCCAAAAGCGCTCAGATAGGGTCAAATGAAAAGAAGCAATTGAGGCATTGCTTGCTTATTAAAAGGAAATCTTTGGTCCCGTTGACCAAACATCTCCTAAAGTAATCCCTGTAGGATCAAATGGGTTTTTCATCCGGAAGAGAAATGAAAATACCCAGGTGGTGAGATATAAAGCGAGGCTTGTAGCACAAGGGTTCACGCAGAGACCCGACATCGATTACGATGAAACATATTCTCCTATAATGGGTGGAATAACGTTCTGATATTTAATATCAATGGCAGCTGGCTTAAATTTAAAAATGCAGTTGATGGATGTAGTGACCGCATATTTATATAGGTCACTGGATACGGACATTTATATGAGAGTCCCTGAAGAAGTCAAAGTTCCGGATCCTAATAATCGCAACATGTATAGTGTCAAACTGCAGAAATCACTATATGGGTTAAAACAGTCGGGAAGAATGTGGTATAACCGACTGAGTGAGTTCCTCATGAAGAAGGGATACTCGAATAATGATGATTGTCTCTGTGTGTTCATAAAGAAATCCCAGAATGGATTCTGTATCATCTCAGTATATGTCGATGATCTGAATATCATCGGAACCACAGAGGAGATAAAGGAAGCAAGTGCTTACCTCACGGCGGAGTTTGAGATGAAAGATTTGGGTAAAACCAAATTTTGTTTAGGCCTGCAACTAGAGCATTTCTCAGAAGGAATTCTTGTACACCAGTCTTCCTATACTCAGAAGGTATTGGAAAGGTTTAATATGGATAAATCGCATCCTTTCAAAACCCCCATGGTCGTGAGATCCCTTGAAGTGGATAAAGACCCTTTCAGACCAAGGATGGAAAATGAGGAAGTCTTAGGACTTGAAGTTCCATATCTAAGTGCCATTGGAGCACTTATGTATCTTGCGAATTGCACAAGGCCTGATATTGCATTCGCTGTGAATTTGCTAGCAAGACACAGTGCAGCTCCAACCAGAAGACATTGGGCTGGTGTTAAGACTTTACTCAGATACCTCCAAGGTACTCAAGATCTTGGATTATTTTCCCAGAAGAACCAAGACTTAACCATGGTGGGATACACAGATGCTGGCTACCTGTCTGATCCCCACAGTGCCAAATCACAGACTGGTTTTGTTTTTCTCTGCGGTGGTACAACCGTTTCTTGGCAGTCTTGTAAACGGACTTTGGTAGCTACTTCTACCAACCACTCAGAAATCATAGCTCTATATGAAGCCTCACGTGAATGTGTTTGCCTACGACGTGTGATTAACCGCATCCAGAAGTCATGTGGCCTTAAAACCGTCGATACCCCCACAATTATCTATGAAGATAATACTGCTTGTGTTGCACAAATGCAATTGGGTTATGTAAAGAGTAATATCACGAAGCATATTGCTCATAAGTTATTCTATCCTCATGAACTCCAGAAGAACGGTGAGATAAAGATCTTGCAAACTAAGTCATGCGAAAATCTTGCAAATTTATTCACTAAGTCCTTGCCTAAATCCACATTTCAAAGATGTGTTAAAGGCATTGGAATGAGAAGACTTAGAGATATGCAAAGTTCAGGGGGAGTGAACCCTTGAATCATAACCCTTATGGTGATCCTGAAGATCCTAATATAGTTGTACTCTGTTTCCCTTAGTGAGTTTTCCTGAAGTTTCTCACATAAAGGTTTTTAATGAGGCAACTAATGCAACATAAAGTGCGAGTGCAATGTACTCTTTTCTCCATCTCCTTTTTCCCACTAGGTTTTTGAGTGGAGTTTTTAACGAGACATGTGTATTACGCGGTATTCGCCCAAGGGGGAGTGTTATGAGATAAGATTTATGTAACCGATTCGGTTACTACTACTCTTATTTGTGGGCGAATCCAAACTCATCTCTTATGCTTTCCTCTATATATTGGCTTCCCCCCATGTAAAAGATCAATCTAATAAAGCGAGAGATTTTTGCCTCCTATATCGTGTGTGCTCTCTGTTTCTTGTTCTTGTGATCCTGTTGGTGTGCTGTCGATTGATCGTGGGTGAACGACTATGTTTTATAACAATTTTCAGCAATCTCCCAATTAATCTTGTTGTCACCTCTTCGCAAGTCAACGTTCGATCTCCTGACACATCTTCAAGGAGTTACACCTTCTTCTTGCTGGCCATACCACCGGTGATTATGACCTTTTGCCTCAACTCCAATTATCTTTTCACCGGTGACGCAACTTGACAGCAATGCAGACTCGGAGTAGAGCTTACCCACGAGAGAACTTGGACACACCTACATGAACCGTCGTGCACACACACATGCATCATGCACGGACTCTTCCTACGTGAATATCTATATGCTAACTCACTAAGGTCCAGTGGTAGAGCCAAAAAATTTTGGGAGCCTGGGCAAGCATAATTACGACCATAAACGCAAACAAGTCTATATAAACATCACACAAGCAAAATTGAGAACTGCAATAAATTTTTTTACTAAAAGCATAATCCAATACACATGTAAACATTCATGGATGAAAACAAAGAATAAGGTGACAAATACCTCATTACGATACTATCAATGCTTCAATGATTCACTAACAAAGGTCCAACTACATACCAAAAGAGACTGCAAGATGAAAAAAGGTTGATTAGTGTATCATATAACATAAAAAATATCTTCATATTGAAGTATTGAATTAGTGTATCGCATACCACTAATTTTGGTACTAGCTGATGCTGGACCAATAGGCATAAGTACTGAGCTTTTGGAAGCATATATTGATTAATTAGTGGTTATAATCTGTATAGCCCCTGTCCTTAGATTTTAGCTTGTCATTTAGTTGGTGGCCATGTTTTCTATAGTTGTAAAGGGAAAAAAAGAAAGCAAGGAACTATGCATGTGGGTAGTATTCAGCCCTCACTCACTCAGCTGAACTTAGACAACCAGTCACTCGGTCAACCTCGAGTCTTGACCACACTGCTCCTACGCCTCTCCGAGAGGGCGAGACAGTGACGTGAGCTTCTCTCTTCTTCCTGCCATGGCTCTCCATCGTTTTCTCACATGCACAAGTGGGCGGTAGCGCCAGCCGCTAGCTCCACGCCGCCACTGGGTGCAACAGCTCCTAGGCCCTCCGCCTCCAACAGCTAGGCGACCCTTCACCGAGCTCAGCAGCCCACTCCAGTGCCTCCAGGCTCCAGGCCCTACTCCGCTGTCCGCCCGCCCGTAGTGGCTCCGCCTCCACCGAGAACCGCCCCAAGTCGGCCACCAGCATAGGTACGAGATTGGGGATCTAGGGAAACCGACAGGATGACAAGAGGGATTTGGGGGATTTGAGATCTAGAATAAGTTAGTTTAAGGGCTTTGGCACTTCGGTCGGATGATTGGCCTATTGGCATGTGACAGTCCACTTGTAATGTCGGCTTGCTCGGGAGAAGGCTGGGACCAACGGCTTCCATGCTACCGACAATGACTAGAGGTCTTACTGTGCATGTCAATGAGCCCATGCAGGGTGGGCCCTGTCCGGGAGCTGACTCCGCCACTGCTAAGACCCAAATACACATGCCACACTCATGTAGCACCCTGCTCGGAAGCTGCCTCCGCCACTGCTAAGACCCGAACACACATGCCACACTCTTGGCTACATGCACAGACTCAACTATAAATATGTTGGACAATTAGACAACAGCTTTATTTTAGCACCATGCCAAGCTTCAAAGCAATGCTGGCTCGTCATCCACTGCAACAAAAAATGCATCAACCTTTATCGCCTTCTTCAGCTCACAACACTCCTTAGCGAAGTGCCCGTACTCTTGGCAGTTGTAGTAGCGCACCTTCGCTTTGTCAAAGGTGATGTTCCTCTTGTTAAAATTCTTGGCGACCTTCTCCTTGGCTCTGGCTTCCTACCCGGCATGGGTGAGCAAGAGGTTCTCACCTTTCTCGACTCATCGCCGAACCATGTTGTGCTCCTCGTACTCTTTGAGACGCCCGACCACTTCAGCAATATTCATTGTCTTGATACCAGCGAACTTCTCAAGGGTGGAGATGATCGGCAAGAACCTATCGGGGGCGACACGGAGGAACTTCTTCACGACGGTGTGCTCCTCCATCTTGTCTCTAAGTGCTTGTATCTCGTTGATGAAGGTGGTCAGCTTCACGGCAAAGTCATTGATGGACTCCGTCTCCTTCATGTACAGGTCCTTGAAGTCTCTTGTGAGGGTTTGTATTCACGCCTCCTTGACGCGATCGGGACCGGCGTGCATCTCTTCTAGGGTGTTCCAGACCTCCCTTGACATCTTCCTCTTGGCTAAGACCATTATCATGGCCTTGGGCATAGCTTGGAATATGGTGACGAGAACCATCTAATCCTTGCGCCCATCGACCAGGCCAGCTCATTGCCCTCCACTGCCGCTCATATTCCTTGTGCGCGCATGAAAACCTTCATCTTCACCGCCCAAGACCCGTAGTTGCTCCCAATGAGCATCGGATACTGAAGGCTTACAGTACCTTCTCTTGCCGCCGCCTTCGATGAAGCCTCCCCATCACCGGTGACTCCACTATCCAGCTACTGTGGCATCATCTTGGGCATGCAACAACAAAAAACTCCAAACTTTGATACCAATTGTCGACCTAGAGAATTTACACACGTGACCACGGTGGGGACACACACAGCATCCGCTTGTGCCGGAGTTGGGAACGAACAAAACACAGAGGAGAACTTTTGTTGGTGCTCAACGGGATTCACCTTTTCTGTTATTCACGAACTCTCGATAGCTAAGTACAAAGAATAAATAGGCAAGTCAATGCATGTGCTTCCTGCGCAACAAACTCAACGCACGACTTCCTGCTGTGTATACATCCAACTTTTTTTGAACGAACTAGCAGGACTACTCCTACCATTCATTTAAGAAGAAGAGAAATTATATACAAGAGTTCCATACATGCGGGGAGAGACTCAATGTGGCTGACCCATAGATGACAGGAGTCTACAAGAATCACAGGAGACAACCAGAATCGCGCCGTCTTTACAACATTACACCTGCTTATCGAAAAGGTTTTACTCTAGCAACATTACACGCTACAACTGGTTCCAGCCACTACTACAGAACAGCACATCACTGCCGGTTCCAAAACGCCATCACTGCCGGTCATTGGTGTCAGCAGTGATTGGTCGGCAGTGATACTCGGGGATTATCATTGCCGGCTCAGGAACCGGCAGTGATAAGGATTATTACTTCCGGTTCTATACAGAACCGGCAGTGATATTGTACTATCACTGCCGGGTTAAACCAAAATCCGGCAGTGATAATAATTATCACTGCCGGTTATACATAAAACCGACAGTGATATAGAACTATCACTGTCGGGTTATATCTCAATCCGACAGTGATATATATATATCGCCGGTTTTCTCCAAGAACCGGCAGTGACAAGCTGTGAACCAAATATTTTTATTGCATATTTTTTGTTCAATATATATATTTTTATACAATTGTTTATACAGTATCCATATATAGTATATAAAGCATCATTCAAATCATAATTCAAATATATCCATGTATATACAAAGCATCGTTAAAATCGTAATTCAAATATATTAAATTAAGCATCACAATACTTTGTTTTTACAATGATTTATTTACAAATATAGTTCGACTACATCTCATCTCATCTCTTCTCATTGACTTTGATTTTGCACCGGCCACAGTAGAATGAGGGCGATGAGGCTACGCGTGGAACTCGCCATTTGGATTGATGACTTCGTCATGAATGAATCCGCGATTGTTCTTGAATTGCTATAATTTACATCGGAATAACTTATTGGTTCTCAGTTTGGAGCGCTATTATTGAAGAAAAGAGAAAGTTAATTAATGAAGATATATGTTAAATGAAAAAAAAAGTAGGCATCAATGTGTAATTACGTACCATGGCTTCGTTATAGCCCACAGTCTCCGTGACAATTGAATGTAAATTTGTACATACATAGTATGCACATAAATTGTTTCCCGGGTCCTGCCTCATACATGGAAAGTCGGTTACTATTTCAAAATGTTTCCTGTAGGGACGATGGCGAACACTTTTCTTGCGATGTCGTGCGAATGCCACATGAATGATTTTGAATATCAAGTAAACTTAAATGAAGTAGAATGGAATATTGCTAGAGCAATAACAGAGCGATCGAGTTTACTGCTCATCATGTCCCAAAAGTCTTGATACGACTTAGTTGCTTTTCTCCTAGAGTCCAAGACAAAAATCACGCTAGCGTCTAAGCGGATGACGAGGAGGACTCGATGAAACCTACACATATATGTCAACGTAGTCAATTACTTCAACAACGTGCGTGTTACATAAAAACGAAAAAACGATATTAGAAGTAGGAAATACATACTTAAAGTTATAGGGTAAAAGTATGGAGGTTTTGTATTGCAGCTTCAAAAAAGTATTAAATAAATAGTCTTCATTGTACTGTGGATTGTTCTTCACAAGCTTCTCGTTGACAAGCCCCGGATCCAAGAATCCTAGATTGTCATTGCCATTTCTTCTACAAATCTGTATCTCCATTCTACAT
This sequence comes from Otatea glauca, assembly GCA_036346275.1. Classification (NCBI taxonomy): domain Eukaryota; kingdom Viridiplantae; phylum Streptophyta; class Magnoliopsida; order Poales; family Poaceae; genus Otatea; species Otatea glauca. The sequence goes on along the minus strand of CM070717.1, from coordinate 17,144,594 downwards.
ACGAAAGAAGTCAGACATGCAATTAAACAGTACAAGAATGCACAATAATATACGTAGAGACTTACAAAGTCCACATTCGAAGTATATTCACGTCCAGGGAATCTTGCTGGTACAACATGTACACCTCCTCGAAATTCACCCAGAAGATGTTATCCCTATTGTGAAAATCTTGCTCTGTGTGTCGGACTGCGAACAACTCCATACCTTCGTTGGACTGCTGCATGTACTCTCGATGGGCGCTTGCGATTGTGTTGTCGGTGGTCGAAATGAGCTGGTTCAACCAGCGGTTTCCCCAAAGAACTTCCACTTGAGACCTTCTTCTTTGAGCTTCAAGTTGAGCAGATCTGCTGAGCATCCAACATCAGCGCTTGGCACTAGCCGCCTTCAAGTATTGCTTTACGGATATGCGCTCGTAGTCCGACATTTTGCAAGGTTGAAGCTTTGCCCGTCTTTTGCACTTTTGCCATACTCGAGAAAAACTTTTGCGCGTTCGTCAACTTTAGTCTTCTCGGATGGTGGCACTTTTTAAAGTGAGATGTTCTGTTGGCGCTTACATGCTTTTTCGTTCTTCTTGATCATGTCACCGGTAATTTCTTAGGATTGTCCTTGCTTCACAGATGAATGAGATTTCTTCGAGGACGGTGCTGACTTGCGAGATGGTGCTGGTGTTCGATTCTTCTCAGATTCTGGCGGAGGAGTCAGAATTTTTCTGGTTGGTGCCAGCGGAGGAGTTGGACTTTGTCTCTGTGGTGGCGACCAGGGCAGGAGGTCTCCGTGTGCAGAGCGCGGTTGATCATCATCTTCGTCGTCCTCATCGTCCGGGCCAAACTTAATCAAGCTCTTGCGCCACGCGAGGAAGCTATGAACGTTTTCTCCTAGTATTTTGTTTCCGTTCTCGCCAGGGATCTCTACCTCCATTTTACGGTATTGGCGGACTACATTGTCCACTTCGACCCTGGCGAATCCCTCCGGTATCGGGCGACAGTGCAAAACATGAGACTCCTGGCATGGCCAAGCCCTGCCCTCAGCCACCTTGATTGTAATGCCATGTGTGGACAAATGTAGCTTGCACGGTGTCGGTTCTTTGATGTCATCCACAGGAAAATAGAGTCCGTGCTCTTGGAAACCACAATGGACGCAAGAATCGCTCTTACGAGCACCAAGACTGATGAGCTCAGGGATTTCTCCAAGCGGCGGTCGTGAGCTGAGAGCTTTCTGTACTGCTTGCTCCACAACCTTATCTAGTTCCGCTCTCTGTTCCTCTAACGCTCTCGCCACAGCATCTTGTATTTGACAGTCCAGTTGATCTTCTCGTTGTCTCTTCGGGCGCTTGTACAACCATGAGTCTGCTGGGAAGGCTTCTTTCCACGGCACCAAACCAACTCCTCGGGTGCGACCTAGATCTCCTTGTTACCCAGGGCTACGGTTAGCTCGTCATTCCCCCTTCTTGGCCTGAAAGATCCTTGGGAAGACTGCATGTGAGCATCCGTGATTCTACGCGACACTTCCTGCTCTCTGTCGCTTCTGAAGCTTAAGCTGCCATCATCGAAGATAGAAGCACCCCTCCCAAGCAACCAGTGCTTCGATCGTTCGCTCAAGACGGCCGTCGCAGGAATGACACCCTTGTGGGTTAGCTCTTCTTCGGTCCGATCCCATGCTGGTATTTTCTTCACGTACCCTCCTGTTCCTAGTGTGTGAGGGTGAATATTCTTATCCGCGTTTGCCTTGTTCCTTTGACTTACTATCTGTGCTTCTTGGACCTCTTATGCGCCACAAAGTCCTCCTAGAATTCTCTTAACTTTGGGTACGTGTCAAAATTCGGCGTTTCATTCTTCTTCACATAGTTCTTATTTAGTGCCATCTTCCAATTCTTCCACGTTGTGCACATGATGGATAGTGCATGTTTCTTTGCAACCAGCTCGGTCCCTTGGGGGAACTGGAACACTTGTTTGACTTGTCCCTAACGAGTTCTTGGTCATTAGGAACCACCCATGGGTCACCTTGGCGGCCAATCCACGATCTGTGGCTGATTGGCACGTCATCCTAGCAAGAACACCGCATGTTTGTCTGTCGGCCCCAACGATGACTCGGGTAGAGCGGGTTCCCGATCGCCGAGAGTTCCACTACGTTAAAAGTCCCTTAGGCATCTTGTTTGGACCACGACTTGTGCGCTGCCTGCGTTGATCAGACTTCTGAGCCTGCAATTTGATCTTCTCATGAGTCATCTGGGCCAACAATGTTTTGAGAACCACAGTGCACTAATACTTTACCTCGCCTATGTTATTGACATCAGGTTGGTCAACGACAGGATCCTGCAAGTTCAGGTAGGATGCTGGGCTATGGTTCGGGCTACCCGTTCCTCCTTCGTCGATATTTAAGGGCCCAGCTCCCTCCGGCACTTGTCCTTGGTCAGAGGCCATTCCTAGCAAGTTTATCGAAAATTTCAAATTAACAAGCTCATTTTTGAAACACACATACAAATTAAGATTAACATAATGAATGAACATAGATAGAAAAGCATATGAGCGTACGTATTCAGATGCAAAACAAATTCTGATTAGGATCCTTTTCTATACTATGGTAGTATATATGTCTCTCCTATCTTCCTCAATTTCAATTTCACCACAAATTGTAAAATTAAAATATGGCTAAGATTTATTGAAAGAAAGAGTACTCAATAATAATGTAAACAACAATCCCCGAACTTATCGATTCTAAGAAATAAAATTAATACACATATTTGAAACACACATACACATCTTTAAAGAACATGTGCACATATAGATATTTTTTGATCTTTATACACATACATCTTTCGAGGATACATACATATACATACCATGAACACAAATATGATAAAAATAACATAATTAACGTGAATTTAACGACAAATACGTAAGTGTAGAGCACAAAATACATCTTTGAAGGATACATACACATACAGCTTTCGAGGATACATACACATACATCTTTCGAGGATACATACACATACATCTTTCAAGGATACATACACATACATCTTTCGAGGATGTCAGAAAGTTACTTTTACTGTCAAGCATCATACTCCAAGCAAATTTAAGAGAATGTAAGACAATATGATAAAAATAACATAATTAACGTGAATTTGTTTATGGTGCTCTCAGATTTAGGGTTTGATTGAAGATTTAAATCTTCAACCTCAATCACAAATGAGCTAAACAAATTAATTCAGCGAATTAGGCCTCGAACCCTTACCACCTTAACATGCACAATAAAGAATTGATAATTGAATTCCATATTATAATAGAATCTTAATGAGCAGTTGTACTCATATCGGTATGCAATCGATTAGCATTTGTTTAGATTAACATAGTAAAGTCGATTAACCGAACCAACAACAACATTCAAGATGGCGGTGCTAACAGAATGAACTAGCCAAACTAACCAACTATGTCTTGTCAATACCTCGAAAATCGAGTAAAAGCAACAAAGCAATACTGATAGGTGCTAAACAATACAATATCAGGCTTGAATGGTTATCATAATTGAGCAACAGAAAGTCTTATTAGCATGCAAGTCTACCGGTTCAAGGCCAAACTCGCAAAATTAACTGTTATAATCATTTTTTTCATCCATTATCATCATCGAGCAACGTCAAGGCAGCAAGGTGAGTTTCCATGACACAAACAGAACAGGTACAAAATGCAGCATATATTGTAACACAAGCATACATACCATCCTATGTAGATTTCATTCTGCTTGGTTGAACAAATATGCAAATTAAGCAACTTGAAGCATACATACAAATATGCATATATTCTAACACAAGCATACAAACCACTAAGAAGCTGAATGAGCACAGTGGAGCAATTTAGCACTTTCTAATAACAGTGGAGCAATTTAGCAACTAAGAAGCTGAATGAGCACAGTGAGGATTTGCTCATGCCACTGTCACCACATTCAAGATTAAGTGATACATACAATCCTTTTGTTAATCCCCACAACCACATTCAAGTTTTTGCACACTGGACGAAAGTTGCTTGGACATAGCACAACCACGGCACAGAAAAATCCCCACAAGCTCCTCATGAGCAGCATCACACATCAGACATTTTTCTTATTGGACGAGAAATCAAACAGGGGATGGCAAAAAGGAACGAACCCGAGAAAGGTCGAGCCGATGTAGAGGTAGCGGCGGGGAGGCCCGAGGCGGCGACGACCACGGGGCAGAGCCGGCGACAGCGTGGGGAGGGGATGCGATGGCGGCGACGGCGACGAAGGGATGCGACGGCCTCGACTATGGGGAGGACGAGACAGCGACGGAGAGGATGCGGCAATAGTGGGGAGGCCCGAGGCGGCGTCGAGGAGGCTCGATGCGGCCGAAGGCGTGGAGGTTGGGAGGTGAAGGTGGCGGAGATGCAAGTGACAGGAGAAGGGCAATGGTTGGGCGCGATAGTGATATTTATAGGGGTGGACTATCACTGTCGGGTCCCAACATAACCGGCAGTGATATGATCATAAAGAGAGCCGGCAGTGATAGTACACTATCACTGCCGGTTCTACTAAAACCCGACAGTGATATATAGTATCACTGCCGGATTTTAAAAGAACCGACAGTGATAAGGACACTATCACTGCCGGTTCTACTAAAATCCGACAGTGATATATAGTAACACTGCCGGATTTTAAAAGAACCGGCAGTGATAAGGACACTATCACTGTCGGCTCTCTTTAACCCTGGCAGTGATACTTCGTATTCCTGCCGGTTTTTACTAAAACCGACAGTGATAAGTCACTATCACTGTCGGAGGTATTTGTAAACCAGCAGTAGTACTAAGTATCACTGCCGGGTTAAAGAGAACCGACAGTGATATATACAGTAGAACTTCCAGTTTATTTCATTTCACAGACCGATGAAATACTATCAAATTTGATCCAAATAATCTGAAATTTTTTTGAGGCATACTACAGGACATTTAATATGTCATATAAATATTTTCCCCTAATTTTGACTAACAGGGAAATTAAGAAAAACCAAATTGCTCACTGTTTTAATAGTTCAAAAATCAAATAGTGCTCAAAAAATTCATATTAAGTCTTACAAATTTCAAATTTTGAAATAATAAATAAATTGTAGATGGACAGAAGGAGGATGCATGACACAGATGGTGTGACTTGTAACAATTCACACAAATACAGTCTAATCCATTGCCTCATATAATACATTAATTGTTACACACAAGAAAATAAACATGTTGTTCGTACGAAAGAAAGCATCTTTAATTTGAACAACTAAGCTACGATTCGACCTTCGTTATGATCGCGGCGTACGTACGTAGCTTCCTCACTATCTTCCATGAGACTTAGTTCAACGTTCTCTCCGAAAGGAGGAAGCTCATCGAACTGGTTGTATTCTTCCTCATCGACAATATTCTGAACTCCGACAATCCTTCTTTTTTCTTGAATAACCACGTGGCATTCCTTGTTACCCGGGTCAGTTACAAAGAAGATTTGTGTAACAGAATTAGCAAGTACGAATGGCTCTTCCCTGTATCAGACGAGTTTGAGGTCCACGGTAGTGATACCGTATTTGTCGATGTTAACACCGCCTGGAAGCCTGACCCATTGGCACCGAAAGAGAGGGACCTTCAAAGGTCCATAGTCAAGCTCCCAAATCTCTTCTATGAATCCGTAGTAGCTTTGCCTATTTTCATTGCTGTCGTAGGTGTCTGTACGGATACCGCTGTTTTAGTTCATGCTCTTTTTATCTTGTGCTCTTGTATAAAATGTAAAACCATTTATGTCGTACCCTTGGAATGTGCGAATTGTAGATGACGGTCCTTGAGCCAACACTTTCAACTGAGCACACTCTGTCTCCGTATGCATCATGTGCCTACGCAACCAATCGCCGAAGTTATCTCTATGCTCTCTCGCGATCCAACCCTCTGACTTCGCTGGGTTTGTTCTGGATAGCATGCTCTTGTGCATGTTGACATACAGGGCCACCACAACTGATTGTCCCAAAACTGCGAAATGTGCTTGTGTGAATGAAGCTAGATTGTTAGTACGGAGTGATTTCTCGCCCAGTGTCCCTTTGCCCTGTAGCCTGCCCTCATGCCGTGATGTAGGCACGACAATCGGTTTGAGATCCATATAATCGACGCAGAAGTCAATGACCTCCTCGGTTCCCCAACCATCTACAATGCAACCTTCCGGCCGATGTCGGTTATGAACATATTTCTTTATAACCCCTATGAACCTCTCAAAAGGATACATCTGATGTAGAAACACGGGACCGAGAATCCGTATCTCTTTCACAATGTGAACAATGAGATGGACCATAATATCAGAAAAAGATGGACGGAAACACATCTCGAGCTGCGCAGAGAGTGTGGACCATGTCTTCCTATGACTTATCTAGTTTCAATGGATCGATGGCCTTACGTGAAATCGCGTTGAAGAATGAACACAACTTTATAATTGGGTCTCGGACTTTCTCTGGCAAAACACCCCTAATTGCAATTGGAAGCATCTGTGTCATCATCACGTGGCAATCGTGAGACTTCATGCCAATTAATTTTAAGTCTTTCATTGAGACTAGTCTCTTTATGCTGGCAGAGTAACTAGACGGAACTTTCACTCCGTGCAAGCATTCGCACACGCTAATTTTTTTCTTTCTTGCTCAGAGTGTAGCAGGCTGCGGGTAGGTACATTTTGCCTATATCCATGTCTTCGTGATGCAGCTCCTTCCTGAGTTTCATATCTTCAAGCTCCATCCGTGCGTGGAGGGTATCTTTTGTTTTGCCAGGTATATCCAGTAAGATACCAAGCAAGCTGTCGCACACGTTCTTCTCTATGTGCATGACGTCGATTGCGTGTCGAACTTCCAAGTGTTGCCAGTACGGTAGGACCCAAAATACTGATCTCTTTTTCCACAAAGGAGCCTTGTCACGGGAACTCGGGATAGATGTACTGCCAGCTCCCTTTTCGTGAATAATATGAAGATCCTTTACGGCCGCAAATATCTGTTTCCCTATCCGATTTTTTGGAGCTAAGGCAGTATCCTTTGTCCCGTCAAAGGCTCTCTTATTATTGCGGTATGGGTGATCCTTGTGAAGGAACCTACGATGTCGCATGTACGCCATTTTTCGACAATTCTTCAGCCTCCGGCTAGCTGTATCATCCAAGCACTGGATGCATCTGTTGAACCCTTTTGTCGTCTGTCCCGACAGGTTACCAAGGGCAAGGTAATTATTAATGGTTACGAACAATAATGCACGTAGGATAAAGTTCTCTCTTTTGTACTCATCCCATACCCGTACTCCATTGTTCCATAGTATTAGAAGATCTTCAACCAATGGTTTGAGGTACACATCGATATCGTTGCTAGGTTGCCTGGGCCCTTGGATCAGTAGTGGCATCATAATGTACTTCCGCTTCATACAAAGCCAAGGAGGAAGGTTGTAAATACATAGAGTCACCGGCCAAGTACTGTGACGGCTACTCATGTTGCCGAAAGGATTCATCCCATCCGTACTCAACCCGAACCTTATATTCCTCACATCATATGCAAAGTGCTTCTTATATTTTCTGTCGATTATCCTCCATTGCACAGAATCAGCGGGGTGCCTAAGCATTCCATCCTTCTTACGCTCTTCGGCGTGCCATCGTAGCAATTGGGCATGCCTTTTGTTCGCAAACAATCGCTTCAGACGGGGGATTATAGGAAAATACCACACCACCTTACGGGGGATCTCTTCTTCTTATGCTCCACCTCGATATCGTCGTTATGGATATCATCGTTGCCCTTATACCGCTTTGCTTTGCAAACAGCACAGACATCCAAGTGTGCAAACTCATTGCGATACAACATGCAATCGTTTGGACATGCGTGTATTTTTTGTACTTCCAGTCCCAACCGGCAGACAACCCGCTTGGCCTGGTACGTAGTTGTAGGCAACACGTTACCCTCTCGAAGCAAGTCCCCCAAGACACATAAGAGCTCAGTGAAGCTCTTATCGGACCAACCATTGCTTGCCTTCAACTGCAGTAGTGTAAGCACGGTATGCAGTTTTTTTTGCTGCTCTTTGCAGCCAGGGTACAATGGTGTTGTGGAGTCCTCTACCATACGTTGGAACTTTTGAAACTCTCATTCACTCGTGAAGTCCCCCTCTCCATCACGCAACATTTGATCTAGGTCGTCGTCGTGGCTATCGACAAACGTATATTCGACCGCCGTCATATCGTTGTCTCCGTAATGTTCACCAATATGTTGCCATTCATGCACAATCTCATCTTCACCATGCTCGGTCCAACAGGTATAGTTAGCCTTGAAACCCCTTCGAAGTGAGTGTGCACGTATTGACTCTATGGTAGAAAACAACTTCTCGTTTTTGCAATCAACGTATGAACAACACATATAGTTCGACAGATTCTTCAACTTGTGCGCCGCAGCCGCGTTTACAAAACATGTCACACCATCAAAGAACTCTGCGCCGCAACGGTCCGTGTCATACATCCACCTTCGGTCCATCTATAATTAATTAAAACAAACATCACATAAGCATATAATTGCAAATAACAATATAATTATAAATGATAAGATTTAAATATCCATGTAGCAATTTTGAATATGTTAAAATACATCAACCTTTTTTCATTATGTAAATTTCCATCTAGCAATTTTTTATTATTTTATAAAATGAAAAAATACTTAGGATATATTTTTACTATATCAAAATACATCAATCTTTTTTCATTATGTAAATATCCATCTTCCAATTTTTAAATATTTACAAAATAATAAATAATTGTAAATATTTACGATATATTTTGACTATGTTCAAATACATCAACCTTTTTTCATTATGTAAATATCAATGTAACATTTTTTTTTAATATTTTATAAAATGAAAATAATTGTAAATACTTAAGATATTTTTTTACTATATCAAAATACATCAATCTTTTTTCATTATGTAAATATCCATCTTCCAATTTTTAAATATTTATAAAATAATACATAATTTTAAATAGTTAGGATACATTTTGACTATATTAAAATAGATCGACCTTTTTTCATTATGTAAATATCCATGTAGCATTTTTTTCCAAAATTTCAGCATACATCAACCTTTTTTCACTATGTAAATATCCATCTGGAAAATTTATTTATTTGCAAAATAGAAAATAGTTGTGAATAATTAGGACATAATTTTATTATGTTAAAAATATCTAGGTAGCAATTTTTAAATTACTTTCATAATTGATAATATCAATGTTGCAATTTTTTAATGACTTTAATTATTGAGAGTAAGCATATAAATGAAAATACAGGATATATTTGGTAATATATCGATTTACAAATGTATCTTGCAATTTTCATTATTGCAAAATTCACCTAGCCATTTTCACCATTCAAAAATCTACTAAATCACTGAAATGAATAAGTATTGTAATGATCTAAATCTAAAACAATCTACAAAGTAAAATCCAACTACAAATATAATGTTATTAAAATTACTAACCTTGAAAACAAGTAGATATGAATTTTAGTACAATTTTCGGCAGCAAGTGGACACAATGATGGAGCAGAGACTCCTCTCTGTTACGCTCGATTGGTCTGGGGGAAGGGATGGCAGGCATATAAAGGACTTATCACTGCCGGTTTTGCCCAGAACCAGCAGTGATAGGGCTCGCATTGCACGGGAAAATAAAATTAGGTGAAAAAATAAATATCACTGCCGGTTCTGGTTTAAAACCGACAGTGAAAATCCCAATATCACTGCCGGTTAAAACAAGAACCGACAGTGATATATCACTACCGGTTTTATATATAAACCGGCAGTGATATGAGTTTATCACTGCCGGTTGTTTCTACGAACCGGCAATGATAAGTTCACCCCGCCAGCTCAACTTTCGAACCGGCAGTGATATGTTCTCACTGCCGACTCTGTCCTAATCGGCGTGATGTGCCGGTAAGGATGTGCTGTTCTGTAGTAGTGAGCATTACCCCTCGTCCTGCTACAGAGAAGAGCCTACTAATGCAATTCTGCGGGTGCATGCATCCAACTTACAAACAAACTAACTACATGATCCTTATCTCATAACGCGCCCGCTAACTACTCTATGCATGCAAGATTCAGCTGGATAGACTATCTTCATGGACGCCAACTCCCTGCATGCAAACACTAATACAACAAGATTATTTCCAACACATATAACATAAGCAGCGTTATACAACTCTGAACCATTCTGTTCTCGTGAACAAATAGCATCTGATAACTTGAGATGCATGCAACACCAGTTGCCAAATACTAAACCTAAATTCGATTGAAAGGAGCAGAACCAAAATATAGTACATACACAATTTGTTTCCTCAAAATCATTTACAATTAGTTTAATAACGCAAATTAAGCCATTCCATACGGATAGGATTGTCTTTTTTGATATAATGCCTTGGTACTTATCCAAGATGCTAAGGGAATAATTCCCTGAGAATGGGCCAACGCACACTGCCTTAAGAGTCTGATGTTGCCAGAAAGTTCCAAATAGCAATCGAAGAAATAACTGGCATCAGTTTATCCAATGTCCATAGCTATGGGATAGTGAAATAGCTTTCATGGTTACAATCACATATAACTTTGGAATCCATCTTTTCTATTATATTTCGGAGTACATCATTCCATTTTCATTTTCCACACACGTTTATTGCGACAATGCGTATCAAAAGAGTAGAATGACAGTGAGACCCGTAGTTTATTGGTTGCATAGGATTTTAGTTTAATTACAACATTGCAGTCAACAAAATATTGGCCAGTGAATCCAGCAATACGAGGACTCGGGGATGCATGGCCAGATGACATACTATGTCTACACCCTGCGCAATCACCAGCTAAGGAGCAAGTTTCAGATTGGTTGCATTTGCTTACAAAGTGTTTTGTGCAGTTAGTTAGCAAAAGTTTGTAAGTCTATCGAGATTTCAGTCAAGTAATTGCTAGATGGACATGGCCGTCGGAGTTGGCACAAACAAAAAATCCTTCGTCTCAGTTGACGATCGGCCACCACTAGCTCGCCGGAGCTCTAGCTTGCTGGAGAAGGAGGAGGCTGCAGTGGACAGGCGACCTTGGGCCAGCGGCTGGCGTTGGAGCTCAGGACACCGTGGTCGTAACTTGCTTCCAAGGCCTTGGCAGGGTTGGAAGGGAGAGAAGCTCGTCTTCGGTGGCGATCTCTGGCAGCCACTAGCTCACCGGAGTTCTAAATTGGTGGAGGAGGAAGGAGGGAGGAGGATCTGGACAGTAGTATTCTTGATTTGTCGCAACAAAAATTAGTGATCAAATCGCAACACATTTAGTCCTGTGGTTGCAACAAAATTCCACTCCGATGCAACAAACGCAAACGCAGACTAAAAATTGTGCAATAAATAAGGATCTATTGTGGAAACAAATACAAGAACATGTTGGAACGACATTAAAAAATAACCACTGCAACCATTTGACTTAGAACTCCTGGAGAGTAACAAAAGGCCTCATATCTGGCATGTGAGTGAGGGAGTTTGGCAGATTCGAAGCAAGAATGTGGCGGATCTAGGGAGTGACCAGAGTAGAGATAGAGGAGAGGAGAGGATCATAACTCCTGGAGAATGCTATCCTGTGCGGCCATATATGCAGCAGCTTGCCAGCCCTATATATTTACCGCCCTGTCAGTTGCTTTCCCCTCCACCGTGCTACTTATAGAGCTTATAACTATAATTTTAATATGTTTTAAAGCAAACAAGGTCCCGGGAAAAGAAGCTACTACAATTATGCATCCTTTAGCTTAGTTTTCCTTGTTAATGCTGTCTAGCTCTCACTAATTTGTACATCTGTCATATTCTAGGCTAGTCCATGTAGGCCACTCTCTGAGAGAAATTTTACACTACATTATACTGATAGTATATAGTGGATAATATGAATTAAATCTAGTCGTTGATTTGTTAAGAGTATTTCTACTACTCTACTATCAGAGAAAATATAAAAAAATTCTAGTTAATATGATCGATTGGATCGAAAAGAATGAACCGTTTGTATTAAATTTAGTGTACTCTAAAATAGCTCTTCTCTGAAGGCACCTTGTGGAGTACTTCTGGCCTTTAATGGAGGCTTGAAGAAGGGTGAAAATGGAAAAACATTTCTGCGTCGTGAGAACATTCGGCGGTGGCTATTAACAAAAACCAGCAATTAATTATGCCTTTACAATACAATATTCTTTACGCAATAGTTAATAGATAATGTATTAATGCATACTGTGGGAGCAGTCCAAACTGGAAAGAGCTCTGACCTCATGCAGCTTAAAGACGTACAATTGCTTAAGAAAGAGCTCTTGTGCAGCAGAAAACTGCAGTTTAGTACCAAAACCATATGTTGATGTTTCTTTTTTTTTCTTTAATGCCTTGTGCTAGTATTTAGCACATTAAAAATGTTGGGGAAAAATTGACTGTAAAGACATACACATCTATACCTATACTAATTAGACACTATAAGAACGCCAACACGTTAATCGTAAAGATCTAACCATCGGACCCGAATTATAATGGCTTGGAAGGTGAACACCCAAGTGATATGACTCAATTACCAACACTACTTTGGATCGTGTTTCGAATGTGTAAACCAAGACAAATGATCAAAGTGGTGCTATTTTGGGCAAAGAAACGAAGTTCAAGTATGTGGCCAAGGGAGAGGTGAGGGAGGAAGGCCAAAGGAGGATGGTTGAAACTGTAAAATATGATAAGTATATTGCTCCTGCAATGTATAAATCATATGGAGGTAACACATGTGCTACTTATGAATGCATAGGCCAGCCAAGGTCATAGCCGTGTGGGACAACCAAGGGCATGGTCATAAGATCCAAGGCCATATAGTCCACACATGGATGGAGCGTATGTAGGCTTGCATATGATTTGGAAAGAGAAAAGGATAACCTAAGTCGTGCGAGAGAAGCAAGGAAAGAGTTTAACTCGGTTTAAAAGAAAGGAAACAAATCAACTCAGATTGATAGCACATGCCAAATTAAAAAGTCCATAACTTTCATATCCGAGCTTAGAATTTGACGGTACTTTCCTGAAAGCTTACGAGACTACCTTTATATCTTTACATAGCGAGACATTCTAATTTTGCTTCCTTTTATTTTTAATCTGGCCGATAAGTTACAACCTGCTAGTTGGCCGAATTTGAGTTTCTAAAGTTGTAATCTCTTTCTATCTCTTAGAGTTTAAGTTGTGTACATTTAGAAGGTAAATTTAAGTCTGTATAGATGTGTTTTGGTCGTGTATTGTGCACCAATATAAGACCAAGGAGTTTACCACATTATACAGTTCAATTTTTTGCATGATAAATAAAGAAAAGCCAAGTTGACTTGTGGCTCCATTGAGTATGTGTGTGCATGAGAGTTTCCCATCTAGGGTTTGCTATTATGGTGCAAGGTAAGGACACACTGTCTTTGGGATTATAGCATTGAATCTACACAATTCTACTTCCTTAATTCGTGATAATCTTGTTCACGGTTTGAGAAGACCTTACCAATTGCTTTTCGTTGGCGTTGCTAGCTTGGTGCTAATCGGACAATTGTTCCTATTCACTTGGCACAAAGAGAAGAAGTTAGTGCCGAAATTGAGTACTATAAGATCGGGTCACCCCTACATGCTAACCCCTTAGTTGGTCCATATCACCGAGCCACAACTTTCAGGCATTCCTGAAGCTGCGTCTATTTTACAATGGAAAATAGAAGAAAAACTAACTGTAAGTATATTAAAATTCCACATGTCATAACTCATAACAAGATTTTGATTCGCTTCCAACACTTTGTGCTTGCACAGTTCTGTGTAGCTAGACTACTTCTTTCATTCTTGACAACCCATGTGTTCTCTAGTTAGAACCTTTCCTAGAGTATTTACAGCACCGTATTCGTCCGCATCTATCCCTATTAATCTTTTGGATTTGAAAGCTGGATCATATCCTTAGCATTTCATTTCCTTCACATGGCTGCTTCACTTTCACCAACCTGTATCGACAGAGTAGTCTGACACTGAAACCCCACAATTTTTGCCGAAGTCCTTGTCGGTCGTCGCGTGAAACTTTAGTTCAGCAACTCTGTAGCCAACAAAATAATTGCTAGCCAAATGATCGATGCTAAAATATTAGAATACGAGTTCGTATGCTCTAAGTAACAATAACTGCATACAAATTAGAATACGAGTTCGCATGCTCTAAGTAACAATAACTGCATACAAATTGCCCTAGTAGGGATAATAGGAATCGTTACTGTATTGTTTCTAAAAGGGATATTTCATTTGAGATCAATAACACTTGATTTGGTTCTTAAAATTTCAAATTGGATCATTTATATTCAAATTCTACTGGAAAAGAATTAGTAAGAGGTAATTGCAGTACAAACAGAATTAACTTTTGTGTTAATAATACATTGTACAAATAAGTGAAGGTTATATATGCTAATGCAGATTCTTATCCTTGGGGGAGAGTATCATTTAGCATCCCGTAATCCCGTAACAGGCGGACAAAAGGATCTCACTTATGGTCAAATATATCATTTTTGCCAAATGAAGGAGTACAACAATCTTTTTCGCTAACACAACCTATTTTTTTTACCCTACCACTTCAAATTAAAATCTCAATTAATTGTATGCATGGACAGATCCAGGCCCTGGTCCCCATCTCTCGCCAACAACGCTATTTATTTCTCAGCCAAGAACATGACACAATATTAAAATGCAATGCTGTTATATATATACATATATATATATATATACACACATATATATAGTGTATATATATATATATAGTATAATTACCAGGGACTCCATGGTGCCTAGACACCGAACCCAATAGCCGTCGGATTGCTTTAGAAGTCGTGAGAAACTAAACGGGTATTTCATCAATTAGAGACCAGATCCGACCCGTAATGATATCTGCATCCTCATCAAATCATTTGCATGCATGATTGTTCTTTCCATATTATAGACATGCAAATATTTCCATACCTTGCAAGTACTTCTTTCCAATTAAGAGACTCTAATTTATTTTTCAAAATATTTCTATCCCATGTCATTATTTCCATATTACATTTGTTTTCAAAATTAGTCTCCACGTTCATTCATGTCTGCACGCTTCATTGCAAAGCTTCATTGCCCTCTCTTATAGACTAAGCTTTGGCTTCTAGTTTATCAACCTAGGTATGTTCTTTTGATCCCTAGTGCTCTAATAATTTTGTACAATATGTCATGTTCAAATATGTTTGATTCATTCTTTAGATTGTTCTTTAGTGTTTATCCGATTGGTTTGGTCCTTCAATCCACTACATATATCAACCAGTTGCGAGATGGATCAGACTATTTTTTTGTTAGTTAAGTAATTTCTCCAGTCTCGTAATGTTTAAAAATCCTCATGTTTTGCCGAATTGTTATTTCACAGAATGCCTAGACTACCGCCAGGAGCAAGCACCAGACGAACGAGCAGGCGCAATTCCATGGCTGATGGAGTTAGACCTTCTGGATTCAACTCCGACGATGATGACTTCATTTTGGATCATAGTGTCTAGACACCATGGTGTCCCAAGTAATTGTACAACTGAACAACGGGATCCACTGTAGAACTGATGGGCCATATTCATTGCAACAAGCGAGTGAAAAAGAAGTACATACTAACACTAAAAACTAAATACTTCCTAATTGGAAATATTGATTTTCCCTGCAATCGTTTACTCGAGATACTGAACTGATGTTATGTAATCACTTCCTAATTTGTTTCATAAATTAATACTCATAAAATGGCAATTAGATATTATAATATCCCGCACCATCAGTACCTCACTTATGAAGAGACAAAAATTTTACTACTAGCCGCTTCACTCTATTTGTTTTTTTCCGAACATGGCCCTAATCGCAACAAATTTGCTAACATAGCCCTGAGCAGGCAAAATTCAGTACAGCGTAAGCGTGGTATTATTTCTCACGCCTGCCTGCCGCAGGAATTTTCTTTATTTTCTTTTTCAGAGGGACGCCGAGCGCTGGATTTATATTTTACATGGTGCCACACGCTGGAAATTTTCCAGCGCGCTGGAAATTGTTTTTTCCGCAGACGCAGACAAATATGTTACACAATAGGTTGTGTATATATACTCTCTGAATTTTGAATAGATCACATGGAAAAATTAGATGGAAGTATTTGTTTTTATATATTTTTGAAGAAGGTATGTTAGAGAATAGTTTTATGGAAGTATTTGATTTTATATTTGTCTGCGTCCGCGAAAAAAACAATTTCCAGCACGGAGTCCACAGGAGAATTTCAATACTTCCATAAAACTATTGTCTAACATACCTTCTTAAAAAATATAAAAAAAACATACTTCCATCTAATTTTTTTGTATGATCTATTCAAAATTCTGAGAGTATATATATCCATAACCTACTATATAACATATCGTTCGAATTTCAATAAGGTATTTTAAATGATTATCTTTTAGAGCTATATACTCGGATTTGATTTTTATCTATTTCAGCTCACCCTTTTTTATAGGGTGAGCTAATATAAAAGAAAATCAATTTCTAGTATATACCTCTAAAAGATAATTTAGTTCATTAACAACTCTAACATAATCTACAAATAAATACTTTCATCGGAGAGTGCCCCACGAGATGGCGTAACCGCTTCGGCATTCTGACACCACCAAAACCCGAACTCTTCCAACTCCTGCATCAAACCATTCATCCTCACACGAATCCTCACCTCCAAGCCCTACAATCCATTTCATCCCAATCAAACTGTACACCCTCACCTAATAATGGTCATACCTCACTAATTTAGAGTTCATATTATCAGAAGGTATAGCAAAGTACATACCCAAAACATGTTGCCCAATATACCTTTCAAACTTATTCAATGATAATTGCTAAAGTTAGCTCAATTTTCATGCGTGCATAAGAAAATCAAATGCTATTATATACTCTCAGTAATATAAATTAGTTGTATCAAATTTTATTAAAAAAATTATAAGATTACATCCAACTAATTTTGATTTCTAATGGGCTGAGAGTATGAGCAATGTACATGCCTCGCTATCATAGCTATACCTCGATATCCTAATATCCACAACTCGTACCTAACAATTTCAACACTTATCCTAGTATAAGTACCTATGAATTCAATAATTTTTTTCGACGACTGCTAATATACTCGCAAACCATCACATACTATCAATTAAAGGTACAAACATTGTACATTCGCGCTTATATTTTTATATTGCTAATATTTTCACCGTACAGAGAACCATTCGTGCAAATTTTTTTTCAAAACTTATTGATAATATTTATTCCAATGGAGATCAAAACAAAAATACATCGTGCAATGAAACCGCTATATTTTAGTCACTCTACCTTATTTTTTGTTTGACATGCAAGTTTCCACTTTACCTTTTTTATCTATTACAAATAAGGTAATGAAACTATAGGAATTGTATGCACACATACCTAATAGATACGCTATAGATTGATAGCCAAGAAGGACAAATGATCTTCTTAATTTGGTCCCCACATGAGACGCTCACAAAGCAAGGCAGCAAGAAATTTTATTTTTCTTCTAGACTGAGGCACAAAATATTATTTTTCTTCTAGACTGATACTGAGGCACAAAGGAAGACACATATTGTTAATTACACAAGCTGCATGACCCAAATCACTAATTGATACTTATTACATATTGGATCATACCTAAATCACTAATTGATACTTATTACGTATTCTTTCCATAAAAAAGGAAACGGTTCACATTAATGCATATACCTAATTCGCCTTAATATGCTGGTCAATAAATTCAAAGTTTCTTTACCTTTCCATATCAGCGATAGTTAGCGGGTTTACCCGTTAATTATCATACCCAATGGAAACGCACGCATTTTAATGTTAGTGTTATGCCCTTGAGGCAATCATTTAGATGATTGTAACATGACTATGTTTATGAATAATAATATGATTATTGGTCCAATGAATGTATATCATTGTATTGATCAACAAGTATGTGACTTGCTTATGAAGCTCTTTACTTAATGATGTAATTCGATAAATATCTCTGATCGGATATCATCGTATAGGACAACGATGAATAGATCAGCACATATAGTGATCGATGATCATGCTTCATAGATCATGGGATATGGAGATATCATCTATACATTGTGGACGCATGTTGAAGAACATGGGTTAGATAGACCCGTAATGGGACATCGCGAGAATCTTTCATTCTTATGTGTCATCGATGTATCTCATACCTAGTAGATGTATGATCCTTAGACCTG
Organism: Otatea glauca; assembly: GCA_036346275.1. Lineage (NCBI taxonomy): Eukaryota > Viridiplantae > Streptophyta > Magnoliopsida > Poales > Poaceae > Otatea > Otatea glauca. Next base: position 17,126,273 of record CM070717.1, on the reverse strand, counting down.
AGATTGTCATATTCCCTACATGTGTAATAGTTTTCCTTGGGGCTATCAAACACTACTTCCTAACCGGATAGTTATAAAGGTAGCTTTCATGTTTACTATGAAACGTGCGAGAGGAAGTGGCGATCAAGATGGAATTTGCCACTCCAATGAAACGGAGATATATGACAAGGCCACTCGTGTGATATGATTAAGGAAGTGCATGGCCATGCCGTGATTGAGAGTCAATCACAACTTATTAATATATCACGGATACGAGAGATGGATTGAATCATCAAAGGATGACATGCTTCTCGCCTTGAGATCAATCTTCATATACTTGGCAAAGGGATTATTACATGAGTACTTTTGATAGGTTCATCGATTTGATCATAGTATATTTGGGAGTTGGCATACTTTGCAAGAAGCTACTACCAACTATTGGATTGAAAAGGAGTTTTTCAATCCACGTCCAAACGTCGTGAACCTGCAGGTCACACACTTAATGGTGGGGCGCATTAATTTGGATTGGATCCGTAATTAATGAACCTCGTGGGCTTAGCACGATGGGCCCTAGTTTAGGTTTCATCTCGTGGCTATATAAGGAGGGAGGAGGAGGGCACAGGTGTGCTTTCCACGGTTTAGGAGTGATTCACTCAAACCCTAGCCTACTCCTCTCGCCCCTCGCCGAGCGACCAGTGCTTGCACACGACGCACGGCGTTCCATCTCGGGCGTGTGGACTACTGCGGTGACGCTGCTGTGACTGCGGCGTGGGAGGACGATCCACGGCAAGGCGAGGACGATCCACTACATCGACGCAACGACTGCGGCGAGGACGATCCACTACATCGACGCGCGAAGGATTCCGCAACTGCGCGTCTAGTGGTAATCTTATCTATGATCCCCTTCTTGCGAGTAGCTTTCTGGTTACGCGGTAGATTTTTTTTTGTGCTAGCGTAGCATACCGCGTTTCTCTTCACTTAATGCAATCCTAAGGTCGAGAGGAATGGTGCCCGGGCTCCATGGAGTCCCAATTCGGCTTCCTATATATATAAGAAAGCCCTCTTTTGTTCAAGACACGATCTGGGCTCCATGGAGTCCCAATTCGGCTTCCTATATATAAACCAAAGCCCTCTTTTGTTCAAGACACGATTTGGGCACCAAACCATCGTGAAAGAGACAATTGTGATGCAGGTTAGTGGGAAAAAAGGTGTGGTTAAAATAATAAGAAATGTCATGGGAATAATGATGAAGATAAATGGTAGAAGTAGATGATGTAGAGGGTTTAGAGATAAGCTGCTGTTGAGGTCCATGCAGAACAGTGCAATTAGGCACGATGTATGCCTTTTTTAAGAATAATAAAATGTCAATCAAACTTCGAATCGTGTGATCGATCAGATTAATGGTTGGGAATATTAGGGGGTGTTTGGGATAGCTCCAGCTCCACCAAAATTCGTGGAGTTGGTGGAGCAGGGTATTCCTAGCTCTAGAAATTTATGGAGTTGGAGCTGTAAGTACATTAAGAGTGTTTATGTGGATCATCTTATTTACATTTTAGACTAAAAATATGAACTTAATTCACTTTATTTTAGCCTACAAACTCCAGCTCTGAGGTGGAGCTGGGATCTGGAGCTCTGCCAAACAGGGCCTTAAGCTATTTTGCATTGGACCCCTCCATGGTAATTGGGTTGATCTACCACCTAGTTCTCCTACTCATTAATATATGCCACCAAACTTCTCGATTTACTCTCTCACTAGTCACTACAATCTTCTATAAATATGACCGCATGTCTTTCTTTCCTCTTCCACTATAACACCATGTCTGCAGTAGGATAGCAATCAGACAAATTCTTTCTGCATTTTTTTCATCAAAGGAAATTGCAATGCGAATGAGAGGCCTTGGGAAACAGACTAGTGCTCCTCCAGAAGGTCATGCTTAGTTTTCCTCGCTAATGCTATTTGGAATGCACTACAGCACATGCCTAAACTTTTCTTTGTTGGCATCTGGGACTCTTGCGCCAAATCCCTAGTTGCATCCTATGTATGTTTAGAGGAGGCCACCAAAGGAAAAGCACCTTAGTGGTTTGGCAAAAAAAGATTGCTCATTTTTTTATGAGAAAGTTGACATAAGAACATGAAACATCAGTTGTGCAATAGAACTTTGTTCCATTCTGATCTTGTGAGCAAGATGCATCCGATATCTGGAGAAGTACGTAACAACATTTAGCAAACAAAGGACCATAGTGATGCAAACGATCGAGTAAACCAAAATGTAGAGGAACTACCTATCTTTATTTAATTTAAAATACCAGATTAGGGACCTGAACCAAACACCTTAACAACCACAGTTTTGTGCTTTAAATTAAAGGAAGATAGGTCTGGTTCATGTACAGTGTATTTCGACGGAGAACAGAAAAAAAACAGGATTTTGACTCGCTTTAAACACTTTGTTTGTCTACAGTTTTGTGTGGCTAGATTACCTTTTTCATCGACAGAGTAGACTGACAGAGAAACCAACAATGTGGCAGTGACTCCACAATCCTGAGGATGCAACGCCCGATAACACACCGCAAAATACAAAATAAGAACTGCCTGAAACGGAGTCATGCGGTCGATCAGATTAACGGATGGGGTGTTTTAAGTTAAATAATGCCTTTCACCAACCAGATAACCAAAGAAGCCCTTGTGATTATAATTGGTTGACCTAACACCCGCGTTGGTCCTCCTGCTCATCATCAACGTATACCAGCAAACCTCCCGATTTATTCTGTCGCTACAACACTCTGCTATAAGTATGGTCATTCAACTTTGTTTCCTCTCTCTCTAACTGCAGCACCTTTCTAGCAGCACAATATAGTAAATAGAAAATTTTGCAGTTTTTTTATCGAAGGAAGTTGTGATGGGAATGACAGGCCCCGGAAAGGAATGTACCACTTAAGAAGAAGCGTGAAGTTTGTCTTGAGCGCTAATGCTGCTCAAGGCTTCCTTCATCGGGCACACTTGATAGTCCATACTTTCTGCACTAGCGCTTGTGGTAAGTCGTACTCGATCTGGTATGCGGCGTACGTTGTAGATTGTTGTTTCCACAATCTTTCATGGCCTCCAACAGAAATTGGACACTGAAATCGCATAATATATTTATTTTGGCCAGGCCTTATCGGTTGAATGGAATTTTAATTCAGCAACATAGCAGTCAACAAAAAGTTTGCTGGTTACTACAGCAATATGAGGATGCTGTTTGCAACAAAATTTGGTAAATTTGGTCAAAATCGGCAATAAAGTCAAATATACGGAATTAACGGACAGGATGGAAAGGTTTGGAGATATTTTAGTAACTGCAAGATTTTAAAACAACCGTCCGAGATAAGGCCGATACAAAACGGACTTGAAGCGTGTTGTAACAGGACACGATTGGCCGAGGGTATAAAAGAAGGGCCAAAGCGAACTACAAAAACATCCATCAACACAATACAATCAACCAGTCTTTACTTTTTCTACTTTTCCTGTCGACTAGAGTAGCTTCTGTAATTTAGCCTTTGTAATCGATCTTGACCAATAAAGTTGCGCATCGCCGATTGTTGATCTTCGTCAATTACACCCCAGGTTTGATTTGTTCTGATTTTGTTGCGCATCGCCTTCTTCAGAATCGATCTGCCTTTATCCTCTGATTAGCCTTAATCGGCTAATTAGATTTATCTTGTTACCTTGATCTTAATCGGCTTCAAGCTGATTGAGTCCAAGCCGATTGATTTTGACGATCGGCTTTTAATTGAATTTTATATTTTTTACCTTGTCGGTTACAGGTCAAATCGACTGGCACGCTCTGAACCAGGTGTTCGTCTGGTGTGCTGCTGTCAGAAACCCTACATCAAGTTTTTGACGCCAACACACTCTTGGCACGCCCGGTGGGACATGCAATATCTTCATCAGGGAAGTCGATTCCGCCATCAGATCTCAACGCAGAGGCTATAATCGTCCCAACAATGGACGATTTATCTGTAGAGCAACGTCAAGAAATTGAAGCTCGGAAGGCCGCGCTGGAAGAGATGATGCTAAGTTGCTATCAGAAAACTAGACGCGGCATCACTCAAAAATCCGCCCTGCCGACGGTCAACATACAGGAGATACAGTGTAACGGTCGTAAGCCGATATCTGCCTGCTCAAGCCGAATTATCGGCTATGATTAATCAATCTGTGCACCACGCTTTGATAAACCAATCATCGGCTCTCGTAACAACGCTTAAGCCGATGATAGCAAATAGCGTTAAATCTATAGCCCAGGAGTTGATCTCGTCAGGAAGTCTACTCGACCCATTGCAAGCTCTGCCAAATTATCCTGTTTTTTCAGTACCGCAAAGCACGCAGAGCACACCGGCCGATCCTAAACCATCGGCTATGACCTCACCCCCTACCATGATGCCCACACAACCCACGGTCATATTGCCTAGGGACCCTCGGTCAAGTGGGGTGAGCCATTACCACTCCTATACCGACGCTGCTAAGTTAGATGCATCAATCAATTTGCCGCCGTCGGCTCCGTTCTACGCTTTTCCCCAATCGGTTTCACAGCCGATTGGCTCCGAGATTTCCACAAGAACCCACCCTGCTGAGAAATCCAGGTCCAAACAAGGTAGTAACATACTCAGAACCATTTGCCCCAGTCCCGGAACCTCAAGTCAGACGTAATCGGCACGAGCAGTATGATCGCGCACCGGCAGGACAGCATAATTGGCAACCCGAGCTCGCACTCGGGGGGCAGAACACCGATTATGACAGATATTATCAAGGGCTGCTATGGCGATAATGCTAATTGGGCGATCGGATCTCTCGCCGCTTTGAGGACCAATTCGGCATACAACCAAAAGGAAAGGTTATCGGCTATAGAAAGCCGTATCCCGATTTCATAGATCGCATGCCCTACCCTCATAACTTCAGAGTTCCAGACTTCGCCAAATTCTCTGGGGATGATTCCATCACCACCCTGGAACACGTTGGACGCTTTATCGCGCAATGCGGTGAAGCGGCCCAGTTCGACGGGCTTAAAATTAGACTATTCCCGTTGTCTCTGTCTGGGGCAGCGTTTACTTGGTTTACTTGCTTGCCTCCGAATTCGGTCCATTTATGGAACGATTTGGAAAGCCGATTTCATGAATACTTCTTTTCAGGCAGTTTGGAGCTTAGGATTTCAGATCTGAGTTCTGTGCGGCAAAAGTTTGGGGAATCGGTAACGGATTACATGAAAAGATTTAGAGAAATTAGGAATCGGTGTTTTAGCGTCACATTGCCCGACAAACAACTTGCCGATTTAGCATTTCAAGGTTTGATTCCGCCACTTAGGGAGAAATTCGAAGGACATGAATTCACCGACCTGAGCCACTTATTGCATCGCGTATCGGCTCAAGAGAGCCGATTCACTGATAATAATGTGTTCAAAGATAGATTTAAAAATAGCAATAACAAAGAAAAGGACAAGGCTAAAGTCAATATGGTTGAGTATTGTCCAAGTGACTCATCGGAAGACAAGGAAGCAAAAATAAACATAGCCGAATGGGTAAAAGGATCCAAAAAGTCCTTAGTCTGTTCGTGGCTTAAGCCGACTAGGAACAAGTCGGAGGTTAAGTACTCTTTCGATGTTTCAAAGTGCGATCGTATTTTTGATTTACTTCTGCAAGAAAAGATAATACGATTGCCAGAAGGACATGTGATACCATCGCCCGATGAGATCAAAAAACGCAGGTATTGCAAGTGGCATCATTCTTATTCGCATAACACTAATGACTGTAATATCTTCCGTCAACAGATCCAATCTGCTATTGAGGATGGTCGGTTGAAGTTTGCTGATGAGCCAACCATGCAAGTCGATGTTGATCCGTTTCCTATCAACATGGTACAATGTTCGGCTAAAGGAAAAGAGCCGATGCATGACGAGCAGAAAAAGGATCGACAAGTCAACATCCAATCAAGCTCGAACGACGATCAAACACTGAAGATTACAATCTGCTCCTTACAAATAGAAGCCGATCGTGAAGGAAAAAAATTCAAGAACCATCAAACCCAAAGGGAATCCTCAGGTAGGTAAAAGGTACAAAGCAGAAAAATCCCCATTAAGGCAAATGCAATGAAAGGTCGGACCAACATTTTTACAATTAATGGAGAAATACGAGAGGATGAATAGCCGACCACGGTATAAAGCTCACCGGTCGGATAACTTGTACCGCACCGAGAATGTGGAGAGGGCACATAGAAGGTGTCCCTTTTGGCAGTTTTGCTGGGAAAGAGGAGTAGCGTTGCCATCACCATACACCTGCCCGATGGAACATTATCCCCGAGACGATGGGCCAAGGCAATCGGCCAGAGATAGGCTGTCTGGGCCGATTAGAGAGCAAGACAGAAGTGATAGAAGGCCTGTCCACGAGAGAATATCCAAACTAGATCAAGAACCGAGCCAAATCAAAATACACAAGCCCAGTTCTAATCAAGAAGATTTGGCTGGTCAAATACGAAAGCCGGTGGAACCCAAACCCAGGTGGTGTCCATCTGGCCTGAGCTGATCACAACGACGACGACTTCAAAGGCTAAGGACGCAAGAAATCCGTGAAGCCGATGCCGAAAAACAGAGAGACGAAACGTTTGATGAACTTTGTCCAATCAAATGCGTCAAGAAAGAGTGGAGAAGAAAAGAACAAGCTGAAGAAGATTTCGAATCGGCTGATGACTTAGATTCTCCCATGATTCGGGATGACACGCCTCCCATGGATATTAACATGGTGTTCACATTGTCGGTAGAGTTCAAAGTCAGAACTGCATCGGCCAAAGAGGCAGTTGTGCTCCGGCGTGCAGAACGCCATCTTTGAGAAACCTAAAGATGATCATCGGCATCTGAAACCATTGTATTTAAAAGGGTATATAAATGGCAAGCCGATATCAAGGATGCTGGTAGACGGAGGCGCCACGGTGAACCTGATGCCGTACACAACATGCAAGAAATTGGGTAAGTCTGATGAAGATTTAATCAAAACTAACATGGTTCTGAATGACTTCACAGGCGACCCTACAGAGGCAAAAGGTGTCATGGTCACAGAACTGACTGTCGGTAGCAAGACTTTGCCGACAGCATTTTTTGTGATTGACGCCAAAGGAAACTACTGATGTCTTTGCTTTCGGTCGGGATTGGATTCATGCTAACTGCTGTACCCCATCGACTATGCATCAAGCGCTTGTCCAAAGGAACGGAGAAGAAGTTGAGGTCGTTGCAGCCGACACATCGGCTCATATCGCCATGGCTAGCTCTGACGCGAATTGGCAACACGAAGAAGCTGGCTGCATATCGGGCAATGCGCTGGACGATTGCGATTTCATATGTGTAAGCAAATCAGGGCTCATGCCGATCAGTGTCAAGCCTGGCACCTTTGATCGAGCAAACGAAGTGTTACGACGATGGGGACAAGAAAAACACTAAAGGTGTTGCAAGATAAAATGCAAAGCTATCGGCAAACAATGGATAGCTACGAAGCCATCGAAGACTTTGAAGAAATTGAAAAGTTAGGTCAAGGTTTCCCGTCCACCGATTTGCTTGAAGAAGTCGATATAGGTAGCGGTGATAGAAAAAGACCAACTTTTGTTAGTGCAAATTTGGATGTAAAGCACAAAGAAAAACTAATAAAAATCCTTAAGGATTATAAGGATTGTTAGTGCAAATTTGGATGTAAAGCACAAATTTGGATGTAAACCGAGATGACGAACAGAGGGGGGGTGAATGGTCGCAAATAAAAATTCCCCCAAAATACTCCAACAAAAACCTCGACAAGATCGCTCAAAGGAAATTGTGAAAAACCCGAAAAACTAGACAAATATGTGTACCCCAAGCTTGCATGGATAAGTACCATAAAATATGTGGGGATTTTTGAGTCACAATCCTGGTTGTCTAGTGTCTAAGATAAAGAGGAATCAATTCAAACTCTTGCTTTTAGAAAGGACATCAATTCAAATCACAAAAGTCACTTTCAGAAAAGCAAAAGCAGAATTTTCAGAACTTGTCCTCAATTTGCACAGGAGGTTGGTGGGTTTCTGTAGGTCACAAAATTCTGAGAATTTTTCATCCTATGAGAATCAGAGTCGTGAAGAACTCCACCAAATTTCTCCTCAAAAAGCCTTACAGAAAAAACAGGAAAAATCTAAGAACACAGTATGCTCAAGAACTTCGAGCAGAAAGTTTGGGGCTCGGTTTTCACCTCATGGCCCCCAAACGGTGCAACAAGTGAACTCCAAAATTTTTCTGTAGGTGTATATCAGAGTCCCGCACCTCCTCCAACAAGAATCACTGAAAAAGATTTTTCTAGATTTTTACAAAAATCAAACACTGACTACTGTGCGAAGAACAAGTTCTGAACAAAGTTGGAACTTGAAAGAAAAGATGTTCTATACTCAATCCAATAGTGCAAAAGAGATGTAAAACCATATGAACACACTCAAAACATCCAAGATCAGCAGCATTTAGAAGGAGGGGAGGCAAATCCAAATTACTTGAAAGTAAATTGCGGGAATGTAATTGCGGGAAAGTAAATGCTGAATTTAAATTATGTAAAGTAAAGACATAATGTAAATGCAAAAATAAATTCAGAGGTGGATGGATAAAACTTTCATTTCTGGAAGGGAGGTTACAAAGCCTCACATTCATGTGGGCAAAGCTCAAATGAGCATCAAAACCTCAACACCTTCAAGGGAAGGAGGCTACCCTCCACCCCTATTTATACTACTCTTGGGCCACCTACCACCCTTGGATGAGTCCCTCAACCCTAGAGCACTCATCTAAGGGCTAGGATTAACCCACACACACAGCCATGCAAGGGCTAACCCAAAACCCACACACATACTGGGTTTTCTTGCACGGTTTTCAAAGCATACTACCTAGACCCGCTAACCTATCAACTAGACCTCAATCCGACGGCCCTTATTGATCCACGCGGCATCTAGCTAGCATCAACTCCTTTCCTTGTCTTCTTGACTTGCCCGGACTCCGTCTCCGATCATCTTCCGGTGATCTCCCAACCGTCTGGACCTCCGACGCTCCTCGCCTAGTCCCGGTCATCCTTCGCCTCACCATGACCTAGCACCATCGCCCTGCAACCATCAAAGACAAGGAAACTCCTTACATAGCAATGCCCACAAAGATGTGCAATAAACCATCCAACTCATCACTACCGCGTCCATACGACCGGTACTGCCACTCCTGGCAGAGACAACTCAAATTGCTTCATTTTGAAAATCAATCCAAATCAAACTCAAACTTAAGCACACCTTGCTCAAATAATGTTAAATACTCATCACAAACATGGATGGACCTCCACATGGTCTTTCAATCTCCCCCTTGATGAGTATATTGACAAACCACACAAAAGGCATAACTTTGAGTTTGAAGAAAATGAAGAAGAAAGCAATTTTTAGTTGCAAAGTCAAACTTGGTCCAAAGATAGGAATTCAAATTTTAGAGTTAAATTTAAGAAAGAGAAAGTTTTCAACAAAAACTCTAAAATCCAACTAAACATGTCAAATGTGATTATGAGATTATGATCCAACAAAAGTAGTAGCATAGTTTTACAAAGATCATAATAACCAAATAAGCATTCACATTTTTATCATTTTAGTGATGCCTTTTCTACGTTTTCTCCCCCTTTTGGCAATATAGGCATAAATTTTTTTTATGTATGCATGAAATGCAATCGAAAGAGCTTTGAAGATTATCCAATTGAACAAAATGGAAGGATATTACACCAAGCTTGTCAATTTCAGAAGATGACTAAACTAAGACATGTCCAAGTGCAAATACGAGCTTAGTTTTGAATATTTCATTTTTAGCAAGATTAGACAAGTGCAACACTTAGCTTTAGTTTCAAAAATAGAAGAATAGCCACTCTAAGGATCAAAAGGAAAACCTAGAGTTTAACCTACTCAACACTTTGGGGAATCTAGAAGAGCATACAAGGTCCTTCGGGCTCATTTATCACTTAATGCAAATTTTGATTTATCATCATACAAGACATAGCGGGGTGCAAATGTTTGACATTATTTGCATTCTTTACCCACATATGTCTTTGTTTTTAATTTATTTGCATTTTCTTTTGACAACCAATTGACTCAAGCCGTATGCGACCATCTCAAGATGAACTCTTAAGAGGATGGTCTAGGTCAAACACGATGTATTCCAAGTTCATCCCAAGTGCAATGGGAAGCAGCCTTGTGAATGCAAGGTGTTGAGTCATATGTGCACAAGAAGAGTCAATTTTGTTTAATTTTCATTTTTTTCACAATGATTCATGAGCAATTGAAGGACTCTAGCATGGATCAAACTAGTTTTACCCAAGTTGCTATAGGGATTCTAGAGAACTCCTAAATTTCTCAAATTATGGCACAAACCACTAGAGAAGAAACCTAGCAAGTAAAAGCAACAAGTTTCATCAAGTTTTTCATTTAAGGCTTATTTCATTTTTAAGCTTAGCAAGTTAAATGAACTTGGACATACCTAAGCTAGTGATTTTCTTCAAATGATGTAGCATGGTGTATAGCATAAAGAAGAAATCAATTGCATAATAGACAAAGCTCATAAAACAGAAAATGCAGTCTAAATGCAATGCATGAATAGATTCCCAAACTCTCCCTCAACAAATGAATCAATTTTAAGCTCAAATCTGGTTAAAGTTGAGTTATTATCAAGATTAGGCATAAAGAAAACCGAATGAACTCAATAACAACCTAAAAAGCAGAATGAGGAGAAGAAGCCGAGAAACCGCAAAACTGGATGGCTATTAAGCTAGATAAGATAGAAGAGACTCACTACGGCTTAGACTCGCTCTTATCTTCCCAGGATGATATAGGAAGTCGACTCTAGATCCCAACTAAGGAGTGCACACGACACTGTCTACTCGGAGGCCCAATACCGCTAGACTTATAAGGCGTGAGGGAACTCAACCTAGAGAGAAGAGAGAATGCTAATCACGCATGATAACAACCTAAAGCACAAGATAAGAGGTCCATGGAAGGCATGACAAGTCTAAGTGAGTGAACTCAACTCAAGAAAACAAGCCCAAAGTCACCCAAAAGAAACACAAAGAAAAGAAAAGCTGGAAGAAAACATATAATACATAATATACAAACCAGCTCCCCCTCACGAAAGGCCGTAAGGGCTCACGACTCCAAGCTCACTCCTCAAGGCAATAAATCTGAGCTATCCAAAGGCTTGGTGAAGATATCGGCTAATCAAGGTCACTCTCTCTGAATGAAGCGCGATATCTCCCTTCTCCACATGGTCTCTAAGGAAGTGATATCTAATATCAATGTGCTTGGTCCAGGAATGTTGCACTGGGTTTTTAGCAATGCAAATAGCTAAAGTGTTGTCACAGAAAAGTGGCACACTCTCTATCTCTAACCCATAGTCCCGTAAGGTCGATCTCATCCAGAGCACTGCTACAACAATCGGTGCGACAACATACTCGGCCTCGGTGATGGATGTGCAACCCTGCATCGCTTCCTAGATGACCAAGAAACAAGAGAAGTGCCAATGAATTGGCAAGTGCCGAAGTGCTCTTCCTATCTATCCTACACCAACAAAGTCGGCATCGGAAAAGGCTCTAAGAGATAGACAAGAAGGCGAAGAGTACCAAATATCATAATCGGTGGTAGCACGAAGGTACACAAGATGCGCTTGACCGCTTTGGCGTGAGAGGCGCGAGGAGAAGCTTGAAATCGAGCGCACGGACACACGAAAAATGTATGTCCGGCCTCGAAGCAATGAGGTACAAGAGGAGCCGATCATGCTTCAAACTCCTTTTGATCAAGCGAGCTCACCATCCTCATCGGGCTCGAGGACGTAGTGGTGGCCATAGGAGTCATCACCGCTTCCCATCGGACATGTCGAGCGCCTCGGAGGTCATGGGTATATTTGCTTTGATGCAGAAAGTACCCTCCAGTCCGCTTGATTTGGAAGCCAAGAAAGTAGCTCAACTCGCCCATCATACTCATCTCAAACTCAGTGCTCATCACCTCGTAAAACCGAGACACAAGCGAATGAGACTAGCCACCAAAATGATATCGTCCACATAAATGCGGACAATAAGAAAATTAGACTCATGGTGTCGATGAGCGAGTTTTGTCTACTATGCCCATTTTGAAGTCATGGTGAGAAGATAAGACTTGAGCCTCTCATACCATGCTCTGGGGCTGTTTGAGTCCATACAAAGCTTTGGAGAGCTTGTATACATGACTCGAAACTTGGGGTTCTCGAATCTCGGAGGTTGTTTGACATAAACCTCTTCCTCAATATAGCCATTGAGGAATGCACTCTTGACATCCATTTGATAGAGCTTGAAGCCACGGGATGCAGAGAATGCAAGCGGATCCTAATAGCCTCTAGTCTAGCTACAGGGCAAAGGTCTCCTCAAAGTCAAGACCCTCAACTTTGAGAAAAGCCCCTGCAACTAGCCTAGCCTTGTTGCGAATGACAACCCCATCCCCACTCTGCTTGTTTTGAACACCCACTTGGTCCCAATGACATTATGACCAGATGGGGACTCGACAAGCTGCCATACCTTGTTCCTCTCAAAGTTCTCAAGTTCCTCATGCATAGCATTAATACCACGATTCATCGGATAATGCATGAGAAACATCCTTCGGCTCAAAGGAGGCAACAAAGGCAGTGGAGGCGGAATCGACAAACTGATTTTGAGCGAGTGACCGCTCAAACAGATCACCAATGATCGATCGGTGGATGAGCTTTCGGATATGACGGGAGGACCGTAGCGAGTGGCCTCTACCTCATGCACGTAAGAGGTAGGAGCGAGCCACTCGGCGAAGGAGAGTCGGAAGGCAAGGGCTGGTCTCCCGAGGTGCGAGAAATGGAAGCAGAGGCACCTCGGTGTAGAGGGCTGGATCCGTGGAACACCATCATCTCCATCATCCTCATCTTCTACAAAGATGGTCTCGGAGGGATAAGAAGAGCTCGAAACATCGTGTCTAGCTCTGAGCTAGCCTCATCAAAGGTCACATCACGGTCTCTATGATCCTATGCGCATCAACGCTCTAGACCCTATAGCTACGAGAAGAAGTCGAGTAACCTAGAAAGATACCATCGGAAGAGCGAGACTCAAACTTATCTAGGTTACGGACTTCAAGATAAAACACTTGCAACCAAAACGCGAAAATGAGACACACCGGGCTTTCACCCATACCTCAACTCATAAGAAGTGCGATGCAAATGTGCTCTCAAAACACGCGATTAGAAACATGGCAAGCAAGAGCTATAGCCTTAGCCCAAAACTTCCTTGGAGTCTTGACTGCCTAGCATCGTCCCGCCATCTCAACCGTGGTCATGTTCTTCCTTTCCACTACGCCATTCTGCGAGGGGCGAGGAGAAGAGAACTGATGCTCTAAACCGGACTCCATACAAAAACTCTCAAAGTAGGAATTCTTGAACTCCGTGCCATTATCATGCAGATAGCTCGTAATGCACATGGGAGCTCAATAGACAACCTCTTGATCAAACCCCAAGTGAGAAAAGTCTCATCCTTCGAGGCCATGAAGAATACCCAAGAGTATCTAGAAAAATCATCAACGATGACAAGAATATACCACTTCCTCCTGCTTGATGCACTCTAGCCGACCAAGCGGTGTCCATATGTAAAAGTCGTCTTGGTGCATCACCATCACTACGGTGGATGGAGGATGAGAAGCGATAACCATCTTGCCATGTCGGCAAGGAGAGCAAACTAAGTCTTTGACCATCTTGAGTTTGGGCAAACCCGAATAAGATCGTGGTACGCTAACTCGGTCAAATGATCAAAACTAATGTGACCAAGTCTCCTATGCCGTAAGGAGAGATCACGGGACTCGAAGCAATCAAACATCGAAGAGAGTCTCCGAAGAAGCGTAAAATCAGCACGAAAGACTCTCCCAAATCTAGAAATCCATAAACTAACCCTCCCGATGAATCAAGGATTCTACAGCATTACTCTTGAAACTTACCTCGAAAGAGTCATCGATAAGTCGAGAAACAGAGAGCATTGTATTGCGACTTACTTACTAAGGCAACATCTTTAAGAATGAAATTTTTGTTAATGTAGATGGTACCTTTAGCAATGACTCTACGAAGATGCATCCCCAAAAGTGATTAACTCATCACCGGGCTCGAACTAGGAAGAGAACCAACGAGAATCTCCGGTCATATGACGAGAACAACCGAGTCAACAATCCAAACATTGCCCTTCCCCATCCGATTTAACTGATCAAGACACAAGAGAAAGATGACTCGATCTTGGGATAGAGTGAAGACTTAGGAACCCAATCTTGAACCATCGACACCTCAGTACCACCACGAAGAAGATCGACTCGAGTGTCTCTCTGACGCTCAACTCTCACACGATCGGGAGCAACTCGTAGATAATCTAGGAGTCAAAGCGGGTTGGCACGTCGTGGTGCAAAAGCCGACCATCCCAATGAAGGTGCTGGATCTCCTACCGGAAAACACCTCACGCCACGATATCTACCTCGATGGGAAAAACGAGGAATATGAAGAAGACGACGAAAAGACTGACTACGAACAGCTATAGGGCTAAAACTCAAAGAACTAGCATGAAAACCGAGTCCTGGACGCTGCCCAAACACAGGCGACTCTCTAACCTGTCTAGAAGCGGTGTATGTCTTAGGAGCACTCAAAGTGCAGGGATGACCACAATACCCCTAAGAGCAACAACACGCCACGCCGAGTGATCTTGGCGCGCTGAAGGTAAATCTACTAGGTGACCATCCTTCTTACGGAAGGTGCATGTGTGCCGCCTTGCTAGAGGCGTAAGCAATAGGAGTAACACCCTTACAGTCAAGTCCTATGGACAACCCTAGCAGACCTAAACTTGGTGGTGCTCACTCAGGAGCTACCACAATCTCACCACTCTTGGAGCCGCGCACAATGGTGGGAGGATGCGCCGGCGTGCTCCAAGGGATCAAATCCTAGACCTTGATTGAATCTACTAATCTTGGATTGGTCTAGAATAAGATTGAGCTTCTTCTTGCCTCCAACAAACTTCTTGAGAGTGCTCATAAGATCTGGCAATCTCGGAAGAAAGAAGCACAAGAAGAACAGGGGAAGGAGAGGAAGAAGACGAACCGTAAAGAGAAGATCTCTCAAAGACGTGCTTTTGTTCCCTTAGCACGGCTGCCTCAATCTTGAGGGCCTCACAAGAAACGCAAGGAGCATCTCTAATCCTAAGGGTTTGGTCTTTTAACTTCTTCTTAAGCTCGACATGGATTTGATCCACATCATCCTTAACCCCAACACACAGACAAGCAACCAGTTTGTGACTTAACTAGTAAATCCTTAGCAAGTTGATCACACTTGACATTCAAAGCATCATTGTCAAGTTTTAGTTGCTTCTGATCCTCACATGAGCCGACCGGGTCCTTAGAAGCATGCAATTCAAGTTCATCATTTCTAGCGAAAGCTTTCTAAGGTGTTCGCTCATGGCATCAATTTCGCAAGCAATTTAGGGCAATTAGCACATGATGGAGTGGAGTGAGCATGAAGAAAACTAGCCTCAACAGGAATAGCATCAATAGAACTAGTGCTAGCATTCTTCAACCTAAGACCATCAAGTTCAGCAAGCACACTATCATGTATGGTCCTTAGGTTCTCCAACTCCACAAGAATAGCATCACACAAAGAGCAATCATCAGTGACTCGGGAGGGAGAAGATCTAAGTGAAGCTAACTCCCGAGTCAAGGTACCTACTTCCTTCTCAAGCTCCGTACACCTAGCTCTAGCTCTAGCATGAAATTTTCCTAATTTGCAGAAAGCTTCGTTGAGCTGGTCATAGGAGGGTACCTCGTCCGAGTCGCTGTAGAGCTCGGAGTCGCTGATGTCGTTGGTGTCGGCCATGAAGCACATGCCGAAGAAGTCGTCGCCGCCCTTCTTCTCTTGCGGATCATCCTCACCCTCGTCGCTCCATGTCTCCGTGTCGGAGAGGTTGATGTCATCAAGCGCGGCGAGGACGCGGTGGAAGAGCTTCTTGTTCTTGGAGAAGTTGCGGTACTTCTTCTCGTGCGCCGGTTCACGAACTGGAGGCTTCTTGTTGCGGTTCTTGTCGGTGTAGTCGTTCTTGCCCGAACCGCCAACGTCGTTCTTTCCCTTCTCCAGCTTGGGACAATTCGACCGAATGTGGTTGGGGCCACCACACTCGAAGCAGGTGATCATGCCACCTCTCTTCCTCTCTCTCACCCTCTTGTATGCATGAGAAAACTTGCGAGAGAGAAGAGCAAGCTCATTTTCTGGAAATTTTTCCAGTTGGTCATCGCTTAGGTCTCAAAGGGCGGAAAGAGAGAAACCAATAGAAGGATCAGAAGAAGAAGATCCAATGGGATCGGTGACCAAAGCCATCGACTGAGATTTCGTCTTTCGAGAGACGACATCGATCTCATGAGTCTTGAGGCGGGAATAAAGCCCGTCAAGAGTCAGAGTCGATAAGTCGGTGGTGTCCTTGATGGTGGTCACCTTCATCTCCCAAACCCGAAGGTTGAGTGCGGTCAAGAAATGCCGAGCATTGTCCGAGTCAGGGTATATGCAACCAGCTGCTCGGAGGTCGCTCAAAATCTTTGTAAACCGACCAAAACACTCGTCGAGACTCTCACCAGCGCGTTGATCAAACTTGTTGTACTCGCGCTTGAACTGGTCCTGCCTCACAGTCTTGATTTGAGTAGAGCCCTCATGGTAAGCATCGAGGGTTACCCAAATCTCGTGAACGGAGCGAAGGTGAGAAATCCTATCATACTCACCGAGGCTAAGACCCTGTATGAGAATGTTCCTTGCCTTGGCATTCGCCTCAACGTCAACCATATTGATGGCCGTGACATTTTCATCAGCAGGAACCTCATACGGAGTTTCACCTTCGCCATATCGTAGCCCAGGCGATGATGTATGACTCCATCCGGACTTCCAAAAGGAAAATCAACTCCATTAAAGATGGGAGGCTTGGTGGAATATTTGTCCGTCGCCATGGCTCTTGAGACCGGTCAAGATCTAGAAAGAGCGAGAACCGCTCGATACCAATTGAAGGACCGAGAAGGCGAGCAGAGGGGGTGAATGGTCGCAAATAAAAATTCCCCAAAATACTCCAACAAAAACCTCGACAAGATCGCTCAAAGGAAATTGTGAAAACCCAAAAACTAGACAACTATGTGTACCCCAAGCTTGCATGGATAAGTACCATAAAATATGTGGGGATTTTTGAGTCACAATCCTGGTTGTCTAGTGTCTAAGATAAAGAGGAATCAATTCAAACTCTTGCTTTTAGAAAGGACATCAATTCAAATCACAAAAGTCACTTTCAGAAAAGCAAAAGCAGAATTTCCAGAACTCGTCCTCAATTTGCATAGGAGGTTGGTGGGTTTATGCAGCTCGTCCCTATGAGCATCAGAGTCATGAAGAACTCCACCAAATTTCTCCTCAAAAAGCCTTACAGAAAAAACAGGAAAAATCTAAGAACACAGTATGCTCAAGAACTTCGAGCAGAAA
This sequence comes from Otatea glauca, assembly GCA_036346275.1. Classification (NCBI taxonomy): domain Eukaryota; kingdom Viridiplantae; phylum Streptophyta; class Magnoliopsida; order Poales; family Poaceae; genus Otatea; species Otatea glauca. The sequence continues at coordinate 17,108,745 of CM070717.1, read as the reverse complement.
GTTTGGGGCTCGGTTTTCACCTCATGGCCCCCAAACGGTGCAACAAGTGAACTCCAAAATTTTTCTGTAGGTGTATATCAGAGTCCCGCACCTCCTCCAACAAGAATCACTCAAAAATATTTTTCTAGATGTTTACAAAAATCAAACACTGATTGCTCATGCAAGAACAAGTTCTGAACAAAGTTGGAACTTGAAAGAAAAGATGTTCTATACTCAATCCAAGAGTGCAAAAGAGATGTAAAACCATATGAACACACTCAAAACATCAAAGATCACCAGCATTTAGAAGGAGGGGAGGCAAATCCAAATTACTTGAAAGTAAATTGCGGGAATGTAATTGCGGGAAAGTAAATGCTGAATTTAAATTATGTAAAGTAAAGACATAATGTAAATGCATAAAATAAATTCAGAGGTGGATGGATAAAACTTTCATTTCTGGAAGGGGAGGTTACAAAGCCTCACATTCATGCGGACAAAGCTCAAATGAGCATCAAAAACCTCAACACCTTCAAGGGAAGGAGGCTACCCCTCCACCCCTATTTATACTACTCTTGGGCCACCTACCACCCTTGGATGAGTCCCTCAACCCTAGAGCACTCATCTAAGGGCTAGGATTAACCCACACACACAGCCATACAAGGGCTAACCCAAAACCCACACACATACCGGGTTTTCTTGCACGGTTTTCAAAGCATACTACCTAGACCCGCTAACCTATCAACTAGACCTCAATCCGACGGCCCTCATTGATCCACGCGGCATCTAGCTAGCATCAACTCCTTTCCTTGTCTCCTTGACTTGCCCGGACTCTGTCTCCGATCATCTTCCGGCGATCTCCCAATCGTCTGGACCTCCGACGCTCCTCGCCTAGTCCGGTCATCCTTCGCCTCACCATGACCTAGCACCGTCGCCCTGCAACCATCAAAGACAAAGAAACTCCTCACATAGCAATGCCCACAAAGATGTGCAATAAACCATCCAACTCATCACTACCGCGTCCATAATACCGGTACTGCCACTCCTGGCAGAGACAACTCAAATTGCTTCATTTTGAAAATCAATCCAAATCAAACTCAAACTTGAGCACACCTTTCTCAAATAAAGTCAAATACTCATCACAAACATGGATGGACCTCCACATGGTCCTTCACAAAGCAACGCCAAAAGATGAATATCCGATGCCGATAGCCGATATGCTTATCGATGCTGCATCAGGGAAAAAGATCATAAGTTTTCTGGATGGTAATGCCGGGTATAACCAGATACTCATGGCAAAAGCCGATATACCGAAGACAGCCTTCAGATGTCCTGGTGCAATAGGATTGTTCGAGTGGACAGTGATGACTTTCGGCTTGAAAAACGCTGGAGCAACGTATCAGCGGGCAATGAATCTGATCTTTCACGATTTAATCGGCCACATTGTCGAAATTTATATTGATGATGTAGTGGTAAAATCTTCAGAAGATTTGCAACATCTGGCCGACTTAGAGAGGGTGTTTAAGAACATAAGATCGCACGGTTTGAAGATGAATCCTTACAAGTGTGCGTTTGGTGTGTTGGCTGGACAGTTTTTAGGCTTCATGGTGCATGAAAGAGGGATCGAGGTCAGTCAAACAAGGGTCAAGGCCATAGCCAATACTGAACCACCGACATGCAAAAACGAGTTACAAAAGTTGATTGGCAAAATTAACTATCTCCGTCGGTTCATCTCAAACCTCTCCGGTAGGATTCGTGCTTTTACTCCATTGCTGAAGTTAAAGAACAATGAGGAATTTATATGGGGAGCTGATCAGCAGAAAACTTTCGACGAAGTCAAGAGGTATTTGTCCAACCCTCCAGTTTTGGCTGCACCTCAAAAAGGGATTCCTTTCAGATTATATGTCTCGGCCGAAGAAGATACTATTGGAGCTGTTTTAGCACAAGAGGTGCATGGTAAAGAAAGGGTTATCTTTTATTTAAGCCGACGGTTGCTGGACACAGAAGTCAGGTACCCTTTTATCGAAAAACTATGTTTATCCTTGTACTTCTCGTGCACAAAACTAAGGCACTACATATTAGCATCGGCTTGTAAAGTGATCTGCAAAACCGATGTTATAAAATATATATTGTCAGCTCCTATTCTGCGGGGTCGACTTGGCAAATGGGCTTACGCCTTGGTCGAGTTCGACTTATCATATGAATCGCCAGCGGTCAAAGGACAAGTCCTAGCCTATTTTATAACAGGACATGACACAGCGGCAAATTTAGTCTTGGTCGCACCATGGCAGCTGTTCTTTGACGGATCAGTATGCGGGGAAGGTGATGGTATCGGTATTGTGCTCACTTCACCCAAGGGGCATAACTTTGAATTCGCATTTCGGCTAAATAGCCGATGCTCAAACAACCAGGCCGAGTACGAAGCGTTACTCAAAGGCTTGCAATTGCTGGAAAATATTGGGGTGAGCGCTGTTGAAGCATATGGTGATTCGCTATTAGTGGTGCAGCAAATAAAGGGAGAATACCAATGTCGAGATGAAGTGCTACTGAAATATTTAGAACAATGTTTAGAGATTATCAGCTCTTTTACATCATTTTCTATCGGTCATATTCCTCGAGAATTGAACGATAGAGCTAATACTTTAGCTCAGCAAGCATCAGGATATAAAGATTCGGCGAAGTCGGAGATCGAACTGGTAGACAAAGGCGATCATGTGCAGATATTGCCGATTGGAGAACGCAGATAAAAGATTATCTAGTCGATCCATCCAAGCCGACGGAACGAAAGATACGGCAACAAGCGTTGAAATACGTCTTCATGGACGATATACTATATTATCGGACTATAGAAGGTTTATTGTTAAGATTTCTTGAGGCCGAAGAAGCATGGGTGGCAATGGATGAAGTACACGAAGGCATTTGTGGTGCTCATCAATCGGCACATAAGATGAAATGGATGCTCAGACAAACAGGTTATTTTTGGCCGACGATGCTAGAAGATTGTTTCAAGTATTATAAAGGATGTCAAACATGTCAAAAGTTTGGCAACGTACAACTAGCACCAGCATCGGCTTTACATTCAGTTATCAAACCTTGGCCGTTCAGGGGTTGGGGAATAGATATAATCAGACAAATATTTCCTGCTTCGAGTAAAGGCCACAAGTTTATCTTGGCCGCAACCAATTACTTCTCAAAGTGGGTCGAGGCTATACAACTTAAAAAGGTAACCAGTGTTGAGGCGATTAGTTTTGTGAATGAACATATCATCCATCGGTTTGGGATACCTCAAACAATCACGACCGATCAGGGTACGGTGTTTATGTCCAACGAGTTTCAGAATTACGCAACAAGTCTAGGGATTAAATTGTTAAACTCTTCCCCATATTACGCTCAGGCTAATGGACAAGCCGAGTCGTCTAATATAACACTAATTAAGTTGATCAAAAGAAAAATTGATGAAAAGCCAAGGAATTGGCATTCAACTCTATCAGAGTCACTTTGGGCCTATCGGTTTGTCTTATCACGGGCGATGAAGCTTTCACCTTACCAATTGGTGTATGGACAAGAAGCCGTTCTACCCGTGGAGATTAACATTGAGTCGATATGAATAGCCAGACAAAATGGTTTGTCGGCTCAAGATTACAATGATTTAATGATCGATAACTTGGACGAGTTAGCAGAGCTACGTTTGTCACGCTTGATCGGCTTAAGAAGAATAAGATCAGAGTTGCAAGGGCATACAATAAAAGGGTCATGCCTAAGTCTTTCGATCAAGCCGATTTAGTATGGAAAACAATATTGCCGCTTGGTTCTAAGGATAACCGATTTGGAAAATGGTCACCTCGTGGGAAGGGCCATACAAAATTAATCGGCTAGTCGGCGGAAACTCGTACTTACTGGAAACACTAGAAGGATATGCATTGCCAAGAGCTATTAACGGAAAATACTTGAAGAAATATTACCCTAGTGTTTGGATTGGAGCCTAGTCGATTAAAGATGTGTTGAGCCAAGATTACCACGATCTTTGTTAATCGATCAAAAGATTGCAAACTCAGGAAGTATAGCAGAATATAAATCAGTTAAACAGCCGATTATAAACATAAACAAGTTAAGTTACAAACATTCAGAACTCATGTTTTCAAAACAACCATCGAAGTTTTACAGTTCAATATTGGATGCCTGATCCGGGAAGAGTCGCTCCCAAGGCCGACAGAGCGCCGGCCGCCTTGGCAATGATCTCTTGAATTTCATCCAAGAGACGTTCGTCGTCTTTGGCATTCCCAGGCACTGGCTTCACTTTGGCCGATTGCTGTGTTACATTATCGACAGCCGCAGCAATACTGAGCTTCTGTTCCTTCAATTCCGATGCAGTGGTCCCCAGAACTTGTTGGTTTTCTCCGATTTGTTTCTCAGTTTTGGCTAACTCTTCCAGAAGGAATTTTTTTGTTTTTTCAAGCTTGGAGAGAGATTCCTTGGTCGACTTCAGCTGAAGTGCGTCGGCATCAAATTTCTGTTTTTTTTGCCTTGGCGTTAGCAACCAATTCATCTAAGAGCTTTCCGTCGGCTTCCTGGGCTTCGCAGCATCGAATTCGGTCTTGGAGCGCCTCTACCGCAGACTTCTTATCATCCAGATGGCATATGTTGAGCAAGGCTTGCATGGCTTCTGGAGGAAGGTCGGCTTCGACGGCGGCCATGGCATCTCTGATCGGCTGATTGTTGGACAAGATCTCTGATTATGGGCGCATGACTAGATCAAAGAGCTTGTCAAGACGCTCCTTCATGCCCGGAGCAGATGTAACAGCAGCCGATGCCACTTTTGACACTTCAAGGATTTTTCTGATCTCTGCATCGTAGTCATCGGTAGCCATGATCTCTGGATTGTCAAGATCGGCCAGGAAAAATCCCAGCAGGTTAGTCGGATCTGATGGTTCTGGCAGGTTGGTGGTTGGAGCTGTTGAAGTTGGCAGCGGTGTGGGGATTGGCGCGGTGGATATGTTTGGAAGATCGGCTAAGATCTTCGCGACTTGGACAGATTGCGTTGGCTAAAGGAAATTAAGACAAAGGGTGAGCCAGTGCATTAAAATACGTAAGTTACTATACAAAGTATTGTGACCTACCCCTCCACAAGCCGATGCATGTGGCGAACTCTCGCCGCTTTGTTCTTGGGGCTTGTAGCCTTTCTTCGTCGGAGCCTTGGTATACTTCGCTTTCTTACTTGGGAAAAGCAAAGAAATAATATCAGCCGATTATGTTGCTTCTTACTTGGTTGTTTTTTCTCGATATCCGATAAGGAGGGACTATGAACCCCTAAGGTGCCAGAGGTATAGCCCGTAAGGCGGTCAATTGATGTGCCCTTTGCCCGATCATATCCTCGATTGGCGGAGATAGGTTTTTGCCGACATCCTTAGCCCGCAAGTATCTGATAAAAAAATGATTAGAAAAATGCATCCGGAAAAGGCCGATGTACGAGATAAGATTATTCAAAGTCGATACCTTATCTACTAAACTTGAGTTAGTATAACCCGACGAGCTAGCTTCACCGCTAGAATCATTGTTAGATACTAAGGATGGCTCTGGCAGATTTGGAAAAAATTCTTTGATGATAAATGATGGAGTCTTCTCCATGTACAAACACTCTGCGATAGCCGACCACCATGTCGTGAAACCCCCTGCGCGGCGAGCATTCAAATGGAAGTGGGGGAGATTGCGAAGTTAGAGCTCATCGGCTAACTCCAAGACTAGCCTTGCCGATGTGGCATTACGGACCCTGGCTCTGGGTTGAAGCCGATCTAAAAGTGGCAAACTTGGGATCACCTGGCCGAAGCCGAGCTGTCTTGCATATACTGAAGGGTGGTAAAATTCGTATGAAGGTTGGAAGGTCCGATTCCGAGTATGAAGGCCGACATGGAATACGCACGGGGAGATGAAAATTCTATATAAGTCTAGAGTCTCCTGAGGCATCATAGAACTGTCGGCTTCCAGATGAAGAAAAGAAGGCCAGAGAAAATCGGCTGCATTACCATAACTAAAGAAATCTTCTTTGCTTGAAGTCTTGATGTTCAATTGCAAAAAGAATGATAGAAATCTTTTGCAGCTGTCGGGAAAGGCCTTTGTCTCATTTCTGGAGCACATCATAAATCTCTCACCAAAAGATCGGCATTGTCTAAATTGAATAGGTGCCCGTTCTGGTATATCTTCCCTTGGAAAAGGAGTATCATCTACCAATCCAAGTTAAAAGGACAATTTGAATAAACAAGATCTGACCATATTTGTATAAACCACATTCGGCCACCTATGTTACCAATGGTGAATTTTCCAAAACCCATATAAAGCCGACTCCTTATTATATAAAGCATCTGATACATAGCACCCAAGAAGAGTTTTCCTAAAGCTAGCTGATGACCCTCAACAAGCTGCTCTGCTATCACTTGATATACCTGAGTTGGTCCAAGAGATGCTCCACAGAACAAAAAGCGGTCTAGCCAAAGGTTCAGGAAGGCAACGTGCTCTTCGTCCGATACTATCCCATTAACCTTATTGTTGTTTTTGATATATTTCGCCCATCCTTCACCCTTGGATTTAATAAACTTATACTTGGGCTTGGCACTGTAGGCCAATACCTGGTCCCCATCAGGTCTCAAGCAACACAACTGAGCCACATCCAAAAGAGTTGGGCCGATGAGACCAGTGCGGAATAAAAAAGCATTAAAGCAGTCCGACCAAAAATAACAGGCCGTGGCCACTAAGGGCTCGTTGGCTTCAGGGTCGGCTAAGGAAAGTGAAATACACTCAGCTATGCCCATTCTTTCCCATTCACTCCTCTTTTGGGCTGCTACCTTGATAAACCAATTTCTCCATCCTTTGAGAGCTGTCGGCCAAGCCCTGAAACTCTTATTCCACCCCTCTATGTCATGACCAGCAGCCGACAGAGGCAATCGAGGGACTTCTTGGTTTGTTACGGTATGGACGTATAATTTCCCAATGGACTCAAAAAATATTGGTCATTGCTGTGCGGAATCGGAATAAGTACCTGGCTAAGGTCCATTGTAGCCGATGAAGGAAGCTGGATGAGCTAAAGGTTTGCTTCGGGAGTACTTCAAACAGAAAGCTTAAATCGATTGCAGGTGATTCGAGAGCTTGTGCGCGTGAAGAATGACCAAGGTGGGGGCCTCATTTTATAGCACGGTGAAAATTTGAAGAGGCGGGAAGTGAATCTCAAAAGGCGCGAGCAGTTAAAACGCACTACCGGCGTGTCAGAGAATTACGGCGTGATTAAAGTAGTAGTTATTGAGGGAAGTTCAATGGTTAGCCGATTATAAAAGCCGATAAGTGAAATTTTTGACAAATGACAAGTCATTTCTCAAAAATGGGGGGCATATGGTTGCACCAAATTTTGGCAAACTTGGTCAAAATCGGCAATAAAGTCAAAGATACGGAATTAACGGACAGGATGAAAAGGTTTGGAGATATTTTGGTAACTACAAGATCTTAAAACAACCGTTCGAGATAAGGCCGATACGAAACGGACTTGAAGCGTGTTGTAACAGGACACGATCGGCCGAGGGTATAAAAGAAGGGCCAAAGCGAACTACAAAAACATCCATCAACACAATACAATCAACCAGTCTTTACTTTTTCTACTTTTCCTATCGACTAGGAGTAGCTTCTGTAATTTAGCCTTTGTAATCGATCTTGACCAATAAAGTTGCGCATCGCCGATTGTTGATCTTCGTCAATTACACCCCAGGTTTGATTTGTTCTGATTTTGTTGCGCATCGCCTTCTTCAGAATCGATCTGCCTTTATCCTCTGATTAGCCTTAATCAGCTAATTAGATTTATCTTGTTACCTTGATCTTAATCGGCTTCAAGCTGATTGAGTCCAAGCCGATTGATTTTGACGATCGGCTTTTAATTGAATTTTATATTTTTTACCTTGTCGATTACAGGTCAAATCGACTAGCACGCTCTGAACTAGGTGTTCGTCTGGTGTGCTGCTGTCAGAAACCCTACATCAAGTTTTTGACGCCAACAGATGCACAGATGCATATATGACACACACCGTGGCTGCTTGCACTGCGCCAAGACACCAGCACAATGATCAACGTTAAGCAGCAATAGTCAGCTTGGATGCTTGCAGAATGTTTCATGCAGCAAGCTAGTCATAAAATGTTAGTATGTCTGTCAAAGGGACACCATTAGTGTAATTGCTACTTTTGTAATTTACCTAGACAGAGCAACTCAAGCATGTAAATTGTTCAAAGTATTTGAGATAAAATATTGAACATACATGTATTGATATCCCATCCGTACTCAACCCGAACCTTATACTCCTCACATCATATGCAAAGTGCTTCTTATATTTTCTGTCGATTATCCTCCATTGCACAGAATCAGCAGGGTGCCTAAGCATTCCATCCTTCTTACGCTCTTCGGCGTGCCATCGTAGCAATTGGGCATGCCTTTTGTTCGCAAACAATCGCTTCAGACGGGGAATTATAGAAAAATACCACACCACCTTACGGGGGGATCTCTTCTTCTTATGCTCCACCTCGATATCGTCGTTATGGATATCATCGTTGCCCTTATACCGCTTTGCTTTGCAAACAGCACAGGCATCCAAGTGTGCAAACTCATTGCGATACAATATGCAATCGTTTGACATGCGTGTATTTTTTGTACTTCCAGTCCCAACCGGCAGACAACCCGCTTGGCCTGGTACGTAGTTGTAGGCAACACGTTACCCTCTGGAAGCAAGTCCCCCAATACACATAGAGCTCAGTGAAGCTCTTATCGGACCAACCATTGCTTGCCTTCAACTGCAGTAGTGTAAGCACGGTATGCAGTTTTTTTTGCTCCTCTTTGCAGCCAGGGTACAATGGTGTTGTGGAGTCCTCTACCATACGTTGGAACTTTTGAAACTCTCGTTCACTCGTGAATTCCCCCTCCCCATCACGCAACATTTGATCTAGGTCGTCGTCGTGGCTATCGACAAACGTATATTCGACCGCCATCATATCGTTGTCTCCGTCATGTTCACCAATATGTTGCCCTTCATGCACAATCTCATCTTCACCATGCTCGGTCCAACAGGTATAGCTAGCCTTGAAACCCCTTCGAAGTGAGTGTGCACGTATCGACTCTATGGTAGAAAACAACTTCTCGTTTTTGCAATCAATGCATGGACAACACATATAGTTCGAAAGATTCTTCGACTTGTGCGCCGCAGCCGCATTTACAAAACATGTCACACCATCAAAGAACTCTGCGCCGCAACGGTCCGTGTCATACATCCACCTTCGGTCCATCTATAATTAATTAAAACAAACATCACGTAAGCATATAATTGCAAATAACAATATAATTGTAAATGATAAGATTTAAATATCCATGTAGCAATTTTGAATATGTTAAAATACATCAACCTTTTTTCATTATGTAAATTTCCATCTAGCAATTTTTATTATTTTATAAAATGAAAAAATACTTAGGATATATTTTACTATATCAAAATACATCAATCTTTTTCATTATGTAAATATCCATCTTCCAATTTTTAAATATTTACAAAATAATAAATAATTGTAAATATTTACGATATATTTTGACTATGTTCAAATACATCAACCTTTTTTCATTATGTAAATATCAATGTAACATTTTTTTATTATTTTATAAAATGAAAATAATTGTAAATACTTAAGATATATTTTTACTATATCAAAATACATCAATCTTTTTTCTTATGTAAATATCCATCTTCCAATTTTTAAATATTTACAAAATATTACATAATTTTAAATAGTTAGGATACATTTTGACTATATTAAAATAGATCAACCTTTTTTCATTATGTAAATATCCATGTAGCATTTTTTTTCCAAAATTTCAGCATACATCAACCTTTTTTCACTATGTAAATATCCATCTGGCAAATTTATTTATTTGCAAAATAGAAAATAGTTGTGAATAATTAGGACATAATTTTATTATATTAAAAATATCTTGGTAGCAATTTTTAAATTACTTTCATAATAGATAATATCAATGTTGCAATTTTTAATGACTTTAATTATTGAGAGTAAGCATATAAACGAAAATACAGGATATATTTGGTAATATATCGATTTACAGATGTATCTTGCAATTTTCATTATTGCAAAATTCACCTAGCCATTTTCACCATTCAAAAATCTACTAAATCACTGAAATGAATAAGTATTGTAATGATCTAAATCTAAAACAATCTACAAAGTAAAATCCAACTACAAATATAATGTTATTAAAATTACTAACCTTGAAAACAAGTAGATATGAATTTTAGTACAATTTTCGGCAGCAAGTGGACACAATGATGGAGCAAAGACTCCTCTCTGTTACGCTCGATTGGTCAGGGGGAAGGGATGGCAGGCATATAAAGGACTTATCACTGCCGGTTCTGCCCAGAACCGGCAGTGAAAGGGCTCGCATTGCGCGGGAAAATAAAATTGGGCGGAAAAATAAATATCACTGCCGGTTAAAACAAGAATCGGCAGTGATATATCACTTCCGGTTTTATATATAAACCGACAGTGATATGAGTTTATCACTGCCGGTTGTTTCTACGAACCGGTAGTGATAAGTTCACCCCGCCAGCTCAACTTTCGAACCGGCAGTGATATGTTCTCACTGCCGGCTCATCTAACCGGCAAGATGTGCGGCAAGGATATCTTTGCTCAGTAGTAGTTGTTAAGGAACCTCGCTATCGAATAGTCCGGGTTCCCGAACAGATCTGAATTGGAGAATGCGAGAGAGAGAGACACGTGTTTAGGGAGAGCAACAATGAAATTCTTTATTGCTAATGATTTCTTGTACATTAAGGGGGGGACCCCTCCTCCTTTTATAGCGCTCAACTAGGGTTTTGGCTAAGGGACCAGAATGGGCCTTCATGGGCCATTAGGGTTTCCCAACACTCCCTTGGGTCCTTTGCATGAGATGCATATGCCTCATTAAAACTCCGAAAAACCCAGGGGAAAAATACTTGGAGAAAGAGTACATAGCATACGCTACTATGTTGCACTAATTGCCTCGTTAAAACCTTATGCAAGAAAACTTCATGAAAAACTTGCTAAGGAAAAGAGTACAATTCTCCCAACTTCAATTGCTAATCTTGAGATTCATGTTGGGTATTCGTAATTCATCTTGAGATTTATGTGGGAGTATGTGAAATATCTCCCCTGAAATATGCACTTCTCTAAGTCTCATCATCCCAATTCCTTTCACGCACCTTTCAAAGGTAGATCTTTGGGAGTGATTTAGTGAACAAATCGCAAGATTTTCACATGACTTAGTATGCAATATCTTGATCTCGTTCATCTTATGCAATTCATGAGCATAGAAGAACTTGGGGTTGATATGCTTCGTGAGATTGCTCTTCACATAACCCATTTGTGCTTGGGTAACACAAGCTGCATTATCTTCATAAATGATCGTGGGAGTTTGCTCAATGTTCAAACCACATGACTTCTGGATGTGGTTAACCATTCTTCTGAGCCATGCACATTCACGAGATGCTTCATATAAAGTGATGATTTCCGAGTGGTTTGTCGACGTCGAGACGATAGTCTGCTTAGACGACTTCCAAGAAATTGCTGTTCCTCCACATAGGAAAATATAGCCAGTTTGAGACTTGCCAGTATGCGGGTCTGATAAGTACCCAGCATCGGCATAGCCAACCAAATTCAATTCATTATTTCTTCTGAAAAACAGACCAAGGTCTTTGCTTCCTTGGAGGTAACGGAAGATGTCCTTGATCCCTTTCCAATGCCTTTTGGTGGGTTATGCACTGTACCGAGCTAGCAAATTCACAGCGAACGCAATGTTCGGCCTGGTGCTATTCGCAAGGTACATGGCGCTCAACGCACTCGGATATGGGAATTCTGCTCTCGGGACTTCCTCCCCTCTTCTCTAGGTCCAGATGGGTCTATGTCTGCTTGGAGTGACCTTCCGACCATTGGAGTCTTCGCAGGATATGCTTTTTCAAATCCAAACCTTTCCAACACTTTCTGTGTGTAGGTTGATTGATGTACCAAGATTCCTCCTTGGACATGTTCAAGCTGCAAGCCTAAACAAAACTTGGTTTTACCCAAATCTTTCATTTCAAACTCAGACTTGAAGTATGAGCATGCCTCTTCAATTTCTTCATCCGTCCCTATGATGTTCAAGTCATCTACATAGACGGAGATTATACTGAGAATCCATTCGGGGATCATTGATAAACACACATGGACAATCTTATTTGTTTGTGTAGCCTTTCTTGCAGAAAGTCACTCAGCGATTGTACCACATTCTTCTGATCGCTTCACCCATACGGTGATTTCTCCAGTTTCACATCAGCATGTGTTTCTATTTGCTCCATCTTGGTTCGGGATAGGAATTCCTTCCGGTACTTTCATGTATATCTCCAAATCCAAGTTTCCATACAAATAGGCTGTGACAACATCCATTAGCTTCATTCTCAACTTCAAGTTGACTGCCATTGAGATCAAATATCTAAAGGTAATTCCTCCCATGACCGGAGAATAGGTTTCTTCATAATCAACTCCGGGCGTTGAGTGAAACCTTGAGCTACAAGCCTTGCTTTATACCTTACAACTTCGTTGTTTTCATTTCTCTTCCGAACAAAGACCCATTTGTGACCTACGGGGTTTACATGGGAAGGTGTGCGGCATACGGACTCAAACACCTCTCTCTTGTTGGAGAGACTAAATCTGCGATGATTGCCTTTTTCCATTCTTCCCAAACTAGCCTTTTCTTGCACTCTGCGAGAGATGCGTGCTCGGGATCATGATCAATGATCGAGGCAATCTTCTTTGCAAAGTATGCATCAACGTTGGTCGTTGCTCTATTCAGGATTCTCTGTTATTACAAAGTTTATGGCCATTTCTTCATGGGGTGCTTCATGCACTTCTACTTGCTCTTCGCTGCTTTTCCCTATCGTAGGAGCAAGTTCCTTTAGCTTTTCATCGCCTATGTGTGCGCACACATTATTTCCGACGGCTTCCTTCAGTGGAAGATTCAAGTCTGGAATTGCCTTTTCCGTTGGCTTCTTTCCAGTGCCAGGTCTCAACTGGCTCCCCTTCTTTCCTTGGGGCATTTTCGTGATTGGTTGTGGTAAGTCCTCTTGCCCGCTTCTCCGGACGCCTCGGGTACTTTGGGTTTGAGGAGCCAGGTTTCCTGTTCTTTTTCTTTGAGGCCTCTGAACAGGTTGAGGATACCTTCTATTTTCTTGGTATTTCCACCCTCTCGGTGCATTCCTTGCGGGTACATGCGAGCGACTTAACCACGCCCTTGGATCACAAAATGATCAGCGGTTCATTTGCTAAATTCGCAAATCAATTATCTTCTGGACTTCTTGATTTGCTTCATTAGCACGGGGGTCATGTCAGGGATCCCAGTGGAATGCCATATGATTTCCCGGCATTTTTCATCCAAAGGTTGATTTCCTCCCCCTAATGACGGGAAACGATCCTCGTCAAAAATGCAATCAGCGAACCGGGCTGTATGCAAATCTCCAGTCATGGGTTCCAAATACCTGATTATGGATGCACTCTCATAACCAACGTATATCTCAGACTTGCGGAGAGGGCCCATTGCAGTCCGCTGAGGGGGTGGTTTAGGTACATATACCATACACCCAAATTTTCTAAGATGGGAGATCTTCGGGATGATCCCGTGCACAAGCTGCATAGGAGAATGGATGTTGTAGGCCGACGGTCTAAAATTGATAAGAGCTGCTGCGTGCAGGATTGCGTGTCCCCAACAAGTGTTGGGCAAGTTACAACTTTGCAAAAGCGGTCTGGCAATGGACTTAATCCTCTTTATTAGTGCTTCTGCTAGTTCATTCTGCGTATGGACGTGCGGTACAGAGTGCTCAACTGCTATCCCTGTTGCTGTGCAATAATCATCAAATGACTTTGAAGTAAATTCTCCGGCATTGTCCATTCTAATGGACTTCACGCGATGATCAGGGAAGGCATTCTTAATTCTTATGATCTGCGAGATCAGCTTTGCAAAGGCATGGTTTCTTGTTGACAACAAGCATACATGCAACCATTTCGAGGAAGCATCGATGAGCACCATAAAGTATCGAAACGGCCCTGACAGGGGCTGAATCGGACCACAAATATCCCCCTGGATGCGTTCCAGGAATGCAGGGCACACAAAATCTTCATGATTCGGGAAATTTTTAACATTAATGCCATGACCCTGTGAGTTGTTCACTATATTTCTCATCATTCTCAAACCAGGATGACCTAATCTACCATGCCATAAAGAAAATAACTCAGAGCTTCTAAAAATAGTCTTCAAGGAAGTATACACTTGGTGCATGAATATTCGTGTAGTACAACCCAGATTCATATGAGGGACATTTTTCTAATACCATTTTTCCACATACCGCGTGCTTCACAATGCACAAGTATTCTTTGCCATTTTCTTCATTGGTTTCTACGTGAAAACCATTGGCGCGGATGTCTTTAAAGCTTAAGAGAGTGCGCGTTGATTCAGGGTACAAAAGGGCTTCTTCTATTACCAGAGTTGTACCCATAGGCAATATAATAGTGGCTCTTCCTGAGCCGATTACATATGAGTCGCTTCCTGCGATCGTAGTAATCTTTCCAGCGTTCTTCGTGATCGACTGGAAATACTTAGACTCTCTTAAGATGGTATTTGTTGTGCCACTATCAACAATGCATATCTCTTCCATTTGGGCGCTACACGATTTCTAGATAAAAGAAATATAATTCTAATCAGATAGAGGCAAAAACAACCCAAATATTACTTGCAAAAATGAAGAATACCGGGATAAAGAATAAATTGCGTATTTATTCATAAAAGAAGTATGCTCTTCTAGAGCTTACAATTCATTATTCAAAGAAAAATGCTGACAACCATAATCTAAAAGAAATGCATTAAATGTAATCAGTAAAATATGCATTAATTTACCTTCTATGTCATCTGCGAAGTTTTCTCTTCATTTGCCATAATAATGGCTGCGACATCGATGTCCGTGCTATTACGTGAGGATGAGGTAAGAGGGGTATCTACATCCATGGCATCTTCATCACCGATGTTGGCGAAGTGCGCCTCTGCGGGGGCGTTTTCCTTTGCCTTCTTCTTAGCCTGATATGCGTTGATCGCTTCTTTGGATTCTCGACATATCTTCGACCAATGTCCCCAAGTGCCACACTTGAAGCACGTCTGGTTCTGCTGTCCATACGGCTTGGCGTGCGTCTTTTCTTTGTCATCCCTCTTCACAGGGGCTTTGGACTTTCCTTTGGCCTGGGTCCTCTCTTTTCCACCCTGCTTGCCCTTCTTTCTATTAATGGGCTTTCTAACCTTGTAGCTATTGGCATTGACTTCTGTGCCAGTACCTTGTCCAGGTGGCTGCGAGACATAGTTCTTGCGTAGAACATCGTCTTGCGATTCCGCAACTTGCATTACATCAATCAGTTCGCTATACTCCTTGTATGCGTCCTGACGATAGCTGCGTGCACTCTGGATAGCATTAGGGTGGAAGGTAGAGAGAGTTTTCTCAATCTTCTCTTCATCAGTGATCTTCTTGCCACATAGAGAGATTGGTACAAATTACATGCAAGATGTAATTGTACTCGCCACTGCTCAAGTCTCGCAAACCTCAGGCGTACCCAATCTTGCTGTGCTTGGGGCAAGATGGTGTACTTGAGCTTTTCGAACCGCTTCTGAAGTGTAGTCCAAAGCTCAAGTGCACTCTCCTCAGCCATATATTCATTCTTTAGAGTAGCTGAGAGGTGGTGCACGAGAAAATGCAGAGCTTGATCGTTACGCTCGTGCAGTAGGTTTTGCGTCCCCGCGAGGACCCTAGACCAATTGCGGGCGCGGAGCTTGCCCCAAGGACGATCTTTACGTCCGATGCCCAAGTGAGGTAGTTCTGACCGTGCGGGGCCAGTTATTCAAACTCACGATTCACAATGCCAGACATCTGCATGATTTCAAAATTCTGGTTTAGATTACTGCGTGTAATCTGATAGAAAAAAGGTTGCAAAAAGCATAAAGTGCAGAAAAATAAATTCATATGCATTGCATTATATAAAATAAAGCAAAGGATTCAAAATTCAAAAAGAAATTTCATAAAACAGAGAAATAAAGCAAGAAAATTAAAAACAGAGCCAAATAAATCTTCTTGATTTTCTGGCAATTTTTCAAAATTTTCTGCAATTTTTTTCTCTTTTTTTTTCTTTTCTTTCCCTTTTCTTTCTTTTCTTTTTCTTTTTTCTTTTATTTCTTCGGCCGCACAGCCGGTTGGGCTTCGGGCCATTTTTCTTCTCTTATTTTTCCGGCCGAATCGGCCTTTGGGCCTTGCCCATCTCCCGCTTGGCCCATTTGGCCTGCTCCCAGCCCGGCATAGCGCGCGGCTAGGGTTTCCCCTAGCTGCCGCCACTTCATTTTCTTGCCCGTGCCCTTCTTTTCTTTGCTCCTTTCCTATGTGTAGCCGGCACTGCACGAAGCCAAAGCGGTGGCGTCACGACTTCGATCGGAGGTTTGGCGGCATCATAGCCGGAGCCGAGGACGGCGCGGGCTTGGCCGGAGCGGTTCTCGTGCGGATGGCCGAGGCCGCGGCGCGTCTGGGCCGGGCGGCGGCATGCCGGAGGTCGGGACGACGTTAGCCGCGCCGAAGGCTGGCGGGCGCGGCGCGAGTGGGCTCGGGGCCGACGGCGGCGAAGCGCGAGGCCGAGTCGGCCGTCGCCGCCAGCGGCGAGGGAGCTCGTCTGCAAGGCCGGTGGCACGGAGGCACCTCGGGCGGCCGCGAGCGCGCGAAGCGAGGAGGCGAGGAGGCGCCTCCGGCCGCGAGCGCGCGAGGCGAGGAGGCGCCGGGCGGCGGTGCTCGTCGCGGCCGTGCGGTAGCGCCGCCGCAGCGACGGCTACGCCGAGGCGACAGCGCGGCCGCAGCGCGCGATGGAACCTCGGCCGAGGCCGGTGCGCGCTGGCCGGGCGGGCGCGGCTAGCTTCGCGGTGGTCGGCGGGTGCGGAGGCCGAGTCGCGGCGCCCGCGAGCATTGGGCCGGCCGATCACGGCGGACGCGGAGGCCGACGGTGGCGGATGGCTGCGGGCCAAAACTGTCGCGGCGCGCGCGACGACGATTCAAGCCGACGGCTCCGTGTTGGCCGAGCCGGTGGCGCCGAGCGATCTGGGTGTGGCGCGCGCCGCAATGGCGGCGGCGGCTGGCCGGGCTTCAAGCCGGCGTGCACGCGAACCGAGGTTTCGCGCAGTGCTTCTGTGACTTCACGTCATGCATGCAAACCGAGGCAATGACGGTGGCGCGCTGCGAGCGCGGGAACCGAAACGCATATTTCCTTTTTTTTTGTGTGGATGATGCATGTACTGATGTTGCTTGTAGCTTCGTGCCACATGATGCAAACATAAAACAGATACGAACAGTAGATGCATGCATAAGAACGACAGCGATTAGAAACAATCGCCAATTCTCACCTCTTCTCACCTTTTCAATTCTGATCTCCGTAGAGCAATTCGTGCTGATAACGTGTTAAGGAACCTCGCTATCGAATAGTCCGGGGTTCCCGAATAGATCTGAATTGGAAAACAGAAAGAGAGAGAGACACGTGTTTAGGGAGAGCAATAGCGGAAATTCTTTATTGCTAATGATTCCTTGTACATTAAGGGGGGACCCCTCCTCCTTTTATAGCGCTCAACTAGGGTTTTGGCTAAGGGATCAGAATGGACCTTCATGGGCCATTAGGGTTTCCCAACCGTAGTGAGCATTACCCCTCATCCTGCTACGGAGAAGAGCCTACTAATGCAATTCTGCGGGTGCATGCATCCAACTTACAAACAAACTAACTACATGATCCTTATCATAATGCGCCCGCTAACTACTCTATGCATGCATGATTCAGCTGGATAGACTCTCTTCATGGACGCCAACTCCCTGCATGCAAACACTAATACAACAAGATTATTTCCAACACATATAACATAAGCAGCGTTATACAACTCTGAACCATTCTGTTCTCGTGAACAAATAGCATCTGATAACTTGAGATGCATGCAACACCAGTTGCCAAATACTAAACCTAAATTCGATTGAAAGGAGCAGAACCAAAATATAGTAACGTATCGGAGAGCAGCTGGGAGCCTCAGACAAAAAAAAAAGATACACAATTTGTTTTCTCAAAATCATATACAATTAGTTTAATAACTCAAATTAAGTCATTCCATACGGATAGGATTGTCTTTTTTGAAATAATGCCTTGGTCCTTATCCAAGAATCGCGCCGTCTTTACAACATTACACCTGCTTATCGAAAAGGTTTTTACTCTAGCAACATTACGACACTACAATTGGAACGAGAAGAGCCTACTAATGCAATTCTGCGGATGCATGCATCCAACTTACTAACAAACTAACTACATGATCCTTATCTCATGCAACACACCCGCTAACTACTCTATGCATGCGTGATTCAGCTGGATAGACTCTCTTCATCGACGCTACTCCCTGCATGCAAACACTAATACAACAGATTATTTCCAACACACAAAACATAAGCAGCGTTATACAACTCTGAACCATTCTGTTCTCGTGAACAAATAGCATCTGATAACTTGAGATGCATGCAACACCAGTTGCCAAATACTAAACCTAAATTCGATTGAAAGGAGCAGAACCAAAATATAGTACATACACAATTTGTTTTCTCAAAATCATTTACAATTAGTTTAATAACTCAAATTAAGCCATTCCATACGGATAGGATTGTCTTTTTTGATATAATGCCTTGGTCCTTATCCAAGATGCTAAGGGAATAATTCCCTGAGAATGGGCCAACGCACACTGCCTTAAGAGTCTGATGTTGCCAGAAAGTTCCAAATAGCAATCGAAGAAATAACTGGCATCAGTTTATCCAATTTCCATAGCTATGGGATAGTGAAATAGCTTTCATGGTTACAATCACATATAACTTTGGAATCCATCTTTTCTATTATATTTCGGAGTACATCATTCCATTTTCATTTTCCACACACGTTTATTGCGACAATGCGTATCAAAAGAGTAGAATGACAGTGAGACCCCGTAGTTTATTGGTTGCATAGGATTTTAGTTTAATTACAACATTGCAGTCAACAAAATATTGGCCAGTGAATCCAGCAATACGAGGACTCGGGGATGCATGGCCAGATGACATACTATGTCTACACCCTGCGCAATCACCAGCTAAGGAGCAAGTTTCAGATTGGTTGCATTTGCTTACAAAGTGTTTTGTGCAGTTAGTTAGCAAAAGTTTGTAAGTCTATCGAGATTTCAGTCAAGTAATTGCTAGATGGACATGGCCGTCGGAGTTGGCACAAACAAAAAATCCTTCGTCTCAGTTGACGATCGGCCACCACTAGCTCGCCGGAGCTCTAGCTTGCTGGAGAAGGAGGAGGCTGCAGTGGACAGGCGACCTTGGGCCAGCGGCTGGCGTTGGAGCTCAGGACACCGTGGTCGTAACTTGCTTCCAAGGCCTTGGCAGGGTTGGAAGGGAGAGAAGCTCGTCTTCGGTGGCGATCTCTGGCAGCCACTAGCTCACCGGAGTTCTAAATTGGTGGAGGAGGAAGGAGGGAGGAGGATCTGGACAGTAGTATTCTTGATTTGTCGCAACAAAAATTAGTGATCAAATCGCAACACATTTAGTCCTGTGGTTGCAACAAAATTCCACTCCGATGCAACAAACGCAAACGCAGACTAAAAATTGTGCAATAAATAAGGATCTATTGTGGAAACAAATACAAGAACATGTTGGAACGACATTAAAAAATAACCACTGCAACCATTTGACTTAGAACTCCTGGAGAGTAACAAAAGGCCTCATATCTGGCATGTGAGTGAGGGAGTTTGGCAGATTCGAAGCAAGAATGTGGCGGATCTAGGAGTGACCAGAGTAGAGATAGAGGAGAGGAGAGGATCATAACTCCTGGAGAATGCTATCCTGTGCGGCCATATATGCAGCAGCTTGCCAGCCCTATATATTTACCGCCCTGTCAGTTGCTTTCCCCTCCACCGTGCTACTTATAGAGCTTATAACTATAATTTTAATATGTTTTAAAGCAAACAAGGTCCGGGAAAAGAAGCTACTACAATTATGCATCCTTTAGCTTAGTTTTCCTTGTTAATGCTGTCTAGCTCTCACTAATTTGTACATCTGTCATATTCTAGGCTAGTCCATGTAGGCCACTCTCTGAGAGAAATTTTACACTACATTATACTGATAGTATATAGTGGATAATATGAATTAAATCTAGTCGTTGATTTGTTAAGAGTATTTCTACTACTCTACTATCAGAGAAAATATAAAAAAATTCTAGTTAATATGATCGATTGGATCGAAAAGAATGAACCGTTTGTATTAAATTTAGTGTACTCTAAAATAGCTCTTCTCTGAAGGCACCTTGTGGAGTACTTCTGGCCTTTAATGGAGGCTTGAAGAAGGGTGAAAATGGAAAAACATTTCTGCGTCGTGAGAACATTCGGCGGTGGCTATTAACAAAAACCAGCAATTAATTATGCCTTTACAATACAATATTCTTTACGCAATAGTTAATAGATAATGTATTAATGCATACTGTGGGAGCAGTCCAAACTGGAAAGAGCTCTGACCTCATGCAGCTTAAAGACGTACAATTGCTTAAGAAAGAGCTCTTGTGCAGCAGAAAACTGCAGTTTAGTACCAAAACCATATGTTGATGTTTCTTTTTTTTTTCTTTAATGCCTTGTGCTAGTATTTAGCACATTAAAAATGTTGGGGAAAAATTGACTGTAAAGACATACACATCTATACCTATACTAATTAGACACTATAAGAACGCCAACACGTTAATCAGAAAGATCTAACCATCGGACCCGAATTATAATGGCTTGGAAGGTGAACACCCAAGTGATATGACTCTAATTACCAACACTACTTTGGATCGTGTTTCGAATGTGTAAACCAAGACAAATGATCAAAGTGGTGCTATTTTGGGCAAAGAAACGAAGTTCAAGTATGTGGCCAAGGGAGAGGTGAGGGAGGAAGGCCAAAGGAGGATGGTTGAAACTGTAAAATATGATAAGTATATTGCTCCTGCAATGTATAAATCATATGGAGGTAACACATGTGCTACTTATGAATGCATAGGCCAGCCAAGGTCATAGCCGTGTGGGACAACCAAGGGCATGGTCATAAGATCCAAGGCCATATAGTCCACACATGGATGGAGCGTATGTAGGCTTGCATATGATTTGGAAAGAGAAAAGGATAACCTAAGTCGTGCGAGAGAAGCAAGGAAAGAGTTTAACTCGGTTTAAAAGAAAGGAAACAAATCAACTCAGATTGATAGCACATGCCAAATTAAAAAGTCCATAACTTTCATATCCGAGCTTAGAATTTGACGGTACTTTCCTGAAAGCTTACGAGACTACCTTTATATCTTTCCATAGCGAGACATTCTAATTTTGCTTCCTTTTATTTTTAATCTGGCCGATAAGTTACAACCTGCTAGTTGGCCGAATTTGAGTTTCTAAAGTTGTAATCTCTTTCTATCTCTTAGAGTTTAAGTTGTGTACATTTAGAAGGTAAATTTAAGTCAGATAGATGTGTTTTGGTCGTGTATTGTGCACCAATATAAGACCAAGGAGTTTACCACATTATACAGTTCAATTTTTTGCATGAGAAATAAAGAAAAGCCAAGTTGACTTGTGGCTCCATTGAGTATGTGTGTGCATGAGAGTTTCCCATCTAGGGTTTGCTATTATGGTGCAAGGTAAGGACACACTGTCTTTGGGATTATAGCATTGAATCTACACAATTCTACTTCCTTAATTCGTGATAATCTTGTTCACGGTTTGAGAAGACCTTACCAATTGCTTTTCGTTGGCGTTGCTAGCTTGGTGCTAATCGGACAATTGTTCCTATTCACTTGGCACAAAGAGAAGAAGTTAGTGCCGAAATTGAGTACTATAAGATCGGGTCACCCCTACATGCTAACCCCTTAGTTGGTCCATATCACCGAGCCACAACTTTCAGGCATTCCTGAAGCTGCGTCTATTTTACAATGGAAAATAGAAGAAAAACTAACTGTAAGTATATTAAAATTCCACATGTCATAACTCATAACAAGATTTTGATTCGCTTCCAACACTTTGTGCTTGCACAGTTCTGTGTAGCTAGACTACTTCTTTCATTCTTGACAACCCATGTGTTCTCTAGTTAGAACCTTTCCTAGAGTATTTACAGCACCGTATTCGTCCGCATCTATCCCTATTAATCTTTTGGATTTGAAAGCTGGATCATATCCTTAGCATTTCATTTCCTTCACATGGCTGCTTCACTTTCACCAACCTGTATCGACAGAGTAGTCTGACACTGAAACCCCACAATTTTTGCCGAAGTCCTTGTCGGTCGTCGCGTGAAACTTTAGTTCAGCAACTCTGTAGCCAACAAAATAATTGCTAGCCAAATGATCGATGCTAAAATATTAGAATACGAGTTCGTATGCTCTAAGTAACAATAACTGCATACAAATTAGAATACGAGTTCGCATGCTCTAAGTAACAATAACTTGCAGTGCTCTAAGTAACAATAAATTAGAATACGAGTTCGCATCCAAATTTCAAATTGGATCATTTATATTCAAATTCTACTGGAAAAGAATTAGTAAGAGGTAATTGCAGTACAAACAGAATTAACTTTTGTGTTAATAATACATTGTACAAAGTGAAGGTTATATATGCTAATGCAGATTCTTATCCTTGGGGGAGAGTATCATTTAGCATCCCGTAATCCCGTAACAGGCGGACAAAAGGATCTCACTTATGGTCAAATATATCATTTTTGCCAAATGAAGGAGTACAACAATCTTTTTCGCTAACACAACCTATTTTTTTTACCCTACCACTTCAAATTAAAATCTCAATTAATTGTATGCATGGACAGATCCAGGCCCTGGTCCCCATCTCTCGCCAACAACGCTATTTATTTCTCAGCCAAGAACATGACACAATATTAAAATGCAATGCTGTTATATATATACATATATATATATATATATATATATATATATACACACACACATATATATAGTGTATATATATATATATAGTATAATTACCAGGGACTCCATCGTGCCTAGACACCGAACCCAATAGCCGTCGGATTGCTTTAGAAGTCGTGAGAAACTAAACGGGTATTTCATCAATTAGAGACCAGATCCGACCCGTAATGATATCTGCATCCTCATCAAATCATTTGCATGCATGATTGTTCTTTCCATATTATAGACATGCAAATATTTCCATACCTTGCAAGTACTTCTTTCCAATTAAGAGACTCTAATTTATTTTTCAAAATATTTCTATCCCATGTCATTATTTCCATATTACATTTGTTTTCAAAATTAGTCTCCACGTTCATTCATGTCTGCACGCTTCATTGCAAAGCTTCATTGCCCTCTCTTCTAGACTAAGCTTTGGCTTCTAGTTTATCAACCTAGGTATGTTCTTTTGATCCCTAGTGCTCTAATAATTTTGTACAATATGTCATGTTCAAATATGTTTGATTCATTCTTTAGATTGTTCTTTAGTGTTTGTCCGATTGGTTTGGTCCTTCAATCCACTACATATATCAACCAGCCAAGAGATGGATCGACTATTTTTTGTTAGTTAAGTAATTTCTCCATCTCGTAATGTTTAAAAATCCTCATGTTTTGCGAATTGTTATTTCACAGAATGCCTAGACTACCGCCAGGAGCAAGCGCCAGACGAACGAGCAGGCGCAATTCCATGGCTGATGGAGTTAGACCTTCTGGATTCAACTCCGACGATGATAACTTCATTTTGGATCATAGTGTCTAGACACCATGGTGTCCCAAGTAATTGTACAACTGAACAACGGGATCCACTGTAGAACTGATGGGCCATATTCATTGCAACAAGCGAGTGAAAAAGAAGTACATACTAACACTAAAAACTAAATACTTCCTAATTGGAAATATTGATTTTCCCTGCAATCGTTTACTCGAGATACTGAACTGATGTTATGTAATCACTTCCTAATTTGTTTCATAAATTAATACTCATAAAATGGCAATTAGATATTATAATATCACGCACCATCAGTACCTCACTTATGAAGAGACAAAAATTTTACTACTAGCCGCTTCACTCTATTTGTTTTTTTCCGAACATGGCCCTAATCGCAACAAATTTGCTAACATAGCCCTGAGCAGGCAAAATTCAGTACAGCGTAAGCGTGGTATTATTTCTCACGCCTGCCTGCCGCAGGAATTTTCTTTATTTTCTTTTTCAGAGGGACGCCGAGCGCTGGATTTATATTTTACATGGTGCCACACTCTGGAAATTTTCAAGCGCGCTGGAAATTGTTTTTTCCGCAGACGCAGACAAATATGTTACACAATAGGTTGTGTATATATACTCTCTGAATTTTGAATAGATCACATGGAAAAATTAGATGGAAGTATTTGTTTTTATATATTTTTGAAGAAGGTATGTTAGAGAATAGTTTTATGGAAGTATTTGATTTTATATTTGTTCTGCGTCATGAAAAAACAATTTCCAAAGACGGAGTCCACAGGAGAATTTCAATACTTCCATAAAACTATTGTCTAACATACCTTCTTAAAAAATATAAAAAAAACATACTTCCATCTAATTTTTTTGTATGATCTATTCAAAATTCTGAGAGTATATATATCCATAACCTACTATATAACATATCGCTCAATTTCAATAAGGTATTTTAAATGATTATCTTTTAGAGCTATATACTGGATTTGATTTTTATCTATTTCAGCTCACCCTTTTTTATAGGGTGAGCTAATATAAAAGAAAATCAATTTCTAGTATATACCTCTAAAAGATAATTTAGTTCATTAACAACTCTAACATAATCTACAAACAAATACTTTCATCGGAGAGTGCCCCACGAGATGGCGTAACCGCTTCGGCATTCTGACACCACCAAAACCCGAACTCTTCCAGCTCCTGCATCAAACCATTCATCCTCACACGAATCCTCACCTCCAAGCCCTACAATCCATTTCATCCCAATCAAACTGTACACCCTCACCTAATAATGGTCATACCTCACTAATTTAGAGTTCATATTATCAGAAGGTATAGCAAAGTACATACCCAAAACATGTTGCCCAATATACCTTTCAAACTTATTCAATGATAATTGCTAAAGTTAGCTCAATTTTCATGCGTGCATAAGAAAATCAAATGCTATTATATACTCTCAGTAATATAAATTAGTTGTATCAAATTTTATTAAAAAAATTATAAGATTACATCCAACTAATTTTGATTTCTAATGGGCTGAGAGTATGAGCAATGTACATGCCTCGCTATCACAGCTATACCTCGATATCCTAATATCCACAACTCGTACCTAACAATTTCAACACTTATCCTAGTATAAGTACCTATGAATTCAATAATTTTTTTCGACGACTGCTAATATACTCGCAAACCATCACATACTATCAATTAAAGGTACAAACATTGTACATTCGCGCTTATATTTTTATATTGCTAATATTTTCACCGTACAGAGAACCATTCGTGCAATTTTTTTTTCAAAACTTATTGATAATATTTATTCCAATGGAGATCAAAACAAAAATACATCGTGCAATGAAACCGCTATATTTTAGTCACTCTACCTTATTTTTTGTTTGACATGCAAGTTTCCACTTTACCTTTTTTATCTATTACAAATAAGGTAATGAAACTATAGGAATTGTATGCACACATACCTAATAGATACGCAATAGATTGATAGCCAAGAAGGACAAATGATCTTCTTAATTTGGTCCCCACATGAGACGCTCACAAAGCAAGGCAAAGAAGAAATTTTATTTTTCTTCTAGACTGAGGCACAAAATATTATTTTTCTTCTAGACTGATACTGAGGCACAAAGGAAGACACATATTGTTAATTACACAAGCTGCATGACCCAAATCACTAATTGATACTTATTACATATTGGATCATACCTAAATCACTAATTGATACTTATTACGTATTCTTTCCATAAAAAAGGAAACGGTTCACATTAATGCATATACCTAATTCGCCTTAATATGCTGGTCAATAAATTCAAAGTTTCTTTACCTTTCCATATCAGCGATAGTTAGCGGGTTTACCCGTTAATTATCATACCCAATGGAAACGCACGCATTTTAATGTTAGTGTTATGCCCTTGAGGCAATCATTTAGATGATTGTAACATGACTATGTTTATGAATAATAATATGATTATTGGTCCAATGAATGTATATCATTGTATTGATCAACAAGTATGTGACTTGCTTATGAAGCTCTTTACTTAATGATGTAATTCGATAAATATCTCTGATCGGATATCATCGTATAGGACAACGATGAATAGATCAGCACATATAGTGATCGATGATCATGCTTCATAGATCATGGGATATGGAGATATCATCTATACATTGTGGACGCATGTTGAAGAACATGGGTTAGATAGACCCGTAATGGGACACTGCGAGAATCTTTCATTCTTATGTGTCATCAGTGTATCTCATACCTAGTAGATGTATGATCCTTAGACCTGAGATTGTCATATTCCCTACATGTGTAATAGTTTTCCTTGGGGCTATCAAACACTACTTCCTAACCGGATAGTTATAAAGGTAGCTTTCATGTTTACTATGAAACGTGCAGAGGGAAGTGAGCAGTCAAGATGGAATTTGCCACTCCAATGAAACGGAGATATATGACAAGGCCACTCGTGTGATATGATTAAGGAAGTGCATGGCCATGCCGTGATTGAGGAGTCAATCACAACTTATTAATATATCACGGATACGAGAGATGGATTGAATCATCAAAGGATGACATGCTTCTCGCCTTGAGATCAATCTTCATATACTTGGCAAAGGGATTATTACATGAGTACTTTTGATAGGTTCTGTCCGATTTGATCATAGTATATTTGGGAGTTAGCATACTTTGCAAGAAGCCACTACCAACTATTGGATTGAAAAGGAGTTTTTCGAATCCACGTCCAAACGTACGTGAACCTGTAGGGTCACACACTTAATGGGCTGGGACGCATTAATTTGGATTGGATCCGTAATTAATGAACTCGTGGGCTTAGCACGATGGGCCCTAGTTTAGGTTTCATCTCGTGGCTATATAAGGAGGGGAGGAGGAGGGCACAGGTGTGCTTTCCACGGTTTAGGAGTGATTCACTCAAACCCTAGCCTACTCCTCTCGCTGTCCTCGCCGAGCGACCAGTGCTT
This sequence comes from Otatea glauca, assembly GCA_036346275.1. Classification (NCBI taxonomy): domain Eukaryota; kingdom Viridiplantae; phylum Streptophyta; class Magnoliopsida; order Poales; family Poaceae; genus Otatea; species Otatea glauca. The sequence goes on along the minus strand of CM070717.1, from coordinate 17,081,426 downwards.
GCACACGACGCACGCACGCGTTCCATCTCTGGACGTGTGGACTCTGCGGTGGTGACGCTGCTGTGGATCGGCGTGGGAGGACGATCCACGGCAAGGCGAGGACGATCCACTACATCGACGCAACGATCGCGGCGAGGACGATCCACTACATCGACGCGCGAAGGATTCCGCAACTGCGCGTCTAGTGGTAATCTTATCTATGATCCCCTTCTTGCGAGTAGCTTTCTGATTACGCGGTAGATTTTTTTTTGTGCTAGCGTAGCATACCGCGTTTCTCTTCACTTAATGCAATCCTAAGGTCGAGAGGAATAAGTCCCAATTCGGCTTCCTATATATATAAGAAAGCCCTCTTTTGTTCAAGACACGATCTGGGCTCCATGGAGTCCCAATTCGGCTTCCTATATATAAACCAAAGCCCTCTTTTGTTCAAGACACGATTTGGGCACCAAACCATCGTGAAAGAGACAATTGTGATGCAGGTTAGTGGGAAAAAAGGTGTGGTTAAAATAATAAGAAATGTCATGGGAATAATGATGAAGATAAATGGTAGAAGTAGATGATGTAGAGGGTTTAGAGATAAGCTGCTGTTGAGGTCCATGCAGAACAGTGCAATTAGGCACGATGTATGCCTTTTTTAAGAATAATAAAATGTCAATCAAACTTCGAGTCGTGTGATCGATCAGATTAATGGTTGGGAATATTAGGGGGTGTTTGGGATAGCTCCAGCTCCACCAAAATTCGTGGAGTTGGTGGAGCAGGGTATTCCTAGCTCTAGAAATTTATGGAGTTGGAGCTGTAAGTACATTAAAAGTGTTTATGTGGATCATCTTATTTACATTTTAGATTAAAAATATGAACTTAATTCACTTTATTTTAGCCTACAAACTCCAGCTCTGAGGTGGAGCTGGGATCTGGAGCTCTGCCAAACAGGGCCTTAAGCTATTTTGCATTGGACCCCTCTATGGTAATTGGGTTGATCTACCACCTAGTTCTCCTACTCATTAATATATGCCACCAAACTTCTCGATTTACTCTCTCACTAGTCACTACAATCTGCTATAAATATGACCGCATGTCTTTCTTTCCTCTTCCACTATAACACCATGTCTGCAGTAGGATAGCAATCAGACAAATTCTTTCTGCATTTTTTTCATCAAAGGAAATTGCAATGCGAATGAGAGGCCTTGGGAAACAGACTAGTGCTCCTCCAGAAGGTCATGCTTAGTTTTCCTCGCTAATGCTATTTGGAATGCACTACAGCACATGCCTAAACTTTTCTTTGTTGGCATCTGGGACTCTTGCGCCAAATCCCTAGTTGCATCCTATGTATGTTTAGAGGAGGCCACCAAAGGAAAAGCACCTTAGTGGTTTGGCAAAAAAAGATTGCTCATTTTTTTATGAGAAAGTTGACATAAGAACATGAAACATCAGTTGTGCAATAGAACTTTGTTCCATTCTGATCTTGTGAGCAAGATGCATCCGATATCTGGAGAAGTACGTAACAACATTTAGCAAACAAAGGACCATAGTGATGCAAACGATCGAGTAAACCAAAATGTAGAGGAACTACCTATCTTTATTTAATTTAAAATACCAGATTAGGGACCTGAACCAAACACCTTAACAACCACAGTTTTGTGCTTTAAATTAAAGGAAGATAGGTCTGGTTCATGTACAGTGTATTTCGACGGAGAACAGAAAAAAAAAAACAGGATTTTGACTCGCTTTAAACACTTTGTTTGTCTACAGTTTTGTGTGGCTAGATTACCTTTTTCATCGACAGAGTAGACTGACAGAGAAACCAACAATGTGGCAGTGACTCCACAATCCTGAGGATGCAACGCCCGATAACACACCGCAAAATACAAAATAAGAACTGCCTGAAACGGAGTCATGCGGTCGATCAGATTAACGGATGGGGTGTTTTAAGTTAAATAATGCCTTTCACCAACCAGATAACCAAAGAAGCCCTTGTGATTATAATTGGTTGACCTAACACCCGCGTTGGTCCTCCTGCTCATCATCAACGTATACCAGCAAACCTCCCGATTTATTCTGTCGCTACAACACTCTGCTATAAGTATGGTCATTCAACTTTGTTTCCTCTCTCTCTAACTGCAGCACCTTTCTAGCAGCACAATATAGTAAATAGAAAATTTTGCATTTTTTTTTATCGAAGGAAGTTGTGATGGGAATGACAGGCCCCGGAAAGGAATGTACCACTTAAGAAGAAGCGTGAAGTTTGTCTTGAGCGCTAATGCTGCTCAAGGCTTCCTTCATCGGGCACACTTGATAGTCCATACTTTCTGCACTAGCGCTTGTGGTAAGTCGTACTCGATCTGGTATGCGGCGTACGTTGTAGATTGTTGTTTCCACAATCTTTCATGGCCTCCAACAGAAATTGGACACTGAAATCGCATAATATATTTATTTTGGCCAGGCCTTATCGGTTGAATGGAATTTTAATTCAGCAACATAGCAGTCAACAAAAAGTTTGCTGGTTACTACAGCAATATGAGGATGCACAGATGCATATATGACACACACCGTGGCTGCTTGCACTGCGCCAAGACACCAGCACAATGATCAACGTTAAGCAGCAACAGTCAGCTTGGATGCTTGCAGAATGTTTCATGCAGCGAGCTAGTCATAAAATTACAGAGGCTACTCCTAGTCGACAGAAAAAATAGAAAAAGTAAAAGCTGGTTGATTGTATTGTGTTGTTGTTTCGCAGCTTGCTCTGGTCCTTCTTTTATACCCTTCGGCCAATCGTGTCCAACTACAACACGTTTCAAATTTTGATCCGTATCGGTCTTATCTCGGACAATTATTTCCTTAAAGATCTTGCCGTTATCAAAATATCTCCAAACCTTTCCATCCTGTCCGTTAATTCCGTATCTTTGACTTTATTGCCGATTTTGATCAGACTTGCCAAATTTTGTTGCAAACATATGCCCCCCATTTTTGAGAGATGACTTGTCATCTGTCAAAAATCGCATTTTTTATCGGCTTTTTCAATCGGCTAACTGTTGAACTTCGCTCAATAACTGCTATTTTATTCGCGCCGTAATTCTCTGACATGCGGGTAGTGCGTTTTAACTACTCGCGCCTTTTGAGATTCACTTCCCGCCGCTTCAAATTTTCACCATGCTATAAAATGCGACCCCACTTCACCATTCTTCACGCCGACAAGCTCTCGATTTGTCAGCAATCGGCTTAAGCTTCCTATTTGAAGTACTTCCGAGGCAATCCTTTGGCTCATCCGTCTTTCTTCATCGGCTGCAATGGACCCTAACCAGGTACTTATTCCGATCCCACACAGCAATGACCAATACTTTTTGGGTCCTTTGGGAAATCTAGATGTCCATACCGTAACAAACCAAGAAGTCCCTCGTTTACCTCTGTCGGCTGCTGGTCACAATATAGAGGGTTGGAACAAAAGTTTCAGAGCCTGGCCGACAGCTCTCAAAGGATGGAGGAATTGGTTTATCAGAATAGCAGCCCAAAAGAGGGGTGAATGGGAGAGAATGGGCATAGCCGAGTGTATTCCACTTTCTTTAGCCGATCCAGAAGCCAACGAGCCCTTGGTGGCCACGGCCTGTTATTTTTGGTCGGATTGTTTTAATGCCTTCTTGTTCCGTACCGGTCCCATCGGCCCAACTCTTTTAGATGTTGCTCAATTGTGCTGTCTTCGGCCAGATGGAGAACAAGTATCGGCTTTTAGCGGAAAAACAAAATATAAACTTATCCGATCTAAGAGGGAAGGTTGGGCCAAATACATTGGAAATAATAACAAGATTAATGGCCCAGTATCGGACGAAGAGCATGTCGCCTTTCTGAATCTTTGGCTAGATCATTTTTTGTTCTGTGGAGCATCTCTTGGACCAACTCAGGTTTATCAAGTGATAGCAGAGCAACTTGTTGAAGGCCGTCGGCTAGCTCTAGGAAAAATCTTCTTGGGTGCTGTGTATCAGATGCTTTACATAATAAGGAGTCGGCTTTATACTGGTTTTGGGAAATTCACCGTCGGTAATGTAGGGGGTCCGATGTGGTTCGTACAAATATGGCTATACTGCTTATTCAGCCATTCTTTTAATTTGGATTCAGCCGATGAGACTTCTTTTCTAAGGGATGACATACCAGAGGGGGCACCTATCCAATTTAGAGAATGCCGATCTTTTGGTGAGAAGTTTATGATGTGCTCCAGTAATGAGACAAGGATTTCTCCCGATAGCTGCAGAAGATTCTTGTCTTTCTTTTTGCAATTGGGTACCAAAGATTTCAAGCAGCAAGACTTCTTCAGTTACGGTGCTACAGCCGATTTTCCTTGGCATTCATTTCTTCACCTGGAAGCCGATAGTTCTCTGATGCCTCGGGAGACTTTGGATTTATATAGAATTTTCATTTCTCCGTGCATTTTCCATGTCGGCCTTCATACTAGGAATCGAACATTCCAACCTTCATACGAGTTTTACCATCCTTCAGTTTACGCAAGACAGCTCGGCTTCGGCCAGCTAATTCCAAGTTTGCCACTTCTAGATCGGCTTCAACCTAGAGCCAGGGTTCGCAATGCCACATCAGCAAGGTTAGTCTTGGAATTAGCCGATGAGCTTCATCTTCGCAGTCTCCCCCACTTCCACCTGAACGCTCGCCAAGCAGGAGGTTTCACAACATGGTGGTCGGCTATTCTTTGAGTGCTCAGACATGGAGAAGACTCACGCTTATAATCAAGGAATTCTTTCCAAATCTGCCAGAGCCATCCTTAGTGTCTAACAGCGATTCTAGCAGTGAAGCTAGCTCATCGGGTTACACTAACACGAGTTTAGTAGATAAGGTATCGGCTTGAATAATCTTGTCTTGCACATCGGTCTTTCACCAGATGCATTTTCTAATCACTTTTTACTACGCATATTGCAGGCTAAGGATGTCGGCAAAAAGCCCATCTCTGGTCAATCGGGAAATGGCCAAGGCAAAAGGTCACATCAATTGACTGGCTTAACGGGTTATACCTCTGGTACTCTAGGGGTCCACAGTCCATCTTTATCGGACATTGAGAAAAAACAACCAAGTAAGTATAAACACAATCGACTAATACTATCTTTTTGACCGAACTAACCTTTAGTCGATCTTTATTTTTCAGAAAAGAAGAAGACAAAGTACACCAAGGCTCCAAATAAAAAGGACCCAAGCCCGTGAGCAAAGCGGCGAGAGTTCGCCACATCGTCGCCAACGACAAGGTAGATTATTTATATTTCTTTGCTAACATGTCCTTTAGTACGTCGGCTTATCTTGCATTTCTTATTTCAGCCGTCGCAATCGGTTCAAGCCGCGAAGACTCTGGCTAATCTTCCGAAAATTTCCTCTACACCGCTCTCTCCGCCACGGCCGATGTCAACTGCTCCAATCGCTGACCTGCCAGAGCTCTTTGACCCGACAAATCTGTTGGGTTTCTCTTTGGCCGATCTTGATGACCCAGAGATTATGGCCGCCGATGATTATGATGCAGAAATTAGGAGAATCCTTGAAGTGTCCAAAGAGGCATCGGTTGCCGTCACTTCTGCTACGGGCATTAAGGAGCGTCTTGATAAGTTTTTTGACTTAGTGATGCGGCCCCAATCGGATATCTTAGCTAATAATCAACCGATCAGAGATGCAATGGCTCTTTGTTGAAGCCGACCTCCTCCTAAGCAATGCAAGCTCTCCTCAATGTGTGCCACTTGGATGATAGAAAGACTGAAGTGGAGGCGGCACAAGACCGAATTCGACGTCGTGAAGCTCAAGAAGCCGATCAGAAGCTCTTGGACGAATTGGTCGCTGACGCTAGGGCAAAAAAACGTATGTTTGATACCGATGCTCAGCAGTTTAAGTCGACCAAAGAGTCTCTTTCCAAGTTAGAAAAAACAAAGAAACTTCTTCTGGAAGAGTTGGCCAAGCTTGAAAAGCAAATCGGAGAAGGCCAACAGATCTTGGAGAAAACTGCTTTGGAGATGAAAGAGCAAAAGCTGAGCATTGCCGCGGCCGTTGACAGTGTGACTAAGCAATCAGTCAAGGTAAAGCCAGTGCCTGGGAATGCCAAGGATGATGATCGCCTACTTAATGAAATCCAAGAGACCATCGCCAAAGCAGCGGGAGCTCTATCGGCTCTGGGTGCGACTCTCCCCGGATCGGGCATTCAGTATTAGCTTCTTGAGATGTAAAACTATATTGGCTGCTTTTTCAGAAACACTTGCTTGAACACTTTGTAATTTTTCTATACTTGTAATCGGCTGTTTAACCGATTTAATTTCACTTTTCTGAAGTTTGTCTGCAATCTCTTTTAGCCAAATAACAGCATCGTGTTAACTGGCTTTTTGAATGAAATCTTTAGTCGGCTAGGCTCCGATCCAAACGCTAGGATAGTACTTCTTCAAATACTTCCCGTTAATAGCTTTAGGCAATACATACCCTTCCAACGTTTCTAGTACGTACGAATTTCCGCCGACTAGCCGATTAACTTTATATGGCCCTTCCCACGTAGGTGATCATTTTCCAAATCGATTATCTTTCGAACCAACAGGTAAAATCGTTTTCCATACTAAATCGGCTTGATCGAACGATTTAGGCACGACCTTTTTATTATACGCTTTTGCCACCCTTATTTTATTCTTTTTAAGCCGATCAAGCGTAGACAAACGTAATTCTGCCAATTCATCCAAATTGTCGATCATCAAATTGTTATAATCTTGAGCCGACAAACCGTTCTGTCTGGCTATTCGTATGGATTCAATGTTGATCTCTACGGGTAGAACGGCTTCTTGACCATACACCAGCTAGTAAGGTGAAAGTTTCGTCGCTCCGTGATAAGCTAGCCGATACGCCCAAAGCGACTCTGATAGAGTTGAATGCCAATTCCTTGGTTTTTCATCGATTTTTTCTTTTGATTAGTTTAATCAGCGTTTTATTGGACGACTCGGCTTGTCCGTTAGCCTGAGCGTAGTATGGAGATGAATTCAATAGTTTAATTCCCAGATTTGTTGCGTAAGCCTGAAACTCATTGGACATAAAAACCGTGCCTTGATCGGTTGTAATTGTTTGTGGTATTCCAAACCGATGAACAATATGTTCATTAACAAAACCGATGGCTTCAACGCTGGTTACTTTCTTAAGTGGTATAGCTTCAACCCACTTTGAGAAATAATCAGTTCCGGCCAAAATAAACTTGTGGCCTTTACTCGATGCAGGAAATATTTGGCCGATTATATCTATTTCCCAACCTCTAAACAGCCATGGCTTGATAATTGGGTGCAAAGCCGATGCTGGTGCTAATTGTACATTGCCAAATTTCTGGCAAGTTTGACAACCTTTGTAGTATTTAAAACAATCTTCTAGCATTGTCGGCCAAAAGTAACCTGTCCGTCTAAGCATCCATTTCATTTTATGGGCCGATTGATGAGAACCGCAAATGCCTTCATGTACTTCACCCATTGCCACTCGCGCTTCCTCGGTCCCAAGACATCTTAATAGCAATCCTTCCATCGTCCGATAGTACAAAGTATCGTCCGTAACAATGTACTTCAAAGCTCGTTGCCTAATTTTGCGTTCTGTCGGCTCAGATAGATCGATCAGGTATTTCTTTATTTGCATCCTCCAATCCGCGACATCCACACACATGATGGCTTTATCTATTAGCTCAGTCACTTGATATCGGTCGAGGTCTTTGTACCCTGATGCCTGTTGAGCCAAGGCATTAGCTCTATCGTTCAACTCTCTAGGGACGTGACCGATAGAAAATGACGTAAATGATCCGATGATCTCTATGCATTGCTCCAAGTATTTTAGCAGTATCTCATCTCGACATTGGTATTCTCCCTTGACTTGCTGTATAATTAGCATAGAATCCCCGTATGCCTCAACCGTACTTGCTCCGATATTTTCCAATAATTGCAAACCTTTGAGCAATGCTTCGTACTCTGCCTGATTATTTGAGCATCGGCTATTTAGCAGAAATGCAAACTCGAAGTTATGCCCTTTAGGTGATATAAGCACTATACCGATTCCATCACCCTCTCTGCACACAGACCCGTCAAAAAATAATTGCCAAGGGGCTACGGATACCAAATCAATAGTAGTATCATGTCCTGTTATAAAATCGGCTAATACCTGCCCTTTGACTGCTTTGGCCGATTCATAGGACAGGTTGAACTCAACCAAGGCATAAGCCCATTTGCCAAGTCGACCTCGTAGGATTGGAGCTGACAACATATATTTTATAACATCGGTTTTACAGATTACTTTACAAGCCGATGCTAAAATGTAATGTCTTAGCTTTGTACATGAGAAGTATAAAGACAAGCATAATTTTTCAATGGAGGGGTACCTGACTTCAGTATCAAGAAGGCGTCGGCTTAAATAAAAGATAACCCTCTCCTTTCCATCAACTTCTTGTGCTAAAACAGACCCAATAGTCTCCTTTTCAGCCGATATATATAACTTGAATGGAACCCCCTTTTGTGGCGCGGCCAAAACCGGAGGATTGGCTAAATATTTCTTAACATCGTCAAAAGCCTTTTGCTGATCGGCTCCCCATACAAACTCTTGATTTTGATTATCCTTCGCCAACGATGGGGTAAATGCGCGGATTCGTCCGAAAAGATTCGAGATGAACCTTCGGAGATAATTAATTTTGCCGACCAATTTCTGTAACTCATTTTTGCACGTCGGGGGCATTGTATCGACTATGGCTTTGACCCTTGTTTGATTGACTTCAATCCCCCTCTCATGCACCATAAAACCCAAAAATTGTCCGCCGACACGTCGAACGCACATTTGAAAGGATTCATCTTCAAGCCATGCGATCTTATGTTCTAGAAAACTCTTTCTAGATCGGCCAAATGCTGCAAGTCCTCTGCAGATTTTACCACGACATCATCAATGTATATTTCAACGATGCGGCCGATTAAATCATTGAAAATTAAATTCATGGCTCGCTGATATGTTGCTCCAGCGTTCTTTAATCCGAAGGTCATAACCGTCCACTCAAATAACTCTATTGCACCAGGACATCTGAAAGCTGTTTTTGGTATATCGGCTTCTGCCATGAATATCTGATTGTATCCGGCATTCCCGTCCAGAAAACTCATGATCTTATTCCCCGACGCAGCATCGATAAGCATATCGGCTATATGCATCGGGTATTCGTCTTTTGGTGTCGCTTTGTTCAAATCTCTAAAGTCGACACATACTCGCAGTTTTTCGTTTTTCTTCATCACTGGAACAATGTTGGAAACCCACTCCGCATATCGACAAGGTCTTATAAATTTAGCCTCCAACAATCGCTCTATCTCCTCTTTTATGATTTTGTACAGAGCCGGATTAAAACGCCTAGGTCTTGTTTAAACGGCCTATAACCTTGTTTAATGGGTAGCCGATGTTCTACCAATTGTCGGCTTAAACCAGGCATTTCGTAATATTCCCAAGCAAAGCAATCTTTATATTTTCTAAGAATTTCGATCAATTTTTCTTTATATCTTACATCTAAATTTGCACTAACAAAAGTTGGTCTTTTTCTATCACCACTACCTATATCAACTTCTTCAAGCAGATCAGTAGACGTAAAGCCATGACCCAACTTTTCATTTTCTTGAAAGTCTTCTATAGCTTCATAGCTATCCGTTATTTGCCGATAGCTTTGCATTTTATCTTGTAATGCCTTCACTGCTTTTCTTGTCCCCATCAGCGTAGCACTTCATTTGCTCGATCGAATGTGCCTGGCTTGACACTGATCTGCATAAGTCCTGTCTTGCTCACGCAGATGAAATCGCAATCTTCTAATGTTTTTCCTGATATACACCCTGCTTCTTCATGTTGCCAATTCGCATCAGAACTGGCCATGGCAATGTGAGCCGATGTGTCGGTCGTGACAATTTCAACTTCTTCTCCATTCCATTGAACAAGCGCTTGATGCATAGTTGATGGGATCGACGAGCTGGCGTGAATCAATCTCTTTCCAGTGAGCAGCTGTAATTTCCTTTGGCGTCAATAACAAAAAATGCGATCGGCAAAGTTTTACTGCCGACGGTTAGTTCTGTAACCATGACGCCTTTGGCTTCTGTGGGATCGCCTGTGAAATCGTTTAAAACCATGTTAGTTTTAATCAAGTCTTCATCGAACTTACCCAATTTCTTGCAAGTCGTGTAAGGCATCAAATTTACTGTGGCTCCGCCATCTACCAGCATCCTTGATATCGGCTTTCTATTTATATATCCTTTCAGATATAACGGTTTTAAATGCCGATGATCATCTCTGGGTTTCTCGAAGATTGCGTTTTGGACTCCCGAACAAGATTGGGCAAAAGTTTCTTTAGCCGATTCAGTTTTGATTTTGAATTCGGCTGGTAGTGTGAACACCATGTTGATATCCATTGGTGGTGTATCGTCCCTAATCATAGGAGAATCTAGATCATCTGCCGACTCAAAATCTTCTTCAGCTTGTTCTTTTTTCCTCCATTCTTTCTTGACAATTTTGACCGGACGAAGCTCATTGAAAGTTTCATCCCTCTGTTTTTCTGCGTCGGCTTCCCGAATCTCTTGAGTCCTTAGCCTCTGAAGTCGCCGGCGTTGCGATCGGCTAAGGCCAGACGGACACCATCTAGGCTTAGGCTCTACTGGTTTTCTTATCTTGCCGACGAGATTATCTTGGTCAATGTTTGACCTCCGTACTTCGACCTGGTTTGGTTCTTGCTTTGGTTCAGATATCCTTTCGTGAACAGGCTTTCTGAAACCTTCGTTGTAACCCCGAATCGGCCCAAACAGCCTATCTTTAGCCGATTGCCTTGGCCAATCGTCGCGGGGGTAATGTTCCATCGGGCACGTGTACGGGGATGGCAGTGCTACTCCCCTTTCCCAACAAAACTGCCAAAAAGGACATCTTCTATGGGCCCTTTCTATGTTTTCAGTGTGATATAAATTATCCGACCGATGAGAAGGATATCGCGGTCGGCTATACATCCTTTCATATTTATCCATCAGTTGTGAGAAAGTTGGTTCTGGCCTTTTGGTCGATTGCTTTGATGGCGATTTTTCAGCTTTGTACCATTTACCCACCCGAGGATTTCCCTTGGGTTTAATGGTCCTTGAATTTTTTCCCTCGTGATCAGCTTCTATTTGTAGTGAGCCGATCATAATTTTCAGCGTTTGACCAGCGTTTGAATTTAGCTGCATATCGACCTGTCGATCTTTCTTTGGCTCATCATGCATCGGCTCCTTTCCTTTAGCTGAACATTGAACCATGTTGATTGGAAACGGGTCAGCATCGACTTTCATAGTTGGCTCGTCAGCAAATTTTAGCCGACCGTCCTCAATAGTATTCGGATCATTGACGGAAAATATTGCGATCATTAGTATTGTGAGAAAAGAATGGTGCCACTTGCAATACTGCGTTTCTTGATCTCGTCGGTGATGGTATAATATGTCCCTCGGGTAACCGAATTATCTTTTCTTGCAATAATAGATCAAAAATACGATCACATTTGGAAACATCAAAGGCATATTTAACTTCCGACTTATTTCTAGTCGGTTTTAGCCAAACAGACTAAGGATTTTTAGATCCCTTTACCCATTCAGCTATATTTATTTACGCTTCATCGCTATACGAAGAATCACTAGGACAATATTCGACCATATTGACTTTGGCCTTGTCTTTCTCCTTATTATTATTGTTCTTAATCTATCTTTAAACGCTTTACTATCGAGAATCGGCTTTCTTGAGCGATACGATGAAACAAGTGGCTCGATCGTGAACTCTTGCCTCCAAACTTCTCCCTAAGCGGAGGAATCAACCCTTGAAACGCCAAATCAGCAAGTTGATTATCGGGCAAAGTGACGCTAAAACATCGATTCCTAGTTTCCCTAAACCTTTTAATGTAATCAGTTACCGATTCCCAAAATTTCTGACGGACAGAGCTTAGATCGAAAATCCTGAGCTCCAAATTACCCGAAAAGAAATATTCGTGAAATCGGCTTTCCAAATCGTTCCATAAGTGGACCGAATTCGGAGGTAAACAGGTAAACCAGGTAAAAGCTGCTCCGGATAATGACAACGGGAATAGTCTTATTTTCAGTCCATCGGACTGAGCCGCCTCACCGCATTGAGCGATAAATTGTCCGATATGTTCCAACGTTGTAGTTGAATCATCGCCAGAAAATTTCGCAAAGTCTGGTACTCTGAAATTATGAGGGTATGGCATGCAATCTATGTAATCAAGATACAGTTTTCTATAGCCGATAACCTTTCCCTTGGGTTGTATGCCGAACTGGTCCCGTAAAACAGCGGAAATCTGATCTGCCCAATTTACATTATCGGCCATTGGCATAGCAGGCCCTTGATAATGTTGGTCATAGTTGGCAGCCTGCCCCCCGAGTGCAAGCTCGGGTTGCCAATTATGCTGCATCGTCGGCACACGACCATATTGATCATGCCGATTATGCCTGCCTTGAGGTTCCGGCACTGGGACAAATGGCTCTGAGTATGTCACTACCCTATGTTGACCTGGGTTTCTAAGCATGGTAGGATCTTGAGAGAATCTCTCGGAGCCAATCGGCTGTGGAACCGATTGGGGAAAAGCATAAAACGGAGCGACGGTGGCAGATTTATCGATGCGTCTAACTTGGCGGCATAGGTGTAGGAATGGTAATGGCTTACCCCACTTGACCGAGGATCTCTAGGCAATATTACGGTCGGTTGAGTAGGCATCATTGTAGGGGGTGAGGTTATGGCCGATGGTTTAGGATCGACTGTTGAGCTCTGCGTGTTTTGCGCTACTGAAAAAACAGGATAATTAGGCAGAGTTTGTAATGGGTCAAGCAGGCTTCCTGACGAGGCTAACTCCTGGGCTATAGACTTGACGCTATTTACTATCGTCGGCTTGAGCGTTGTCACGAGAGCCGATGATTGATTTATTAAGGTGGTGCATGGTCGATTAATCATAGCCGATAATTCGGCTTGGCGGTAGATATCGGCTTACGGTTACGTGACACCCGCATCTCCTGAGCGTTGACCGTCGGTGGGTGGATTTTTGAGTGACGCCACGTCGGTTTTCGATAACGACTTAGCATCATCTCCTCCAACGCAGTCTTCCGAGCTTCTATTTCCTGACGTTGTTCCGCGGTCAAATCGTCCATTGTTGGGACGATTATGGCCTCGGCGTTCAGATCGGATGGTGGAATTGACTTTCCTGATGAAGACATCGGTCCCACCGGGCGTGCCAATAGTGTGTTGACGTCAAAAACTTGAAGTAGGGTTTCTGACAGCAGCACACCAGACGAACACCTGGTTCAAGAGCGTGCCAGTCGATTTGACCTGTAACCAACAAGGTAAAAATATAAAATTTACTCAAAAGCCGATCGTAACGATCAATCGACTTAGACTCAATCAGCTTGAAGCCGATTAAGATCAAAGTAACAGGGTAAGTCTAATTAGCCGATTAAAGCTAATTAGAGGATAAAGGTAGATCGATTCTGAAGAAGGCGATGCACAACAAAATCAGAACAAATCAAACCTGGGGTGTAATTGACGAAGATCAACAATCGGCGATGTGCAACTTTATTGATCAAAATCGATTACAAAGAGAGATCTAAATTACAGAGGCTACTCCTAGTCGACAGGAAAAATAAAAAAAGTAAAAGCTGGTTGATTGTATTGTGTTGTTGTTTCGCAGCTTGCTCTGGTCCTTCTTTTATACCCTTCGGCCGATCGTGTCCGACTACAACACGTTTCAAATTTTGATCTGTATCGGCCTTATCTCGGACAGTTATTTCCTTAAAGATCTTGCCGTTACCAAAATATCTCCAAACCTTTCCATCCTGTCCGTTAATTCCGTATCTTTGACTTTATTGCCGATTTTGACCAGACTTGCCAAATTTTGGTGCAAATAGTATGTCTGTCAAAGGGACACCATTAGTGTAATTGCTACTTTTGTAATTTACCTAGACAGAGCAACTCAAGCATGTAAATTGTTCAAAAGTATTTGAGATAAAATATTGAACATACATGTATTGATATACGCAAGATATCCACTCGGAAGCACACGCAAGGTCGAGTGGTGGTTCAGATTCTTGGCCGACTAATTATGATATTTGTTGGGAAACCCTAATAGCCCATTGAAGGCCCATGTGGTCCCTTAGCCAAAACCCTAGATGAGCGCTATAAAAGGAGGAGAGGTCCCCCCCTAATGTATAAGGATTCATTAGCAATAAAGAATTCCCGCTGTTGCTCTCCCTAAACACGTGTCTCTCTCTCTTTTCATTCTCCAATTCAGATCTGTTGGGAACCCGGACTATTCGATAGCGAGGTTCCTTAACACGTTATCGCCACGAAGCTCTGGAGATCGAATTGAAAAGGTGAGAAGAGGTGAGAATCGGTGATTGTTTCTAATCGTTGCGTTCTTATGCATGCATCTACCTTTTGTATCTCGTCTTGTTTGTCGCGTGGCATGAAGCTACGCGGATATGGCTCAGCTACTGATACAAGACTATTTATTACAATTGAATTCTTGTCGAGAAAAGAAAAAAAAGCCATCGCCCGGTTTTCCCTTACGAAGCGCGACGATGCGCCACGCCTTGTGAAGCCGCGCCGCCACGCGGCCGCTCACGTAGTCGCCCGGCGAGTGCCGCCTTGGGCGCGCGCATGAAGCGCACTGTCGCGAACCGCCTTGCCCGGCTATCACAAATTACTTCGATCTCCGACCATCGCGCTTGCAACCGCCCGGCTCAAAGCCGCCCGCGGCTCTAAGGCATGCAGCCCGCCGTCGGCACGGCCCGGCCACCCGTCGGTCTTCACGCGAAGCGCGACACCGCACAATCCGGCTGTAGCCACGGCGCGAGCCCACCGTCTTGCCGCCACCGTTAGCCTCGGCTCGCGGCTGCCGCACCATAGCATCGCTGGCCCAAAGACGGCCTCCGGCCTCGCGGCGCCGTCACCCGGCTTGTAGCCACCGGCCGGCACCGCCTCATTGGCTCCGTCGAGTGCATCGGCTCGAAGCGCGCCGCCACAAGAACGGCGCCGCGCCGCCGCCTCGCCCTCGCCGCGCCCATCGACTTCCGGCGCTCCTTGGCGTGCCTCGGTCCCGTGCTCGGCTTGACCCGGCTTCATTGGCGTCGACTCGGCCCGCCGCCTGCGCCGCCTGGTCCGCCTCACCAAGCTCGAAATCGCCCGGCCAGCCGATGCCGACCCGGCTCGATCGCCGCCGCTCCGCCCGCGCGCCGCCGCCGTGCCGTCGCCCGGCGAGCACACCGGTCCTCCCGCTCGCCGATGTCCGCGCTCGAACGCCATCGCGGCCGGCTGCTGACGTGGCCCGGCTTCGCCGCTTGCGCCTTGAAGTCGCCGACCCTACCGTTGTGCAGCGCCTCACCTCGGCAAAACGCCGCGGAGCCGCGGCCGCCCGCCTCGCCCAGCAGCCTGGCGCCTCGACCTCCGACGCAATCGTCTTTGCCGCCGCCCCGCCACGCCGCCCGTGCGAGCTCGCCATCGCCCCGGCCGTCGCGTCGCCGTCGCCGCCCGGCCCGGCCGAGCCGCCGCAGCCCTGCCCGGCGGTCGCCTCCGTGCTCTGCCAGCGCCCGAAGCGCCGCCGAGCCGCTGCGCCCATGCCCATAGCGGTTCGCGCCGCGCGTCGTGCCCTCGCCATTGCCGGCTGAAGCGACTCCACGCCGCCGCGGCTGCCGCGCCGACCCTCGCCGCCACCGTGCGTGCGTGGAAGAAGAAGTGGAGGGCGACGGCGTGCGTAGCGTCGCAAAAAAACGGCGGAGAGAGCTGCGGCGGCAAGAAACCCTAGCCGCCGCGCGCGTATGGGCGAAATGGGCAAGGCCAGATGCGCATGGCCAAGAAAAGAAAAAAGAAGAAAAGAAAGAAAAGAAAAAGGAAAAATTGCTAGAAAATTTTGAAAAAAATATTGCAGAAAAAATTTGAAAAATTGCCAGAAAATCAAGAAGATTTATTTGGCTCTGTTTTAATTTTCTAGCTTTATTTCTCTGCATTTATGAATATTCTTTATGAATTTTGAATTCATTGCTTTATTTTGTATACTGCAATGCATGAATTTCTTTTTTCTGTACGTTATGCTTATTGCAACCATTTTCTATTAGATTACACGCAGTAATCTAACGTCAGAATTTTGGAATCATGCATCATGAATCGTGAATCGTGAGTTTGAAGAACTGGCCCCGCACGGTCAGAACTACCTCACTTGGGCATCGGACGTGAAGATCGTTCTTGGGGGCAAGAAGCTCCGTGCTGCGATTGGTCTAGGGTCCTCGCGGGGCCTTAAAACCTCTGTCGAGCGAGCGATCAAGCCTTGCCTTTGTTGTTTAAATGCATGAATCGCATTTTCTTTTTAGATTATGGTTGTTAGCATTTTTCTTTGAATAAAGGATCGTAAGCTCTAGAAGAGCATACTTCTTTCATGAATAAATACGCAATTTATTCTTTATTCCAGTATTCTTCATTTACAAGCAATATTTGTATTATTTTGCCTCTATTTGATTAGAATTATATTTCTTGTATCTAGAAATCGTGTAGCGCCCAAATGGAAGAGATATGCATTGTTGATAGTGGCACAACAAATACCATCTTAAGAGAGTCTAAGTATTTCGATCGATCACGAAGAACTGGAAAGATTACTCGATCGCGAGGCGACTCATATGTAATCGGCTCAGGAAGAGCCACAATTATATTACCTATATGTACAACTTTGGTAATTGAAGAAGCCCTTTTGTACCCTGAATCAACGTGCACTCTCTTAAGCTTTAAAGACATCCGCGCCAATGGTTTTCACGTAGAAACCAATGAAGAAAATGGCAAAGAATACTTGTGCATCGTGAAGCACGCGGTATGTGGAAAAATGGTATTAGAAAAATGTCCCTCATATGAATCTGGGTTGTACTACACGAACATTCATGCACCCGAAGTGTATACTTCCTTGAAGACTGTTTTTAGAAGCTCTGAGTTATTTTCTTTATGGCATGGTAGATTAGGTCACCCTGGTCTTAGAATGATGAGAAATATAGTGAACAACTCACAAGGTCATGGTATTAACGTTAAAAATTTCCCAAATCATGAAGATTTTGTGTGCCCTGCATGTGCCACCGGGAAATTAATAACTAGACCCTCTGTCATAAAAGTGCAAAGTGAAATCCCTGCATTCCTGGAACGCATCCAGGGAGATATTTGCGGTCCGATTCAGCCCCTGTCAGGGCCGTTTCGATACTTTATGGTGCTCATCGATGCTTCCTCGAAATGGTCGCATGTATGCTTGTTGTCAACAAGAAACCATGCTTTTGCAAAGCTGATCTCGCAGATCATAAGAATTAAGAATGCTTTCCACGATCATCGCGTGAAGTCCATTAGAATGGACAATGCCGAGAATTTACTTCAAAGGCATTTGATGATTATTGCATGGCAACAGAGGATAGCGATTGAGCACTCCGTACCGCACGCGTCCATACGCAGAATGGACTAGCGAAGCACTAATAAAGAGGATTAAGTTCATTGCGGACCGCTTTTGCGAGTTGTAACTTGCCCAACACTTGTTGGGGACACGCGATCTGCGCAGCGGCTCTTATCAATTTTAGACCGTCGGCCTACAACATCCATTCTCCTATGCGCTTGTGCAGGATCATCCGAAGATCTCCCATCTTAGAAAATTTGGGTGTATGGTATATGTACCTATACCACCCCTCGTGATCGCAATGGGCCCTCTCATGAAGTCTGGGATATCGTTGGTTATGAGAGTGCATCCATAATCGGTATTTGGAACCCATGATCGGAGACTTGCATACTGACCGATTCATTGATTGCATCTTTGACGAGGATCGTTTCCGTCATTAGGGAGAAATCAACCTTTGGATGAAAAATGCGGGAAATCATATGGCATTCTCTGGGATCCCGCACATGACCCCGCACTAATGAAGCAAATCAAGAAGTCGAAGATAATTGATTTGCGAAATTTAGCAAATGAATTACTGATCATTTTGTGATCGAAGGGCGTGGTTAAATCGCATGTACCAGCAAGAAATGCACGGAGAGGGTGGAAATACCAAAGAAAATAGAAGGTATCCCTCGGCTGTTCAGAGGCCTCAAAGAAAAGAACAGGAACTGGCTCCTCAAACCCAAAGTACCGGAGGCGTCTGGAGAAAGCTGGGCGAGAGGACTTACCACAACCAATCACGAAAATGCCCCAAGGAAAGAAGGGGAGCGGTTGAGACACAGCTGGAAAGAAGCCAACGGAAAGGCAATTCCGGACTTGAATCTTCCACCAAGAAGGAAGCCGCGGAAATAATAATATGCGCACACATAGGCAATGAAAAATAAAGGAACTTGCTCTGCGATAGGGAAAAGCGGCGAAGAGCAAGTAGAAGTGCATGAAGCACCCCATGAAGAAATGGCCATAAACTTTGTAATAACGGAGAATCCTGAATAGAGCAACGACCAGCGTTGATGCATACTTATAAAGAAGATTGCCTCGATCATTGATCATGATCCCGAGCACGCATCTCTCGCAGAGTGCAAGAAAAGGCTAGATTGGGAAGAATGGAAAAAGGCAATCACTGCAGAGTTAGTCTCTTTGAACAAAAGAGAGGTGTTTGGGCCCGTATGCCGCACACCTCCCCATATAAACCCTGTAGGTCACAAATAGGTCTTTGTTCGGAAGAGAAATGAAAACAACGAAGTTGTAAGGTACAAAGCAAGGCTCGTAGCTCAAGGTTTCACTCGACGTCCTGGAGTTGATTATGAAGAAACCTATTCTCCGGTCATGGGAGGAATTACCTTTAGATATTTGATCTCAATGGCAGTCAACTTGAAGTTGAGAATGAAGCTAATGGATGTTGTCACAGCCTACTTATATGGAAACTTGGATTAGGAGATATACATGAAAGTACGGAAGAATTCCTATCCCGAACCAAGATGGAGCAAATAGAAACCTGTACAGTGTGAAATTGGAGAAATCACTGTATGGGCTGAAGCAGTCAGGAAGAATGTGGTACAATCGCTTGAGTGACTTTCTCTTCAAGAAAGGCTACAGAAACAGCGAAGATTGTCCATGTGTGTTTATCTGTGATCCCGAATGGATTACAGATAATCTCCGTCTATGTAGATGACTTGAACATCATAGGGACGGATGAAGAAATTGAAGAGGCATGCTCATACTTGAAGTCTGAGTTTGAAATGAAAGATTTGGGTAAAACCAAGTTTTGTTTAGGCTTGCAGCTTGAACATGTCCAAGGAGGAATCTTGGTACATCAATCAACCTACACGCAGAAAGTGTTGGAAAGATTTGGATTTGAAAAGGCATATCCTGCGAAGACTCCAATGGTGGAAGGTCACTCCAAGGACCTAGATCCATACAGACCTAGAGAAGAGGGGAGGAAGTCACGGGGCGAAATTCCCATATCTGAGTGCAATTGGAGCGCTCATGTACCTTGCGAATAGCACTAGACCGGACATTGCGTTCGCTGTGAATTTGCTAGCTCGGTACAGTGCAGAACCCACCAAAAGGCATTGGAAAGGGATCAAGGACATCTTCCGTTACCTCCAAGGAAGCAAAGACCTTGGTCTGTTTTTCACAAGAAATAATGAATTGAATTTGGTTGGCTATGCCGATGCTGGGTATTTATCAGACCCGCATACTGGTAAGTCCCAAACTGGCTATGTTTTCCTATGTGGAGGAACAGCAATTTCTTGGAAGTCGTCTAAACAGACTCTAGTCTCGACGTCGACAAACCACTCGGAAATCATCGTCTTGTATGAAGCATCTCGTGAATGTGCATGGCTCAGAAGAATGGTTCACCACATCCAGAAGTCATGTGGTTTGAACATTGAGCAAACTCCCACGATAATTTATGAAGATAATGCAGCTTGTGTTGCCCAAGCACAAATGGGTTATGTGAAGAGCAATCTCACGAAGCATATCAACCCCAAGTTCTTCTATGCTCATGAATTGCATAAGATGAACGGGATCAAGATATTGCATACTAAGTCATGTGAAAATCTTGCAGATTTGTTCACTAAATCACTCCCAGCATCTACCTTTGAAAGGTGCGTGAAAGGAATTGGGATGATGAGACTTAGAGAAGTGCAGATTTCAGGGGGAGATACTTCACATACTCCCACATGAATCTCGAAGATGAATTATGAATACCCAACATGAATCTTGAAGATCAGCAATTGAAGTTGGGGGAATTGTACTCTTTTTCCTTAGCAAGTTTTTCATGAAGTTTTCTTGCATAAGGTTTTAACGAGGCAATTCGTGCAACATAGTAAGCGTATGCTATGTACTCTTTCTCCAAGTATTTTTCCCACTGGGTTTTTCTGGAGTTTTAACGAGGCATATGCATCTCGCGGCAAAGGGCCCAAGGGGGAGTGTTGGGAAACCCTAATAGCCCATTGAAGGCCCATGTGGTCCCTTAGCCAAAACCCTAGATGAGCGCTATAAAAGGAGGAGGGGTCCCCCCCTAATGTATAAGGATTCATTAGCAATAAAGAATTCCCGCTGTTGCTCTCCCTAAACACGTGTCTCTCTCTCTCTTTCTGTTCTCCAATTCAGATCTGTTCGGGAACCCCGGACTATTCGATAGCGAGGTTCCTTAACAATATTCACCTTGCACCAGCAGATGACTAGAGAAGCCGTCAATTGTGCTTAGTCCACCTCACACTTCATTCTGGCTGCAATATTCTTCTATAAATATGACCACGCATCTTTCTTTCATCGCTCGCTGCAACACTTAATTTGCTAGCAGCAGAACATAGTGACCAGATATACTTTTACCTGAGAAAATGGATGATGGGAATGGGAGGCCCTGCGAAAGAAACTACTAGTGCGCAAGATGTCCTCAGTTTACATGCTAATGCTGCACACCCTCAGCAGTCTCACTCCATACTTCCTGCACTACTACCCATGCCAAAGCCGTTCTCTGTTGGCATTGTGGATTGTTGTGTTCAATCCGTAGTCATTTTAGTTTGCAACATTTCGGTCAACAAAGTATTTGCCGGTGACTAAAGCAATACAAGGAGTCGATGATACATAGCCAGATGAGATACTATGTCTGCACCCTGCCCAATGACCAGTGCTAAGCAGCAAGTTTGAGCTTGGATGCTTTGTTTTGTGCAGTCAGTTGGCAAAAGTATGCAAGTCTATCGAGGTTTCATTCAAGTAGTTATTGCTAGTTTCATAATTTGCAAAGATTAAGCGACTCAAGCATAAAATTATTCAAAGCATTCAAGATTAAATGCGGAACATGCAGATATCTGAGAGTTCTCCTTGCGATAAGGCGTGTTTCCTAGGATATTGGGGTCCAGATTAATTCACTGAGTCCTAGCCACTCATGAGAAGAGTGAACACACGGGTAGCAGCAACTTGCTTAGACTTTCCTACTCGCTTTACATGAAAGGAAAACTAGCTTTAGTTCCCTTGTGTTTATATGGCCAAAGCTATGTAATAATACTCTCCCTTTTTTGCGAACTGAGCCTAGCTCAGTTGGTGGGAACGCCGGCGCGCGTCCCTGCCCACCCGCGTTCAAGGCTTCGGACCAACGCGCGTGCGCATGAGGGTTGGGTGCAGCATGTGTGTGTGGCATGTGTGTGGGTGCGTGTGTTGGTGTGTGCGCGTTTGTAGTCCAGCCGTTGTTCTCTTTTCTATAGTGAATGTTAGATCTCCTGGCTAAATTTCAAAAACAAAATACTCTCCCTTTAGAGCAAATTATATCCCTACCACCCATGTACATTGTAATAATCGAAAAACAAATTATGGGCCAGGTAGGTGGAGCCGGCCTCGGCGTGTGCACCATGCCCGAGGCTAACTTGGTGTTCGTGTTGTGCCCTACTTAAGCACGAGCGCGCTGCAAAACCCTAACCCTAGCTGCCTCCCACCACGCCTGCCTAGCCGTCACCACACCTACCCAGTCACTACCGCGCTCACGCGCTATCGCCCACGTTGCAGCCGCCATGCCCACGCCATGTAGCACTGTGCTACCTTGCCACGCCGTCGCCTTCCATGGACTTGTGCTACCAGGTGTGCACTCAGCTATACTGGTATAAGCCATGTGATGTGCATTTGAGCATGTAAAGAAGATTGCATTGTATCGTTAATGACAAAAGGTGATTAATAAGATAAATATGATAATTTGTTAGATTATGTTTTCCCTAAGTTGTAGACTCACCATTTCTTATTTATTGCTTATGAAGACGATATGCATGGGATGGGCGTAGCACATTCAATTCACTGGCTACAACATTCACCACATCTATTTAACAATATTATTTAAACCTTGGAATCATAAATTATTTAGATAGATTTAGTCGATGAATCATTGAACAATAGTCATTTGAACCGTAGTTGAGTTATATATAAATTGCAAGACGTCAAATGCTTATTTATCATTGTTAGCGTCAAAAACTTGATGTAGAGTTTCTGACAGCAGTACACCAGACGAACACCGGGTTCAAAGCGTGCCAGTCGATTTGACCTGTAACCGACAAGGTAAGAAATATAAAATTCACACAAAGCCGATCGTAAAGATCAATCGGCTTAGACCCAATCAGCTTGAAGCCGATCAAGATCAAAGTAACAGGATAAATCTAACTAGCTGATTAAGGCTAATCAGAGGATAAAGGTAGATCGATTCTGAAGAAGGCGATGCGCAACAAAATTAGAATAAATCAAACCTAGGGCGTAATTGATGAAGATCAACAATCGGCGATGCGCAACTTTATTGATCAAAATCGATTACAAAGGCTAAACTACAAGAGCTACTCCTAGTCGACAGGAAAAAGCAAGAAAGTAAAAGCTGGTTGATTGTATTGTGTTGTTGGATCCCCCTTGTGGCTTGCTTTGGCCCTTCTTTTATACCCGTCGGCCGATCGTGTCCTAATACAACACGTTCCGTTACTTGATCCGTATCGGCCTTATCTCGAATAGTTATTTCCTTAAAAATCTTATCGTTGCCAAATATCTTCAGATCTTTTCAAATCGTCCGTTACTTTCCGCATTTTTGACTTCATTGCCGATTTTGACTGACTTGCTAAATCTTGGTGCAAACAATCATGTTTCTGAGTTTCTCTTGTTGGCATCGTGAAAAAGTAAGCATGCTCCCGGATGCATGGTTCTAGGCATTCTCAAGCATGTGGTCTTGGGTGTTTTTAGGCGTGGGATTACAAGTTTATTATTGTTTATATTCATATTATTGTGTTATTCCTGTTAATCTTGTTTAATACCTCTGATATGCTTCTTAGTGATGAGTTGTTGAAATTATTGGTAAAAGATGTTAAAGTTAGTGGAAAATGTATGTTGTGGAAGCATTTTGGGCACTTGGAGTGTTGAGGTGTTACAGTTGGTATTAGAGTGGGCGTTAGGTTCAAGGTACTCTAAGAAAAAATATTAAAATATTATATTTGATTGGTTAACTAGACTACAATTTGACTTAGGGTAATTAATTTCAAAATTTTGACATAGATAATAAATTACTAAAACTTAACTTAGGTTGGTTAACTAACATAAAACTTGACACACTTTGGTGCAAGGTAGGAAGGGTATAGATAATCGTAGCATTTACGTTTTAATGATTGATTTCATTATTATTGATAAATGATGTCATGAGATGATTGTTGTTGAGCTAATTGAATAAATTAGGTTTATGTGGTCTAGGTTTGCCAAGGGTTTAGAGGTCATGGTCGTCATGGCTGTGGAGGCGGTGCTTGTAGCCATGTGGATCCAACACTAGAGGTTGTAGAGTCTATTGCAGAGGCGAGTGGTTTGCAGAACACACCACCGCCACAGGACTCCTGCTGATTAGTCAAGGCTAGGAGATTAGGCCGTGTCAGTGGCCTTGCTGCTGAAGCAATAGATGATGGTTCGTGAACTTCGTCAGCAGGCGCAAGCAATTCCTCCTGTCGCTACTTTGTCTAGAGCTGCTCCTGTTGTCCACCCGAGTGTATCGGGGTCAAGGATGAACCTCCATGAGTTGATGGCCCTACGTCTTGACACCATCGATGGTGCGGGAACACCTGTGTGCAAGGATTCAAATCTCATTTTCGATCTAAATTTCATCAGCGGCCGGAGAATAAAATCTCGATGATATCTCGCCATTTAAAATAAATTCTAGCTGAATTGCAAAATCAGAATTTGAATTTCGGATTTCAAAAACGAAATCTCTCTGGTTTTTGCCGAGATCTCGGCGAGATTTGCCGAGATCTCGGTAACATTGAACTGCGTGAAATCTAGTAGAAACGAAGTCAAAAAATTTTGAAATTTTTTCTGGAGATTCCGGACACATTTTCGATGTTATGATAAATTTTTTAGAAAATTATAAAGCCCGTGAAATTTTTTAAAATCCAAAAATTGCTACTGTCCTGATAAAATGCAGACCAGCAAATTTGAATCGAATGAAAAATAAAACAAACCATGTTAGAAAATTTTGAAATTTTTTGTGAATGTTCCCATAAAATTTTTAGATGATGATCAAGCTTCATGAATTTTTAAAAATTCGGACAATGCTACTGTGCTCATAAAAGCTTTACCGACAAACTTCAACCAAATGAAAAATGATACAAACCACGTTAGAAAATTTTCAAAATTTTTGTGAATGGTCCTGATTTATCATCAATTTTTCTATAAAATTTCATTTGATGATCAAGCTTCAAGAAGTTTCAAAAATTCTGAGAGTGCTACGTCCTCATAAAAGCCTGATGATCAATACATATATTTGCTTTAGCAACCAAAAAATGTTTAAATTTTTTGAAAATTTTGCATAAAGGTTATAAGGAAATTATTAAAATCTCATAGAATTTTAAATCATAATCACACTCCAGTGAATTTATAAAATTCTTACAAGTACAGTGTACAATTTATGTTCTTTTTTTTTTGAAATATAACAAATGAAGTTCAATACATACATAGATTTGATTGAGCAAACAAAAAAATTCAAATTTTTTAAAATTTTATATAATGGTACTGAGTCAATTATTAAGCTCTCATAAAAATTTTGGATCATAATCAAACTCGAGAAAATTTATAAAATTCTGACAATGTTACTGTCCCAATTATGTTCATTATATTTTTGATTTTTTAAAGATAACAAATGAAGTTCAATTATTTTGAAACTTTTCTGTGTGATCCTACAATTCTTATGATGGTACCATAAATTTTCACATTAGGATGAAGCAAGTACAATTTTATAAAAATCTGACAGTGTTTCTGAAGTTTTTAAAAAATGTCTCAAAAATTCGGTTTTTCAATAAATTTTCATTGAAGATGACTTTCTTAAGGGTTATCGATCAATTTCCTGTCAAATCTGGTCATGAAACATCAAATTTCGATAAAAAAAATGGTAAGATCTCATCGAGATTTCTGAGATTATTGTAGCAATTTAATTTTTTTTTTTTTACTCCGGTCGGCATTTCAAAAATCCTCCACGTCTGGAAATTGAGATCTCGGCAATATCACGTGAAATTTTGGCGAGATTTGAATCCTTGCCTATCCGAGCAATGGATTGGCTACACTACTTGAGAAATAGTTTGGAGTTCTAGAGATGACCACGCAGTAGAGGGCTCCCTTTGTGGCATTTCAGCTAAAGAGTCATGCTGACATCTAGTGGGAGGGAGTGCTTTCCGCAAAGATCCCTCTCTCATGGACCAATCACTTTGGAGGACTTCGTTGAGTAATTCAAGACAAAATACTATCCCAAGTCCTTTATAATGTGGAGCACACCCTGTCTATTTTTGTGCGGTGAAAGAGGTCTGTGGAAGAGTATGAGGCGGAGTTCAATAATTTGCTCTACTTCATACCTTCTGTAGCGGGCGATAATCGTAAGAAGGCTAGGAGGTTTCATAGAGGTTTCAATCTAGAATTTTGGCCCATTGTGGCTGGCTGGATCACATGGAGCGCGTCTGCTAGGAGAATCCCAATGGCATCATCAAGTGGGAGCTAGTACATATGTCTTGTTCGATCGCTTCTTCTCATGGACCAGTCCAGATGTTGGCAGCTATTTTGTGTCGCAGCACCCACCAGCTTGGGCACAACCTATAGGGTACTACTGACACCCTGCACCACCCACCCCACTCTAGTCCGCCGTACCTCCACCAGTCCCTTTGCCTTCGAAGTAGAGTATTAGGGTTCTCACTGCCCTAGCACCACCTCGAGTCTACACCATACCCTCCAAAGAGTCTACAAGCCATCCTAACGTGGTGATAGGTACACTACTTGTGGACTCAGATAATGCTTTTGTTCTTTTCAATTTTGGATCTTTCTACTCATTTGTATTGCTAGAGTTCGCTAGAAGGGCAAAGTTGGGTATGCAACAAATTTCTCAATGTGTTATAGTTAGCCCTCCATGGGGTATTATTGCTTGTTCCATAGTTTTCCTTGGTTGCATCATTTTTGTAGATGATGAGGATGTCATAGCAAACTTGATGGTCGTTCAGCTAGCACCTTTAATGTTATCCTAGGTATGGACTAGTTGCGTCTCTTCTAGGCCAAGATATGCTATTTCTAGAAGATAGTTACCTTGCAAGCTCCATCTAGAGAAGAGTTGGTCTTTCAAGGTAGCGCATCAGCCTATTCTCTTTTTGTGTTAGCCAGTTTGTTCCCAGGTCACCAAGTGCTAAGGACTGGAACTTTTTTGCCTTTTATAGAAAAGCCAAGCATATTGTTCTCATTGAGAAGATTCATGTGGTGCGCAATTATCTAGATGTGTTCCTGGCAAAACTTCTGGGAATGCCCCAAGAACGGAATGTGGAATTCCGAATTGATCTTGAACCAGGCACAAAACCTATCTCCTTGTCCCCATATCATCTAGCCCATCCTTTTCAAGATGAATTGAACAAGAAATTGGATGATCAACTGTCCAAAGGGTTGATCCAACACAGTGTGTTACCATGCGAGGTGCCTATCCTATTCATAGAGAAGAAGGATGGGAGTCTACGCATGTGTGTTGACTATCGCGCTCTTAATCAAGTGACCATCAAGAAAAATATCAGTTGCCTCACATTGAAGACTTTTTAAATCAATTGAAAGGAGCAAAGGTGTTCTCCAAAATTGATTTATAATCTGATTATAACCAGATCCACGTGAGGGATCATGATATTGAAAAGACGGCTTTCTCCAAAAGGTATGGTGGGCATTATGAATGTAAAGTAATGTCTTTTGGACTAACCAGTGCCCCTGCTGTTTTTATGGAAGCGATGAATAGTATACTGCATAGGTATCTTGATGATTTTGTGGTAGTGTTCATCGATGATATACTAATTTATTCCAAGTCCAAGCAAGAGCATGACCATTATTTCAAATTTATGCCTGAGACTATGAGGGAAAATCAGTTATATACCAAATTGAAGAAGTGCGAGTTCTAGATTCCAGAAGTAGGTTTCTTGGGTCATGTGATTAACTAGGAATGTATTTCTATTGATCTAAGTAATATCTCTACAATGGTGGACTAGAAGAGATCATCTAATGTCAAGGAGGTGAGGAGTTTCCTTGGTTTAGCTGGTTATTACCAGCGTTTTGTGAAGGATTTCTCCATTATTGCCAAGCCTATGTCTTTGATAACACATAAGGGAGTGAAATTTCATGGCACCAACAATTGTGAGTGTAGTTTCTATCACAACTACAGGAATGTACATCACAATTGGTTCTTTTTGTCATCACAATCGATTTTGGTAGCAATACAAAGTCATTAGACAGTGATATGGAGGCGCTATCACAATCGGTTTTAGCCCAATTGTGATAAATTGTCATCAAAATCAGTTCTAGCTGAGAACCGATTGTGATTGTTGGGACCCGAATATGCAAATCTGGACCCTCTGTGTATATCGCATTAGTCCAGGATCACTCTAGTGCACACAAGCTCAACATAGATGAATATCACAATCATACATAGCAGAAACATAATAAAATACTCCATATATTAAATATAACTTGTTGACCGACTTTATGGTCAACTTACATGTGTATGCCACGTAGGGCTAGACTAAGAACATTAACTAAGATATTGCAGCGGAATAGAAAATGTAAATGACCCTTCAGTATACCACAGGAAACTGACAATGCTCGCACCCTAAATATTCATCTCCTCCTGGTACTCCTCCTCCAGAATTGGTGTAGACTCCTCAACTAGTGATATTATTGTTGCAAGGGTGAGTACTTAAAGCACTCAACAAGTTATGCAGAGAATGCAATTCTAACATAACTGTATGCAAGGCTTATTCCAATAGAATGGCTATTATGGTTATTTTGTAGTAAAGCAACATTTAAAAATGAATATGATATGTAAATTGAAAAGACAGTAAAACAAATAACAGTAAGTAATATCTTTCAGCATTTCTTAAATAAACATGGCATCCTACCCTATGTCAAGTTTCAAACTTTCCAAGAGTAACCTACTATCCCAACCAAGTTTGCATTTTATAAAATCTATCCTTTGATTGTAATTCCCGAGCATTGCTCGATACCACGAGCATGGATATTCGAATAGATTTTACACTCTATACAGGTTATGCGCTTTATCCACACGACTTGATCCTCCCTTTTTAGCCTCTAATTTCACACTTCCTTTGGCGATTGGCCAAGAGATCATGACAAAGCTTTTACAATGCTCTGTCTTAACCCAGTACTACCCGCTAATGTTTCAACACTGAAGGGACTAGTTACCACACTCAGGCCCCCCTCTTGCGCCATGTGAGTTCATAAAAAGGTCAAAACTCACCACCACTAGTAGTACCAAAACCAAGATATTGAAAATTAATTAGCTAGGTCTGTTCCATTTCAGACATGTGGTTGCATATTTGACTCAGGTCAAAGGTTTGTAAGGTTAAGTCCTTAGGATGACTAGGACAAGACTTCCACATACCCTTTGCCCTTCTAGCCCACCTTAGCACACTGCCCCTTGCCACTTGCCCCAATCTAAATGATTACCACCCCAGTTGATTACAAAGCACCACGTGCCATCAACAAGTCAACATCGTTGCGTGGCCTCCTCATCACTACAACTTAACATCATTGTGTGATAACATCTGACACACCAATTCCATAAACATGTTCCATATTCTATTAGTCAAGATTAACCCTTGATATTTCGAAGAACATGAGTTACACGTGGCATTGCTAAGCATACTAAACACGGTCTAACCAACCCATGTTGATTACTTATATTAACAATCTAAGTTGACAATTGATCATGGCATACAAATTACAAGGTAGGATATAGTTCAATTGGGTAGATTAACTAAATCCCGAACTATTTTGAAACAATTGTTCACATAAAATTGCATGCATAATGTAAAACAAAATAGCAATTTTGTAAACTGGGTTCAACATGATCAAAGCACAACTTACCTTGGAAAAGTTCTTGCTCTTGCTTTGGAACCTAATCTTTAGTCAACGAATCCTCTTCGGATGCTGCAAGCATTTCGACAAATACGCGTAACGAGAGAGAATACCAAATAAATACCAAAACTAAAAGCAAACAATCTCCAAAAATCAAATAAAATTCACCATTAAATAGATCTCAATTTTACAAATCTTTAGAAATTTGAACCACCTCAATCGGAGTTCGTATGCGGGAGAACGGGCCCTCGAAAGATTTGAAAATACAAAAAAAGATAAAACCAGAATTTAATGAATTATTTTTATACTGGAAAATCGATTTATTACATCAGCACCTGAGCCAACCAATCAGAACATGACACGTGGCATGGTGCATGGACTAAATCCATGGACCTCCTCTGGTCCACCATGGATTCGGTTTATGACGTTTCGATTCCCGTACGACACGCGTCAGAACTTGATTGGCTCAGCGCAAGGCATGATCTGAACCGCCTGATTCGGATTGGACCCGGCTGCTGATAGAGACGCAAACAAGTGGCTTAAAGCGGAGCTAGCCATGCGTCGTGCATTCGACAGGCCCAATGGATCGGACTACCGAGAACAAGACGAACTCCGGTGATGGAACTCGCGGTGGCGCATGGCTGGGCTTGGAGATGAAGCACACGCTCGGTGCTAGACAGGCTTACCCGCAATGTTATCTGGCAGATCTAGAAGCTCTCAGTTTTGTGAACTCGTTGGTACCCTCAAGGTCACCAGAGACTCATCGATGGCAGAGATCTGTGCAAAAAACCGAAGCTGCTTCACCCGACAAACTCCGAACAGCTCTCCTGAGGAGATGATAGCGTCCCGGTGGAAACCCTTCGGTGAAAAAGATGTGCCAAGACTTGCTAGACTCGAAACCAGTGCTAATGAAGCTTATAAAGCCTCGATGTCCAAGCTCTATACGGCGAAGATGAACCGACTTGTTGTGGCGGCGGATACCGAGTCTGGGTCGACCACGCGAAGACGATGCAGCTCCACCATACACGTGGCGAGATGATTGGCCCGATGCAACATAGCGTGTTCCATTTAGAGACGCAAATGCAATCCAACGGCCGAGATTGGATAGTGTCCCGAACCGACACGACATGATCTCGGGCGACCGATTTTGATCCGACGGTGGACAAGCACTAGGCTTTATGGCTTGAAAATGACGGCACGATCGCCATCCAATGGCCAACGTTAAAACTTCTAGAAAATGGGCCGTTACAGGGGATGGGTTGGCGCACAGTACTAGGCTTTCGGCCTGATACTATTCATACGATTTTAAAAGCTTTTCCCAATTAAAATAATTCCAAAAAATGGAATAATTTGGTCAAGGCAATAAAAGTTCCAGGAAAATTCAAGAAAAATTCTCAAAAATATTTTGAGACATTTGGAACTCAAATAAAATATTTTTGGTAAAACTTTATTTTAACTTTCTCAATATTTAAATAGTTTTCACAAAAGTCCATAATACTTAATATTTAATAAATTCAAATAAAATCCAAAAAAATCCAATATATTAAAAAAATTCATGAAGTGCATATTAAATTCAAATAAAGCAAAAAAATTGGGTGTTACAGTGATGTGCTCCACATCACAATCGATCCTGATCTAGAATCGATTGTGATATGGAGCACACCAAAATCAGTTCTTAGAACCGATTGTGATGTAGTCCTTGGCCCCATTGTGATGTATCTCCATTTTAAAGCTCATATAGTTATTTTGAATTTCAAGATGTCAGAGCTTTGCTCTTAACTCTTCCCATGTGTCGACTTTTGTAGTCGGCAATAAATTTATGGGGCAGGCGCTAGATCTCAAACTCAAAGGTCACACAAGACAAGGGTTTAGACAGGTTCAGGCCCTCGACGGTGGAGGTAATACCCTAATCCTGTGTGCTGGGATTATATGGATCTCTTGGATCTAAGATTGCTCAAAACGCAATGTGCTCTGGGCAATATGCAGTGTGTGTTGTGTTATCTCTATTGTCGCCTGCCCCTCCTTTAGATAATAGGGGTGGCGCGGCTTACAAAGTCCTGATCGGTCTAAGAGATTCCGATGGTTACAGGATTCTAGTCGATTACAGGATAGAGTTTACATCTTTATCTACCCTATTAACGACTCGTATTACAACTGTATCCTTTATATCTAAATATACATTCAACTGTCTATAGGATGTATCCCCTTGCGCACGGCAGCAAGGCTTGGTGTGGAGCTTATCCTTTGGGCCTTCCACTTGGGCCTGTCTTCTCCTCAGGTGATATTGGGCCGGTCATGAAGATACCTGGTTTCATATATTCCACAGTATCCCCCGAGTGATTCATGATCCGATTGCTATATTTTTATCCGGGCCTTGATTCTGGATCAACATCTCTAGCTTCCAGCGTAAACCTCTGACTAATTTCTCTTTTGATTTGAACACTTTTCTTTGCAGCAAGGGGATTATGAAGGACTCGAATATAACCCCCGTTTTTTGATTATAATCTTCTGTCCGGCAGGTTTATTGTGGGTGACTTCATGAATCTAACCCATATTTCAGATGTGGATTAGATACCTCTTCCCGCTCAAAGCGAAACCTTAATTCTCTTCGTGGATCAATACTGGACGGTCTTCAAGGCTGTTTTGGTTTTCTGTGTCAACCCCATTTCTGAAAACCTCTTTGGCTTCTGAAATTATATTAACTTCAAGTCTCCTCGGCTTCTGATGCATTTACTTCATCCTTACTATATCGGCTATAAAAGGCGAACCAGAGCTTTCAGAATATATCCTCTCACGCTTAGTTCTCCACTTTCTTACGCCAAACTTCATCTTCTTTGCGAGGGATTGCATGGCCAGCCAGAGTCCTACGGTTGCTGAATTATGGGTGCTCTTCGACATTGCCATGGTGGAGCGGGCGGAGGATAAGGCTATCGCCCTCGACCGCATCACCGTCGACACCCTCCTCGAGATCTTCCCCGTCCTTTACAGGGCTAGGGAGGCTCTTGTGGAGGCGCTTGGCCGCGTGCACCGAGGAGAAGTTTAGGGCCCTGTAAATGTAATACTTTCCCAGGCATAATGCCTGGTGAACTTTATATATATAATAAAGAAGTACCTTTTTCAAGCATTTTTTCATGATTGTCGTTTAGACGTAGCTTGAACCCAACTTAGGGCATATCGAAGCTTGCATGGTTCTTTGGTCAAGTGACATTCGCATCCATCCATCGTAGGATACATCTTAGGTCCGACTTGAGACATATTAGGATTTGTGCGGCTCTTGGCCGAGTGATTCCCATATCCGACTGCCGTAGGATATAGCTTAGGCTCGACTTGGAGCGTATCCAGATTTCCTTGGCCTATGGCCGAGTGATACCCATATTCGACCGCTGTAAGATATAGCTTAGGCTCAACTTGGAGTGTATCACGCTTACGTGGCTCTTGGCCGAATGATACCCATATCCGACTGGTGTAGGATACAGCTCTAGTCTATCTTGGGACATATCAAACTTTTCTTGGCTCGTGGTCGAGTGATACCCATATCCGACTGCTGTAGGATACAGCTCTAGTCTATCTTGGGACATATCAAACTTTTCTTGGCTCGTGGTCGAGTGATACCCATATCCGACTGCTGTAGGATATAGCTTAGGCTCGACTTGTAGCGTATCAGAATTTTCTTGGCTCTTGGCCGAGTGATGCCCATACCCGACTGATGTAGGATACGGCTCTGGTCCGACTTGGGACGCATCGAGGTTTATCCGAACGGTATCCATACTCATTTATTACGACGCACAACTTTTCGACCCTCATGGGGCATACCATTGGATTCGTTCCCGTTTAGGCTCAACTCGTGAAATATGATTCCGTCGTGCGGTAACCACCTAGTGACCCAACATGGGGCATATCACAAGAAGATATTTTTAATCCGGACTGCAGGACACCCACTCTCGCTTAGTTCGATAAGTGGTTAAACATCCCATCGTGGGGAGCAACGTGTCACAAACATGACTTGGTCAAACCATAACTGCCTCTGTATGTCAGGACGCTAGGCCAGCAAATCATTATGAAGCATAGAGTAGGGCTAGGGGTTTCGCAATCTTTTTCCCGCCGTCTTGGCAAAAACCTGATTCCCCCCTTTAAAGACTAAGCCGACGGTTCATTTTTCCCATCGCGCACTCCAGCCTCTTCCGCTTCCTTTGTCTCTCTGCCTTCTCCGCCGCTAGGGTTAACTGCTGTTGCGATCGCATCCTTGCGCCGCTGTTGATCTTTTCCTCCAAAAATGTCTTCTCACTCCTCCAGAGACACCTCCTCGCCGCCTTCGCCGCAAGATTGGACCACTTCGATCACGATGGAGGAACGCCTTCAATTCATGGTGAATGACGGGGTTCTTCTGGCCCTTACTTTGATCTCTACACGACCGGCCGCAGGTGAATCCATCCCAACCCCCCGTTCCGAAGAGGTCATAGTCTTCGAATCATTCTTCTAGCACGGGCTGAGCCTTCCTGCCTACGCCTTTCTTCGCGGCCTTCTCTTCTACGAAATCAAGTTGGTGAACTTGAATCCCAACTCCATCCTTCAGATCTCCCTTTTTGTTCATCTTTGCGAGGCCTTCTTTGGCATCCGCCCTCATTTCAGTCTTTTTCGTCATTTTTACCTTCTGAAGCCCTATCCCTCAAAGAGCGACCCCAAGGTGATTGGGGGAGTTGGATTTCAGTTGCGGGAGGGTTTAAAGAAAAATTACTTTGTCATTCCCTTCAAAACCTCCAACAAAGGTTGGCACCGAGAATGGTTCTATTGTGCCAATCTTAAACCTGCTCTTCCCTCCTTTGTCGGGCGCTGGCCTAAGGTGTCCCTTTCTTGGGTATCCACCCCCAATGATGACGACATGGACCAAGTGTATGATCTTCTGGCGTTGATTGAGAAGTTGAAAGAAGACGGCCTGACGAGAGTCGGCCTGGCTCTTCATTTTGTTGCTGCCGGGTACAACCACTGAAGGAGCGAGTTCATCTGGGGTACGCATTTGAAGGAAAGGACGATCCGACCCAGGAACTGCCCGAAACATTGACGAAGGAGTAGGTATGTGCTCTGGTAGGTGAATTCTTTATCCCGAGCGTCGATATATCCACCATCAGATGCCCGAAATCCTTCACCGCATCACACCCTCCTCCTGAGGTAAGCAAGTTTGGCTGATAGATTATGTCATTGTTCTCTGAATGTCTTTTAACAGTTGTGACACTCCTTTCCAGGATCGCGGGCTTTTTCGGTGGACGCCTCTCCGGAGATGCCCACTCATAAGGCGCTCCTTCAAGCGACCAGCGCTCCCGGTAGGAGACCCCGCCAAGAAGGGGAAGAAAGTAATGACCAAGGACCCTGCGAAGCCCCGTCGCCCAACTGGTGGCCCCAAGATTCAGGATCCACCAACGCGAGCCCCAGTGCCTTCGGCCCCCCTCCCCCACGAGCCCGTGGTACAGCCGAGTCCTCTTCCGAGAGACTCGGGCAGTCGGGAGGAGCCCAGGGTTCCAGCTGATAGCACCCCGAGTGGTCCCTCCGGGAGTGGTTCTACCACCCGAAAGAAGCCTCCAATGAAAATAAAGAAGTCCGACAGGTTGGATATCCTATCGACTCTTTATCTGACGCATCTTGCCGGCTTATTCACCGATCAATCTTCTTGTAGGAATCCTTCGTATGATGTTCCTGTCATGACACCGTCTAGGGCTCCTGAAGAGGCTGGGCCCCCGGAGGTTTATGTCTTGGTTGAGGGGGCCTCGCCCGGGGACACAGGAGCGCCCTCAGAGCCCCAGCCGCCTTCACTGACACCTCATGCTTCGGCATCGGGCCCTGCTGCTCAGGAGCCCATCTCCCGTCCATCCCGCGAGGTTGAAGAGATCTCCCGGGTTCCGTCGACTCCTGCTCGCCCCCAGCTCATAATGCAAGCTGCGTGGGTTGATGAGGAGGATGGCTTGAAGCTCCTGGATGACTCGGAGGAGGAGAGAGAGAGGAATGACTTTTAAAGTCACGCCACCGCTTGTGCATGCCTGGCCCGGGTAAAATTTTCTGCACTCTCTCCGCCTTCTCGCTTATGTCGGTTTGCACGTAGTCACCTTTTCCTGTGATGATTACAGAAATTAGGGGAGCGCTCTGAAAAGAAGTCCGAGTACCTCCAGAAGATGCTCCCGGAGGTCCCTAGGAACACCCAGCATGTCGAATGGTTTCCAGGCAAAGATGTCCTTGTTAGCCTAGAGGAAGCTGACGAGCGCGCCTTCCTATTTACCCTCGAGCCCTGTCTCGACCAGAGTCGTCTTGGATGGGTCGGATGGGTCAAGGATGATTCTGGTTCCTTCGCCGGGCTTCACCCCTGACGTGGCCTACTTCTTGGACAGGATGTCGCCTTCTTCCTGCAATGTGGCCGCCTCTGTCTAGATATTCTTCCCCTTGCCGGTCGCCTCTTGCAGCTCAGCAAGTTCGTGGTTCTCTCGGTCGCACTGCAGGGACCGCTTGATGTCGCTGCGAACCGTGATGACGCTTCTGTGTCCCGGCATCTTCATCATCAAGTAGGTGTAGTGCAGGATGGCTATGAATCGAGCCAGTCCGGGTCTTCCCAAGATAGCGTGATACACCATCTCGAAATCCGCTACCTCAAAATTTATGTACTCGGTCCGGTAGTTGTCTTTGGTATCGAAAATAACGGGCAAAGAAATCTGCCCGAGTGGAAAGGAAGACACCCCAGGTATCACCCCGTGGAACGGCTATGAGCTTGGCCTTAGCTCGGAGCGGGGGATGTTCATGTCATCGAAGGTTTAGCTAACAGGACGTTGAGTCCACTCCCTCCGTCAATCAATACTCTCTTGAGCTTTACATTGCGAATGACAGGGTCGAGCACCAGAGGGAACTTACCCGGATGTAGAACCCGATTGGAGTGATCCGAGCGATCGAAGGTGATCGCGACCTCAGACCACTTTAGATATTGGGGGGTTGCCGGTTCCACCGCATTGATCTCCCGAGCGGTAAGCTTTTGCTTCCGCTTGGACTCGTATCCGGTGGAGCCCCCGTATATGTAGTTCAGCTCCTGCTCGAGCTCTTGGTAATCGTCCTCGTCTGGAAGGTCTTTCTTCTTGGCCGCTTCATCTTTCGCTGGAGTCGGCTGCTTGTTGCTTTCCCGCTCAAAACACTTCAGGGTGAAGCAGTCTTTGGCGACGTGCTTTCCCTTAAGGTGGAAAGGACAGATTGCCTCCATGACTGTACTGTAATCGGGTGCCTCCCTCTCCGTGGCTCGGGGCTGGCTGCGTTCGGCTACCGCGACTAGCTCCTCGCCCTTCCGCTTCTTGTCTTTATGCTTGGAGGATTTGGCCTTGTCGCCTTTGCTCTTCTGTTGTGGGCGATCTTTTTGACGCTCGGCCAGGGCGTCTGAGGCTATGGCGTAGCGGTTGGCCAACGCAAACATCTCCTTCACAGAGGTCGGGGGTTTCCTGGATATTTTCTTGATTAGATCAGGATCACTTACCCTTTACGAAATCGCCACCACCACAGCGTCGAGATCGTCCACGATGGTGTTCTTCTTACGCATGAAACGCCGGATGAAGTCTCTCAGCGTCTCGTCCTTCTTACGGTGAAGGCGTCACAGTCCCACGGTGCCGGGCCTCTCGTAGGTTCCCTGGAAGCTCGCAATAAATTGATCGCAAAGATCGCTCCAAGAGTCCACCGAGTTCGCCGGAAGTCCCGTGAGCCATGCTTGAGTCGAAGGGGTGAGATTGACTGGCAGATAATTTTTCATTACATTCTGATTGCTCCCGGCCGCTTTAACTGCCAGGGCATAGACCTGCAGCCAAGCTTCTGGATCTCGTTCCCCGTCAAACTTAACGATGCCCTTAGGGTTGAAACCTTTGGGCCATACCACTCGGCGTAGCCAAGAAGTGAACGCTCGGATTCCGTCAATGGATCTGTCATCCTGATGAGGAGGAGTCCGGCGTGGCGAGCCTCTGGCTCGGCGATTGTCATCAATGCATCGGGGTGGAGTTCGGTGCGGCGAGCCCATGTCTCGACGGTCGTCGTTGTCGTCCCGTCCCCTGCGATGATGGTCTTTATGGACGTTGTAGTCATCGTACCTTTGGTCGCTTCGTCGATCAGGACTGGTACCAAAGCGTTCGTGGTCGTCGTAGCGCTCGCATCGTTCTTCCTCGTCCCGCTCTTGCTGCCTGGTGGTGATATCTTGGCGGAGGTCACGGTTGAGATTCCGGCGGACGTCTCCAACTGGTTGCGCGTGGCGCCGACTGCCGGTATTCCGACTGGCTGCAGTCCGGCTGCTGGTGACACGAGTAGTCGCGTGGAAGCGCGAGTGCGCTTCCCCTGCCGGCTTTCACGATTCTGGCTGGATCGCGGCCGTCGTCACGGCCTTGATGCGGGCCACGATCGGGCTCTTTGGGCTATCAGATGCAATCATCGAGTCCAGCATGTCGAGAAGCGTCTTGGAGGCGACGACGTTCTGCAGCGGTGTGTGGAAGACGGCTTGGTCTCCCAACCTAGATTGCAGGATGTCCTCGCGAACATTGCGGCCGCGAGATCGAAGTGATCACGTCTGTGCCTCCTTACCCTTACGAAGAAGACGATCTTCCTTCGCAGCTTCTTGAGTCTCTTGCTGGCGCTGGAGATCGGTCTTCTGTTCTTCTATCACGAAGATGCCACGTAGATCACAGCAAATTCCCATGATGTCGACTGGTTTACTAGCCGAGTCAGAGCGACATACCTGAGAAAAGTTCTCCGTGCGCATCTGCGATGAAATCCAGGCTTCCGAAGCGAAAAGCTTGGCCGGAGACGAAGGTGGCGATGATTCCGCTGATTGCTGCCATCGAGTCTGTAGGAAAAGATTATAGCGCTTCCCCTACCTGGCACACCAACTGTCGACTTTTGTAGTCGACAATAAATTTATAGGGCAGACGCTAGATCTCAAACTCGAAGGTCACACAAGACAAGGGTGTAGACAGGTTCAGGCCCTCGACGGTGGAGGTAATACCCTAATCCTGTGTGCTGGGATTATATGGATCTCTTGGATCTAAGATTGCTCAAAGCGCAATGTGCTCTGGGCGATATGCGGTGTGTGTTGTGTTATCTCTGTTGTCGCCTGCCCCTCCTTTATATAATAGGGGTGGCGCGGCTTATAGAGTCCTGATCAGTCTAAGAGATTCCGATCGGTTACAGGATTATAGTCGATTATAGGATAGAGTTTACATCTTTATCTACCCTATTAACGACTCGGATTACAACCGTATCCTTTATATCTAAATATACATTCAACTGTCTATAGGATGTATCCCCTTGCGCACGGCAGCAAGGCTTGGTGCGGAGCTTATCCTTTGGGCTTTCTACTTGGGCCTGTCTTCTACTCAGGTGATACTGGGCCGGTCATGAAGATA
This sequence comes from Otatea glauca, assembly GCA_036346275.1. Taxonomy (NCBI): domain Eukaryota; kingdom Viridiplantae; phylum Streptophyta; class Magnoliopsida; order Poales; family Poaceae; genus Otatea; species Otatea glauca. The sequence continues at coordinate 17,042,684 of CM070717.1, read as the reverse complement.
CCTAGTTTCATATATTCCACACTATGCTACACATGAGCTCACATAGAAAGCCAGACTTATATGCCTAGTTGCTTACCACTAATGATGGCTACTAGGTAGAATCGGGCGCAATGCTACGCCCAACGAATTTTGATGCAGTGCTCAGGGGTCCCGCGAATTTTGCGTAAGGTGGCTACTAAAGTAAGATAAGAAGAAATATAGGGAATCCGGTAAGCGTGGTGGAGCTGAACCAGATATCTATGAGACCAGCTTAAGGTACTTCAGTAATAAGTGCAGGGAAATGGCATGGAAAGAGACTAATCTCAGCTAATGTGCTAATCTTCATTGAACACCCTTAGATACAGTAGTAAATGATATGATTATTCATGTAACTAAAGATATGGTAAGTTCATAACAATTGGAGAGTTTCGAACTATACGATAAGTGCATAATAAAATATGGCTGTACAATTCTTTGAACAAAACAAAAAAGAGCTAAAAAGAAAACCAACCTGAAATTCTTCCAAAAGTTCCAACGAATTTCTGTATTATACTTCCACATATACAGCCAACTGTAAGTCTGCCCTGAAACTGCTTACTTCCTATTTGAAGTTGAATAGAAGAGGAAATGGATGTCCATTTGGTAACCTTGCATGGGGCTCTCGCAATTCATCAAAGAACGGATGCGCACATGCTTTCGAGTCGTAACGACAATCAAATCAGCAATGAAATCAACAAAAAGGCACTACTACAAAACACCCCTTTCTTGCCAGTCTATCACTTCCGGTTTGGTTAGAATCGACAGTGATAACACTATCACTGCCGGTTCATAAGCTAGACCGACACAAATGCTCGACCGAAGAAGAATCGGCAGTGATAGTAACTTATCATTGCCGGTTCTAAAAAAAATGGTATCGATACTATCACTACTGGTTCCTCTTAAGAACTGACAATGATAAGTTATATCACTGTCGGTTCATAAGAAGAACCGGCAGTGATAATGGAGGAAGTATCACTGCCGGTTCGGAATCCAAACCGGCAGTGATAATAGTATCACTGTCAGTTCGGAATTCAAACCGGCAGTGATAATATTTTTGAAAAATCATAACTTTTTCATATGGAGTCGGATGGAGACAAAATTTATATGAAAATTGTAGCTCTCGGTGAGATCTACAACTTTGTAGTTGACAACTTTTTTATTTGAAGTCATTTAGATGTCCAAATAATCATTGAAACTTTTGGATACAAAGGGGTAAAAGGAAAATATATCTTATAGTAGTTGAGAAATGTATGGGTGATGAGATGTTAAGGGGGAGAATCACGCGAGAAGCAGGTCACAGGTTCGAATCCTAGCAACTGCGCATGTGTATTTCACGCGAAAATCGCGTGACTTGTGACTTGCGACGCGCGACGTAGTAAATACAGGGTAGTTCAGGTGCAAATAATTTTTTTTATTTTACCGAGTGATTTTTGGATTTGCAAATAAATACAGACTATCACTGCCGGTTCGAATGTGAACTGGCAGTGATACATATATCACTGTCGGTTCTAGAACCGGTAGTGATAGTCGGACTATCACTGCCGGTTCCAATATCCGGCAGCGATGCCAGTTTGGAACCGGCAGTGATCACGATTTCTGTAGTAGTGAGGAGCACTTTAACATTTAACATACGTTGCATAAAGTTAAATATACAGGTGGACACACCATAGGTAGATTGAGCTTAACCAGTAAGAGTCGTAAATCAAAATTACATGTAGCATACAATGATTTTAGGTATATAATACTTGCGTTTCTTCTTTATATTAACAAACTGTTGAGAAAAGATTAAATCAGCCGATAGAACCATCGTTTCTCTTTCAATTGGAAATCCCATCAATAAAATACCAATGGCATAAATATCTTTTACCTTCTTATTATCATCATTTTTATTTTCTTTATCACCCCTCTTAGGATTATTTCTTTGTTCCATGAATAATCTCATTTGTGTTTTAGCATTCATGTTAAGATGTTCTATCAGAGTTGATACATGAACAGCTGGATTAAGATCATAGGGTGTCAACAATATAGTAATAAAAACAAAGAATAGACACTCACGAGTAAGCAATTCAAGCATCTAAGTTCAATATAGTTTGATAACTGAAACTACATAATCTGTCACATAATGTAAACAACTAAACATATGGAATATAAAAGGGATTTCGAAAGCCATACTGTCAAAAATAAGCAAAATGCAGTTTAGCCATCCAGTTGATCCAGAATATGAAAAGCTGGAGGAAGAGATGCAATCCTGGCAAGTAGTTGAAGGACAAAAGAGGAACGATGCTAATTTGTACAAAATGTGAACACATGGTACCAGACACCTATCATTGCCAAAAAAATAATAGAGCGGAAGGTGCTAATGACTTAAATGTCACAATATAGAAATCTCCCTAATGCTACAACCTGTATGAGAGAATGCGGATCTTTGGTAGCATATCCTTGTAAATCAAATTAATCAATATCATAGTAATCAATCCTATACTATCCAACTCACAAATTAGTGTCCATTTCACATAAGTGCCTTGACGCTCAAATCTAGCATGTCTTTCCCGCATTCAGATGTTCTATAAATTGATTGGAGAATAACATTATCCTATGACCACAAGTTGGCTGTAGCACAGGTGAACAAAATCTAGTAAAGCTTACCGAAGAGCCGCACAAATAAGCTACTTCCTCTTTCTAGTCCTGCGCTATTCCGAATAAAAACTACAACCAGTCAATGATACCCAATAGCTACCAGCAAAGCAAACTCAGAGACAAAGGGATCTGATCTGTATTATCCAAAGTAAGAACAGCTGTAGTCATAACCTACGCACTACACTGAATTAGTAAAGCACCACATGAATCTGACAGTCCTAAGGGCAAACAGCAACTACAGATGAATAAAACTGCACACAACAATTTCAAGAACACACATATGATGTCAGAAATCCCAAAGATGAATATATGAATCAACCAATGAACCAATGCTACTGTGAGTACAAAAAATGTATCTCTCCAAAAAGACAAACAACTGAAGCTACCAAAATGAATAATGTACACATAACACACAATCAGACAACATGTTGACACCACAAAGAACTGTACTTATAATTCAGTCCATAACACACAACAAAGAACTATACTTATAATTTCGTCCATCTAGGCCACAGTATTCCACACCAATTACACATCACTCACATAAAATGGAACAATTATGTGACCAAGAATCGCAAGGGGTGAGAGAATCGAGCCATACCCATCATCCCGAATGACGAATCGGTCTTCACAGGATGAGTAAGGTCGCACTGCAAAACCACCCAAAAATCAAATCCCCAAACACAAACAAAAGCCAATAAAAACTCAATCTTCTAGCAAGAATTCGAGTAGAATCAAATTGTAAGAGAGGGGAAATCTGGGATGGATGTTAAGGTAGGGCAGGTTGGGGCAGATGCTAACCTCGACCTGGCAGTCCTGAATGGCCCAGTGAAATAGCCTGGTGGGCACGTCCATGCGGAGCTCGATGTACATGTTCACCTTCTTCAGCTTCTTGTCCCACTCGAAAACCTTCTGCCCTGCACGTCCCATCCCAATCCATGGTTGAGGAAGGAAAGGAACCCTAGGTGAGGAGTGTTCTGGAATGTCCTAGAAGATCATGGATGGTGAGGGAGGGAGGCAGCTTACCGTTGTGGACGAAGGTGTCGCGCTTCTCGCGGCCCAGCTTCTCCACCATGGGTGCGGATTGGGTGGGTGCTCATGATGCTTCTAGAAGCTTCGGTGCTTTTGTGATAGCTCGAGGATGGGTGAAGAAGGGTCAAATTTGGAACAGGTAGTTTGCACTGTTGCCTACCTCCAGCACACGCTAGCCCCTCGCACATAAGGAAGCGCACACAGCACCAGATGAATAGCAGAGGGAAAGAGTGAGGACAACAGGGCCTTACCTGAGCAAGGTTGAATCCAAACATAGAACAGGGTGGTGCCGGTATGTGCTAGAAGCTAGCACTGGCCGAATCTGGTCGCCCTCATTGCTGACCGTGATGGGATCCGTTTCCCATCCTCTCTGCATGGGATGGGCGACAACATATCTAAAAATTAGTGAAGGGGAGAGAGGGAGCACCTTGGGGACTAAAGGGAAACGGAGAGGGTTAGAGGGAAACAAAAGGGAGAGGGTAACAACGAGAGATCTGAGGTGTGTGGCGAGGGAGGAGGATATCGGCTTGTCTGGTGCTTCGGTCTCGCAGAAGCATGGTGAGAGCGAGGAGGAGCTAGGTATTCAGCGTGAGAGTGGAGGCTGCGGGGTGAGGCCATGTGAGTGAGGTGAGGGAAGACGTGCGGGGTTGCTAGCATCTATATTGGTTCTCTTTAGAACCGATAGTGTAAAAAACTATTAGTATCAGTTCCAAAGAAAACCGATAGTAATAAAAAACATCACAATTGGTTTCGAGCTCAGAACTGATTGTGATGTAATCTACATCACAATCGGAGATTACATCACAATCGGTTCTGATCTCGGGACCGATTGTGATGTGTCATGTATCACTATCAGCTCTTAAATAAAAACCGATTGTGATGTACATGCCGATTCTAAACTAAGAACCGATTGTGATGTACGATGCACATCACAATCGGTTCTGAGGTTAGAACCGATTGTGATCTACATCACAGTCGGTTCTAACCTCGAACCGATTGTGATGTGCATTATCATCACAATCAGTTCTGAGGTTAGAACCGATTGTGATGTATCTGATGCTACATCACAATTGGTTCTGATATGGGAACCGATTGTGATGATTCCCTATCATATTATACACCCTCACTGAATCATCTATCACAATCGATTTTTTCCTAAAAAGTTGGGAACTGAACCAGATGAAGTGATAGTGTTGTACCATTCTATAGTAGTGTGTGCCCTAAAGGAGTTAGTGACTGCTCCTATTCTCATGCTCCGTGAGCTAGGGAAGCTCTTCATGGTTTATTCTAATGCATCCCGAGTGGGACTTGGTTGTGTGCTCATGCAAGATGGTAAAGTAATTACTTATGCATCGAGGCTATTGAGGAAGCATGAGAACTATCCTACCCATGACTTAGAACTGGTTACATTAGTCATTGCTTTAAAGATTTGGAGGTACATCCTGTATGGAGAATCTTGTGATATTTTCACTGATCACATTTTCACTCAGAAGGACCTGAATTTAAGGTAGAGGAGGTGATTAGAATTGATTAAAGATTATGTGCTACTATTCAGTATCATCTTGGCAAGGTGAATGTAGTGGCATATGCATGGGAGTTTCCTATTGCTTTGTGGGCATCGTGCAAGCTGAAACTTAGTTGATTTTAGAGTCGTCAATTTCAGAGCGAGTGAGAGAGGTGCAATAGCATGATCAGCTGCTTCAAGAAGTAAGGAAGCTCCTCGATGAGGGAAAATTCAAGGATTTCAGCCTTGATAGTTAGGTGTTTTGCGGTTTAATGGCCACCTTTGTGTACCTTAGAAGGCTCATGTAAAGGATGATATTTTGAAAAGAAGCTCATAGTACCTCGTATACCATCCATCCTGGTGAGACCAAGATGTATCAAGACTTGAAAAAGAGCTTATGATGGAAGAGAATGAAGGTAGATTTCGCCAAGTATGTGGCCTCATGTAGGATTTGTCACTAAGTGAAGGCAGAACACAAGCATCCAACAAGGTTGTTGCAACCTTTGGATATTCCTTTTGTGTACAAGGGATGATGTAGCTATGGATTTTTGGTTGGTCTACCTCATCGCAATGAGTGCTATTTGGATAGTGATGGACTGTTTTTGCAAGTTTGCATATTTTCTTCCTATCCATACGACAAATTTCGCAAGAGATTTGGCTCATATTTATGTGTGTGAGATAGTAAGGATGTATGGTGTGCCCAAGTCTATAATTTCTGATAGAGATGACAAGTTTGTTTCCAAATTTTTGGAAAGTTTATAGAGTGCTTTGGGCACACAACTTCGCCTTTGTGCTACTATCCACCCTCAAACAGATGAGCAATCCGAGCACAGTATTTAAACGTTGAAAGATACGATTAGATCATGTGTCTTCGCATGAAAAAGACAGTTGAGAGGACCATCCGGTACTTACTGAATTCACCTACAATAATAGCTACCATGCCAACATTCGAGCAGCGCCATTCGAAATTCTTTATGGGCAAAAGTATAGATCACCCATTTGCTAGAATACAGTAGGGGAGAAGGCAGTTCTAGGTCCTAATTGGGTGCAACAAAGAGTTGATTGAGTGGTGGAGGTTAAGTAGAATGTTCTTGGAGCCAAAAGTAGGCAAAAGAGTTATGCAAATGTGAGAAGGTGGTAGTGGGAATTTCAGTAGGGTGATCAAGTGCTCCTGAGAGTGTCTCCCACCATAGCCATTGTATAGTTTGGTATCAAAGGAAAGCTTAGTCCAAGGTATGTTAGGCCATTTTCGATTGTGGTACTGATTAGTAAGTTGGCTTACCATTTGGACATTCCTAATTCCCTGTGGGGATTACACAATGTGTTTCATGTGTCTATGCTGAGGAAGTTCTTGCAAGATTCAAAGCATGAGGTATCGTTAGAGCCATTGCACCAATGAGGATATTGGGAGAGTCAGAACGGGTATTGAAGCATAGAACGTTGAACTATGTCAAGGTGCTGTGGTCGCATCAATCTATGCGAGAAGTGACATGGAATTGAAGTCTCACATGTGTGAGAAGTATCAAAGCTATTCATGTTAGGTATGTAATGTGATTTATTTCTATGTTCAGTTTTATGTTATCCTATAGTTTGGCTAGAGTGGAATTCAGGGTTGAATTCTGTTAAGGTGGTTAGAATGTAATAATCTAAAAAAATTATTGGCTAGCTTGGGTGGCACTGAGCTAGCCTCGATGTCCGCACCATGGCTAAGCCAGACTTGCCATTCGTGCCATGCCCTACTTAAGTAGAAGGGAGAGGGAGCACACCGCATAACCCTAACCCTAGCCGGCAGTCGCACCTACACAGTTGTTGCCTACCCGTGGCCGGGTGCACTGTAACACCTTGATTTTCGGCTCCAATTTTCAATAGCCAATTGATAGTTCAAATGGTTAGAACCGTTATATTGTTGAGTTTCAGTTTAGCCCATGTATGAGTGAGTAAGTTAATCCCAACCCTTGATGAGGTTCCTCATAGGAGAAGGAAATCATCCAAGGGTGGAGAATCCTAGCCCTTGATGAGGTTCCTTATTGGAGAAGGAAGTCATCCAAGAATGGAGATTGACTAGATTGTGCTATAAATAGAGGAGTGGAGGGATGCCTCCATACCAAGTCTTTGAGATGATTTTGGTTTCCTTGTGCTCCTTTGAGCTTTGCCCACCTGGTTGTGAGGATTTGTAAATCTTCCACTCAAAGCAATAAAATTTTAATTTCTTAGGCTTATTCTTGAAATTATTTCTGGAATCATAGTGCTAAGGTCTTTTTCTAGTTGTGTTTGAAGTTTCATCAAGTCTGATTGGATAGATAAAAAGTTATTGAGGTTTCTTTGTGGTCAAAGTTTCTGAAATATTTGCTTTTGTGCAGTATATATGTTAAGCAAGAAAGGTCATTATTTTGGGCTTTATTTCCAAATTACTTTTATAATCATGACCCTGAGGACCTTACCTTGCTTTATTTCAAATTTCATCAACCTTTGATGACTAGATCAGAAGTTATTGTTGTTTCTTGACATCTAAGTTTCTGAAACCTTTACTTTTGTGCAGCAGTGGATGTTGATCTAAAAATGTCTCTCTTTTGAGATTTATTTTGAAATTCCTTTTGGAATCACTACCCATGGGACCTTATCTTGCTGTGTTTCAAATTTTATCAATTTTCGATGAGTATATCTAAAGTTATTCACGTTTGTTGATGACCAAGTTTGATATTTCTACTCATCATTGTTGCTGAAATTCTAGCTTCTTCATTTCTGCTTTTCGTGTTCTTGAAGGGTGTTTGCTCCATAGCAGTAGTGTTCTAGAAGAGATTTTTGGAGGGAAAATTTTTATTTGGCTCCTATTCACCCTCCCTCTAGTCGCCAATTTCGGTCCTTCAATTGGTATCCGAGCCGGTTTTGCTCTTTTTAGATCTTGACCGATCTCGAGAGCTATGGCGACGGACAAGTATTTCACCAAGCCTCCGATCTTTTCTAGAGTCGACTATCCTTTTTAGAAGTCACGAATAGAGTCGTACGTCATTGCCCGGAGTTTCATGATCTGGCGAAAAGTGAAGCTCCCGTATGAGGTTTTTGCAGATGAAAATGTCAATGCCGAAAACATGGCAGACGTTGAGGCGAATGCTAAGGCAAGGAACATCCTCATACAGGGCCTTAACCATAGTGATTATGATAAGATGTCTTACCTACAATATGCTCACCAGATCTAGGTGACCCTCGATGCTTACCATGAAGGCACCACCTAGATCAAGATGGTGAGATAGGATTAGTACAAGCCTGACTATAAAAAATTTGAACAGCACGCTGGTGAGACCCTTGACGAGTGTTTTGGGCATTTCACGAAGATTTTGAGCAATCTTCGTGAAGTAGATTTCACATACTCTAACTCAGAGAACGCTCGACATTTCTTGACTGCACTTGATCTTCGGGTTTGGGAGATGAAGGTGACCACCATCAAGGACACCAGTGACTTATCAATTCTAACTCTTGATAAGCTTTATTCCCGACACAAGACTCATGAGATCAACGTCATCTCTCGTAAGATGAAATTGCAGTGGATGGCCTTGGTCACCGATCCCATTGGATCCAGTTCTGAGACGTCATTTGGTTTTCCCTCTCTGCTCTTTTTGAACTAAGGATGAACATCTAGATAATTTTTCAGAAAGTGAGCTTGCCCTCTTAGCCCAAAAATTTTCTCATGCATACAAGAGGGTGAGAGAGAGGAAGATAGGTGGTAATATCACCTGCTTCGAGTATGGTGGCCCCAACCACATTCGAGCGAACTGCCCTAAGTTGGAGAAGGGCAAGAACGAGTATGACGGTTTGAGCAAGATCGACTACACCAACAAGAACCGTAACAAGAAAGCTCTAGCTCGCGATCTCACACGTGAGAAGAAGTACCGCAACTTCTCCAAGAACAAGAAGCTTTTCCACAGCGTCCTCGTCGCACTCGACGACATCAGCCTCTCCGACATGGAGCGATGAGAGAAAGGATGATCCGCAAGAGAAGACCAAGGGTGGCGACGACTTTACCAACATGTGCTTTATGGTCGACACCAACGGCATCAGCGACAACAAGCTCTACAGCGAGCCGGATGAGGTATCTTCCTACGATGATCTCAATGATGTTTTCTGTAAGCTAGAAAAATTCCATGCTAGAGCTAGAGCTAGATGTTCGGAGTTATAGAAGGAAGTAGGTACCTTGTCTCGAGTGATTGCTTCTCTTAAATCTACTCCCTCCCGTGACACTAATTACTGTGTTCTATGTGATGTTTTGCTTGTGGAGCTTGAGAACCTAAGGACCATGCATGATAGTGTGCTTTCTGAAATAGAGGTTCTTAGGGTGAAGAATGCTAGTTGTAGTACTCCTGCTCCTATTCCTAATGATGCTAGTTTTCTTCATGCTCATACTAATGCTTCTCATGAAAATTGCCCAAAATTGCTTGCTGAAATTGATGCCATGACTGCTCACCTTAGAAAGCTTTCTGCTAGAAATGATGAACTTGAATAACATGCTTCTAGGGACCTAGTCAGCTCATGTGAGGGCTGTAGGCAACTAAAACTTTACAATGATGCTTTAAATGTCAAGTGTGCAAATTTAATTAAGGACCTACTAGCTAAATCACAAGAAAGTTGCTTGCAATGTGCTAAGATTGAGAGAGACATGGACAAGATCCATGAGGAACTTAACAAGAAGCTAGAGACCCAGAAAGTTAGGATTAGGAATGTCCGTGCATTTCTTGTGAGGCCCTCAAGATTTAGGCGGCCGTGTATAAGGAGAGATATGCATGTGTTGTTCGTTCTTCTAGTTCTGGTTCTTCTTCTTCATCTTCTCCCTATTCTTCTTTTGCCTCTCTCTTTTGGGAGTGTGAGTACCTCATGACCACTCTCAAGAAGTTTGTTGGAGGCAAAAAAATCTCAATCTCATCCTCGACTAATCCAAGATTAGCAGATTCAATCAGGTAATGAGAGTTTTTCATACTAATTTTGCTGATTCTTTTGGTGATTCTCTTCATTTCCTAGTTGCTTCAGAGTCTCATTATCTCTCCTTCTGGCATAAGAGATTTTGGTCACACTAGTTTTGATTACTTGACCCAAGTTAGTAATCATGATCTCATTCGTGGTTTGCCCAAACTCAAGATGGTCAAAGACTTGATTTGTTCTCCTTACCGACATGGCAAGATGGTTGCTGCTTCTCATCCCCTAGTCACTATTGTGATGACTGATGCACCAAGACAGCTTTTACATATAGACATTGTTGGTCCAGCTAGAGTGCAGTCAGTGGGTGGGAAGTGGTACATTCTTATCATTGTTGATAATTTTTTGGGGCATTTTTGGGTGTTTTTCATGGCCTCAAAGGATGAGACTTTTACCCACTTTAGGAGTTTGGTCCGTAGGTTGTCTATTAAGCTCCCAAGTGCCTTACGACGTATACGCAGTAACAATGGCACTTAGTTCAAGAACTCCTACTTTGAGAGTTTTTGTGAGGATTCAGGTATTGAACATCAGTTCTCTTTTCCATACGTCCCTTAGTAGAATGGCGTAGTGGAGAGGAAGAACAAGACCTTGGTCGAGATGGCTAGGACGATGTTAGATGAGTATAATACTCCGAGAAAGTTTTGGGCTGAGGCTGTAACTACTGCTTAACATGTGTCCAACATAGTTTTCTTGAGGGCACACTTGCACTACACTTCATATGAGTTGAGATATGGGCGAAAGCCAAGTGTTTCTCATTTTCGTGTTTTCGGTTACAAGTGTTTCATTTTGATGTCTACGAACCTAGATAAGTTCAAGTCACATTCTTCTGATGGTATCTTTCTAGGTTACTCGACATCTTCTCGTAGCTACAGGGTCTAGAGTTGTGAGGTAAGTAGGATTATAGAGACCTGTGAGGTGACCTTTGATGAGGCTAGTCCAGGCACTAGACCAGATATTTCAGACTCTTCTCTCTCTCCGAGACCATCTTTGTAGAGGATGAGGATGATGGAGATGACGATACTCTACCTGATCCAGTACCCTCTACACCTGAGGTGCCTCCTGTTTCTATCTCTACCCCTTAGGGAGGCCAGCCCATACCTTCAAACTCTTCTACAGCTAGTAGCTCTGTTCTTACTTCTTCCTTGTATGAGGAAGATGCCACTTCTGCTTCTGGACCTCTCCGCCATATTCAACAGGTTTATCTGCCTGATCAGATAATTGGTGATTTATTTGAGTGTGTCACATGCTCAAAGATAGGTCTTTCTCATTTCTGTCTCCATTCTATCTTCGTTGCTTCCTTTGAGTCGAAGGATGTTTCTCATACATTATCCGATAAGTCTTAGATCAATATAATGCATGAGAAACTAGAGAACTTCAAGAGGAACAAAGTCTGGTAGCTTGGTGTGCCTCCATCTGGTCATAATGTCATTGGGATTAAGTGGGTGTTCAAGAACAAGCAAAGAGAGGATGAGGTTGTCATTCGGAACAAAGCTAGACTAGTTGCTCAGGGCTTCAGTCAGGTTGAGGGTATTTACTTTGAGGAGACCTTTTGTCCCTGTGGCTAGACTAGAGGCTATTAAGAAACTGCTTGCATTTTCGGCGTCCAACGACTTCAAGCTATATTAGATGGATGTGAAGAGTGCATTCCTCAAGGGTATATTGAGGAAAAGGTTTATGTGAGGCAGCCTCTAGGATTTGAGAACCCCAAATACCCAAATCATGTCTATAAGCTTTCCAAGGCTTTGTATGGACTTAAGTAAACCCCTAGAGCTTGGTATGAGAGGCTTAAGTCCTACCTTGTTAGTTATAGTTTTGAGATGGGTAAGGTAGATAAGACCTTGTTCCTCAAACACATAGACTCGGATTTTCTCCTTGTTTATATCTATGTGGATAATATTACCTTTGGTGGCTCCTTGCATGCTCCTGTATTTCAGTTTTCAGATGTGATAAGCACAAAGTTTGAGATGAGCGTGATGGATGAGTTAAGCTGCTTCCAGATCAAGCAGACTCGAGAGGGTATTTTCTTACATCAAGGCAAGTACACTCGAGACCTCCTAAGACACTTTAAAATGTCTTAAAGGAAGCCGATGATGACTCTTATGGCCACCACGACCATTCTTGAGCCTGATGAGAATGGTGAGCTAGTTGATTAGAAGGAGTTCAGGAGTATGATTGGTTTCCTCTTGTACCTCACTGCTTTGAGGCCGGACACACACTTTGCTGTATGTTTGTGCGCCCGATTTCAGGCCTCTCCCCATGCCTCTCACCGCTAGGCATAAAGCGTATTTTCAGGTAACTTCGAGCTATCATTGGCTATGGTATTTGGTACTCTTCCTCTTCTTGTCTGTCTCTCAAAGCCTTTTTCGATGCAAACTTTTCTGGCTATAGGATAGATTGGAAGAGCACTTCTCGCACTTGCCAATTCATTAGCACTTCTCTTGTTTCTTGGTCATCTAGGAAGCATACTGGAGTTGTACAGTCCACTGTTGAGACCGAGTACATCACAGCAGCTAGTTGTTGTAGTCAGATGCTTTGGATGAGGTTGACCTTATGGGACTTTGGGTTAGACATAGCTCTTTTGTGGCAACACTTCTGCCATTCAAGTTGCCAAGAACCCAATGCAGCATTCTAGAACCAAGCAAATAAATATCCGGTATCACTTCCTTAGAGACCATATGGAGAAGGGTGACATAGTGCTCCAGTTTGTGGAGAGTGACCACTACATTGCTGATATTTTCACCAAGCCTTTGGATAGCTCTAGTTTTTTTGGCCTTGAGGGGAGAGCTTGGAGTTATGAGTCCATACGGTATATCTTGAGGGGAAGCTGGTTTAGTATATTATGTATTATATATTTTCTTCTAGTATTTCCTTTTCTTTTGCATTTTCTAGGTATATTTGGGGTTAGTACTAGAAAGCTAAGTTCATTTCACTTAGACTTCAAGCATACTTTCCTTGGACCTCTCATCTTATACTATCTATATGTTGCTATCATGCTTAATTACCTATTTTCTCACCTCTCTAAGTTGAGTTCCCATTGAAAGACCATGTGGAGGTTCAAGTGTGTGATGAGTAATTGATTGTATTCGAGATTTTTGTGCTCAAGGTTGAGTTTGATTTGGTCTGTCCTAGTCGAAGACTAGTGGTCGGACCTCGAGTGGTCTGGACTTTGGCTGGTCAAAGACCAGTGGTCGAGTGACTCTAGTAGAGTGAGAATCGAGAAGTATGAAGTAGGGATGCTGCTAGGTCAAGCGCGGGTTAGTTCGATTACTTCCAAGTTCTGGTTTGGTAGAGTAATGCCCCGTCGGCTTGTGGTCGAGTGACTCGAGTAGAGTGAGAATCGATAAGTATCGAGTAGGGTTACTCGATGCTCGATATTGACTCATCGACTTGATTTTGAACAAAGTGGGCAATGCTATATGATGTGTTTCCTTATTTTTAATAGTTGCAGGGCGACGGTGCTAGGTCATGGTGAGGCGAAGGATGATCGGGACTAGGCGAGGTGCGCCGGAGGTCCAAACAGTCAAGGATTGCCGAAAGATGATCAGAGACGGAGTCGTTGCGAACCCAAAAGACAAGGAATGGATGAGATGCTAGCTAGGAGCTGCTCAGATCAAGGGGGCCGTCAGATCGTGGTCTAGATGATAGAGTAGCGGGTCTAGTTAGTATGCCTTGAAAATCTGGTGTGCTTGTTGGGTTTCGGGTTAGCCTATGTAAGGCTGTGTGCGGGAGTCATCCTAGCCCTTGATGGTGATCCTTAGGGTAGAAAGAACTCATCCAAGGGTAGAGAGTGACTCAAGAGTAGTATAAATAAAAGGGGAGGGGTGGCCTTCCTTCTCTTGAAGGTTTTAGATGTTTTGGCTCCTTTGAGCTTTTTGCCCACTTTGTTGTGAGGCTTTGTAAACCTTCCTTCCAAAAATACAAAACACTTTCTATCATGCTTAAATTTACATTTCGCATTAAATTCAGCAACTTACTTTCAAGCATTTAAATTCCGCACTTACATTCTTGCAATCTACTTATACGCAATTTGGATTTGCCTCCCCTCCTACTTGCTATTGCCTCTTATTTTGAAGGATCGTTGCGCTTTTATTACAAGAAACTGATCTTGTGTTCTTGAGTGATTCATTCTTATAAATCGTGTTTGCGAGATTTTGACTTGAGTTCTTGCTTGCTGTGACAAGTGGGAAGTTGTTCAAGATCATATTGATCATCAAAACCCCATGAGCAAGTCCAAGATCAAGTTATTGTGTTTTGTCTAAACTTGGTGTGTTTTTCATTCCCAGGCAAAAAGGTCAGAACTTTGACGCCAATCTTTGTGATTGAAGGTTGGAATAAGTTCCTGACATCCTTAAGATCAAATCTACCAAGTTTCACAAGTTTTTTTCCAGTCGATCAAAAGATTCCTTAATATTTACTTTTGAGTCGTGTTGGTTTGAGTCTTGTTCTTCTGATGGTATATTTTTGGGTTATTCGACTTCTACTCAAAGCTATAGGGTTTGGAGTTGTGATGCGCATAGAATCATAGAGACCTGCGAAGTGACCTTTGATGAGGCTAGCCTAGGAGCTAGACCTAACATTTCAGGCTCTTCTTCCCTCTCTGAGACCATCTTTGTAGAGGATGAGGATGATGGAGATGATGGTGTTCCACCTGATCCAGTCCCCTCTACACCTAAGGTGCACCCTGTTTCTATTTCTGCACCTCAGAGAGACCAGCTCTTGCCTTCAGACTCTCATGCAGATAGTGGCTTTGATCCTACGTCTTCTGTGCATGAGGTAGAGGCCACTTCTGCTTCTGGACCTCCCCGCCATATTCAAAGGCATCATCCACTTGATCAGATTATTGGTGATTTGTTTGAGCAAGTCACTCGCTCAAAATCGGGTTTGTCCAGTTTCTGCCTTCACTCAGCCTTTGTTGCCTCCTTTGAGCCGAAGGATGTTTCTCATGTATTATCCCATGAATCATAGATTAATGCTATGCATGAGGAACTCTAAAACTTCGAGAGCAACAAGGTATGGCAGCTTGTCGAGCCCCCATCTGGTCATAATGTCATTGGGACCAAGTGGGTGTTCAAGAACAAGCAGAGTGAGAATGTGGTTGTTATTAGAAACAAGGCTAGGCTAGTTGCACAAGGCTTTTCTTAAGTCAAGAGTCTTAACTTCGAGGAAACCTTTGCCCCTGTAGCTAGACTAGAAGCTATTAGGATCCTGCTTACATTTTCTGCATCCAAAGGCTTCAAGCTTTATCAAATAGATGTCAAGAGTGCATTCCTCAATGGGTATATTGAGGAAGAGGTGTATGTCAGGTAGCCTCTAGGATTTGAGAACCTTAAATACCCAAACCATGTCTTCAAGCTTTCTAAAGCTTTGTATGGACTTAAGCAGGCCCCTAGAGCTTGGTATGAAAGGCTTAAGTCCTATCTTCTCTGTCATGATTTCAAAATAGGTATAGTAGACAAGACTTTGTTCATCAGACACCAAGGTTCTCATTTTCTCATCATTCAAATTTATGTGGACGATATTATCTTTGGTGGCTCTTCGCATTCTCTGTGTCTCAGTTTTTAGAAGTGATGAGCACAGAGTTTGAAATGAGTATAACGGGTGAGTTGAGCTACTTCCGCAGCTTCCAAATCAAGCAGACTCGGGAGGGCACCTTCCTGCATTAAGGCAAGTACACTCGAGACCTCCTGAGGTGCTTTGACCTGTCTGACGAGAAGCCGATGATGACTCCTATAGCCACCACTGCTGTCCTCGAGCCTAATAAGGATGGTGAGCCAATTGATCGGAGTTTCGAAGCATGATCGGCTCCCTCCTGTACCTCACTGCTTCGAGGCCAGACATATATTTTTCTGTGTGTCTGTGTGCTCGATTTTAGGCTTCTCCTCACGCTTCTCACTGTTAGGCGGTGAAGCGCATCTTCAGATACCTTCGAGCTACCATTGACTATGGTATTTGGTACTCTTCTTCTTCTTGTCTATCCCTTCGAGCCTTTTCCGGTGCAGACTTTGTTGGCTGTAGGATAGATAGGAAAAGCACTTCTGGCACTTGCCAATTCATTGGTACTTCTCTTGTTTCTTGGTCATCTAGGAAGCACTCCGGAGTTGCACAATCCACTACTGAGGCCGAATATGTTGCTGCAGCCAGTTGCTGTAGTCAGATTCTCTGGATGAGATCGACCTTGTGGGACTTTGGGTTAGAAATAGAAAGTGTGCCACTTTTCTGTAACAACACTTTTGTTATTTGCATTGCGAAAAACCTAGTGCAACACTCTAGGACCAAGCACATTTGATATTAGATATCACTTCCTTAGAGACCATGTGGAGAAGGTGATATAGTGCTTCAGTTTGTGAAGAGCGACCACCAGATTGCTGATATCTTTACCAAGCCTTTGAATTGCTCCAGATTTGTTATCCTGAGGAGTGAGCTTGGAGTCGTGTGCCCTTACGGCTTTTTGTGAGGGGTTGCTAGTTTGTATATTATGTATTATATATTTTCTTCCAGTATTTCTTTTCCTTTGCATCTCCTGGGTGTTTCTGAGCCGAATTATTATTTACTATCTTTTCTATGCTCTATAGCCACCCAGTTTGCACTTCTCAACTTCTTCTCCTCATTCTGTGTTTCTGGTTTCCGTTGAGTTCAGTTGGACCTTTCTTGAGCTTATTTATGCTAATAACTCAACTTGAACCGGATTTGTGCTTAAAATTGATTCACTTGTTGAGGAGGAGTTTGGGAATCTGTTCATACATTGCATATAGATTTTATTCCAGATTAATGAGCTTTGTTTATTATGCAAACAAGCTATTATTCATGCTATACACCCTGCTACTTTCATGAAGAAAAATGCTAGCTTAGGTATGTTCAAGTTCATTTTGATTCATCTCGCTAATGTTAAAATTTGAAAAATTTATGCTTTAAACGAAAACTTGATGAAACATGTTGCTTTTACTTGCTAAGTTTCTTCTCTAGATGTATTTGCCATGATTCGTGAAATTTTGGATATCTCTAGAGTCCCTATAGCAAATTGGGTGAAACTTGTTTGATTCATACTAGAGTCCTTCATTTGCTCATAATTCAATATGCTAAAAATGAAAATTAAGCAAAAAAAATGATGATTTTTCTTGTGCGCATTAGACTCAACACCTTACATTTGCAAGATAGCCTCCCATTGCACTTGGATTGAACTTGAAATGCATCGTGTATGACCAAAACCATCCTCTTAAGAGTTCTTCTTGAGATGGTCGAATATGGCATGAGTCAATTGCTTTAAAAAAATACAAACAAAAAAGCATAAGTGGGTAAAGAATGCAAATAATGTCAAATATTTGCACCCCGCTATGTCTTTCAAAGCTTAAAGCAAAATTTGCATTAATTGATAAATGAGCTCAAAGGACCTTGTATGCACTTCTAGATTCCCCAAAGTGTTGAGTAGGTTGAACTCTAGGTTCTCCGTTTGATCCATTGTATGGCTGTGCTTCTAGTTTAGAAACTATGCCTAGTGTTGCACTTGTTAAATCATGCAAAAATGACATCGTCTTCTTTGTGCTTGCTAGCAAAATTGACATTTGCACTTGGACATGTCTTTGTTTAGTATAATCTGAACCTGGGTAGCTTGGTGTCATTATTTGTCTATATGGTCACTTGGATAATCCTCGAAGCTCTTTTAGGATGTATTTCATGCATACATGTGTAAAGAGGGAGAAAATGTCTTCCTGATGCCTATATTTCCAAAAGGGGGAGAAATTGTAGAAAAAGCATCATTAAAAAGATAAAGATGTGATTGCATTCTATCTCTTATGATCTTTGTAAAGTCTTGCAAATTTTTAGGATCATAAGTATATTTTGAGCTTTTCTTGGAATTTTGGAGCATTTGTGGAAAACTTGTTCTTCCTATTGGCTTGCTCTAAATTCCTTCTTGCCAATTTGGTCAGGTCCTTATCTTCTTTCTTTTTGGATCAAGTTCGGCTTTTTATCCTAATTGATTCATTCTCTTCTCTTCTTAAACTCAAAATTTTATGCCTTCTGGGTGTTTGTCAATATACTCATCAAGGGGGAGATTGAAAGACCATGTGGAGGTCCAAGTGTGTGATGAGTAGTTGACTATATTCGAGCTTTTGGTGCTCAAGGTTGATTTGATTTGAGTCTGTCCTGGTCGAAGACCAGTGATCAGACCTCGAGTGTTCAGGACTTTGAGTGGTCTGGACTTTGGCTGGTTGAAGACCAGTGGTTGAACCTCGAGTGGTCTAGACTTTGGCTGGTCCAAGACTAGTGGTCGAGTGACTCGAGTAGAGTGAGAATCGAGAAGTATCAAGTAGGGATGCTGCTAGGTCAAGCGGTGGGTTAGTTCGATTACTGTCAAGTTCTAGTTTGGTCGAGTAATGCCCCATCGGCTTGTGGTCGAGTGACTCGACTAGAGTGAGAATCGATAAGTATCGAGTAGGGTTACTCGATGCTCGATATCGACTCATCGATTCGATTTTGAGCAAAGTGGGCAATGCTATGTGATGTGTTTCCTTGTTTTTGATGGTTGCAGGACGACGGTGCTAGGTCATGGTGAGGTGAAGGATGACCGAGACTAGGCGAGGTGCACCGGAGGTCCAGACGATCGAGGATTACCGGAAGATGATCAAAGACGGAGTCGCTGCGAACCCAGAAGACAAGGAATGGATGAGATTCTAGTTAGGAGCTACTCGGATCAAGGAGGGCCATCGGATCGCAGTCTAGGTGATAGAGTAGCGGGTCTAGCTAGTATGCCTTGAAAACCCGGTGTGCTTGTTGGGTTTCGGGTTAGCCCATATAAGGCTATGTGTGGGAGTCATCCTAGCCCTTGATGGTGATCCTTAGGGTAGAAGAAACTCATCCAAGGGTGGAGGGTGACTCAAGAGTAGTATAAATAGAGGGGGAGGGGTGGCCTTCCTCCTCTTGAAGGTTTTAGAGGTTTTGGCTCCTTTGAGCTTTTTGCCCACTTTGTTGTGAGGCTTTGTAAACCTTCCTTCCAGAAAAACAAAACACTTTCTATCATGCTTGAATTTACATTTTCCATTAAATTCAGCAAGTTACTTTCAAGCATTTAAATTCCGCACTTACATTCTTGCAATCTACTTATACGCAATTTGGATTTGCCTCCCCTCCTACTTGCTATTGCCTCCTATTTCGAAGGATCGTTGCGCTTTTATTGCAAGAAACCGATCTTGTGTTCTTGAGTGATTGATTCTTATAGATCGTGTTTGTAAAGATTTTGACTTGAATTCTTGCTTGCTGTGACAAGTGGGAAGTTGTTCAAGATCATCTTGATAATTAAAACCCCATGAGCAAGTCCAAGATCAAGTTATTGTGTTTTGTCTGAACTTGGTGTGTTTTTCATTCTCAGGCGAAAATGTTAGAACTTTGATGCCAATCTTTGCGATTGAAGGTTAGAATAAGTTCCTGACATCCTTAAGATCACATCTACCTAGTTTCATAAGTTTTTGTCTAGCCGATCAAAAGATTCCTTAAGATTTGCCTTTGAGTCGTGCTGTTTTCAGACTCTGTTCTTACTGCTGTTCTTGAGTCCGGTGCTACCAGTCTCCCTGCGGTAGAACCACCCATACAGAGCAGTTACTCCTTCCCATTTGCTCCTTTTGATTGATTTGTTTATGGGCTTGGTTGAATCATTTTGAGTGGGGGAAATACCTTATTTCGGATCATTCACCCCCACTCTGATCGCCATTTCGGTCCTCCACCCTTACAGTCTTATAGGTCTAGTAGGTGTTGGACTCCCTGGGTAGACATAGTCTGTGTGTACTCCATAGCTAGGGTATGTAAAGTCAGCTTTCCTATGTTATTCATATGGGGAAGATGAGAGCGAGTCTGAGACATAGTGTTCTCTATCATCTTTTCTATATTCTATTGCCACATAGCTTGCAGTTTCTTCACTTCCTCTTCTCATTTTTTGTTTCTGGTTTCTTGACTTCCTATTCTCATTCTATGTTGAGTTCTTTTGGGAGTTTTTTGAACTTAATTCTGCTAATAACTCAACTTGATCTGGAATTTTAAGCTCTAATTTTATTCACTTGTTGAGGGGGAGTTTGAGAAGCTATTTCATGTATTGCATATAGAATTCATTTTTTGTTTTAATGAGCTTTGTCTATTATGCAAATGAACTGTTATTCATGCTATACACCTTGCTACTTTTGTGAAGATCATTGCTAGCTTAGTCATGTCCAAGTTCATTTTGCTTAATCATGCTAAGCTTGTTAAAAATGACAAGTGATCTTTAACGAAAATTTGATTAAACTTGTAGCTTTTAATTTCTATATTTCCTCACTTGGTGCATATGCCATATTTTGTGAAATCTTGGATTTCTACTAGAGTCCCTATGCCAAATCTTTGAGAAGGATTTTGGTTTCCTTGTGCTCTTTTGAGCTTTGCCCACCTGGTTGTGAGGCTTTGTAAACCTTCCTCTCAAAGCAATGAAATTTTAATTTCATCTTATATTCTGCAATTTACATTACACACTTTAAATTCCTACAATTTACATTTCGTACTTTAACTTCTTGCATGTTACTTTCCGCACATTTGGATTTGCCTCCCCTCCTTCTAAATGCTTGTGGATTTTATGCCAAGGTTGAATGATTGATGGATGAATCTTCTTGAGATCATATCCTAATCATCTAGGCAAACTTTGTCTATATTCTTGTAAGAATTTATGCTCGGTTCTTTCTTGCAACTTAAGTTTTGCTTCCCTTCCTTCTACTTGCTATAGTTATTTTTGATCTAGGATGTGTAAGAGGTTGAGGAACTCATCTAAATCATATCCTAACCCAGCAAGATCCAATAGAACTCATTCTTGCTCAAGTTATACTTGCAATACCGTGTTTTTGATTTGAAATCGCTGTTTTTGGTGCTGCTTGAACCATTTGCATGAAAAGTAAGACCTTAGGCTTATTATACCAATTACTTCTAGAATCATAGTCCTAAGGTCATTTTCTAGTCATGGTTCAAGTTTTATCAAGTTTGGTTAGATAGATCAAAAGTTCGAAGTTTCTTTGTAGTCAAAGTTTATGAAATCTCTGCTTTTGTGCAGCGTGAATATAAAGCAAGAAAGGTCACTCTTTTGGGCTTTATTTTGAAATTCCTTTTGAAATCATGACCCTGAGGACCTTACTGAAGGGGAACGGGTAGGCTACTGTAGCAAAAAACAAAATTTTCTACCACGTAACTAGAAACCACTGCAAGTTATAGATAACATAATTACCACTAGACGCGTAGACCTGTAGCAAAAGTAGAGTCACTACAAGAGGACTTGCTTTTGGCAACACAGTCCTTGCAACACTTCGAACATATGTTGCAGGAAAAACTCTGTTGCAACACAAGATATATGTTGTAGGGCCTATGTGTAGTGCGTACAACTTATTTAGTAGAACTATTTAGAGATAGTGTTATCAGATCCAGACCAGGCATTGACCCGATCATGGTGTCGGTCACTGGTTAGACCACTTATTTCATTAAAAATATATTTAGCATATATATGACATGGAAGAAATAAATTTACAAGCACAAAATATATAAAACTTCTTTCACTGAAGAGCATAATCCAAACAAAGGTGCAGGTGGTTATCACGTGTAGCCTTCATTGTTGTCCAAAAAGTTGAAGTTTTGAAGCCTGGCAAACGCAATTTTGTGCAATTTCTTCTAGATATCTCAAAGGGGATTTGGTTGACCAGGGCTGACTTGATCGGTTCACAGCTAAACTGGGCGGTCCAACCATGTTTTCTCTGGTTCAAGCCGAGCTTAATGCAAAAGCTATCCAACGATGCCCACACAGACTGGCCATTGGATCGTGTTTTTTCCAATCGGATTGTCGGACTGGTCTGGTTCTAATAACTATGGTCAGAGGCACCGAAGTTTGGTAAACATCATACTCATACATTTTTTCCTGTCATTTACCCCTTGATACTTTTCAAATTTTGTGACCATTACCCATAATTTACATGTGCTTTTATATAATTAATTGCTAGAAATTATCATTTTACATTTTTTGTAATTGACAGGATGAGACGCATTATGTTCAAAATTGGCATTTCATGACAGCTCCATACAGATTTGAAGTACACATAGGACCTTTCCACGACAAGAACACAGTTTCTAGGGCCCAGAACAAGTAAAAGCAGCTAGGAAAGGACACATTTGTAATTTAGAGGAAATCTGGAGACTAAATTGCACAAAGACCAAAAATTACCCAAACCGTAAGAACCCTACCGCCACCCTCCGTGATATTTCTCAAGCCCTGCTTTCTTTTCTCCTTGCCCCCAAATTTCTTAACTCCTGCCTTCTTCTCCACCATTGGCACTGGCGAAGTTGGGCTAGACTCGCTGGTGGCCGCCACAGCTTCACCACCACACCGCATCCTTGGTCGTGCACTACATTTCCCAGCGCCGCTTGACTCCACTGCACCATCGATTCCTGCTCACGCCGCTGCTCATGTGGGGATCTGCCGTCGTCGACGAGGCCCATCGAAGTTTTTCCACCGCCGTCCCCTCACGCGCATCCCCAAGCTAGCCATTTTCGTCTCCAACATCATCTCTCTCTCTAAGTACTTGATTCAAATCTACAGCAGGCGTATGCATGCTTGAATCGCTCCCACTTGTGGAATTGCACCTTGGCAGCTAACTCCATGCGGATGCTACATCAATTGGTACTTGTCGGGAATTGCACCTTGGCAGCTAACTCCATGCGGATGCTAACTCCGGGTCTCATAGTAGCTTCCCATGAGCTCGGGGGCTTGTCTCCGACCTAGGAGGCGCTCTCCTCAAGCCCGGGCTAAGGTCCAGCGAGCTCGGGCTCGGACGCAAGAACAGAGACCCTGCTCGACCTCGACGCCTCCCAGAGTAAAGAGCATATGTAACAATTTATTTATCTTGTGTAAAAACTCTCCCCTGCGTGGGAATCAGTGCCATACCTGCCCCTGCGTGGGAACTAGGGCCTAGCAACTCTCAGCAACTCCTGTCAACTCCAAACGGCTACCGTCAGCCCCCGGCGACTATTAACGTCTCTCAACAACCCCCGTCGACTCGCCACGAGCACCTGACGCCAACCACGGGACCAAGCAGCGAAGCCCTCAAAGGGCTACAAAAAGCGGTGGATCGCCCCGACCTAGGGGGGTTTTTTCGGTTGTTTCCTTTCCGACTCCTCAAACACAGACCAGAGAATAGGAAGATCACTCAAACACTCCCTCGCGGCTTCGCTTATGAGCGACTCCCAGCTCGGACCCCGCTTGTATTCTCCCACAGAGCTTCATTTACACCTTTTGCCTCAGGGCAAGATAGGAGTAGAGCTGTTACCCAACCTAGGGGGCTCGAACCAGTATAAACCTCGTGTCCGTTGCTTCTTCCCGGACACGCACACCCCGCGACGCGTGCCATTCCCAAACGAGCACGACTTCGGGCCTCGCCCTCACATGTTCTACTCACATCCCCTTCTGCGGTGGACGGTCCCGATCGTCAACAGCTGGCGCCCATCGTGGGGCCCAAGTTTCGCTCGTTCGGAGTCCACTGCTTCAGCGTCGCCAGCACCTTTGGCTTCGACGACAACATGTCACGATCAGCGAGCCTAGACTCGGATGCGGTTCCCGAGTGTGAAGGCTCCACCTCCATGTTCTCGCCTTCGTTGCTGCCGAGCGAACGCCTGGCCTTTATGTCCGGCAGCCGCGAGGCGAGCGTGGGGACGAATGGAGGCAGTCCAGAAACCCCAAAGGAGGCGCGTCGGTTGGCTCGGGTTGCCATCAACCAAGCCATCACTGCCCTCTGACAAGAGGGGTGCGAAGAGCTCCGCACTTCATCCAGGCACCGCAGCCCTGCCGGCTTGGACAATTCCAACCGGGAACGCTTGCGAGCCATTGCCCGGGTCGTGGCCGATCCTGCCTGAGCAAGGTCGGCCCTCTTTCGGCGGTCCCTCGCTGAGGAGCTTGGTAGGGTGGCCGGCGAAGTCACACCCCTGCAGCAGAGCAGCACCAGTGCTCCGAGCCCCGCTCCTTGGAAAGCGACGGCAATTCATCACGCGGGCACCGCCGCACTCGCCGGTCGACTCCGTACCCGCGGGCCCAGAGTCCGTCATGACCGTCACCGCTTTGCGAGGACTCGGGTATGATACGCGGGCGTCCCTGCGATCAGCAGAGTGGCGACAGCGCTCGCTCGAGTAGCGGCGCTTCCAGAGGCCTTTCTCCGGACATTTCGCCCAAGCGTCAAAGGGTTCATGATCGCCCACATCATTGCCCTGGTGACACTCTTCCCAACCATCAAGGCCGATGCGGGGTGTGCCGTCGGCTTGAGTTCGATACCGTGACCGTGACTCTAACCTCAAGAAGCGGCGATCACTGCTGCTCGACCTCTGGTGCCGGCGTACTCGTCGGGCTCCGTCGAATCTGTTGGCCGGACCGGTTCAAGCCCGCCGAGATGGAGCGGTTCGACGGGACCAAGAATCCCGAAGATTTTCTCTCAATCTACTCCACCGCGATTCTGGTGGCCAGCGGGTGTAAGGCCGTGATGGCCAACTATCTCCCTATTGTCCTTGACGGCGCCGCTCGCACTTGGCTCTTCAACCAAGAGCCTGGCGTTTTTCGGTCATGGCGCTAGGTACGAAGCGCCCTCTGTTAATTTCGAGAGCTGCTATGAGCGCCCTGGACGAGAAAGGGACTGGACCGCATCATCCAGGGCAAGGGCGAACCCCTCCGTGACTCCGTCTGCCAGTTCACCCGTGCGAGGAATTCGATCCTGAACGTCTCCTGCGAGGCCGTCATCAACGCCTTCAAGTTCGACGTCCGGGACAGGCACCTCACCGAGGACCTGGAGATCACCGCGAACCTCAGTGTCAACAAGTTATTCCGGATGGCGGAACGTTACGCGGACAACGCCGTTCGCTGGAAGCGTGATTATGACCAGGTCAAGCTCGGCCGCGTCCCTGACGAGGTCGGACCGTCTGGCGCCAAGAGTGCTGGCCTGGACCCTTTCCTCCTCATGATATTCAGCATTTCCTGATCCTTGCTCAGCAACTGATCAACAAAGGCGTATAGCCATGAGTACAAAAAAGTACTCAGCAAGCCGTAGAGAATTGATGCAATATATTCATGCACGGCTTGACAAGGATGGCCATATGGCTCATTTGCAGAAAGCAATAACTTGAATTGAAATATAATAAATAAATTGAAAGCACATTTATGAAAAGATAAATAAATAACAGATAGATCAATGGTAGACAACATGAACAGAATGGTGAGGCATCACCCTACACCTTCTAAAACAGGTATCAACCAATAAATTCAACAGTATTACTTTAGACAACAAAACAACAGTGAATTCCCCGTTCACATCCCAACAATTCCACATTTCATGAAACACTCTATACCCCATGTGAAATTACCGGGCTTGTCCATGACCGCAGACATGGCTATTCGAATAGTTTTACACTCTGTAGAGGTTGTACAACTTTACCCAGAAGACATAAACATCTCTTTGTGCAAACGTTACTAACATACTTCCTTTGGTGTGTCGCTGAGATATCATGACAAAGCCTTTACAATGCATTATCTAAACTCGGTACTGCCCGCTAAAGTTTCGCCCCTTAGGGCCCCCTCTTGCGCCTTGCGAATCTACCCGTCCATCCCGGAACCCACACTACTAATTGGCAGTACTCAAGGCTAGACATTGCAAATTAATCAGCTAGGTCTATCCCATACCAGACATGTGGTAGTACGGTTAGGCCCAGTCTGCCTGATCACTTGCCCGAGGGAAAAAAATTCGTTCAACCAAGACCAATGGCAAACCCCGCCATGGTACAACAAATTTTACAACAGCGGCTATCAGCCACAATTCAATATCTCATTAAGTCAGGATTAACATTAATCAACATGTGATATGAATCCCATCGTACAACTAAGCATGTCTAAGCATAGCTATGGTAACCTAATATTGGTATAATGATTATGTCCAACTAGTAACGTTCCAATCTAGGGTTAACAATGGATACATGGCACCCCAATACTCAAGGTGGCACAATGTCAACTAGGTATATAACTATTCCCCGCAAATAATCATTGTACAAAAATAGCATGCAATTGTATAAAGCAAAGTACTTTTGTAAGCATAGGTTCAATATGATCAAAGGTTACGACTTGCCTTGCTGATCTAGTGCTGAGTCTTGGTCTTCAAAGTCTCCGTTTGCTCCCTCGGAATTAGCGTCTACCAGAAAAAAAGTAATGAATACAAATAAATACCAAACAGAGACTTAAATAATCTCAAAACTGAAAATAAATAGCTCTGGAAGATAGATCTTGATTTTAGAAAAATTTAAACATGAATCGCCTCAATTGGAGTTCGTATGAGCGAGAACGGGCCTTCGAAAAATTAAATTCGTAGAAAATGCTGAAAATCAAAAAATCTGAATTTCCCAATTTATTGTTCTATTGGAAAATTGATTTATTGCGCAACGCTGATGTCAGCAATCAATTTCCCGAATAAAAATAAATCAAAAAATCCTTATTTCGCTAACACGTGGGACCTTCGGTCTATGGACCGAGTCCACGGGGAGGCTCTGGTCCACAGTGGATCGGGCTCACGGGAACAGCGCTAGGGCTGACGCAGCGGCTGACTGGGCGCTGACGCGGTGGCTGACGCAGACTGACCGCGTGTCGTGTTTCCGGTGGCACTGCTAGATCGGACGGCAGAAAGCAAAGGCGCAGGCGACGGAGACGTGGCGCGATCTGGGGCGATGGCGCGAGATCAGACAGCCACGGTTCATCGGCGAAGAGCGACGGCGAGGCGGCGGCATGACCCACCGGAACCGAGGAAGGCGACACTTGTTTCGACGAAAAGGCAATGGATCGAGCACGGGTTGGCACGAATCCGGAAGAGCACAACACAGGTGACTCAAAGATGCAAGCGGGTATGGCGGAGAAGCACCGGCAGCGAAGATCTGGGCGGCGGAAGGTCTCGGGCACAGCGAAAAGCGACGGTGAACTCGCGCGGGGTGACGGCAGGGCTTCGGGCGGCGAGCGAGAGGGCAAAAGGAGCGACGCGAGGAGGGGCACCTCGAGAGGGGTGCGGCGTGGGTTTTTATAGCCTAGGGAGGCGTGTGGGGCACGGAAACCGAGAATGGCGGCGTGTGGCAGTGGGACTCCGAGACAGTTAGGGTTAGGGTTTCCGGCCGGCGGCGCGGGGTGACGTGGCGCAATCTTAGCCATCCGCGCACGAGGCGTCGATCGAACGGTCACTCGCGACAAGCAGAGCGGGCCGACGGAGCGGAGCTGGGCCGAGGCGAAGCGGGCTGGGGCAAAGCATGTCGGGCCGAGGCAACGTGGGAGGAGATGGGCCACGCGGGGAATTAAGAAAAAAATAAAAACATTTCTCAAATTAAGAAATTGCCAACAATTCGAATAAAATCAAATAAATAGCAAATAAATTCAGAAAAATCTTCAAAAATACAGAAAGATTCCTTAAAGCACAATGAACCCAACTAAAACTGAAAATCTTTAGTTTGATGAATAGTTCAGTAAAATTAAATCCTTTCATTAATGGAAAATTCAAATTAAGCTAGAATTAATTCAAAAAAATACAAATGGTATTTTTGAATTCAACATTCCAAAACTCAAATTTTGGGATGTTACAAACCTCCCCCTTAAATGGAATCTAGACCCCGAGATTCTGGCTGGCTAGAGAATAGGTGGGGAAACTCGGACTTCAAATCCTCTTCTCGCTCCCAAGTTCCTTCCTCTTCTGAATGATTGCTCCATTGGACCTTGCAAAAACGGATGATCTTGCTCCTCGTGATACGCTCTGCTATATCCAAAACTTTCACTCGTTGCTCCTTGTAGGTAAGATCCTCTTGCAAATCAATGGCTTCCAATGGCATCTGTTCCTCTGGCACACGCAGGCATTTCTTCAACTGCGATACATGGAACACATCATAGATTCCGGCAAAAGACTGAGGTAATTCTAACTTGTAGGCAACCTCTCCTCTTCGTTCCAAGATTTTGAACGGTCCCACATATCTAAGGGCAAGCTTTCCTTTTACTTGAAATCTCTTAACTCCTTTGAGAGGGGTGACTCTGAGATAAACATAATCATTGGGCTCGAAACTCATCCAAATATTCCATGAATACTTTATTCATCAAGGTCATGAAGTAGGCGAGGGCATTGGTCAATCCAAAAGACATCACGGTATACTCATACTGTCCATACTGAGTAACAAAAGCTATTTTGGGTATATCCTCTTGACGAATCTTCAACTGGTGATAACCTGATCTCAGGTCAATCTTTGAGAACACTCCGGCTCCTTGAAGTTGGTCAAACAAATCATCGATTCTTGGCAGAGGGTACTTATTCTTGATGGTGACCTCATTGAGTGAGCGATAATCTACACACATTCTCTAAGTTTCATCTTTCTTTTCAACTAAAAGAACTGGCTCTCCCCATGGCGAAGAACTTGGTCGAACAAAACTTTGATCTTGTAGCTCTTTAATCTGTCTCTTTACCTCAGCTAACTCATTAGCAGGCATCCTGTAAGATCTCTTGGAAATGGGTGGTGTTCCAGGAACTAGTTCTATCAAGAACTCTATAACCCTATCTGGTGGCATCCCAGGCAACTCATCTGGAAACACATCCGGAAATTCGCTGGCGATTGGCACATCTTCCAAACTTATTCCTTTGGCACTGCAAACTTTTATTCCTTCAGACTGATCTGAAGCGGCTTGAACTTTTAACTTGCCTACATCTGGGCTGGTTAAGGTGATCTCTCTATTCCCACAATCCAAAACTGCTTGGTTCTTGGAGAGCCAATCCATTCCTAAGATCACATTTAGGGACTTGGTATCTAGGACAATAAGGTTGGCTAGAAATTCTACCCCTCCAATTAATACCTTAACTTTGGGGCAGCCTTGGTTCGTACTCAAATCAAAACCAGGTGATTGCACTAATAAAATAGTTTTAAGAGGCTTTGTCTTTAGTTGATGATTTGCAGCAAAACTCCGAGAAACAAACGAATGCGTAGCTCCAGAATCAAACAAAACCATGGAAGATGATGAGTTGACTAGGAGCTTGTCTAGTATGACGTCTGGTGCAGACTGGGCGTCCTCAGTGGTGATGTGATTCACACGGCATCTTCCAGCAGGCGACGGAGTCCTGGTGGCTTGGTTAGGGGTCTGGGGTGCTCCACATCCTGATCCTGGTGCGGGGGCCTTGGCTGGCGTAGATCCCAAATTAAAGCGAACTAGCGTCACAGCTTGCTTTCTTGGACAATTGTTGGCATAATGACCAAGTTCATGATAGTTGAAACATTTGACTCCTGCAGCTGGATTATTGGTCCTCTGAGGTGGATTGTTGTTGGTGCTGAGGTTGCGATTGCCCGAAGGAGTTGGGCGGGGTGCTGGTGCAGGAGTCCTGAATGCATTCGGAGGAATGAAACGAGCAGGCTGTGTGCATTGGTTCTGACTCTCTACTGGAGGTGGCGATGGAGCATTGGGATTGGGGTTGGTGTTGGCACTAGCCTGGCATCCACTGGCAAACTGCGACCGGCTCCAGAATGAGTGTCAACCATCTGCAATGCAGCACAAGGGTTTGATAGGTAAGAGGGAAAAGCAGTAGACGAGTGGTAACATCATCTAGGGGAGAAGGTAATACCCAAGGACGAAAGGACAAAGCCGAAAAGCCTACAAAATAAAGAGGCAAATAAAGCTTTTTCAACTAAAGGTATGGATGCAACACCGTGCTTGGGGCAAGTGTACAACATACCAGGCACACAAGCAATAAAAATCCTAGTACATGCGGACTAAACGTAATTGAACCGAAAGGGGGTAGCATGCTCCGCTGAGCACCAAAACTTATCTTATATGGTAGTCTTCTCGGATATGTCTTTAATGGCTTGATCATCGTCTCCCTTGATTTGATTCCTTGCAAAAGACTCGAGGCTTTAAGAAATTTCATGAGATAAGATCACTTTAAATTTTTAATCAATGTTTCAGCAAAGGAGAGGAATAAGAACCTAAGAATAAGACGAGAGGAGACGAAAACTATTAAGTACCAATTTGTTTGTTTGATTTAGAAAATAATTTTGAAGACCATGCTACTAGGATAGCGACCTACAGTCGATATGGCTTTGATATCATCTCTGTCGGGACCCGGATTTGCAAATCCGAAATCCTCTGTGTATACTGCACTATTCCAGGATCACGCTAGTGCACACAGTGGAAACATAGATAAAATATCATTCCATCCAACGAATCAACTAAGAAAGATGCAAATTATTATTAAATAAAGCAAACGATCTTAGGGTCAATGTTTACACCATTATGCCTTAAGGGCTTAAGAAACAAATAACTATTGCAGTGGAAAAGATAACTTGAGCCATTCGACATGCCACAGGCAATCGTCTGGGAAACGCCTTCCTAATCCATGTAGTCTTCATAGAATTCCTCCACATGATATTCAGCATTTCTTGATCCTTCCTCAGCAACTGATCAACAAAGGCGTATAGCCGTGAGTACAAAAAGTACTCAGCAAGCCGTAGGGAATTGATGCAATATATTCATGCACGGCTTGACAAGGATGGACATATGGTTCATTTGCAGAAAGCAATAACTTGAATTGGAATACAATAAATAGATTGAAAGCACATTTATGAAAAGATAAATAAATAACAGATAGATCAATGGTAGACAACATGAACAGAATGGCGAGGCAACCAATAAATTCAACAGTATTACTTTAGACAACAAAACAACAGTGAATTCCCCGTTCACATCCCAAAAATTCCACATTCCACATTTCATGAAACACTCTATACCCTGTGTGAAATTCCTGCGCTTGTCCATGACTGCGGACACGGCTATTCGAATAGTTTTACACTCTGCAGAGGTTGTACAACTTTACCCACAAGACATGAACATCTCTTTGTGCAAACGTTACTAACACACTTCCTTTGGTGTGTCGCAGAGATATCATGACAAAGCCTTTACAATGCATTATCTAAACTCGGTACTGCCCGCTAAGGTTTCGCCCCTTAGGGCCCCCCTCTTGCGCCTTGCGAATCTACCCATCCATCCCGGAACCCACACCACCAATTGGTAGTACTCAAGGCTAGATATTGCAAATTAATCAGCTAGGTCTGTCCCATACCAGACATGTGGTAGTACGGTTAGGCCTAGTTCAATGACGCACAAGATTAAGTCCTTAAGTTCTCTCAAGCAAGACATTCATATCCCAATGTGCTAGAAAGCACCCCCTTTACTGCACGATCACTTGCCCGAGGGAAAACAATTCGTTCAACCAAGACCAATGGCAAACCCCGCCATGGTACAACAAATTTTACAACAGCGGCTATCAGCCACAATTCAATATCTCATTAAGTCAAGATTAACATTAATCAACATGTGATATGAATCCCATCGTACAATTAAGCATGTCTAAGCATAGCTATGGTAACCTAATGTTGGTATAATGATTATGTCGAACTAGTAATGTTCCAATCTAGGGTTAACAATGGATACATGGCATCCCAATACTCAAGGTGGCACAATGTCAACTAGGTATATAACTATTCCCCGCAAATAATCATTGTACAAAAATAGCATGCAATTGTATAAAGCAAAGTACTTTTGTAAGTATAGGTTCAATATGATCAAAGGTTACAACTTGCCTTGTTGATCTAGTGCTGAGTCTTGGTCTTCAAAGTCTCTGTTCGTTCCCTCGGAATTAGCATCTACCGGAAAAGAAAGCAATGAATACAAATAAATACCAAAAAGAGACATAAATAAGCTCAAAACTGAAAATAAATGGCTCTGGAAGATAGATCTTGATTTTAGAAAAATTTAGAAACATGAATCGCCTCAATCGGAGTTCGTATGAGTGAGAACGGGCCTCCGAAAGATTAAATTCATAGAAAATACTGAAAATCCGAAAATCCGAATTTCCCTATTTATTTTTCTATTGTAAAATCGATTTATTGTGCAATGCTGACGTCAGCAATCAATTTCCCGAATAAAAATAAATCAAAAAATCCATATTTCGCTGACACGTGGGACCTTCGGTCTATGGACCGAGTCCACGGGGAGGCTCTAGTCCACAGTGGACCGGGCTCACGGGAACAGCGCTAGGGCTGACGCGGTGGTTGAGGTGGACTAGCAGCGTGTCGCGCATCCAGCGACACCGCTAGATCGGACGGCGAAAATCAAAGGCGCAGGCGATAGAGACATGTCGCGATCTGTGGCGACGGCGTGAGATCGGACGGCCACGGTTCATGAGTGAAGAACGACGATGAGGCGGCGGCGTGACCCACCGGAACCGAGGAAGACGACGCGAGTTTCGGCGAAAAAGCAATGGATCGAGCACGGGTTGGCACGGATCCGAAAGAGCACAACGCGGGCGACTCAAAGATGCAAGTGGGGATGGCGGAGAAGCATCGGCGGCGAAGATCTGGGCGGCGGAAGGTCTCGGGCACGGCGGAAAGCAACGGCGAGCTCGCGCGGGGTGACGACAGGGCTTCGGACGGCGAGCGAGAGGGCAAAAGGAGCGGCACGAGGAGGGGAACCTCGAGAGGGGTGCGGCACGGGTTTTTATAGCCTAGGGAGGCGTGTGGGGCACGGAAAACGAGAACGGCGGCGTGCGGCGGTGGTACTCCGAGACGGTTAGGGTTAGGGTTTCTGGTTGACGACGTGGGGCGATGTGGCGCAATCTCAGCCATCCGCGCACGAGGCGTCGATCGAACGGTAGCGCGTGTGACAAGCAGAGCAGGCTGAGCGGGCCGACGGAGCGTAGCTGGGCCGAGGCGAAGCGGGCTAGGGCGAAGCAGGCTGGGCTGAGGCGACGCGGTAGGAGATGAGTCGTGCGGGGAATTCGGCCCGAAGGCTTTTTAGAAAAAAAATAAAAACATTTCTCAAATTAAGAAATTGCCAGCAATTCAAATAAAATCAAATAAATTCAAATAAATAGCAAATAAATTCATAAAAATCTCCAAAAATACAAAAAGATTCCTTGAAGCACAATGAACCCAACTAAAGTAAAAATCTTTAGTTTGATGAATAGTTCAGTCAAATTAAATCCTTTCATTAATGGAAAATTCAAATTAAGCTAGAATTAATTCAATAAAAATGCAAATGGTTTAATTTTTGAATTCAACATTCCAAAACTCAAATTTTGGGATGTTACACTAGTTGAGGTGTAAACATTTGTATGGAGACACTATATCAAGGTCCATGTAGCAGAGAGGAAGTACATCATCTTTGACTATTCAAAAAAGGCCAAGGAAGAATCACAACGATGGATTTGATGTAATACGCAGAGATAATATATATAAACATCTTATGATAATTGTACCTGTAATTTAGTTACCTTATTTTGTCTGTATATTAATGAATGAGGTGTGCACTACTATTGATATAAAAGTATTGACATGAAATGTTAGTTAAGAAAAAAATGTGTTACTAACAAAAATTTACGTAGCTAAGAAATGTTAGTTGCGTTATAAAAAGAGATGTCGGTGTTGGTTGAAAATGGTGTTGCTAGCTTGCAACACATTCCATTTCATATTGCAATATATGTTATGTGTTGTTGTAGCCCAATCTTGCAACATAGGCAATTACAACACACTTATCTCATGTATTGCTATGAGTCCTTGCAACACTTGTTTTGACATATAACAACACATAGTGGTGTTGCTATATATCAGTCTTGTTGTAGTGAGTTGATGTAGCGCGGTGGTGCAGACGTAGTCATACTAGCCTCATGCCTCCTCCAACAGCTTCTTGTGAGTGACGTAGGTTGCGGATCGTCCTGGTGTTGAAGCTTCGCAGCAACGCCTCCAAGGTATTCACACGTACGGGGCAGGAACACCGCGCACTGGAGTGCTAGCACCGGCTTCGCGGTTCTGGGCAGAGAAGGGGTGGCAGCTAGGGTTTCAGGAATTCCGAATTCCTATCGTCTTACACTCTTGTTCAAAGCTAGCACCTCCTCTCTTTATATAGACATCCCATAACAGGTTTCAACCTTTGAAGCCTATTAGGAACTCTAAGCCCATTACAATTCGGATCCCTATCCGAATTATTTACAACCCCTTAAGTGTGTGATCCTATAGGTTCATATGCACTTGGACATGGCCCGAGTATTCCTACTCGACTAGACATGGCTCGAGTACTTCTACTCAACCAGACATAGCTCGCGTACCCTTATACAGCCAGACATGGCTCGAGTACTTCTACTCGACCAATAACCGGTAGTAGCCCCTAGCAGGATGTGCCGATTCCCAAGTACATTTAAAGATTGGACGAACCTCAACAATGTCCTATATGCATTTCCTTTTGCCTCACGATATCGATCAAACCCAAGGCGAGTTATCGCCATCCTTGTTTGGATGGCTCGACCACTCTTTCTCGATACTGTGACACGGATTCCCCGAATAAATCGAGTTAACTCTTTAACTCGATGACTCGAGTAACTCTTTACTCGAGTAACATGGCCATGCATTTTCTGGAATTCGACCACTCGAGAGGCCTAGAGATATCTTTCGCGTTGTATGGAGGGGAAAATCCTATCTTGATCGACCACGCCTCGCAGCATGTTTCATGACAAACTCGAAAGTCATCTTTATAACTACCCAGTTACGGATCAGCGTTTGACGACCCCTAAGTAAGCCATTACGCATCTTGAGAACATGTGACAATCTCAAGTCGAAGGATATAGCATACACATCGTATATGAGACCAACTGATGACTTGAAAGAATACGACGTTCTCGCAGTGTCTCATAGTGGGTTGATCCAACTCTCATAGTGGGTCGATCCAACACCATGTTCTCCAACATGGGTTCATATTATTGGTTTGATATCTCCATATCTATGACCTGCGAAACATGGTCATTAACCAATACATATGCTAGTCTATTCATATGTGTCCTCATATGTTTATCGACTAGGGATCCCTTTTAGAGTGAACGTCATAAAGAACAAACAAGTCACGTACTTATTAATCAATATCCATGATGTTATTCAAAGAACAATATCATAGTTTATGAACATATATGGAAATATAATCATCTCTATGATTGCCTCTAGGGCATATTTCCAACACTTACCTTGCTTTATTTCAAATTTCATCAACTTTTGATGGGTAGATCAAAAGTTCTTGATGGTTCAGACTTGTGATAACAATGGATATAGTGGAAGTGGTACTCGACACAGTGAGAACCCC
This sequence comes from Otatea glauca, assembly GCA_036346275.1. Lineage (NCBI taxonomy): Eukaryota > Viridiplantae > Streptophyta > Magnoliopsida > Poales > Poaceae > Otatea > Otatea glauca. The sequence goes on along the minus strand of CM070717.1, from coordinate 17,007,327 downwards.
AATGATAGATTATTCCCTCAATAGGCACCTCAAGTGGATGTACAGAACTTTGGAGTATTTCTAGCTATCAGACTCAGTGATGCATACGATGATGCAGCAAGTGCAAAAATGACAAATGAAGCAAATGTCAACAATGCATCCCAAGCTACTGTTAATGGTCCTCGTCCTTATTTAAGGTTGTCAGAATTCATGACGACTCATCCACTGATATTCTCTGGGAATGTTACGTCTCTGGAAGCAGATGATTGGCTTAGTACCAACGAGAAGGAGTTACTCATTACTCAGTGTAAGGGCAATGAGAAGGTTCTCTTTGTTTCTCATCAATTGGAAGGGATTGATGCTGAATGGTGGGAGAATTATTGTGCTACCCATGAAGCCCCATAGAATATCACCTAAAATGAGTTTGTTGCTGCTTTTCATCAGTCCCATGTACCCAAAGGAATCATGGATCTGAAAAAGGAATAATTCAGGGCTATAAAGCAAGGAGGCCAATCTGTGGCTGAATATCTAAATAAGTTTACAAATCTTGCTTGCTATGCACCTGAAGACGTTGCTACTAATAAACCAAGGTAGTCTCGTTTCATGAAGGGACTAAACTCTAGATTGCATGTTAACCATACTTTTTTTGATTTCCATGAGTTGGTTAACAAGGCCCTTGTCTTGGAGGATAAGCGCAAAGAGTTGGATGATAATCGCAAGTGCAGCATGGCTCGATAAGAAAGTTGTCCTAATCAATAGAGGTTGATAGTTGCACCTCAATAGTTTGTTAGGTTCAGTCTCAAGCTATGTTTAAGACACCATCCCCAACACCGCAACCATCTGGTCAGAACTTTCAAACACCTGTCCAGACAAATGCTACACTAAGAGGAAAACAACATTCCATGGTTAAGTGGTGTTTCAGTTGCTGAGAGCCGGGACATTTTGCCAATAATTATCCCTAGAGATGAGGTATTACCCCTATCCGTTTCAATCTCGGATCTACAATAGCAAAGGCATCTATGCCAAGAACAAGTCATAGAAACATTTCAAGCTACCGGTCAAGCTAGAGCTACACCACAAGCAATGGTGAGAGGTCGTGTGAATCACGTCACCATCGACGGATCTCAAGATACTTAGATATTGTTCTAGGTAAGTTCTTGGTTAACTCAGTACCCGCAACAATTTTATTTGATTATGGAGCTTGGTGTTCTTTTGTCGCTTGAGTTTTTGCTATTGAAAATGGTGAGGATGTTATAAATATTAAGTGTATATTGTTAGTCCAATCCCCCAAATCAAAACTTAGATCTAATCTAGGTTGTTCGGGAGTTAAGTTGCCTATCTATGGGATCGAGTTTTTAGCAAATTTCATCATATTGGATACCCAGACTGTGAATATTATCCTTAGAATGGATTGGTTATTCAAGCATAAGGCTGTTTTGGATTGTTGTCGAAGAGTCATGTTAGTTGAGTCCCCAAAAGGCGAAAAAGTGGAGTTTTAAGCTACTACAATTCGAGATGGTCAGTTGATGGTTAACAATATGAAAGATGTCAGTTTGGAAGATTTACCTATGGTTAGAGAGTACCCAGATATTTTTCCTAAGGATCTCCCCGGAATACCACCAAATCGATATATTGAGTTAATACCTAGTACAGTCCTAATAGCAAAGAGACCATATCGGATACCTACCGATGAGGTGGTGGAAATAAAGAAGTAGATTGGAGAGCTGCTAGAAAAAGGTTTCATGAGACCTAGTTTGTCACCATGGGAAGCTCTAGTTCTGTTTGTCAGAACGAAGTATGGAAGTATGTGGATGTGCAATGATTATCGTTCGCTCAATGATGTGATGATCAAGAACAAGTATCCATTGCTCAGGATCGATGATTTGTTTGATCAGTTAAGAGGAGCAAAGTGTTCTCTAAGATTGATCTTCAATCAAGATATTATCAATTGAAGATTCATGCAGAAGATGTCCCTAAGACTACATTTTCAACGTGGTATGGACATTATGAGTTTACAGTTATATTATTTGGATTGACTAATGTCCCTGCTTATTTCATAAACATGATGAATAATTTTTCATGGAATATTTGGATAAGTTCGTTGTCGTGTTCATAGACGATATTCTTGTCTACTCAAACAGAAGAAGAGCATGTAGAGCATTTGAGATTAGTGCTTGAAAAGTTTTGAGAGCAGCAGTTGTATGCGAAGTTTAGAAAGTGTGATTTTTAGAAAAAGGAAGTTGAGTTCCTTGGATATGTAATGACTACCAAAGGACTTGTTGTCGACCCAAGCAAAGTTGAAGCTATGCTACATTGGGAACAACCGAAGTCAGTTCCCCAGATTTGCAGTTTTCTCATAATGGTAGGATATTATCATCGATTTATCGAAAGATTTTCGACCGCTTAGTAGTTGTTGAAGAAAGAAAAGAAGCTCACTTGGTCACTGAAGTGTGAGAGGAGTTTTCAAGAGTTGAAGAAAAATTTGATATCAGCATCAGCATTAGTGTTGTCTGATATTCAAAGCAGTTTTGATATCTATTGTGATGCTTCGTGACAAGGACTTGGTTGTGTGTTGATGCAAAAAAGCAAGGTTGTTGTATATGCTTCGAGACAATTGAGGTTGCATGAGAATTATCCAACGCATGATTTGGAGTTAGCTATCTAGTGCATGCTTTGTAGTTGTGATGTCATTATCTCTGTGAAAATTGTTGTGAGATATATACAGACCACAAAAGTTTTAAGTATATCTTTACTCAGTCAAATCTCAATATGAGACAGCAAAGATGGTTGGAGTTGATTAAAGATTACAATGTGGGAATTCATTATCATCCCCGAAAAGCCAATGTGGCGGTAGATGATTTGAGTCGAAAGAATTACAGTGTTAATATGGTAGTTTAGAAGAGTTTTCCTTAATCATATAAAGAGTTCCAGAAGTTGAAATTGGAAGTGATTCCAAAAGGATTTTTAGCTACCTTGGAGGTGAAGCCGACTTTAGAGGATCAGATTCGTGAAAGTCAAAAAGATGATGCCAAGATAAAAAATATTAAGTGTAACATGGAGTAAGGTAAAACTAAAATTTTTCCTTTGAATAATCAAGGTACTTTATGGTTTAAGAGTCGAATTTGTGTACCGAATCAGAAGGAGTTAAAAAAGTTGATTCTTGAGGAAGCTCATGATTCCATATATTCAATTCATCTAGGAAGTGCTAAGATGCATCAGGATCTTACCGAGCATGTTGCTTTGTGTGATGTGTGTCAGATAGTGAAGGACCGAAAATAGCGATCAGAGGGGGTGAATGATCACACAACAATTTTCTCAAAGAATCTAACCAAAACCTCCAAAGAACTCAGAAAAGCAGAAGAAGAAAATCTCCTAAAAAAATCAGCTCTGGGGTGGCACTACCGCTCTACAGAGGCCGATAGTGCCGAGATAAATAGTAACCCTAATATTACCAGGTGATTATAGCGGTAGTGTCGGATGAACAATAAACAGGGTATGAACAGTAAAATCAACACGACCTCAAAAACGAAAATCGATGAATCTTTTGATTGGCTGATCCAAACCCTGTGAAACTTTGTAGCCACCTTTCTATAGATGTCAGGAACCTATTCCAACCTTCAATCACAATGATTGACATCAAGTTCTAACCTTTTTCTAGTTCAAGGAAGAATGCACAAAAATGAGCTAAAGAACAAGAACTTGGCCCTAAGCTTGCTTGGTTTCTAGGAGAAACTTGGATGATCAAGAAGAAGCTTGCCTAGATGATTGAGTAGATGATCTACAAAGGATACATCTATCAATCATGCATCCTTGGCATTATGAGATCAAGCAAGAAAAAACCACAAGAAAATATCAAGAGCAAATCAAAAAGATCAAACTTGAGCAAAGAGATGATTTGCATTCAGATCATGAGGAGAGCTTTACAAAGCCTCTCACCTGAGGACAAAGCTCCCAAGGAGCACACACACCCTACACAAGAATACAAAATCTTGTGGGAAACCTAAGACTCCTAGTGACTAAGTCTAAGGTCTCAAGTCCTTGCCTTCCGCTACATCTCCTTATATAGTGGAGGTAACCCTAACCCTAAACCTGAACACTAAGGTAGATACCATCCACTCTTACATGGCTAACCCGAAACCCAACACTCTTAACGGGTTTTTCACTCACACAAGCATGCTTCTCAAAGCAGTCATTACATCAATGCCAAATCCACTCTTCGAGCCCGAATTTGCATCAAAACCACTTTGGTGTGACCTAAACCACCTAGGTCATTGCCGCAGTTTTCCAAACTACCTCGACTGCCAGTATTGGACAAATTACCAATTTGCCCCAATGATCGATCTTTCTTCTCCTCGATGCTTCGCCATGCTTTGCACTTTCCACATGGCCCCAATGACTTGCCGTCAAGCATCTCACACGTCCGGACTCTACCGAACCATCCTTGCTTGCAAGCAGGCCCAAGTCACTTGACCACCACGTGTTCTTTTTTGCTTCACCATGGCGGCATCAGCTTGCTTGACCGTTCTAGACCTCAACTCCTTCCTGAGCCTAGTTCCGGTCCATGTCGTAGCCTTCCTTGTCCTTCACCAGTGCATCACGCTCTGGTTCTATGTCTTCCCGGCTTCCAACCTCTTCCCGATCTCAATCATCTTTCAGCGTCCTTGATCGTTCTCGACCTCAACTCTCCTAGCCTAGTCTCGATCTCGCCTTCGCCTCACCATGTGTAGGATCAAGGATAACCGACTAGAGGGGGTGAATAGGAGGTTTCTAAATTTTTCGAATCTATTTTGCAATTAAGAAAGAAACTAAGATATAGAAGCAATAATTACAAATTCACACCTATAATCTCTAGCAATCACTTAAGGTACTTCAATTCAAGTATAGCAAAAGCAATTCTAAGAACAAACTCTACTCAATTTTTGCTATTAATGAAATTTATCACAAGAATGAAAAATACAAATCGCAAGAGAGTAGGAGACAACATTTTTGACCCGTGGTCTCAGAGACTTGCCGGTCTCCCCTACTCCACGTTGAGGTGACTTGAACCACGTCAAGCCGGCTCCACTCGCTTGAGCCTTCCTCGATCACTAAGGTAGTTCTTCCCCGCTCTGGGTAGACGATCTCCGGCCTTCACAACTTGCTGGGGCTTCTCACAATCTTCGTTGAGAAGCTCACCGTGCAAGATCGCCTCCAAGCCGTCTAGGAGGCGGCAACCTCCAAGAGTAATAAACCTTGATGCTTGCTTAAGGTCAATTATTAGTGTCTAAAGGCTCAAGCACTAAATGCAACACTCAACCTTGCTCCTCACACTCACAAAAGAGAATTCCATGCACAAAAGAGTGGAGAGCACTTGCTAGAGCTCAAATATTATCAATGAGGACCAAGAGAGGCTCTAGAATGCAGGTGGGGATGTATTTATAGCCCCCACCAATTTTTCTAGTAGTTGGAGCTCGAATTGGGCAGAAATCTATTTTTCCGGTGCTACCGCCCATGTAGGACCGGTAGCACTGGGCTCCATTCCAACGGTTAGAACAATGCATTAAATGCACTTGCCAGAGACCGTTACATAGAGTCCGGTGCTACCACCCAACTAGGACCGGTAGCACCGGGCCCTTTTTATTTTTGCTTCATCATATTTTGACTTCTCTAGAATTTAAGCACCGGGCTGAGGGCTGGTGCTACCGCTCGCCCGGTAGCACCGCGCTACCATGGGCGGTAGCACCGGGCTACCAAAATGCCCAAAAACACACCCCTCTGTGATTTTCACACCGGGTTATATGACCGGTGCTACCGCAGATCCGGTAGCACCGGGCTACCAAAATACCCCAAAACACACCCCTCTGTGATTTTCACACCGGGTAATATGACCGGTGCTACCACAGGTCCGGTAGTACCGGGCTACCATGGGCGGTAGCACCGGGCTACCAGATAGCTCAAAAAGGGCTTCTCTGGAATTTTCACACCGCCCTACTGAGCCGATGCTGCCGCTCACCTGGTAGCACCGTGCTGCCATGGGCGGTAGCACCAGGTTTCCAGAGACTTTAATATATTTTAAAATGGTTTTCAATTTTGGAACATGTATATCATAATGCATGGCTTGAATGTATGATTTGAGCCTTTAAACCCTAAATGACATCAAGACAAATGTCAAGATCCCTCTTTATAGTACGGCCCTAATTCTTGCAACCCGATCTTTTCTCCAGACTCCAAGATCAACAAAAAGCTAGAAAAAGGCCCTTATATTTATACCTTTTCACGTTCTTGACGTATTGATCTTCCCTTTGCACCTTTCTTGGTATTTCCATGGTCACCAAGCTTGGGATTAACCTACTTTCAATGTTCTCAAGAAAAGTGTTAGTCCTTTGACCAAAGTTGTCATTAATTATCAAAAACAAAATAACATGGGTGCCTAGATGCTTTCAATCACCCCTTTTTGGTAATTGATGACAACCTTAAAGTGATAATTGAATTGAAATTGATTTTGAGTGTACAATAGATACAATATGTTGTTTTTCTTCAAGAGTTTGAATTTAATAAGATTTTGCTTCTTGAAACAATAAGCTATTCAATCATGATATTTAAAGCGAAAACTCCCCCTAGAGATGTGCATGTTAGTAGAAAGTGAATATTTGCACATGAAAAAGAAAATTGAAAATTTTGACAGAGTTTCATCATAAAAAATTGAACCCGTGGATGAATAAGCAACAATATGATATATAAGTTTGCAAGAAGCATGAGAAATTCAAAACAACCACAAGTACTATAAGTATTTAACCATCCACGACATATATAACCATGAGTATTTAAAACACATCCACAACATATCAAAATATTAACACCTCCAAGACTAATAAACCTTGCCGCTTGCTTAAGGTCAAATATTAGTGTCTAAAGGCTCAAGCACTAAATGCAACACTCAACCTTGCTCCTCACACTCACAAAAGAGAATTGAATGCACAAAAGATTGGAGAGCACTTGCTAGAGCTCAAATATTATCAATGAGGACCAAGAGAGGCTCTAGAATGCAGGTGGGGATGTATTTATAGCCCCCACCGATTTTTCCAGGAGTTGGAGCTCGAATTGGCCAGAAATCTATTTTTTCGGAGCTACTGCCCATGTAGGACAGGTAGCACCGGGCTCCATTCCAACGGTTAGAACAGTGCATTAAATGCACTTGCCAGAGATCGTTACATAGGGTATGGTGCTACCGCCCAACTAGGACTGGTAGCACCGGGCCCTTTTTATTTTTTCTTCATCATATTTTGACTTTTCTGGAATTTAAGCACCGGGCTGAGGGCCGGTGCTACCGCTCGCCCGGTAGCACCGCGCTACCATGGGCGGTAGCACCGGGCTACCAAAATGCCCCAAAACACACCCCTTTGTGATTTTCACACCGGGTTATATGATCGGTGCTACCTTAGGTACGCTAGCACCAGGCTACCATGGACGGTAGCACCAGGCTACCAAAATGCCCAAAAACACACCCCTCTGTGATTTTCACACCGGGTTATATGACCGGTGCTACCGCAGATCCGGTAGCACTGGGCTACCAGATTGCTTAAAAGGGGCTTCTTTGGAATTTTCACACCGCCCTACTGGGCCGTTGCTACCGCTCACCCGGTAGCGCCAGGTTTCCAAAGACTTTAATATATTTTAAAATGGTTTTCAATTTTGGAACATGTATATCATAATGCATGGCTTGAATGTATGATTTGAGCCTTTAAACCCTAAATGACATCAAGACAAACGTCAAGATCCCTCTTTATAGTACGGCCCTAATTCTAGCAACCTGATCTTTTCCCGAGACTCCAAGATTGACAAAAAGCTTGAAATAGGTCCTTATATTTATACCTTTTCACGTTCTTGACGTATTGATCTTCCCTTTGCACTTTTCTTGGTATTTCCATGGTCACCAAGCCTGGGATTAACCTACTTTCAATGTTCTCAAGGAAAGTGTTAGTCCTTTGACCAAAGTTGTCATTAATTATCAAAACCAAAATAACATGGGTGCCTAGATACTTTCACCATGACCTAGCCCTAGAGTCTTGCAACCAACACAGACAAGAAACACATCATATAGCACTGTTTACAATAATATGCATTAATCATCATTAATGCAAACATTAAACAAAACTTCACAGTAAAGTTAGCACTACCGCCACCCAAGGCCGGTTGTACCACACCCCCGGCACTACCACTCCTGGTTGGCCAGTAGTGCCGCTCGCACTGATCAGCCCCGAGAAACACCTCTCTGCAAAAAGAATACTGCCACTAGGGGCAGGTAGTACCACACCCCCAGTACTACCGCTCCCAGATGGTCAGTAGTGCTGGACCTTACACACCCGTGAGAAAAACACCTCTCTGTAAAATAGCTACTGCCATTGGGGGTCGGTAGTACCACATCCCCAGTGCTACCACTCCTAGATGGCCGGTAGTGCCGGCCTGGCACTGACAGCAAACCAAATTGCTTCAAATTTAAATCCAACCCTAATCAAACTTAAACTTGGGTACCAGATGCACAAACACTGTCAATAACTCATCACAAATCTAGATAGATCTCCACATGTTCTTTTAGAGAGTGAAGGCAATGCATCAGAAGTCAGCTGGTTTGTTATAGCCGCTAAAGATTTCTGACTTGAAGTGGGAGGAATAGGTATGGATTTTGTTAGTGGTTTTTCTAGGACTCAGAGTGGTTATGATTCTATATGGGTCATTATGGATCATTTGACAAAAGTTGTTCATTTTATACTAGTTAAGACTACTTATGCTAGAGATTGTTTGGCAGAGTTGTATATCTCAAGGATTGTTTGTTTGTATGGAGTGCCAAATAAGATAATGTCAGATAGAGGTTCTTAATTTGCATCAAGATTTTGGAATAAGTTGCATAAAACAGTAGGAACTCATTGGAACTTCAGACAGCGTATCATCCACAGACAAATAGTCAGACTAAAAGAGTTAATCAGATTTTGGAAGATATGTTGAGAGCTTGTGCGTTAACTTATTCTATTACTTGGGATAAAAGTTTACTGCATGCTAAATTCAGTTACAATAACAGTTATCAGGCAAGTTTGGAAATGTCACCATTTGAAGCATTATATGGTCAATCCTGTCATATTCCATTGGATTGGAATGAGGCAAGAGAGCGTCTTGTCTTTAGATCTTATATTCTCAAGGAAGCAAAAGAGCAGATTGCGATGATCAGAGAAAGGTTAAATGTAGCTCAGTCAAGGCAGAAGAGATATATTGATAATCATCACAGAGAATTGAGTTTCGAACCTAAAGATTTTGTTCATCTCAGAGTTATCCCTCTTAAAAGAGTTAGAAGATTTCATGCTAAAGGAAAGATTGCCTCAAGATTTGTTGATCCATTCAAAATCTTGCAGTGTAGAGGAGAGGTTGTTTATCAGTTGAAATTGCCTTAATCGTTGGCAGAGGTGCATGATGTGTTTCATGTCTCTCAGTTTAAGAAGTGTCTTTGGGTGCCATCAAAGTAGATACCATTAGAGTCGATTGAGTTCAAGAGGATCTGACTTATAAGGAGCAACCAGTAAAGATTTTGGATGTTAGTGATCATAAGAACAAAAGCAAGTCAGTTAATTTTTGCATAGTGCAGTGGAGTAATCGCCCTAAAAGTGAAACAACGTGGGAGCATGAGGAGGATCTGAAATTAGAATTTCGTAACCTATTTCTTTAGTAATCCTTGAATGTCGATCTTCTGTTATAGGGAGAGGTTTGTAACATCTAAATTTTAGCTCCTTTGAAGTTGTTTTGGTATTTTGAATTTTTCAAATATTCCCATAATTTTATGGATAATTAAAGCTTAGTTAGAAATTTATTCAAGTGAAAAATAATTTAATATGATTAATAAATAAGCGAAAAATTATTGAAAATGTTTTATTTGAGTTGCAAATGTCTCAAAATGTTTTATGAAATATTCTAGGATTTTTTCTAAATTTATTTGCTATTTATTCTGATTTATTTGTATGTTATGTAAATATTTATATTGGAAAAAGGAAAAAATGGATTTAAGGCTTTTGGGTCGAACACTTGTGATCAAGCCCAGTTTCGCCATGCTGACCCAGTCCCCGCGCCACGTCGCAGCCCACTAGCCTAGCTCGTCTTGCCTCCACGGGCCCCGCATGTCAGTTTGGCCGTCCCTGAGTCCGGCTTGGACTCATTGCGCACCCATGTTAGCCGCAGACTCCTCGTGGTGTTCCGCCAAGGCACGAATTCCTAAGCCTTTAACAGGTGAGCATCATGACCACAAGAGCTCCTCAAAGCAAACCCTAGAGCCAATCGACTAGAGAAGCCACAGATAAGGCGGATTTCGGAGATCCAATCGTGTGCTATTGCCATGGTTCTTTGCCCGAGTCCTCATCGATAGTGAGTCTCCGTGCTTGCAACTTATCTTGGTAGCTTCACCTTTGCCAGTTCTAACCCGCGCGCTCTTTGGTTTGGTCTAAGGAGGACCGGAGCCTCGCCGCTGTCATTTGGCCTGGCAGTCGTCACTTCTCAGGATCGCCGCTACCACTAGAGGCCGTCGGAGATCGTGCCGACCGCGTCATTGAGTTTGCCACACTAAGAGACCACCTGCCACCACCGCCAATGAACCTAGGGCAATGCGCGCCACCGACTGATGTGGTCAAGATCTGGAGCCGACGCATGTCTCAGTGACTTGTGGGGTCCACATATTAGCCGTTGGAGGCATTTCTATTTTCAAAATAAATGGCCGGAAAATTAAAATAGCTGAAGACGTCCACATGACACCATAATTCGATTTTTCTTTAGAAAAATAATTTCAAAATTTTCAGAAAATCATGTTCTCTCGTTTTCTTTATTTTAATATTTCGATGGTCCGTTCTTCTTCATACGAGCTTCGATTGAGTCCATTCAAATTTATAAATTCAAGCTCTTTATTGTGGTGGATTTTATTTTAATTTTTTAATCTACTTTGTATTTATTTTGGTATTCACCTTTCGTTTCGTGTAGATGTTGAAATGTAGGCGCGCTCGAAGGTGAAGAGTTGACTCAAGTTCAAAGTCTAGATCAAGATGAAGAGTTGTTCCAAGATAAGTTGTGCTTTAATCATGTTGAACCTAGTTTTACAAATGCTACATTGTTTTAATTATTTTATGCTTACACCAATTTTCAATTAATTTGGTATTTAGCAATTCAACCTAATTGAATTATATCTACCTTGTCATTTGCTACACCATGATTATGATTATTTGTCACCCTAGGATGGATAATTATTAGTTGGTTACTAATAGGTGCCAACGTGAGTTGGTTAGATCGTGTGTAGATTGCTTTGTCATGCCACGTATAACTAATGTTTTTTTGAAAGTGCAAATTCAATTTGACTAATAGAATATGTTTATGAAAGGGTGCATGTGTTGTCACACAATGTCGTTGAGTTATTGATGGCATGTATTGCACAATAATCACCTGGGATGGTAAATGATTTATATTGGGGAAAGTGGCAAGAGGCTGTGTGTCAGGGTGGGTCTATGTGACATTTGGATTGATGCTAATTGAAAGTCTTGTCTCGGTCAATTAAGAACTTAACCTTGCAAGCTATTGAAATAGGCTAATCATACAACCACATATCTGTTATGGCCCAGACCTAACCTAGTAAGTTACCAAGTCTTGACATATGATATTTCAGGAAGATAACGAAACTGTGTGTGCGGTTGGAGAAGGTGTGATGATTTTTTCTAATCCAACAATGAGTCCCTTTTATTCTTCTGCTTTGTGCGAGGGAAAGTAGTGAGACCAAGCTTATCGGGAGAGTCTATGATCAGATAGAGTTTTCGAAAGGTGTTGTTATGATCGTCTTAGTTGCATGTCGATGGGTACGTGCTTTGACCGACATTACAAGATTAATTATATTTTGTGGGTAAAGTGTATAACATCTGCAAATTGTCAATCTATTCAGATAGCCGTGTCCCCAGTTATGGACAATGCTCGAGAATTTTAGTCAAGGGTAAGATTTTGTAAAATAAAACTTGAGAAGGGAGGCTATGTACCAATGGAAGTTATGAAAATTGGTTTAGGCTGTGTGCTAGTTTACTTTGAAAAATACATTAGAAATTTATTATTAGTGTTATTTGTTTTACTGTCATTTCAATCTATTTACTATATTCAATTGAAAATGTTGCTTTATTATAAAATAACCATGATAGTCATTTCTTTGGAATAAGCCTTGCATGTAGTTATAATAAACTTGCATTCTATGCAAACTTGTTGAGTGCTTTATGTACTCACCCTTGAAACAATAAAATTATGAGTTGAAGAAGATTCTACACCTGATTTAGAGGAGTTCCAGGAGGAGGCAAGTTACTAGGGCAAACCTTGTCGGTTGCCTGTGGTATATTGATGGATTATTTACGAAATTTTCGTTCGTTACTGTTTTATTTCTTAGAGTTTAAGCTCTGTATGGTATAATTATGTAAAGTCGACCATAAGATCAATTAATTATCTTTTATTCAATAAATAGATTCTTTTATTATATTTTCACTATATATATGATTGTGATATTTCATCTATATTGTCACTGTGTGCACTAGTGTGAACCTGAACTAGTGCAATATATCTAGAGAGTCTAGATTTGCATATTCGGATTCCGATAAGCAACCAGATACACATTAGCAATTGGGCCCAAAAAAAATACAATTCATGAATAGTAGATGAATCATGAAATCCCCTGAACATTTAATCGCGGTAAACATAAGTTACATATTGACACTACGGGACGCAAAACATTTGCCTCATCAGGGCCACAACTTTAGGCATGTCTGGAGTTGCCACAAAGTTTCAGTTTTGTGGAGCAATACATGCAACCACTTTATTCAAATTCAATAAACATGGCATTACCAGCCAATGGGGCTCGGACTATATCCCAACAGTTTGTAATTGTGCTGTTTTGTGAAGCAACATTACCTTTGCATCTTATACAAACGCGTGTTTCCTCTTTTGGAATCTGTTCTTTCTATTAAATTTACACACATTCTATCCATTTGTTTGTACAAATCCATTATATAGTATCCTTAGCTTGTATTTCGTTTACACGGTTGTTGCACCGATGTGTATCAACGGAGTAGACTGGCACTGAAATCCCACAATTTATTGGCTAGCCCCTTGTCGGTTGCATGAGATTTCAGTTCAGCAACATTGCAGTCAACAAAGTATTTGCCAGTGACTCCTGCAACCTGAGGATGCAATGCCAGATAACACACTGTGGCTGCACCCTGCAAAATAACCAATGCTAAGAAGTCAGAATGTATGTTAGGATGGTTGCAGAATTTACGGAAACAGTCACCATGAGGTAGTAAATTTGTCAAAGAAACTTCAATCAAGTGGTGGGGCGACAAGTTAGTTCATAAGCCTACTTAAATTAACTGTACTCAAAATAATCCCTTATAGGAATTTAGAGAGCCCTTGTCTTTTGGTACCAGTTAAGTCAGGACAAGCTAATTAAGTATATAACACCCTAACGAGATAACAGCCTTCTGTTACTGATTTAAATGTTATTATGTCTTCATTTCTCCTTAATAAAATGCAGGACCTCAAATTGCACATGCAAGAAAATGAACACAGTCTTTTCTTTTCCAGAAGGAATAGAACATAATCTCAACCTACCTGTTGAACACCTTTAAGTAGAAATTTACCAAGTGTTAAAAGAATACCTGAAATAAAGATAACAAAAATGACGACATAGCAATTAGTTTGCAGGCAACAGAAGTACTCGTAAAGCACAAAACTCAGCAGTGTCAACATGTCCATGTTTTTGTTCAAATATTAAAAGCATGGCAATTTGGAGCATGAATTAGTTTGCACCAGACAACCCTCGTAACATTTTTCTTGATTAAGCCTTTTTGTTGGTATATTCATTATGCTCAAGCAATGTGTTATGAATGGAACCATCACATGCATGTGCGCACACTAAACCAAAATTATTTTGAAAATCTAGTTGCAATTAAAAAGTCTAGATGTTCTCTATAAGGGTAACAAGGATGAGAACATCTTCACTATATTTAGAGTACAGTGTATATATAAACTAATATATCATTATGTGAAAGAACAGGATGCATAATACATGATAAGAATGGGATAAATTTAACTCAAACAAACAAAGGGAGGAAAATACCTCAAATACCTAAACAGTGCACAAGTTATTGGCCAGATATGGTAAATAAAGTGAATAGTGATGGTGAAATTGAGTGAATCAACCACAAAAACTTAGGTAAGAGGCTTGAATTAGCTTTATTTTGCCAGTAATGCCATGCACTAGTCCGATATACTCGTACCATTTAGAAAACCCCAGTGACGCAAAATGTTGGTGACAACAGCTCCTGGATGAAGGGTGTTGACTATTACTTTTGCATCTTGTTCCTGTCAGCAGAGAAACAGTCAAGGAAATCTGTGAAGCTGTTAAGTTGTAGTATGATATCATGTATTCGCAAAAGAGCTCCATAAGCACAAGCAAAATTTTGGTGTGTCCCCACTGATAGGGTTTTCATGATAACTCCCAATATCTTGTTGGGACAACCATCTGATTCGCATATTACAATTTTTCCTATTAAAATAGCATTACAAAATAACGTACTTGTGAAGAAGAACTAAGTGTGAAATTTCACAAGTCAGTGTGAATCACCAGACCTACATATCGTGTGTGTTCCTGAATCACTTAAAGAGAAAAAAGAAAAGAAAAGTGAGTACCTCCAAGCGGCTAGATAGTTCATTGCAATGCAATATGTTGGCAAGTTTAGACTGGCCATAAGCAAGAATGGTGCTATACCTGTCAACAAATATGGAAAAAAAAATTACAGCGATTCTTGAATACAAGTGTTATTCTTTATTATTTATCTGTGATGAATTTAGTCAGAACTTTGAATCAATTTCAAATTTATATGCAACGGAAAATATCTTTAAAGTGATAAGCATGGAAGAAGAAGCAATATACTTTGGGTCCAGAAACAATACCCAGATTCATCATTGATCTTATCAAAACGAATTCCCTCTCGATATGTGTGCTTGTAGCTGTCGGAAGCAACTATCACAACCCTTCCTTCTATACCACTCTCTTTAGATGTAACTTTGATCTTATCAAGTAAAAGATCAGTCAATAGAAAATGGCCTACATAGATTACCATTTTGCAGGATGTAGTTATACAATGAAGACTGAAAATTTTGCATATGACTAAGAGAAATAGGTAATGTGGTCAGAAGAAGAACCAAATCTGATCAGTTACAAGTATAGAGATTTAGTACTCTCTTGGTATCACCAAGATATTAGTTCATACCTTCAAATAAACGGTAGCTGCAGATGTTTACTTTTCTAGTTTTCTTCTTGAGCAAAGCAGCAAGGATTTAGAAATTTACATATTGTAAGAGTGGGGCATACCAAGGTAATTCGTTGAAAATTGCATCTCAATTCCATCTTCTGAAAGCTTGAAAGGCACAAATGCAATCCCTGCATTATTACTTCAAACAGAGGACAGTCAAATCACCGTCCCATATTCAATTCAAAAAGGTACATGTGTAAAAAAGATAATCGTTGAACATGTTGGAAAAATAAAGCTTTGTAGCCTAGGTTGCACAGTATTCTCATGTGCAGCATATCATTGCCTTCATGACATGGCCTATTCCTATTGAGCATGTCATATTGTACTGTTTCTGTCATATCAATATATCACGCTACTGTCATGTGCCTAATGTCGTGCCAAATGCAGCTTAGTCCATTTGTCAGTTACATCTGAAGATTGCGCGTACTTACATAAGAATGTTCATTGGGAGGTTCAGCTCACTGAAATTGTCCACAAATCTTCTCACGGATGACATTGAGCTAACATCAAGATCCAGGATCTCGATCCTGGCCGCAGGAACTTCCTTCATTATCTCATCCCTCACACGTGCACCGGCAGATGAATTCCGGACCCCCATCACGACATGCACGCCTCGCAGCGCAAGAACTCGGCATGTTTCAGCACCAATCCCACTGGACGCCCCTGTAAGAAGCACTTTCGTCAAGAAAGATACTACCAACATTTCATACCAGCAGCACAACTAATCTGAGTAACGAAGCAAGAACTGGATCATGTTAGATATAATCTTGACATGAGTTTCAGTTTTAGAAGATTCAAACTCTGCAAGTTCTGATTGAGCCAATTAGGATGAGGAGTCCGATTAGGACAAGGAAGTAGAATCATATTCCGTTTCTTAGGGTTGTAGTTTGGGTATAGATTCATAGGTAGTCTTGAGTTTTGTAAACAAGAAAACAAAAAAACAAAGAATTGAAGCAATGTAATGCACAAAAGAGCACTTGGCTCATTGGTTTGTCCCGTTGCTGTGAAGCGGGAGATCGTGAGTTCGAGTCCGATGCCTGGCAATTTCTTGCGTTGAGTTGAATTTCATTTTTTGTGTTCCAATAATTGGTATCAGATCGATGTTCTAACCTTGGTGCCACGCTTGCCCTGGGAGAGGCCACCGCTGTTGCGCCTCGGGGTGGGCTATTGTCGCTGAGCGACGCGGTGTTGAGGAGCTCCGACGGCTGCTGGGGACGCAAAAACAAAGGGCAGCCAACCGATCAAAGAAATTCCAGCGGCACATTATGTGGGGGTACTGTAGCAAGCGAGAAAACGAAGAAAAAAATATCAGCAACTTCTGTTGTTTTCTCGGATTGATCAATTCTGTTCGCTTCCAAGTCAAGTCCGAAGCCAAGTCGAGCTCGTAGCGGCGTCAGTGCGTGACACACGTAGCAAAGAAGCACAAGAAAGCAGCGAAGAAATTGAAAAAAAAAAGAAAAAAAGGCTCAGGTGTTCAGTGTGATTCACAGGAAGCATTAAAATCAATGCGGTGCGGTTTGTCCACAAGCATCAAACCCGAGGTGCTTCTGATGAATCTGATCGGCAGAGAAGACGCTCCAAGCGGCAAGATGGCAGGGCAGCAAGGACATGCTTGGCGGAAAGTTCTTTATGAGTTGTGTCTACAAGATAAACATGTGCATGTATCAAGAGGAGTTCAGGATGTTGAGCAATTGTGACCATCGTTCTAGATGTATGTGCGCATGAAGGTTCTTGTAGGTGTGTCTAAGTTCTCTTGTGAGTAAACTCTAATGCGAGTCTGTGTTGCCATCAAGTTGCGTTACTGGTAAAAAGACAATTGGAGTTGAGGCACAGATCGTAATCACCGGCGAGTGCGTCACTGGTGTTATGGCCAGCAAGAAGAAGACGGAACTCCTTGGAGATGCATTCACCGTCCTGTGTCGAGTAAAAGTTGGGTAAATCGTAGTTGAGACCGATTGCCTCAATGAGTAAGAGTCGGTGTGTAATGATTAGGGGGAAAATGTTAGATATAATCTTGACATGAGTTTCAGTTTTAGAAGGTTCAAACTCTGCAAGTTTTTATTGAGTCAATTAGGATGAGGAGTCCGATTAGGACAAGGAAGTAGAATAGGGTTGTAGTTTGGGTATAAATTCATAGGTAGTCTTGAGTTTTGTAAACTAGCAAGCAAAAAAACAAAGAATTGAAGCAATGTAATGCACAAAAGAGCACTTGGCTCATTGGTTTGTCCTGTGAAGCGGGAGATCGCGAGTCCGGTGCCAGGCAATTTTTTGCGTTGAGTTGAATTTCGTTTTTTGTGTTCCGACAGATCAATACAAGAACTAGTACTAGTCTCCTAGGAAGACATGCATCAGGAGGTGAAGCCACGTACGGAACACTGAAGTACTGAACTAAAGCAAGGAGCAACTAGAGTATGGCTAAATTTCCCTGTGGGTTCGAACATTTCGGGGACCAGCGCAAACTACGAATTAATTAAACAAATGGTAAGAAGCACTAGCAGACGAGCACATCAAGCATCAGGTAAGCACTAGTACCACATGGAAACAGCGCATAATACGAATTAATTAAACAAGGAAGCAAGTGGGTGCCCAAGAGTAAATTGGTTTCGGGAGAAGGGAGCAATGACCGGTGACGACGGCGACGAGGCCCGAGCCGTCGATGCCGGCGGTGACCTGCTCCGCGGTGGACGACGGCGAGAACCCCGAGGGGCTCCTCCGTCTCAGTAGGCTCCACATGGTCGCTGTCCGGCGTGGCCGCGTGGGAATGGAGGCAGGTCGACCCAGCAGAGCAATACGGGAGACGGGAGACGAGGACGGCTTTTGGGAGTGACCCAGCAGAGCATGTCGCCACAGGTTCCAACTCACTCACACTGGGGTGGGGGCCCAGTTCCTAGTAGTGAGGTCGACCTGGTTGAGAACAGAACACTTGGTCACTTACGCGGCTACGCCTGGTAGAGGTGTGCACTGGACTGGGTCTTTTTGGGGCCAATACGAGGCACGGTTGACCCGACGACACAGTCCACGGTCTAACTCGGTCGTCTGCAAACATGCTATGCTGGTATGACACTGTTGTCCAGATCATGCTGGGCCTACAAACTGGGCACGCTGGACAGCCTAGCATGGCATGCACGGCGGGCGGCATGTAGGCATGCGGCCGGGGACAAGGCATGAGTGAGGCCCGCGGCCAGGCACTCAGTAGGATCTCCTGCTCCTGAGACCGCGCACATGGCCGTCACCGTGCCGCGGCGCCGCGCAAGCCCACGCTCACTTCCATCGCCAGGCTCGCGCCCGCAGAGGGGAAGGTGGAGGGGTGGGGAAGAGTACCTGGGCGTGCCGTCGTGGTCATTGCCACACCGCCGTGGCCGCGCGCCAGCCGCCTTGGCCGCCCACCATGGCCTGCTCACCGTGGCCTGTGAGCCGTGCCCTTGGCGGCCTTGGCCGCGCGCGCTGCCGCCTCCTCCATGGTCTCCTCCGTGGCCCTTGCTCGCCTCCTTCTCCATGGCCGCCCGCTGTGGTTGTCGCCGTGCCGCCTCGCCTGTCGCCGTCGATCGTGGCCACGTAGGTCGTGGCCGCATTGCTCGTGGCCCGTCGCCATGTCCATGGACGTGTGGGGAGGGGAGGAGAGACTGTGCTGCCGCCGCAGGGAAAGGGAGGGGAGCCAAGGCCAACTGGGAAGGGGATGGGAGGCCAAGGCAGGTGGGGAAGGAGAGGCTGAGGCCGGTGAGGAAGGGGACAGGAGGCAAGACGGCGGTAAAGGGGACAAGTGGAGGGGTGGGGTGGAGGGGGCCGGGAGGTGGAGGAGGAAGGTCGTCGGCGAGGCGGCGAAGGGGCAGACGGAGGGTGGCGAGTGAGGGGACGCAGAGGGTGGTGGTGAGGTGCGAGGGGCGCGGAGGGGAGGGGCGTCGGGCGTAGGGGAGGTGAGGGGGCGCCGGGCGGGGCCGCGGAGGGGAGTTGAGCCGTGTGAGCGGCGAAAAAGAGAGAGACAAGGGGGAAAGAGACGAAAGAGAGTGAAATAGGACCGGGGCGTGGGCCACGGCGGGAAAAAGAGAGGGAGAGAGGAAAAACCCGAAAAGAGGGGGATCTACGGGGATTTCAGGGAAAAATAGATAGAGAGAGGAAGGAAAGGAGAGAGAGAGAGAAACGTTCGACGAACAACAGAGAAGCAATGTTCGGGGAATGACAGAGAAAGGCAATGATGTGACGCGTGAAAGAAATAATGATGATTTCAACGTTTGTCCAATTCCATCCTGCGCCTGATTGCAACATTCGGCTGATTGACTAAAAGAAATAAAAGATTGCTCTCTCGTGTGCAATGGGCATTTCAACGGACAATTATGCTCGCTATAAAATTAGCCCGAGCGCTCTCATTTGTTCAGCACATCTCCCTTGCTCTCTCATTTGTTTAGCACATCTCACTCGCTCTCTCATTTGTTATCTCTGAGTTTGCTCTCTACTTTTGCTCTCCCGCCATGAAACAAAATGTTTGGCAAGAGCAAGAGTAGGAGAGCACATCCTCGCTCTCCAAGCCCCTTGTCGGGATCAAGAGATCGATCTGCGCTAACTCTCCCCTAGCATGGGAGACTATGACATGGATGACTATCATTTGGATGGTATGCATGGCATTGAGAAGTTCTCTTACATTCTCGAGGGGCGGGCGTCGGTATCTGCACTAAGCTCCGACGCTGCTACATTGGTGCATCCGGGATAGGCATCTATATTCAATAGTCAATAGGCCTGGTGCTGGCAACATATGGATAGAACCGTCGAAATTGGGGACGGGCGTGAGGTAGTGTATGCTATTTATAAATAATATCAAGCTAAATTATCTGCACATGCATGTGGAGGAACAGGCCATCTCAAGTGACACGCGGAGTCATGCTTGAACAAGATATCGACCGGATGGAGGCATGCTTGAAGAAGACATGATTGAAACCTAGTTTGTCACAGGTTCAACTGTAAAGTATGCCCAGTTCTCGAAGTACTATAGGACCACTAGTAAACCACCAAGAAGATTCAACCTTGATATGAAGATTAGATGGAACTCTACGTATACTATGTTGGAGCGGTGCAAGGACTACGAGTAAATTATCACCGTCTTCGTCAATTGCAATAATGGTAAGTCGTTGGTTTATGATGTGGATTGGAAAGATGCCTGTCATTTTTGTCAATTTTTATAATTTTTTTACAATGCAACCAACATGTTATCTGGTGTGTACTACCCAACTTCTTAGTTAGTCATCAAGTGGCTTTGGACTATTGCTAGCAATTTTAAAGAAAACAAAGATAATTATATTTTACAACCCATTATAGAACCAATGGAGAAAAAAAATTAAAATATTTTCAAGTTGAATTCACATCTCTACTGCTCTGGATCCTTAGAGAAAATTATCTGATTTGTAGGGCGCCTTCATGGGAATAGGTGAAGCATTCGGTCTTGATTTTCTGAGGCCTATACACATGTTTATAATGAGTTTTTGACAAATATTACGAAAATTTTGGCGGTAGAAGTAAAGCAAGAAGATCTACCTCAACAATGCAACAAGCACAAGGTAGTTCAACCGTTTCAAACATATGGAAGAAGCTAAAAAGTAAGGCGTCTAGTTCGTCTTCCGATGCGTGGAACAAGTCACAATGGAATCCACAGGTAGAGATCAACCACTACCTTGACACGCTTTTCGTGGAGACTGAGCTTGACATGGATGAGGACAATTGACTCAGCTTGCTCTTGTAGTGGAAGAATCAACAACGTAATTACCCTATGCTATCGCATTTTGCACAAGACATACTTGTGGTTCCAGCGTCCACCGTCTAGTCAGAAGCCACTTTTAGTTTGGTGGGGAGGATACTTGAGCCAAGAAGGTCATTTCTCAGACCTGAGATGGTTGAGGCAATTGCATGCCTCAAAGACTAAGAGCATGTAGATGATAGGACATAACGTCATACCGAGGATTTGGAGATCACGAGTGCGATCTTTTCCTTATCGAGGGTACTCCACACCGGGGTGTAAGATTTTTAACGAGGCAGTAACTCTATACATGTTCAGGAATGAATAAAATTTACTTCTTTTGCCTTCAACATTTGTTCCATTGCCTCAGCTCTGTGCACCTCTGGGTCATTTCCTCTCATCGCAAGAGTGCAAATGGGTTGGGCTTGGGCTAGCACGGCACGAAGCACAAATGAGTCGTGCTTAGGCTCGCCGAAGGCGAGCTGGGCCTGCACGGCACAACATACAGGGCACGATAGGCCATTGCGGCCCGACACGATTCATGCACAAAACACGATGGGCCTGTGCCAGGGTGGCTTGGCACGATACAACACCCACCTCTAACACTTGGTTGGCTGGATTATTTGGTGCCAAGGTTTCAAATTTTATTTTTAGATCACATCTCGGAAGCGGCCGAAATTCGAAATCTCTGCAACATTTCAGAATTTCAACTGAAATCCGGACAAAATTCAAAAAGAAAATTTGAAATACGGTAAATTTGAAAACGAAATCAACGAAATTTCAGCTGCAATCACCGAAATTTTAGTAATTTTCAACATCCTATGAAATGGTCTCCCAAGGCTAGAAAAATTGGAAAAAAAATATAACTACATACCATGCCGTCTAGCTCTAGCTCAGTCGATAGGGCGTCAAGTTCTTACCCTTGTGGTCGTCAGTTCGAGTCCCACGGTGCGCATTTTTTTGCATTCATTTTGTCATTTTTTGTGCACTAGACAAAAAAAATGGCAGCAACTGCCGGATTGAGGATTCAAACCGGCGACCATGTAGGAAGGCCCGTCCCTCTACCAACTGAGCTATAGAATGTTTCTGAGTTTATTGCAAATTTTTTGTGTTCCTCATAAATGGCATTATAATTCTCTACAAAGAAATTGGCGCCAAATCCGGTCCAAACACAATACAAACCGGTCCAAAAAAACATGAAATCGGTCAAACTACCCGAAATTTCTGAAATCATGGTAGCAATTTGAATTTTTTTTCAATTTTTTTTATTCCATCGGGATATGAAATCTTGTCTCGGGTCAAAATTTCCAAAATTTCATTGAGATTTTGAACCTTGTTCGACGATATGTCTCCCTGAGCTCTAGGCGGTTGGATTTAGCGGCAGTTTTGCTTCGAACTCCAAGCGGTCGGACATTGGCAAAACTAACTACCTTTATTTATTTGGTATTACTAATTCAAGGTTATTCTTTTCATTTTTTTTAAATGTTGTCACATGGTGTCTCTCTCTTTACTCCCTCTTTTCTTCCCCTTTTTCATTCCTTTCTTCTCCTTCTATACAAAATTTTCAATTCGAAACTTTTGGATTAATCAAAACTTTTATTTCAAAAACTTTATAGTAAAAGCTTTTGGTTCAAAAACTTTTAATTCATCTAAAAACTTTCGATTCAAAAACTTTCGGTTTGAAAACTTTTGATTAAAAAACTTTCAAAAATGATTAAAAATACTTTCTATTCAAAAACTTTGAGAGAAATTTGAAAACTAGAACTTTTTTGAAAGAAAATGGGGGACGAAAGTGGGATAAAAGAGAACACAAGTGCCGCGACATGGGAGGGGAAGCAGTGAAAAAAGGCTACTGTAACGATAAATACTATTTTTCACTGGAGTAAAGGTCCTGTAGTGATGATCTTAGACGTTCACTTGAAATCCAATGGTTGAGGATACAAATCCCATCGTGAGATGTCATATGATTAGGGAAAGCTTCTGGATGACCTTCCCCCAGTGTGGACTGTTGTTACCAAAATTTTAAGATGGATCCTGAAAAAAATAACACGTTGGGTTCAGTTAAATGGTTGTCATATTTTATTTAAGTATTGGATTTCTTGAAGTTGATTTGCAATACGTTTTTTTTCCGCTAAGTTGCATTGGACCTACCCATATTGGTTTTCTTGAAAAGGATTTCCGATACGTTATATTTTTGCTAAGTTGCATTGGGCCCACCCATATTTTTCATAGTTTCACTTTGAGGTTTAAGCTGGCTAATACATTTTTCTTCACTAAGATGCATTGGACCCACCCATATTTTCATGTTTTCACAGGTACTAGTTTCACTTTGAGGTTTAAGTTGGCCAATACATGTTTTCACTACGTAGCATTCGACCCACCCATATTTCATGTTTTCACAGGTAATAGTTTCACTTTGAGGTTTATTAAGCCGGACAGTACATTTTTTTCACTAAGTTGCATTGGATCCGCTCATATTTCCTTGTTTTTACCTAATTCGTCTACCCATATGTTCTTGTTTTTACCGTCACTAATTCGGTTTGAGGTTTGTTTTTTTAAACAAAAAGTCAAAAGAACTGTCCTTTATGTTGAGATATGATAGGACTCTGGGTTCTAGTTGTTCAAATATATTTGAACTCCATCTCATTATGGGTGAATTCAGTTATATCTCTTATAGGTTTCTACTATAAATATAGCATCCCATTGTACAAGAAAATCAATCTCAGAAAGAAAGAGAGTTTTGCATCCCTATATTGTGTGTGCTCTCCGTGATTGTTTTTGCTATTTGATCGGTGTATTGTGTTTGATCTACGGCGATTGTCATCGTTTTACAACACGTTATCAGCATAAAGCTTCGCCGAGGCCGATCAAGATCGTCTGCCTAAGTCAATCTACGTTGCATTGAATTCGACTGTTATCAAGCGATTAAATCTACTGCAAGCCTATGTACGTTCGAACCACGTAAGTTAATCTCATTTGTACAGCTTTTAATCCTACAGATTAATTTTCCTAATTGCCAAGATTAATTTTCCTAACAGTGTTCGAATGCACAGCAAAAAAAACTGCAACAGAGTTTTCCTAATCTCTTATGGGTTTCTACTGTAAATATAGCACCCTATTGTACAAGAAAATCAATCTCAGAAAGAAAGAGAGTTTTGTATATTGTGTGTGCTCTCCGTGATTGTTTTTGCTATTTGATCAGTGTATTGTGTTTGATCTATGGCCTCTAACGACATTATCACCCTGATCTGGTGCGGCTTGATGCAAAGTCCTTAGATCTGAGCTCAAACACGGCAGCAACAGCTTGACGGCGACGACTCGGGCAACGTTAGCTAGGGCTATAGATGCGGCAGAACACGGGATCTTCGAGATAGGGTTAACGAAGATTTATAGGGCCTCGGCTTTCGTGCAAACCTCAGAGACCCGAATCGACGTGGCGGCGAAGTTCGAGCTCGTGACGGCGATGACGACACGGAGAGGAAGCAATCCTAGACGTACACGCATTGGCCATCCAGTTGTTCCCATGGTGCGCAACGCGGCTCCATCTCTGACGTCCACGTAGCGGCATCCAACGGTTAACATCCCTATGGTTTCCGAGATCGTCCACCACCGTTCGATTGAGATCCAACGGTGGCGACACTAGGGTTTCGCGAGGCGGGTTGGGCTGCGCACAGTACCGAGCTGGGCCCAACACTGTTCAAAGCATTTTCAAAGCTTTTTGATTTAAAATAATTCTAGTAAATAGTTTAAGCCAAAATAAATAGTACAAATATCAGGAAAATTGTTGAAAATTCTAGAAAATATTTTGAGACATTTGAAACTCAAATAAAATATTTTTGGCAGAATTTTACTTAAACTTCTTCATTAATTAAATAATTTTCACAATAGGCCATATTAAAAAATAATAAACAAATCCAAACAAATTCCAAAAAAAAATCAAAAATTCAAAAAAATCATAAAAACCATATTAAATCCAAATAATTCAAAAATTGGGATTTTACAAACTTCCCCCTTAACAAAATCTCAACCCCGAGGTTCAGGGCTGACTAAGGAATTGGTTAGGAAATTCTAACTTCAGGTCTTCCTCACGCTCCTATGTAGCTTCTCTTTCTGGGTGGTTACTCTATTGAACTCTGTAAAAACGAGTTGACTTGCTTCTAGTCTTATGGTCCATCACATCCAAAATCTTAATCGGCTGCTCTTTATAAGTCAAATCTTCTTGCAGCTCAATTGCTTCTAACGAGGTCCGCTCTGCTGGTACTCTAAGACATTTCTTAAGCAGTGACACATGGAATACATCATGCACACCTGTCAACGACTGCGGCAACTCTAACTGATAAGCAATCTCTCCTCGATGGCTCAAGATTTTGGACGGACTAACATATTTTGGCGCAAGCTTTCTTTTAGTGTGAAACCTTTTAACTCCTTTAAGAGGGGTATAACTCTTCTGTCTTGACTGAGCCACTTTCAACCTCTCTCTGTTCATAGCAATCTGCTCTTCAGCTTGCTTAAGAATATCAGGCCCAAACACCAAAAGCTCTCCTGTCTCATTCCAATTCAATGGAGTACGATAGGCACGACCATACAAAGCTTCAAATGGTGACATTTGCGAAATTTCTTGATAACTATTGTTATAACTGAACTCAGCATACGACAAACTTTTATTCCACGAAGTAGCATAAGCTAAAGCACAAGCTCTCATCATATCTTCCATAATCTGTCTGCGGATGATACGCTGTACTGAAATTCAAACGAGTTCCCATTGCTTCATGTAACTTACTCCAAAATCTCGAGGTAAATTGGGTACCTCTATCTGACACTATCTTCTTTGGCACTCCATGCAAACACATAATCCTTGACATATATAGCTCTGTCAAACGATTTCCTGAATAAGTAGTCTTAACTGGTATGAAATGAGTAACTTTGGTCAAACGATCAACGATGACCCATATGGAATAATATCCATTTTGGGTTCTAGGCAAATTAGTAATAAAATCCATACCGATTTCCTCTCAATTACATTCAGGAACCTTAGTGGTTGTAACAAACTAGCAGGTCTCTGATGCATTGCCTTTACTCTCTGACACACTCACATAGGGCAACATGCTCAGCAACTTCACGCTTCATATTAGGCCACCAAAATCTCTCCTTGAGATCTTGATACATCTTGGCACTTCTTGGATGAATCGAATACTTTGAATCATGAGCTTCCTCAAGAATCAATTGCTTAAGCTCCTTCTTGTTCGGTACACAAATTCGACCTTTAAACCACATAGTGCCTTGATCATCTAAAGTAAAATCCTTGGCTAAGCCTTCATCCTTCTCAGACTTGATTCTGTTGATCTTTTCATCATCCTTCTGACCTTCTCTAATCTGATCTTCTAGCGTTGGCTTTACTTCCAAAGTAGCTAAGAATCCTTGTGAAATAACTTCCAATTTCAACTTTTGAAATTCCTTGCATAATTTCGATTGATCACGTAACACTAACATATTAGCATTGTGGCTCTTACAGCTTAAGACATCGGCTACCACATTAGCCTTTTGAGGATGATAGTGCATTCCAACATTATAATCCTTAATCAACAGCAACCATCTCCTCTGCTTCATATTGAGGTCCGACTGAGTAAAGATAAACTTTAAACTCTTGTGGTCCGTATATATCTCACATCTATTCTCGATGAGATAATGACGTCACAACTTCAAAGCATGTACTACGACAGCTAATTTCAAATCATGCGTAGGGTAATTCTCCTCATGCGGCCTTAATTACCTTGATGCATATGCAACAACCTTACCATTCTGCATCGACACGCATCCAAGTCCTTGCTTGAAAGCATCATAATATATATCAAAACTACTCTGAACATCGGGCAACACTAAAACCAGTGCTGTCGTTAGACGCTTCTTTAATTCCTGAAAACTCTTTTCGCACTCCAACGTCTATACAAACTTCTTCTCCTTTTTCAACAACTGCGTAAGCGGTCTAGCAATCGTCGAGAATCCTTTGATAAATCGACAGTAATATCCTGCCATTCCCAGAAATCTATGGATCTGGGTAACTGACTCCCAATACAACACTACTTCCACTTTGCATGGGTTAATAGCAACTCTTTTATCAGTCATCACATGACCAAGGAATTCAACCTTCTCTTTCCAAAAGTCACACTTGCTAAACTTAGCATATAACTGTTTCTCTCGTAGCTTTTCAAGAATTAATCTCAAATGTCCTGCATGTTTTTCTTTCGACTTGGAGTAAACAAGTATATCATCTATGAACATGACAACAAACTTGTCCAAATATTCTATGAAAACTTTATTTATCATGTTCATGAAATATGCAGGAGCATTGGTCAATCCAAAAGATATGACCATAAACTTATAATGTCCATATTGCGTAGAGAACGTAGTCTTAGGAACATCCTCCGCACGAATCTTCAATTGATGATACCCTGATCGAAGATCTATCTTGGAGAAAACTTCAACTCCTCTTAAGTGATAAAACAAATCATCGATCCTAGGCAACGGATACTTATTCTTTATCGTTACTTCATTAAGAGCACGATAATCAGTATACATCCTTAGACTTCTGTCCTTCTTCCTGACAAACAAAACAGGCGCTCCCCACCGAGAAAAACTAGGTCTAATGAAACCTTTCTCTAGCAATTCTTCGATCTGCTTTTTCATCTCTACCAACTCATCAGTAGGCATTCGATACAGTCTTTTTGCTATTGGTGCTGTACCAGGCACTAACTCAATAACAAACTCAATCTATTGATCTGGCGGCATACCAGGCAAATCCAGGAAAAACATCCGGATACTCACTAACAACTAGCACATCTTCCAGACTAGTAACCTTCACACTGTTAACGATCAACTGACCATCACAAACTGTGGTCGCTTGAAATTCCACTTTCTCTCCTTTAGGGCTTTGAACTGACACAACTCTTCGACTACAATCCAAAACAGCCTTATGTTTGGACAATTAATCCATTCTAAGGATAATATTTAAGGTCTGGATATCCAATATAATAAGGTTCACTAGGAACTCTACTCCATCAATGAGTAACTTAACTCCTAAACACCTAAGGCTATCGAAGTTCTGATCCTAGGACTTGGACTAATAACGTACACTTAAGATTCTTAACATCCAACCCATTTTCAACTGCAAAAACTCGAGAAACAAAAGAATGCGAAGATCCAGAATCAAATAAAATTGTTTCAGGTACTGAGTTAACCATAAAATTACCCAGTACGACTCTGATGCATCCTGAGCTCCATCTGCGGTGATGTGGTTGACTCGACCTCTCACTGTTGCTTGGGGCGTAGCTCCCGCTTGACTTGTGCCATGATTCACTCTTGGCGCAGGTGTCTTAGCAGGTGTAGTACCAAGGTTGAAGCGAACATGTGTAATACCTCCTCTTTGGGACATTTGTTGGCAAACTGTCCCAACTCATCTAACAAAAGACTGTTGATTTCCTCATAATGCATTGTTTCCTTGAGCAGACATTTGAAAACTCTAACCAGATGGACGTGGTGCAGGTGTCGATGTCTTGTTCGTAGTTTGCGGCTGAAATCTCGCAAACTGTTGAGGAGTCATTCTCAACCTTAACTGATTTATACGTCCTCCTTTATGAGCCATCCTGCGGTTGTGATCTTCACCAATTGACAAAATGCAACAGTAAACTCCCATGTGATCTCTTGTGGGGCTTCATGAGTAGCATAGTAGTTCTCCCACCATTCAGCAATAGTTCCTTCTAGTTGATGAGAAGCATAGAGAACCTTCTCATTACCTTCACATTGGGTAACATGCAGCTTCCTGTCTATGATTTTGAGCCAATCATCAGCTTCCAAAGGATTGGCATTCCCAGAGAATGTTGGTGGATGAGTCCTCATAAAATCAGATAACTTTGAATAAGGACGAGGTTCAATGTTGTTAACTTGATTAGCATTGCTAGCTACAGCTTGAGTTGTTATGTACTACATCTGTTGCATCATAGTCTGTATCAACTGAGTAAGCTCCCAAGTTATGCATATATACTAGCGACGATGGTTGAGGAAATGCTCCATCATTGGTATTGTCATCGGATCAGTTTCCACTTCCATTACCTCCATTGTTTCCACGAGTATGCACCATCTGCTTGATTACTTCACAGGGGTTAGGGGAGAGGGAATAGTATAGACAAAATACAAGAACCCTAGTGCAGGAGAAACAGATTTAACCCAAATGAAGCCTCGCTCCACACCATTAACAACCCAGTAGTTTCCTTTGTAAAGTGGTCAAACAAAGCCTCCAAGGACATGTAGAACCTTCCATAGTTCAGCAGCATAGCCCCCCTTCGTGCTCACCATAAGTCTGAGCCACTCTCATCTAATAAAAGAAACTTAGGTGAGACCTCCATTGAATTGGTAGAAAATTCTAGCAAAGAGGCAAGATAGAAGAATGAGAAGAGTCAAGAGTTTTTTTATTAGTCAAATTTAATTTTTTTCCTTCAGAAAATAAATTTGGACATACCTAAGAGACAACCAGACTATCTGGGGCTAAAACCTACAGTCAAGTCAGTATGGCTCTGAAACCACATCTGTCGGGACCTGAATATGTAAATTCAGACCCTCTATGTATATCGCACGAGTCCAGGATCATGCTAGTGCACACAGGTTCAATATAGTCACAATCATACACATCGAAATGTAATAAAAGACTATATATTAATTATTAACCTGTTAACTGACCTTATGGTCGACCTTACATGACTTTGTCACGTAGGGCTAAATTTTAGATAACAAACTAAACTGCAGCGGAATGAAAACATAGATAAACCCCTTAGTATACCACATGCAATTGACAAGACTCACACTTTAAATATTTGTCTCCTCCTAGTACCCCTCTTCCAAATCTGGTGTAGATTTCTCAACTAGTGATATGTTGTTGGCAAGGGCGAGTACTTAAAGCACTCAACAAGCTATGCATAGAATGCAATTCTAACATAACTGGCTTATTCCAATGGAATGGCTAACATGGTTATTTTGCAATAAAGCAGCATTTATAAGTGAATACAATAAGTAGATTGAAAAAATAGTAAAACAAATAACAGTAATAAGTGATTTGCAGGTATTTCTCAAATAAATATGACATCCAACCCTAACATTTTCCAATTTTCTAATGGCGTTCTGTCTTCTCATCTAAGTTTTCATTTTATAAAATCTAACATTTGATTGTAATTCCCGAGAATTACTCAATACGCGAGCACGACCATCCGAATAGATTTTACACTCTACAGAGGTTATACGCTTTACCCACACGACATGATTGTCTCTTTATGCAATCGATATTAACACACTTCCTTTGGTGTGCTGTAGAGAAATCATGACAAAGCCTTTACAATGCGTTGTCTTAACCTAGTACCACCTATTAAGGTTTCAACACTGAAAGGTTATAACCACCACAACAGGGCCCCCCTCTTACACTATGTGAGTTGAACCGTATAACCTGAGACTCACACCACCACAGGTAGTATCAAAGCTAAACCATTGCAAATTAATCAGTTAGGTCTATCCTATTTCAAACATGTGGTTGCATGTTTGACTCTATTCAAAGGTTTGCAAGGTTAAGTCCTTAGGATGACTAGACAAGACTTCCACAAACTCTCTGCCGTTCTGACCCACCTTGGCATACTGCCCTTTATTGCTTGCCCTAATCTAAACTAGTATAGTGCCTGTGCTAACGCTACGACGGTAGTACACCCGCTTATCAATTAAATGAGAAGATAAGTATGAATATAACACTTAATAATAAATAATCACAGTGCCCGTATGCGAGTACAAAAATGAAGATATAACACTTAATAATATTTTTCGCTAAACGTTTCCTGTATGCTCTTAAGACTTGTTCTTATGTCTTGAGGGATGTTTTCTGCGCACTCATTCCACTTGTATTTTAGTATTTCAATTAAGAAACACTTCCTGAGGATAGGTGAATCCTGTAAGTACATTGTAGAGCATCATCAGTATACACCTACTTTACAACCTTATAAAAAGTGATTAATAAAATAGAGAGTACCGACCATGCATATTCGTGTATTAAACTGTTGACCATTCCAGATGTGCATGAAGTTCATGACCAAATAACCTGGCAAGTTTCTGCACAACATTGGCACATATCGATCATCAGTTCATGAGCTAGCAAGCACTTGAAGCCAAGTTGGACTTAGACATTTATGTATGTACCTTTGTCCAGGCATGAAAGAGCTGACGTCGCTGGTCGCTGTCGCCGCACGCGTGCGTATGTATGTACGTCGACGTCGCCAGTTGCCGTCGCTGCACGCCTGCGTATGTATGTACGTCGACATCGTCGGCTGCTGTCGTCGCACGTAAAAGCCTTGCGGCCTCGCTGAACGGCTGGAGGTATGGCACCTCCGTCCCGCCGTTTGGGCGTTCTTTAGTTAGGAATTCCTGGGACCTGCGCAAGGAACACGGGAAAGGAAGGCATGGATTCAGTTTGTGTTTTTTAGAGGATTCTATTGCATATGAGATCACGCAAGGAAGAAAGGATGTGAAGATACGAGTACCTTTTTAAGCGCCTGCAGCAACTTTATCTTGTGATCATATTGTACGTACTACATATTTGGAAGGAGAGCGAATCAAACAAGGAAATAAACAGGGAGGATCCGCATATAAGGAAACCAGACTTGAATTTTTTAATGTCCTGGCCAAAACTGTACGTACTACATATTTGGAAGGAGAACGAATCAAACAAGGAAATAAACAGGAAGGATCCGCATGCAAGGAAACCAGACTTGAATTTTTTACTGTCCTGTCCTTGTGATCATATTTTTGTCCGAATATGACCCTTCTCGAGACTTTTTTACGGATCTAGCCCCATAGAGCCTAATTTCAGCGTACGAAGAGCGCTGATTTTTTTTATTTTTTATCTACGGAACCAGCGGTCTGTGAGTGCTGCTTAATTTTTTTAAATTTTTCTCTCGGAACCAGCGGCCGGCGAGCGTTATTTATTTTTTATCTTTTTTCACTGCGGATCCAGCGATCGGCGATCGTAATTTATTTTTTCATATTTTCCCAGAATTATTCAATGGATGGGCACCGCTTGAATTTTTTTTTCATTTTTTCTCCCATGCTTGAATTTTTCCTCGGCCACCGAGCATTTCTTTTTTTTAGCCAAAATTATCAAGTGGACGGGCACCGCTTGATTGTTTTTTTTTCAGGAATTTTTTACTGTATTGGCATCATCGTTATAATTTTTTCCGAATCAGACTCTCGCAGCGATGAATTTGCGATTGTAGCCTCGAGCCGAAAAAATTCAGCGGAGCGATAGCGCGGTATTATTTACCAGCGCCCAGGCTCGAATTTTTTACTATATTAGTATTGTCGTTATAATTTTTTCTGAATTAGACTTTCACGGCGATGAATTTGCGATTGTAGCCTCGAGACAGAAAAAATCAGTGGAGAGGTGCTAGAATTATTTTTTTCGCGGTCGAGAAGCA
Source organism: Otatea glauca (assembly GCA_036346275.1). Taxonomy (NCBI): domain Eukaryota; kingdom Viridiplantae; phylum Streptophyta; class Magnoliopsida; order Poales; family Poaceae; genus Otatea; species Otatea glauca. Next base: position 16,974,784 of record CM070717.1, on the reverse strand, counting down.
CCGTAATTTTTGTTTTCACGCTCGAAATTATCCAGCGGCCGGGCAGAGCTTGGTTTTTATTTTTTTTCGTGCCTGAAATTACCTACCGTCCGTTGGATAATTTCGGTCGTAGGAAAAAAAATTCTAGCACTTCTCCGTTGAATTTTTTCGGTTCGAGGCTACAATCGCAAATTCATCGCCGCGAGAGCCTGATTTGGAAAAAATTATAACGACGATGTCAATACAGTAAAAAATTCGAGCCCGGGCACTGGTAAATAATATCGTCTCCCGGTTTCCTTTTCCCAGCACGTAATGTATGGTCCTTTCCTTTTACAGGACGTTTGTTTCCTTTTTCTTGATGATGCTGGAGGCAAGGGGAGATCTGTTGTGGGCCATAGGGATGATTAGACACACTAAACAATGGCCATCGGATGTAGGTGAGTAAAGCTGAGGAAAGATCTGAGAGGTCAATTTTGATAGAGGCAAGTTTCTGGTGACGTTTCGTTGGTGCACGAATGTTGAGCCATCTCTAGTAAAATATGCTATTTAAAGTGGACGTAGAAAAAGATTGTTTAAGTGAGGGGTATAGATGATTACCAGTCTAATTGATTACCATGCAGCACTCAGCTCCTTCCCAGCACCGAGGTACTCAGCTCCTTCCCAGCACCGAACTTGGCGCTGGTGACCGCCCCGACCTCTAACTGCTCTACACCACCGTCGCCTTTTTCCTTCCTGTCCCCCGCCACCGCCCTATTCCCTGTTACGCACATCGCATATCTCTGCACCCCATCATTTTTATGACCATCATTGCAGCCGTGTGGGCATTCAGATAATCAAATATTCCCTTTTAGGCACTCTTCAAAATTCTTATACCGTTCGTCCTACACTAGACATAAACCAATCTGGTGCCGCCTTATTGAATCAAGAAAAGCAGAGAGAGAGAGAGAGAGAGGGACAAAAAATGTCAACTGAAGGACAGAGCCAGCGAGCATCTGGCATCAGGAACGACATTATCCTTGCTCTCTGCGTGATTTCTACCTGCCTCCAAACCACAATCCTGCTCCATGGCAGGATCAAGGAGGCAAAATCCTTCTCTGGTTCAATCTGGCCGTAGGATATGTGCTGAGCATGGCCTCGATATTCGTGCCGAACATGAAGATGAAGGAGGTGGCAGCCAAGTTTAGTGCTGTCTCAGCTGCCAGTTCTCTGGTTCTTCTGATGACTGAAGAACTCACTTGCACATCTCCATAGGCCGTCAAAGTTCAAACATGTCACTCTGCAATTGGAGACTAGCTCTTCAGATGGTTTGGCTGTTACAATGTTACTCTGAAATAAATCGCTAGTATCCATGGAGTAGGAGGGAACATTTTGTACGCAATTAAGCTGTTTCATGCAATCATGGTGTAATTCAACTAACAGTAGTCACGAAAAATTTCAGAAATTTTTTTAAATGTACTTCTAAACTTACTCTACCTATGGATAAAATTTGAAGTTCAAATTCATTCTATGTCAAGAGTAACAAAAAAAAACAAAGGCTGACAAATGTTAAAGTGTTCAAATTTGTCAATATTTTCTCCTTTCGTTACTCTTAACATAGAATAAATTGAACTTGAAATTTTATAAATATGTGGAGCAAATCATGAAGTACATCTTGATTTTTTTGAGATATTTTTCATGACAATTGTTAGTTGGATTGCACCTTCAACTTTGTATCATGTTAAATAGTCAGTGTGGTGTCTTCGTCCGATTAGTATTGCTGTGTTGTGATTTATGGTTCAGTTAATCAGTTTGTAAAGTTGTGAAGATAGAATAATATGTTCTGGAAATTAGGTGGCATTCTGGTCTCACAGGAAACAAATTTGATAGAATCAGGATCTATCCATGAAAAGAATTACAGATACTGTTTGATACAATTGAACATGGTTGCTTTCGCAATAAGATTCGGTAAATTAAATATTTGTACTTTTAATTTGGAATGCATGGAAGCGGTTCCCATTCAACAATGCAAAGACAATGAGAAGAACACAAGCATCTGACAAAGCAAACCAGAACAAGCAAAATTTTCAGCTATAAACCAAACATAAGCAAGGTTTTGAAAACCCATTGAACCAAATTTACATCCACGATTGTTAAATAGGTGACAGCAGCTTCCTACAAAGATACAAGGGTTGACAATTTCATACCAGATATGGCCTGGATTAGCTGGAGCAATGATTCAAGCTAAAAAGAAAAGAATAAAAACCAAACAATTTGCGACAGATTTCAGGAAATTAAATAGCTTCTCTGCTCACATTTTGTATATACAGATTTACGCTAAATGTGGAACTTATACATGACTTGAAACACTATGGCATAATTTGAAATCCCTAAGTATGCTTCCTTCGAGAAATGACAACTCAGTAATTCAAATTGACAAAAGAGAAAAATTAAAGATGTGGTACATGTTGTATTATTAGCAACAAGCCAACTATAATCCAACTATAATCAGTAAGATCTGCCTCAAGCACACACCTGGTAATAATCCTCTATCATCTGTCTTGATCTCTATAATTGCCTGAGAAGTGCTCTTAACTTTGTGAGCAAACACTACAGGCTTCAAAAGTCAATCAACTAAAAAGAACACTATTCTCAAGAAAAATAACACCAAAGATATTACAGGCTCCAGCCTTATGATAACCAGAGGGTAAACTTTGTGGTTTGCTCCAGTGTTTCAAAGATTGAAGGCCGTTAGTACAGACACTGGCTGATAAGATGCAGAATCACTCCAGCCATGTGATGACCTAGTCTCCCAAATTGATCAAAGAATGAGCTCACTGTAGAATTCCTATAGTTGTATCTGTGAGCAAAACAGAGTTGAGCAGTCCTATGAAGGAACGACATCTGCTATGCGTACTCGTACAGGTAAGGGTCTAGCAATCAGACCATCCATCACCCAGCCACCATTTGAACCGTCATGTTTGACATGGCTAAACTCCCTCTGAATATAATCCAGTGATACGTCAAGCCTTCCACCTGGTCTACACTCTGAAGCAACATTACTTGGTTTGAAGCCCATATATTTCTCCAACCAGTAGAGATAGTTAACGTGGAATAAAGATTTGAGCATGTCTTCTGGAGAAGATCCCTCTTTGAGAACAACCTATAAAACACAGGTAAAATGTTAATAACTTGTTCATTATAACACAATGATATTTAGGAAATACTTGCTTCAAAATGGACTCACACAAAAGATTCCCTTGTAATATGTAAGCAGGTATTGCTCATTTTTGTATAGATCAAACAGTGCACATGCATCTTCCTTGTTCTCAATTATTTCACTAAGCTTCGAACCCAACTTTAACCGTCGACAAATTCTATCTGCAGCATCTTTTGCTTGTGCTGACAAAATCTTGCTTTGCTGGTGCACAAATTCAAGCAACCAAACATAGTAAGAATCATAAAAATAAAAGCAAGCAGGATCATACCTTTTTGAATTAAGCATGTGCAATTCAGTTACTTTAGTCTTCTCAATCAAACAAATTAGTTATATTTAATCATAACACAAAAGGCACGATCATATACATGGACGTTACAAAATGAATGGTCAGTTTCGGTGTTGGTTGGTTAAAAAAATGTCTTGGAAAGGGCTCAGAATTATAACAGTTGGGGACAATGCAAAAATGGTCAGTGATATGACGTTAAATGTATTCTTCACTTACTTTATGTGAAGCACCAATGGACATATTCAGGAAAAGTGGTTCCTCATCATTAACTTCTTTGACTAAAGGAACTTGTCCACTTAATAGATATTCACTAAATACCAAACCTACAGGAAAAAAAGATTAGATAAATAAATCACTTCCTTTGAGCATTGTCACTATAACACGGAATGCTGAAAGTAAAGGAAAAACAATTTATGTACATCAGTAATGGAGCTAATAAGAGCGATGTTACATTATGAAAGCATGTGCTGACACAACATGTACAAATATATACACATATGTCAGCATTCTTGTCAGACATGTAAAAAGTAAAGACAAAACACCGGTAATATGTCATACAGTGAAAACCTGAAATCTGGGAGTAAAAGAAAAGAGCATTATTTATGGAAAACATCGTTAACAAGCTAAATACAAGGTTCCAACATTCGAGATTCTACACCAAATGCATTAACCAGCCTGAAATTCACATTCTACAATCAACATTTTCCTCCGAAATGGTGTTGTTCATTGAATCAAATGATGTTTTCTATGAAGAATTTCTACCATAGACAGAAAATAATTTTTTTCTGTGTTTTTCATCTTATTCAACCATCTATTGGACAGTAACTATTAACCTGTTACTTCGATGTAAATATTTTATATTCCGCGTTTTCAGTTCAGAAAAGAGGTGATAAAATCATCTGACTAAATATAAACATTACTACTTCCTCCCAACCTGACCAAAATACCTAGTTTGCATTTTAAAAAGTTTTATTTCTAAATAATATTGTTGAAAGATGGAGACCAAAAAACCTAGCTTTGCATTCTAAAAATATTGTTGTTCCTGAATATTATTTTGAAAATATGTACTTAGTTGCAAGAACAAAAAACAACATAAGTTACAGCAAGCATCATTAGTGTATCATGGTAATAGGTATACATGAGCATCTGAGCAGTTACATTTGTATCAATAAGACAGTTTATCAACATCTAGTCCAACTAGAATTGAATGATATTGGCCAATTTTTGACATGCTGCCACTGACAGCTGGAATTTTTTAAGGTTTGTCTTCTATCAAAATCACTTTAATACCCTATCCTTAGAATTGAGAATTTTGCAAATGATACAATACACATTTCAATATTTGCACCCAAAAAAAAATGTTGGAGAAATGTGAATACTAAACTGCAAACTGTGTGAAGTTTGGCATAATTCAATCAAGTTCAAAGACCTTTTATCTATTCATTTTGAAAATATTGACCCATCAGCAAGCCATTTTAACTTTTAGCCTTATTGATTTAACAATATCACTCATAGAAAGGTTGTGACCTAATAAGCACTATAAAAACATGACACATGGAGATAAGCAGCAATGAGAAAGTAAAATTACTTGCACGGTAAGGATTCAGTGTCCTCAGCTCAATTGATTGATAAGACTTAAGGTTGCAATACATGTGAACTGCAGAAACTCCAGCAAATGAAATAAGAGCTAATGGTACTGATGAGCCAATGTGGTTAGCTAACGCTATGCCTAGCATTATGCCAAGGAACTTGCTAACCATTCCCTGAGCTTCACCCTTCGCGATGACCTGAAATGTAATATTTAATTGATTTCGGTCACTCGAGTGAAAAACTGAAAATGCAAAGTGAAATACAGGTACGACTAAAATTTAAGACCTTAAAAGGTTCAATTTATACATGTAGTTCCTTTAAAGATTAAAATGGCAGGTGTGCAGAATGGAAAAAAAATTAAATAGCACTATGCAGCTATACAGTATACTCATGCAAGGTAGGGTTAATAATTCTAATATCAAAACAAGCAGAAATATCTGTGCACACTATGCAATATGTTCCCTAACATCGCTCATTGAATTATATAAAAGCTCAATAAAATCCTAGATACATCTTGCTTACATGATTCCATATAGCATCTTGTACTATAATTTCACATGGATAAATTAAGTGAATAAAAACCTCATGTTGTCATCCTGCGAGACATTAACTCACATACGACAATCTGATAAACTGAATGACTAATGAAACAATTCTAGTAGGGCCAACATGTGCAATCAAATGCTCAGCAAAAATTGTTCACAAATAAGGATAGATTGACTTCACCTCGGCAAAGTTTCTTTGGACAGCAAAGCCAGCATAGAAACAACTTCTGGTGGCAGCCTGGAGGCATAAAAATGATAGAAGATGTTCATGATAGGAAAACTTCCAGAATTAAATCTGTTGCATTGTCTTACAAATATCAAGATAGTCTATCATATCAAAGTTGAAAAATGATGTGAATTGGAATAGCAGTATAATAGCATAGGGTAGTGTTTATTTATTATACCCCATTCGATCGAACAGATAAATGGTCCAAGCATATACACCACCATACAATCATTTGATAGGTTGCTAGGCTCTCTCTCGCCTCCTCTCTCCCAACTATCCCTCTCGCTTGCGGCAGACGGTGGCGAACGGAGGAGCGACATGGCACGGCTGCGAACGAAGGTGAGGTGTGGCGGCAGACAGAGGCAAGGCATGGCTGCAGACAGAGACGTAGTGGCGGATAGAGGCGAGGCATGGCGGCATACGAAGGCGCAATGAGAAGCTGCGAATGGAGGTGAAACACGACGGCGGGTGGAGGCGAGGTGACAGACGGAGGCACAAGCCTGGACGACTGAGAGGCGTGGGGTGGGCGAAGGCGATGTGTGGCAAGGCGGCGGACAGAGGCGCGGGCTCGACAGCGACGGTCGGTGAAGGCATGAAGAGAGAGAAGGGAAGGAGAAGGAAGGGAGGGAGAGGACCAACGCATGAATCTCGAAGACATCTGACGGCCCACGATGAAGTTTCCATGTTTCCACTAGATATTTTCCCCTATTATATATGGTGCTTAATTGTTCAGAGAAAAAAAAATCCTTTCATAGCACTCAATAAATAACAAAAAGAATAGTCAATATTTACATGCTGCCATCAGAATTACCCAAGAAATTGAGTTTTCATATTGCATCCAGTAGAGTATCAATCACTCATATTCAGTGAAGATCTATGGCATGCACAGAAGCAGATTATCTGTAGTTGTTATGCTTTTCCGTAGTGACAAAGCTTCAAGATAGAAGATAAAGCAAGGAAAGATTAGAAGGGGGCAAACAAGCACTAGAGGACTGCAGTCAAACACCTATCACTGTCAGTCTCTGGAGGAGATGTTATATTTGGATATAGCGGAAAATAACACCCCCATGAAAATCATATTGCAAGTTCATTCATTGTTGTCATGAAAGTCAGAATGCATGATATCTGCAATTATGATGATCCAAATCTTGTCATATTAGCTGTACGTGACAAAAGGAGAGTAAAACAACACACTGCAGCAGATCTTAACAGGGAAGTGGTAACCATGTGTATGGTTTCTGGAACTCTATCAAATGGATAAGTTTACCCAGTGGTGTGCGCGGAACAAAGTAAGAGGCACTATAATACTGACAATCCATACCAAAAGTCCTGACCTGTATCAAAGCAGCTGCTGATCGACCAGCTCCAGCAGCCGCCCCAATAGGAACAAACAGGTGAGGGAACACCGGAGTCAAAATTTCCAGCCCATAAGCTGTGTTCTCCAGAAGATCCGCAAACAGCCGCCACCCCTTCGGGTTAACATCGAAATGCCGGCCAAATTTTGACAACATTATCTTGCTCAAGTAACCCAACCCATCCTTCAGTACCCAATTCACTGCAGCTGCAGTCGGTATAGCGCCTTTCCCCAAGCCAACTGCATACAGCAACGCCTGAACAACACAATGCACTCAATAAAAACGCCACATTTTACGTAGAAACCGGAGGATTGCACAGAAATGTATGATCACGATACCTGTGTGGAGAGCACGCCGCTGATCTGGCTCGCGACGCCCTGCACGCCACGCCACAGCGAGTACTGCAGGTAGTCGCTGCTCACGCTGTGAGGGTACCCATCGGGGAGCAGCAGCTGAACAGCAATTTCGGAACAACGCCGCCATGATCGCTCTATCTGCCTCCGCAGCACATCCAACTCATCACGGCCAACTCCCCTCTTCTCCTCTTCCCTCTCCACCAGCTTCGGCCTCTCGTCTCCCGCAACGAGGTAGGAGCTCCCGGTGGGGTCCGGCACGAGCAGCGTGCGCGCGCCTCCCCTCACCTCCCAGACGCTAGCTCCATCGCCGCCGCCGCTGGCGCCGAGGGCCTCAGCGAGGGCGGACGGGATGGAGGCGAAGGCTTCAGACTGGAGGAGCAAAAACAGGAGGAAAAGCTCGGGGTGGAGGGACTGAAGCCACCGCCGCCACCCGTCGCCAGGGTCGGAAGGGTCTCTCCCCGCATGCCACCACCAGCCTCCTCCTCCAACGCCACCGCCGCCGCTGCAACTTCCATCACCGAAGCCGCCAGGAGGCGAGGCAGCGAGGGGCGTAGGGGAAATCTTGGCGGCGAGACGGGGGAGGCGACGAACGGTGGTGCGGGGCAAGCAGGATGGGTGAGGGCCGATTAGGCGAGGAAGGGGAGGTGGGGAGAAGGTAGAGGAGAGGAGGAGGAGAGACTGAGACGAGGCCATCTCACAGGAATGGTTAGGTGAGAGGCGGCGGAGGACGGGCGGAGGTGTGCTTTGAGACGACGGGGCGGGGGTGGAGGGAGGCGGCCGGCGCCGGCGGCTGAATTTTCAATGCTTTGGGACTAAGATGGCGAAACAGGCCATGCCTAATGGGCCGGTCCAAGGCATGCCACTATAGACATGGTCCAGACGTAGTTCGATCTGACTATAAATGGGTCGTACCGGCACGACACGGCACGGTCCAGTGCGACCCGACACGGTTACGGCATGATACGGTCCGATTAGCCTGGTACGACTCGTTTAGTTTTTTTTCTAATTTTTAGAATTTATCTCATATTTTAGCTTTTTCTTAATGTGTATATATTATTTTAAAAAAATCTACATACATCGAGTTTTTCTAATTATTCTAATTTGTTTCCTATTTTTTCTGAATTTTTTCTTATTTTACTGCATTTTTTCATATTTTCCTATTTTTTCTGGGGTTTTTTTGAATTTTTTGGCGCTAATGGGTCGATCTTACCATTAGGTTCACGAAGGATCGGCAAGACGGCCGACGGCCGTGCTCGAGCCGTCACCGAAGACGTGAGTCGGCACGGCACGGCCCGTTTAGTAGCCAGGCCTAAACGGGCCGTGCCTAAACAGATCGGGCCGTACCGTGCCGCCCATTTGGCCTTCTCTGTTTGGGACTGATGTTTAGCTGCAGCGTACAAGTATATGTGTGTAATTGGGCTGGACTACACATGGGTCAAAAAGGCCTAATATGGGCTTTATTCGAATACATAACGGTCACAAATAGTTATCATTTTGTATATTGACATGGTATCTAAAATATAGATTTAACCACTAATTTTTTATTAAAATATATTTATAAAATCCAATAAAATTATAATATTATGAAAGTACTTTTCAAAAAAAACTACACATATAATTTTCATATATCCAATTTAAATATTTAAAAAGATATCGACAGTCAAAGTTTCAAAATTTTGACTTCACTTATGTCCAAAACGATTTGTTACCGGGGAGAGTACTTACTTAAGAGGGTGTGAAAAGGGTGGAAGATCACATGAGCCAAGTCAACCATATTTTATTGGGCGTTGGATTGTGAATGTGTGGCGAGGATTACATGAAGATTTCCCTGTAAAAAACCCTAATCTCCACCATCTTCCCCTCCCTCTACGTCCTTCTCCTCCCCGAGCGCCCATCACCTTGCACCTCTGTCTCCTCTCTCTTGTCCATCCACTTTTTCTTTCCCTTGCATCCTCACATTGCCCTTGCCTCCCACACTCTATCCCTCTCCTCCCCACACCGCTAACAACATGGCCTTGGCACACCACCCCACTAGAGGGCAAGGAAGCGCTTTCTCTTGTGGTAGCGATGTGTCCGCTCGTTAGAGTAACCCTTAAATAAAGCTCACTCGAGTTTACGAGTCCATCAAATAGTCCAATGTCGATGCGCATCATGAGACCAACCAACGTATTGTAAGGCCACCCGTATTCTAGGCTCGACGTGTAATGCCCCAAGTTTTCAATGGAGTTTTGAATTTGAAATTTAATTAGAAGTTTAAAACCTAAGCTTGAAATTCATAGCTTAGTTTGAGGATCCAAGATTATATATGCATGGAGCTCATCGAGATGGTCAAAATCGACTATTCATTTGCTCGATTTGGAGCTCGGAGCGAGAAGTTGTGGGTACTAGAAATTGATGTCGTGATTATTTTGAAATAATAATAATAGTAAATATAATATTAATTAATTAATTAAGAAGTGGGAGGGCTTGTTGGACCGGTCCACTAGAGCATTGGGTATAAAATAGGGATAGACTTTGTTTTCCCCTAGGGTGGAATCTCTCTCGAATGGTAGCCACCACCTTTTTCTAGGGCGACACACCTCTCTTAGGGCTTCGACATCTTTTCCCTAGGGCAACACCATGGCTATTCCAAGAGGTAGAGGGGAAGGCAATGGAAAGATTGAGAAAGAAGATAAGAATTATCGTGTTTTTCTCATTGGATCTTTATCGATGCATAGCTAACCCTCCATTATGCTCACCTTTTCATGTACAGGAACTTTTATGCGAATTTGTTTGTTGGTGTGTAATTAGCTTCATGGATCATGCTAAGTCTCTTTTAGGGTTGTTCTAGTTTTTTCTGGTTTTGTGAGTCTAGATCTAATTGATTTTTGAGGGTTTTTAGGGCAGAATAAGGAAATGAAAGACCATGTGGAGGTCTACTCATGTTAGTGATGAGTATTTGACTAAATTTGAGCTTGGTTTGCTTTGAGTTTGAGTTTGATTTGAATTGGATTTTCAAATTTGAAGCAATTTGAGTTGAGTCTGTTGGAGCGGCACTACCGGCCTTTGGGAGCGGTAGTGCCGGCAAAAGCACTAGTTTGGCCTGGCTTCTAGAAGGTCGTCGCCAGCACCTTAAATTTTCAATCGTGCGCTCAAGGATTAGATGAAACCCTAGCGTGTGCTACCCATCGGATCAAGATCTAGCAGTGGAGATTGTGTCGCGTTGGATTAAGTAAGTTAGGATCATATCCGTTGGATTTGGAAGGTATAGATCTGATCGTGCCGCGTCGGGAGTGATCGCAGCCGTTGAACGTTGATCGGACGGTTGTCCATTGTCGTCTTAGATCGGGGCTCCAGATCCGTTGCCGATACACCGCCGCCGCCGCGTAGGGCTAGGTTTCTGTTTTGAGCGCGTTCACGAGGCTATTTAAGGCGTGGATGACTTCTCGAGGATCGTCGTGAACTCATGAGTGTTTTGCCCCAAGTCTCATCGCCGTTAGTGCCCAGGTTCGCGTGGACGTGCTCGTCGGAGTTGGTCGGGAAACCGTTGTGGTTCATCGCTGAGAACATCGCCGTCAAGCCATCTTTCGCTGCTTGGGTTTCGGATTTGAGTTCGCCAGATCACGCCGTGTCGGATCCGCAATGTCTCGTCGCCAGGGACTCGCTGTAGCGCCGTTTGAAGCATTATCGTCTTCGCGTCCGGTGGAGCTGCGCTGTCGTGCTGCCATCGCTAGGATCAGGAGCTGTTGACCATCGGATCTTCATCGGACCGCCGAGATTGTGCCGTATCGCATCGTCAACAGTAAACCTCATCTTCTAATATGTGCCATTAGATTTAATCAGTCGGTCTGGAAGCCACCACGATGCTCGTAATCTGAGCTGTTCGATTCGTCCTCTTTGGTATGGATCGAGTCGCCCATAGCAACCAATCGTGCTTCGCTACATGGCAGCACAATCGCCGAAGCGTCGTGCGCCGGGTTCACGATGGACCAGAGGAGGTTTCGTGGACCAGGTCTGTAGACCAAGGTGACGTGGCGACACGTGATTGGTCCAGGTGGCAGTGACGTCAGCGTGACGCAATAATATGATTTTTCAGTATAAAAATAATTCAGTTTATTCTTTGATTTTAGATTATCTGATTTTTAGAATTTTTGAATCTTCTCCGAGCCCATTCTTCCTCATACGAGTCCGATTGAGGTGATTCAGGTTTCTAAAAATTTGTAAAATTGAGATCTATTTAATGGTGAATTTTATTTGATTTTTGGAGTTTTTTTGCTCTCTATTTTGATGTTTATTTGCCTTTCTCTCTTGTTTCGCGTAGGCGTCGAATTGTGCAAAACATCCGAGGAAGATCCATCCACTCAAGACCAAGGTCCAGAGTAAGAAAAAGGGCTTTGTCAAGGCAAGTTGGGCTTTGATCATGTTGCACCTAGCTTTACAAATTCAGTATATTGTCTTTTAACTATTGCATAATATTTCATGAGTACAAATGGTTTTGATTACTTTGGGATCTAGTTATTATGCCTAGTTGAGTTATACCCTACCTTGTCAATTGTATGCCATGGTCTAATTGTTACCCTAGGATGGTTAAATTACTAGTTGGTTAATATTAGCAATCAACATGGGTTGGTTAGACCGTGTTAGTCTGCTTAGCCATGCCATGTACATGTCACATATTTGGAATACTGAAAGTTAATCTTGACTAATGGGATATGGAACAATGATTATGGAAATTGGTGTGTCATGAGTTGTCACACAGTGATGTTGAGTTGTTGTGGCGAGAAGGTCACACAACGAGATTGAATTGTTGATGGCACATGGTGTATGGTAATCAACTAGGGTGGTAATCATTTTAGATCGAGGCAGGTGGCAAGGGGCAGTGTGCCAAGGTGGGCCAATAGGGCAGGGGTATCTGGAAGTCTTGCCTCGGTCATTCAAAGGACTTAACCTTGTAAGCCTTTGACCTGAGTCGATCATGCAACCACATGTCTGGAATGGGATAGTCTAGCTGATTAATTTGCAATGCCTTGGCTTTAGTACTACTAGTGGTTGTGTGAGTCTCAGGTTTACGGATTAACTCACATGGCACAAGAGGGGGCCCTGTTGTGGTGGTTTAACCCTTTAGTGTTGAAACCTCAGTGGGTAGTACTGGGTTAAGGCAGAACTTTGTAAAGGCTTTGTCATGATCTCTCCGCTGACACACCGAAGGAAGTGTGTTAATAGCTTGGCAACAAGGGATGATCATGTCGTGTGGGTAAAGTGCATAACCTCTGTAGAGTGTAAATCTATTCGAATAGCCGTGCTCGCGGTATTGAGCATTGCTCGGGAATTATAGTTAAGGGTTAGACTTTTGCAAAATAAAACCTTGGATGGATGGCAGGTTGCCATGGGAGGTTGGAACTTGATTGCCATGGGAGGTTGGAGCTTGACTAAGGATTGGAAAACTTGATTTAATTGAGAAATGCTAAATCTATCTACTACTGTTATTTGTTTTACTGTCTTTACAATATATTTATTGTACTTGTTCATAAATGCTGCTTTACTGCAAAATAGTCATATTAGCTATTCCTTTGGAATAAGCCTTGCATATAGCTATGTTAGAATTGCATTCTGTGCACAACTTGTTGAGTACTTTATGTACTCACCCTTGCCAACAACAACATCACCAGTTGAGGAGTGTCGGCGTTTTCGGGAGCGCCGGCAAGTAAATTTGTAAGTCTAGGGGGTCGCGCGTTCCACTCCCTGAATGGTTAGACTCGTGAGTCCAAGATGTATACTGGTTAGGGCTGAAGGTCCCTACTCCAGTTCGTGTGGTGGTGTTGTATTACTCTTGGTACAGATGACTGCACAAAGTTTACAAGCGAGAATGCCAATGGCTTAGCGAGATGGGTTTGATAGCGCTCTTCCTCTCTCGTTCGCTTCGTTCTCCCCGAATCGTTTAGCCCCGCCTCCTTTTATACGTAAGGAAGGGGCAGTTACATCGAGTCGAGGAGGAAGCGAGGTGACCTATGCTAGGAGCTCCGGTCCTTCGTCCGTGGATCGTCGCCACCCGCCTTGCCCATGCTGGGTTGGTAGCCTTGGTGGTCAGGGAGGTTAGGTATTTCCCGGGAAATAGCGTACTTGCCCTCTGTGATCCTTGCGAATGTTGACGTCGAGGTGCGTGACGTTGGTGCTGCCTCGGGAGGGAGCGTGCGCTCGTGCTGTACGTGACTGGTTGATGGGGCTGGAAGCTTTGTCTTCCACAGTCACCAGATCTTCTTGGGAAGGAGCCACCGCCTTGTATAGTCGCCCGATTGACCTTATTCGGGGTACGTGGCGGTAGGCCGATGAGGACTCGACACGCGGCACTCGGCGTTCGTCACCTTGGTTTGGTTGAGTCGGGAGATCCCGCCCGCCAAGAGGGTCGGGAGCGCCGCCTCGTCTGATTCGCTTCCCGCCGGTCGGGAGCGGATGCCTTGCTCGATCTCGCAGCGATTCGGTCGGCGGTGGGCGGCCTCGCCTGCTGGGTGGAGATATGCTTGAGGCGGCACGTCGCCGGGCCGCTAGTATCCTTTTTATTAGTATTCGTCGAGAGCCCCGAACTCCCAAGCGATTTCTGCAGATTCGGTTGGGGTTGAACTTGGACGAAAGTGGTGGCGGGCTCGGTAGGTCGGTCCAAATTGATCTGTTAAGCGATTCCGTCGTGTGCCGTTGGATCCGACGGCTGTCCCGAGTTTGGCCGGGTATTTGAATCGCCGAGGCTTTACTCGCCTCGTTGCGCATGCCGAGCATAGTTTGGCGCGCGCGCCGCCGCTCTTCTTGACCGCCTCGGGTTTCGTGAAGGATGCTTCGCTTTTCCCGGACCCGCATTTACTCGAGACGCTTAGCCTCCTTCGTCCGGATATATATATCATGTGCGCAGTAGCTTGCTTGAAGGGGACGAGCTTTTCTTTTGTTCTTTCAAATGGCTTCAGACACCCTCTAGTCTTTAGCTTCGCGATGGCGCCGCGGTGGAAGAAGAAGATCCTCCGCCGAGCTTTGGGCTGAGTTTGACCAGCGATGGCCAAGCTCGTGGAGGAAGAAGCTGCAGCGACGCGACGCTTCGTTGACGCCACGCCGAGGCCGCTCCGAGGCTCGAGGTGGTAAGGGGGCCCTTCGGAGGCGATGGCGCAAGGCGCCGACCGTGGCGGCGCGGCCGCGTCGATGTCGCCGAACGGCGTGAGGCATCGGCGTGTTGCCAGCGTCGCGGCGGCTGTCCCGCCGACCGTGCAAGGGCCTACCAAAGATGCCGCCGGTGCCACCGATGCCGCACGGATGTTTGATAGGTTCTAGGCGTGGGTAGAGTCCCGCCGTGGTGCGGCGTGGCCACTCTTGTATCCGCTTGCATCGTGTAAAGTTGTGTAAAGTTTGAGCTGTTGGCCTATAATGAAATTTTCTTTTTCTTTATGAAAATGTCTTTGCGATGAGTTTGCTTTAATTTTAATCGCTGTGGGCGGCGCCTTGGTCGGCAGGCGACCGGATGCCTCTGTGAGGTTCGGTGTCCGAGTGCTCGCTTAACGTCGTAGCTAGACGGTGCCTTGGTCGGCAGGACGACCGGATGCCTCGTGAGGTTCGGTGTCCGAGTGCTCGCTTAACGTCAGAAGCTAGACAAAGGCCTTGGTCGACGTGACGACCGGATGCCTCTGTGAGGTTCTAGTGTCCGAGTGCCTTGGTCTGCGGGGACGACCGGATGCCTCGTGAGGTTCTCGTGTCCGAGTGCCTTGGTCGCGGTGACGACCGGATGCCTCTGTGGTTCGGTGTCCAAGTGCCTTGGTCGGCAGGACGACCGGATGCCTCGTGAGGTTCGGTGTCCGAGTGCCTTGGTCGGGCGGGACGATCGGATGCCTCTGTGAGGTTCGGGTGTCCGAGTGCCTTGGTGGCGTGACGACCGGATGCCTCTGTGAGGTTCTCGTATCCGATCGCTTTGGTCGGCAGGACGACCGATGCCTCTGCGAGGTTCGGGTGTCCGATCGCCTTGGTCGGCAGGACGACCGGATGCCTCTGTGAGGTTCTGGTGTCCGAGTGCCTTGGTCGGCAGGGACGACCGGATGCCTCTGTGAGGTTCGGGTGTCCGAGTGCCTTGGTGGGCAGGACGACCGGATGCCTCTGTGAGGTTCTCGTGTCCGATCGCTTTGGTCGGCAGGACGACCGTATGCCTCTGTGAGGCTCGGGTGTCCGACGCGCTTGGTCGGCAGGACGACCGATGCCTCTGTGAGGTTCGTGTCCGAAAGTGCCTTGGTCGGCAGGGACGACCGGATGCCTCTGTGAGGTTCGGTGTCCGAGTGCCTTGGTCGGGCGGGATGACCGGATGCCTCTGTGAGGTTCGGGTGTCCGAGTGCCTTGGTGGCGGGACGACCGGATGCCTCTGTGAGGTTCTCGTGTCCGATCGCTTTGGTCGGCAGGACGCCGGATGCCTTTGTGAGGTTCGGTGTCCGACCGCCTTGGTCGGCAGGAGACGGCCGGATGCCTCTGTGAGGTTCGGTGTCCGAGTGCCTTGGTCGGCAGGACGACCGATGCCTCTGTGAGGTTCGGTGTCCGATGCCTTGGTCGGCGGACGACCGGATGCCTCTGTGAGGTTCGGTGTCCGAGTGCCTTGGTCGGCGGGACGACCGGATGCCTCTGTGAGGTTCTCGTGTCCGATCGCCTTGGTCGGCAGGACGCACCGGATGCCTCTGTGAGGTTCGGTGTCCGATCGCTTTGGTCGGGCAGACGACCGATGCCTCTCGCGTGAGGTTCGGTGTCCGAGTGCCTTGGTCGGCGGGACGACCGGATGCCTCTGTGAGGTTCGGTGTCCGATCGCTTTGGTCGGGCGGGACGACCGGATGCCTCTGTGAGGTTCGGTTGTCCGAGTGCCTTGGTCGGCAGACGACCGATGCCTCTGCGAGGTTCGGTGTCCGAGTGCCTTGGTGGGCGGGACGACCGGATGCCTCTGTGAGGTTCTCGTGTTCGATCGCTTTGGCCGGCAGGACGACCGGATGCCTCGTGAGGTTCGGTGTCCGATCGCCTTGGTCGGCGCAGACGACCGGATGCCTCTGTGAGGTTCGGTGTCCGAAAGTGCCTTGCTGGCGGGACGACCGGATGCCTCTGTGAGGTTCGGTGTCCGAGTGCTCGCTTTAACGCCGTAGCCGGACGTGAGTGCTCGCTACCGCCGTAGCCGGACGTGAGTGCTCGCTACCGTCGTAGCCGGACGTGATTGCTCGCTTACCGTCGTAGCTGGACGTGAGTGCTCGCTACCGTCGTAGCCGGACGTGGGGCATCCTTCTCGAGTCCTCGTCGGGCGAGGGTAGTCGCGAGAGGAATGGCCGCCGCCTATCCCACATGTATACCCCATCCGCAGTGTGGGACCCGGAGGATGAGCGCGCGCTTACTGCGTTGGTTTGAACGCCGTGCTCGTGGAGCTAATAGCGGGTAGTCCGAGTGGGTCCCGGGAGGTCCCGCCAAGGGGACCCTTCCGAGCGACGGTCCCGCAGTAGGTGTCCTGCCCCGCTGTGGGCGACCCATAAAAACCTTTCTACTCAATCCCGTATGGACTCTAGGTCGTCCGCCACCCGAGCACACTGGCCGCCGCCATTGATGAGCTCCCGGAGAGTGTGAAGTATGGTCTCGGACGCGAGTAGAGGTGATTAGGCCGTCACCGACCTAACCGAGGGCCCACCGTGGGGCTCACCTCATACCGCCCCTTGCTCAAGTTTTGTTTGGCGGCTTTATACCCATCCGGTGGGTAGGCCTTTTGAACCCACACCTCACTGGCCCCTCGGCGCAAGCCACAAAGCTTTTGCCGCCTTGGGGCCGCAGCTGCCCAGCTGGCTTCTCGCGCGCCGAGCAACTGCTCCGGCCTAAAGGCGAGACCGAGAGGTTACGGACACGTTGTTCGGGGCGGCGCTTTATGGCCCTTGACGCCGACAAGACATGGATTAAAAGCGGAGTGGTATTGGAAACCGGAGTTACCAGGCGCGCGCGAGCACGAGGGTGGTCGCGACGCTCGCTTGACGGGCGCCGCTTGGCCGGGCGCTCGTTCGCCCTCTATAAATACGCCTGCTGGGTGCTTTCGAGTGGTCACGCTTTTGCCCTCTCTGCTCTCGCCTCAAACAAGAAGAGCACCAGAGAGCTAAGGAAAGAAACCCCACCTTTCTTTCTCACCTTCCATCGCCTCCCCTGTGAAGATGTCGTGGCGGAGTGCTCGCGCAAGACACCCGTGTTTCGGCTTGGTGAAGAAGGGCTTCCTCATGCCGCAGACCTCTCCGGTGGAGGGTGCCGACCGGGCTGCCACCACGCCGCTGGGCGACGAGATCGTGGTGCCCGCCTCGTTCTTCGAGCGCTTGGCTTTGCCACCGCACCCGCTCGTCCGGGGCCGTTGTTTCATTACAAGGTGGAGGTGCACCATCTCAACCCCAATGGGGTCCTCCACATCGCCATCTTCATCACGCCGCGCGAAGCCTTCTTGGGGATCGAGCCGACTGGCGCTAGGAGGCACTTCTTCCGTGCAAGGCTCGAAGGACAGAGCCGTCGGATGCCAAGCGCCGCTGCGGGCTCGCCTCCGGCCGCCCGGTCGGAGCACGGAGTACCGGAGGTAAAGCTGCCTCGCCCAACAAGGGTGGCGTTCGAATGGTTTCACGCTCAAACGTCGGCGACGGCGCCTCGCTTTCACCGGAGAGCTTCCCATGGCGGAGGAGCGGTGGAACTGGGCGCCAAAAGAGGAGAAGAACAAGCCGCCCCGATCGTGGAGCGCATCAGGGGCTCAAAGGAGGCGGGGCTCACCGGGACGTGGTTGTGGCGTGCCTTCATGGGGATGCGCGTGCAACCACTTGTGCACAGGCCGCACCCCCTGTTCCGGTATGCGGGGCCGTCCGACCGGGCGAGGATGGCAGAACCCGAGCTGGCCGCGTCTGAGGTGGAGGCTCGGGTGGCGGCCGTTACGGGCGGAAGCGCCACGGTGGCCGCGGATGGCCACCCGGAGCCATTCTCGGCGGCTTTTCCGCCAAATCTGGTAAGCCGGTGAAATTCCTTTCTGCTTCTCTTTTCTTTGTCCTTAGCACTTGACCGACATTCCTGCATCCTCTCAGGGGCTCATGGGGATGTCTTCCCAGGCGCCGCTCCCGGGGGATAAGGAAGCGCGGGCGGCCGCCCGGGCGAGGACGGTAGAGGAAAGGAGGAGGAAGAAAAGTAAGGAACGCGCGGCGAGGATGTGTCGGAGACCACCGCCGTGGGGACAACCTCCACTGACAGCGGCGGGAGTGCCTCCGGCCACCCCTATGGTGGGTTTTTTCCTGACCTGCCGACTGGCGGCGGCCCGAGCGTGGACTCGGCCGAGGGCGGCATCACGGGCCCCGTGGCCACGGATCCCCGGGGGGTGATCTTGCGCTAGCGGTTGTCGCAGCTGTCTACCGGAGGTGGCTTGAAGCGACCGGCCGACTGACTTTGGGGGGGGCGGCAAAGAGGGCGCGTGCGCCACGCACCCGCCGGCCTTGTAAGTGTATTATTTTATTTTTTTGGAGCATTTTTCTTTTGGCAAAGCCGCCGAGCGACTCTTGAATCTTTGCAACGTCAGGCGCCTATACTGGGTGACCGTGGGCGTGCTACATCGCCCCGCAAGTAACGGCGCCGGTGATTTCGGTGACCGGTTGGGTCGCGAAGGTCGCAAGGCCAGGTCCGAGGGCGCGGTCGCCGAGGGGACGGAGCCCCACCGAGGTCGTGCGAAGAAGAACTTCCGCCTCCCGTGGGACTCCTCCGACGACGTGATCGCTGCCGAGGATGAGACAATGGCGCCGCCGGTGATCGCGCCGCCAGGGCGGAGCCGGCAACGGAGGTGCCCGACCTCGCCCCAGTGGGAGGTGCCGACCGATGCCCTCAGCGCAGTCGCCGAGGGGTTTCAAGGGTTGACCTCGCCACCCTTGCCCATGGTGCTTTGGACGGGCGGCGTCCCGCCCGAACGGGCGAGCGGAGGCGCGCCGCCGGGTGTAATTCCTGGGTCGGGCATCATGGGTGAGGCGGAGGAGAGCGAGTGGGCCGCCCTTCGGCAAGGCGCGCTGACGCTGGTTGAGATAGGCGATCCGTGAAGGTCCGCCCTTGCTCAAGTCTTCCACCGTATACCGGATATGATGGTCGGGAGTCCACCAATCGCCTGTAGGTCACCAAAAAGTTCTGATTAGTTGCACATTTTTGATAGTTCTTCCGTGCGACTAACGGAGTGTCCATATTTTTGCAAAGACTTGCGGCTCGCCGTCGTCGGTCGAGCTCTGCAGCAGCCCGATAGTCGGGCCGTGCTGCAGTGAGGAGTGCAATCAGTGCGCTTGAGTCGCGCCCTAGCCCAGAGGCCCCGGGCATTAGGCGGTCGGAGGCGGTGGTGATCCGCCAAGGATTTGAAGAGGCCACAAAGGCCCTTCATGATGAGCGCCAGGAGCCGAGGCTTTGAGGGCGAAAGTGGCGAATCGAGTCCTCGACGGAGGTCACCGAGGCTAAGGATGCCGCCGCTATCATGGAGGGGTCGCGCAGACGCAGTAACACGCCTGCGACCGAGCGAACAAGGCTCGGGGACGCCGCCGAGTTCGCCTCGAAGCGGCGATCGCCGTATGAGCCGCCGAGTCAAGACTTCATACGAGGCGCCAAGTCGGAAGCCGCAATCACCAACTCCGCGCCGGTAAGTGTCTCAATTCTTCAATTAAGTTTGGGGGTGCGACCCACGTGGCGAACTTATCCAAAATCTCCGCAATCGCAGAGGCGCAGAAGAATCGAAGCGCCGCCGTGGAGGCACAGAACGGCCGGACGCCCGCGACGTGGACCGTGGCCCGGACGAGGCCCGGCGGCGTTGAAGGTTGGCCGAGACGGCCGGGCCGAGATGAGCGCCGAGCCGGAGGCCCTCGCAAGGCCGGCCGAGGTCCGCGATCGCATCCTTGAGCCGGGCAGCTCGAGTGCCTTGCCCAAGGCTGGCCCGAGTGACCGCATCCGGTCGGGAGGTCTCAATTTTCGTATTTAGGATGAGCGCTTGGTCGACCATAACCTTAAGGACCGCAGGGCCACTTATGCGTAGGTCGGGTTGTTTTGGGAGGAGCGAGGTGGATTGAGACTTGGCTATGCACGGTGTTAGGCGACTTGTGAGGGATAGGAGTGTTCTAGACCGCCAGGATCTTTCCACTCGGCACTTCCTTCTTCCGCCGGCGCTACTTAGCAACCATAGCCCGGGCGAGGTCAGAACACTTGGGTTGAGAGGGTTACCGCACGGATGGACCTCATGACCGGTCGGGTCACGCACTTCATAAGCGCGTGGGATAGCCGAGCTCGTGCGGGGAGGAGTGTTCCTCGCCGACCTAAAGGTCACTCCACTGGGTACTTCCTTCTTCCGCGGCGTTAGCAACCATAGCCGCCGGCGTAGGTAGCACTTGGGTCAAAGGAGTTACCGCCGGGAAGGACCTTGTGGTCGGTTGGGTCATCAACCCGCGCAGCGCCGACCGAGTAGCCCGAACGGGCGCCGAAGGCAGCTTCGAGTCGTCGCATGGCGACCGTGTGCTCGGAAGGAAGAAAGTAAAGAGCATGCTAGGAAGAGGAAAAGAGTTTAGGATAGAATCGCCTTAACTTTTCTATATTCCATGCATTTGAAGGATGCGCCGTCGGTGTCCTTGAGCCGAAGGTGCCAGTAGAGGATCTGCACGACGGTGAAGGGCCTTCCTGTGGGGGCGACACTTGTGCTTCTTCCGGTGCCGACCCGACGCAGACCAGTGTCGCAAGATCAAAGACCGCCCTCGAACTCGGCGGCCGTGGTAACGCCGCAGAGCTTGTTGATATCCGCCGATCGCAGACGGCCACGCTATGCGCCTCGCCGATCCGGGTCGACGGATCATTGTTGTGCGGCGAGCCCCGAGCCTCCTCGAAGCTTGCGCCTTGGGGCGCCATACTCTGTGTTCAGCCGGCAAGACGGCCTCAAAGACCGTATACCATAAAGAACGGTGTGAACCCGGTCGCCAGTCGGCGTGGTCCGCAGACTCCAGAGGACGGAGGGTAGCTCGGCCGCCCGGCCGCTGCGAAGTGCTTGAGCCGATCAAGATCCGCGGCTTGAGCCCTTGAAGGATCATGCCATTTGCGCGCCGACCGGCCGTTGGTCCGCGGATGGGCCACGGCCGCCTAATCGACGCGGATGTTGAAGTCATCGCAGAACCGAGAAATTCCTTCCCGTGAACTGCGTTAGTTGTCGGTGATGATGGAGTTTGGGACTCGAATCGAAAGACTATGTCGCGGAAGAAGATGGCCGCTTGTGCCGACGTGACGCTACGACCGACTTGGCCTCTATCCACTTGGTGAACTTGTCCACCGCGACGAGCAATGGGTAAAGCCCCGGCGCTTTCTTGAAAGGCCCGACCAGATCGAGCCCCAAACCGCAAAAGGCCACGTGATGGGGATTGTCCGCAAGGCCCGAGCCGGCGATGTGTCCGCACGGCAAAGAATTGGCATCCTTCGCAGTGCGCGCGATGCGCTCAAGGTCGGACACCGGCGGTCGCCAATAGAAACCTTGCCGAAAGGCCTTCCCTACCGGAGATCGGGCGCAGCGTGGTGACCGCAAATTCACCGTATGTCGCCCCGAGAGCTTGCTTTTCCTTGGTCGCCGTAATGCACTTTTGGAGGACCCGAGGGGCTCTTTGTAAAGGTCCGGACCGATCAGACGAAAGACTTTGCTCGCGGGCGAGGCGCCGGCCGGTCGGGTCGGGAGGAAGCGACCCGTCAGCCAAACGATCTATGAACGGCTTTCTCGGTCCGGATTCGGTTGCTAGCACGCCGTGGCTCGACCCGCCAAGTCTACGCCTCGATCGCAAGCTGCTGGTCGGGCGACCGTGCTAGGTAGGTCGAGGGACCGTTCGCCACCGTGCCCACCGGATGGAAGGTCGAGGAGGTCGCAGACGAAGATTCCGGCGGACCGGCTCTCCGGAGGCCGATTGGCGGTAGTCGCCGCTATTGTAGCGTCGGTGGCTATGGTGAAGCTCAAGCCCTTGAACAAGACTTCGAGCCCACGCACTTCTCGACAAAGACGCCATACGGCGTCTCGGGCCCGCGCCTTCATGACTTGGTCGACGACAAGCTTGGAGTCCCGTGGACGTAAGTCGGCGAGCATCGAGGTCGGCAATGATCCGGAGACCGCTGACGAGGGCCTCGTACTCGGCAACGTTGTTGGTGGCGCCAGCGGCCGATGGCGTCTCGAGTTTGTTCCCAAGTGGGGAGATGATGATAACCCAGCGCCGCGCCATTCTTGTTGTAAGACCCATCGAAGTACATTGTCCAGTACTCGGGGTCTTCGATCACTAGTGGTGCCTGGGTCTCGGTCCACTCAGCGACAAAGTCGGCTAGGGCCTGCGACTTGATCGCCGTCCGAGGGACGTATGTGATGTCGTGGCCGCTGAGCTCGAGTGCCCACTTGGCTATCCTTCCCGAGGCGTCGCGGTTGCGACGATCTCGCCTAACGGGACGTGGTCACCACGGTGATGTTGTCTTGATCGAGTAATGGACGAGCTTCCTCTTCGCAATGAGCACCGCGTAAGAGTAGCTTCGCACCGCTGGTACCGAGTCTTGGACTCGGAAAGGACCTCGCTAATGAAGTAAACCGGCCGTTGTACCTTAAGCTCATGCGGCCTTCTTCCGCCGCTTCCACCACGAGGGCGCTACGACGACTTGGGTAGTGGCGGCGACGAGAGGAACACGGCTCCTCCGTGCCGGGCGACGGTCAGATCGAGGCGAGGACAGAAGGCCTTCAGCGGTGAGGTCCTCCCGAGCTTCGGGTCCAACTAAAGCGGTCGGATCTCTTGAGTAGCTCAGAGTGGCATTCGCGCCGCCGAGGCGAGACACGAAACGGCTCAAAGCCGCTAGGCATCCGGTCACCTCTGACCCCCTTGAGGTTGCCGATTGGGCCCATCCTGTGATTGCTAATATCTTCTCTGGTTGGCCTCGATGCCTCGCCGAGACAATGAAGCCAAGGAGCTTCCTTTGGGAACCCCAAAACGCATTTCGTGATTGAGCTTTATGCGGAATCGTCGAAGGTTCGCAGGTCTCTTCCAGTCGGGGGACGAGGTCGTCGGCCTTCTTGGTTTTACGACAATATCGCCGACGACACCTCAACGTTACGGCCGATCCGTTATTGAAGCACGTTTGCATACATCGGCGGTATGTAGCGCCCGCGTTTTTAGGCCGAACGGCATCGTAACGTAGCAGAATGAGCCGAACGGGGTGATGAAGGAAGTCGCGAGCTGGTCGGACTCCCTTAGCGCAATCTGGTGGTAGCCCGAGTAGGCATCCAGAAAAGAGAGGGACTCGCACCCTGCGGTGGAGTCGATGACTTGGTCGATGCGGGGCAAAGGGAACGGATCTTTGGGACATGCTTTGTTGAGACTCGTATAGTCAACGCACATCCTTCATTGCCCATTTTTCTTTTTTACAAGTACAGGGTTGGCTAGCCACTCGGGGTGGCGCAACTCTTTTATGAACCCTGCAGCCATAAGTTTGGCGATCTCCTCCCTATGATCCTGCGCTTCTCCTCGCCGGCGGCGCAGCGTTGGGCGACCGGCTTTGAGCACGGTCGGATGCTCAAGGAGTGCTCGCGACTTCCTTGGGATTCTGGCATGTCGGAGGACCTCCATGCGAAGACGTCTTTGTTGGTGCGAGGGAGTCGACGAGCGCGCTTCCTATTTGGCGGGGCGTGGCTCGATCCGCACGGTCTTGGTCTGATCACGTGGATCGACCGCGACCTCCTTCGTGTCCTCGGCGGATTTGAAGGATCCCGCCCGACTTGCCGGACTCGGGCGGATTCGAGGCTTCCTCCCGAGGTTGTCGAGCTCGGCAGACGCGATGATCGCCGAGGCAAGCTCACAAACCGCCGCGCCGATTGTAGGCAAGCCGGAAGACGATGCCACGGTGATGACTCCGTGGCCCCGCATCTTCATTGAGGTAGGCGTGGGGGACCGCCATGAACTTGGCGTAACATGGCCGCCCCAGGATGGCATGGTAGAACTGAAGTCTACGACTTCAAAAGCGAGGGTTTGGTGCGGAAGTTTCCTTTCCTCGAAGGTAACGGCGGTCGATCGCCCGAGTGGATGGGCTCGCGGCGGTGATGACGCCATGGAAGGGCGCCTTGCTAGGTCGGAGGGTGGCGCGGGATCCTCATAGCGCCGAGCGTCCTCGACGTAGGGATGTTGAGGCCGCCGCCTCCGCCCATGAGCACCTTTGAAAGGCGCTTCTTCCCACGACGGGCCGACCACCAGGGGTATCTCCTGGTGTGGAACGTGGTCGGGTGGTCGGTCCGATCAAAGGTGATCGGAACTCCGACCACCGGAGGTATTGGGGACGATGGCGCGACGGTATGGACCTCGCGATAAGCGAGCTTGAGCAGCGCGCTTGTCGGCATAGCAGCCGGTCCTCCAAAGATCATGAGGCGCCATCGGGTTCGTGGAACTCGTCGCCGCGCTTTTTCTGCGGCGATTCGCGGGTCGCAGCAGCTTCTTCCCTTGCCACGCGGCGCGCGGGGACGCCGGAGAGGTAACGCCTCGGGACCTCGCAGCCCCTGTATTGTGTTTGACGGAGAACCCGTGGTTTGGCACGGGCCGCCCATCAATTTCTCGGCGGTCGGGCGCGACGGCCGGTCGCGACTCGCCGCTGGCGAGGCGGTCGACGGTGGCGTACCACTTGGGGCTCGCGATCTGCTTTCCCGCCGCTTTCGCTTGTCGAAGCGGTCGGCGGGACCCGGCGCGACGCCGGTTCGGCTGGGCCTTTCCTCCTCGAAGATGGCCCCCACGCCTCCTCGCCGGAGGCGTGGTTGGTGGCGATATCGAGGAGCCTTGGTAGTTCTGGGCTTGAGACACCTAGTTTGTGTACCAAGGCTTTGCAGAGGTGCCGTAGATGAATGCTCCACGACATCGGGCCGGAGATGTCGGGAGCTCGTTAGACCGGGGGAAAACCGCGATGTAGTCCCGAGGGTTTCCGATCGCTGCTTTGCAGCCCTTCAGTCCTCAGGAGTTTCTGTGGCGCTTGTAAGTGCCACCGAAGTTGCCGACTAAGAGGGCCTTCAAGTCGGTCCATCCTCGATGGTTTTGGCCTAGGCAAGTACTCGAGCCAGGCTCGGGCCGAGTCTGTGAGGTAGATGGGAAGGTATTGATGATGAAGAGGTCATCCGTTGTTCCTCCGCCCGGCATGCGAGCCGTAATCTCGAGCTGCACACCGGGTTCGTGGCCCCTGTATTTGGCAATGTTGGTAGGCGCTCGGAATCTGGCAGGAAGTCCGCCGACGGATCCTCGCGAAACGCCGCAGCCCAGACCGTCGGGCTCGGCCGCGATGGTGGTGCACGCCGCCCACAACCCGTGGAGGGCGGCCTCTTCCACATCTTTCTTGGCGCCAAGGGTAGCGCGAATGTCGTAGGCATCACCGAGGCGCTAGCGCACCGGCGCGCGAGGCTGCTAGGCTCGCGGTGTGGCGGCGGTGCGTGTTGGACCCATCCGGCCAAGCAATGCAGACGGGCCCGGTGGCGAGGTGGCTCCGAGCGATAGGAGCCGGAGGCATGCATGTCTTTGGCCGCGTGCTCTACCACGGCCGGAGGTTTTGGTAGGTGGCCTTGCCTCCGGTCGGCCGGCCCGGAGGCCTCGGCGCATTGCGGCCGCGCCACGCTTTGATCGGGCGTGGGGAAGAAGCGAGGACCGCCGGACCTTCCGCCTTTGAGGGTGTGCTCGATGCCAGCGCTGCCGCCAGCACATGCGGGCTCGAGCCTCCTCGCCTGTGTTGACCCGAGCCGGCCGAGCTTCGATCCTTCGCTCCTCCAACTCTTTCTTGCGCTTGTTGTTGGAGCTCGGCGCGCGGGGTCCGAAGGCTGCTCAAGACGCTCGCTGCACTCCTCCTCCTGCGCTCGAAAAGGCCGGACAGAGGTCCCGCTGCCACGAGGGCCACGGCAATCGGCACGGTGCCCGCCATGTTGCACTCGCGAGTGCCGCTCAGGCGTGGTACTGTGTCGGAGCAAGAGTCGCTGTCGGAAGAGTCTTCCAGCAGCTCGTGGATGGAGGCCGCAGTAGCCACCATCGCCACTCGGGCCGAGGCCTACGGGGTGACATGGTCACCGCCGGCCTACGGAGTTTTCGCCGACCGCGGCGAGCACTTCGGGTTCCGCCGGGGCTGCAGGCGCCCAAGCCGAGCTTAGCGGTCGCGGAGAGGACGCCTGCTTCTCTGGCGCGCTGTCTTCCGAGACGGCGGACGAAGCGTGAGCCCTCCTGGCTGGGTGACGGGCGAAATCGAGGGAGCCAAGCGATCCGGTTCCTCGACGCAGATCATGCCGCCGCAGCGATGGTGGATGCCATCAAGGAGATAAACGGAATCCGAGATGGTGATGAAGACGCCGAAGTCCCCTACTCGGCGCATGCCAACCGCTTTGGCGCTGAGCGCAAGTAAATTTGTAAGTCTAGGGGTCGCGCGTTCCACTCCTGAATGGTTAGACTCGTGAGTCCAAGATGTATACTGGTTCGGCCAAGGTCCCTACCCGATTCGTGTGGTGGTGTTGTATTACTCTTGGTACAAATGATCGCACAAAGTTTACAGCGAATGCCAATGGCTTAGCGAGATGGGTTTGATAGCGCTCTCTCCCTCTCGTTCTCGCTCGTTGCCCTCCTCCGAATCGCTTAGCCCCCGCCTCCTTTTATCTGAAGGAAGGGGCGGTTACATCGAGAGTGGAGGAAAGCGAGGTGACCTATGCTAGGAGCTCCGGTCCTTCGTCCCGTGGACTGTCGCCACCCGCCTTGCCCATCTTTGGGTTGGTAGCCTTGGTGGTCGTGGAGGTTAGGTATTTCGAAATAGCGTATTTGCCTCTCGTGATCCTTGCGAACGCCGACATCGAGGTGCGTGACGTTGGTGCCGCCGAGGGAGCGTGCGCTCGGCCGCACGTGGATCGTTGATGGGGCGAAGCTTTGTCTTCCACAAATACCGAGATCTTCTTGGGAAGGAGCCACCGCCTTGTATAGTCGCTCCGATTGACCTTATTCGGTGCGTGGCGGTAGGCCGATGAGGACGACACGCGGCACTCGGCGTCATCACCTTGGTTTGGTTGGAGTCGGAGATCCCGCCCGCCAAGAGGGGTCGGGGCGCCGTCTGATTCGGATCGCTTCCTGGCGGTCGGGAGCGGATGCCTTGCTCGGCCTCGCAGCGATCTGGTCGGCGCGGCCGGGCGCTACTGCTTGGTCGAGATATGCTTGAGGCCGCTGGCTCGTCGCTTCGGGCCGTTGGGGTATCCTTTTTATTAGTATTCGTCAAGGAGTCTACACCAATGCTGGAGGAGAAGTACCAGGAAGAGACTAATGTTTAGTGTGCGAGCCTTGTCAGTTGCCTGTGATATACTGAGAGGTTATCTACGTTTTCATTCCGCTGCAGTTTAATTTATTATTCAACCTTGCGAGGTATATTCTTGTAAGTTCGACCATAAGGTCATTCAACAAGTATTAATCAATATATATTAAGTCTTTCTATTATGCATCCGTTGTGTATAATTATGATATTCATCTATGTTGAGCCTGTGTGCACTAGCGTGATCCTGGACTAGTGTAGTATACACATAGAGTCCGGATTTGTATATTCGGGTCCCGACATATTTTGACTTTACACAAGAATTAAGGTTGGGGAGAAATTGAGAAAGGTATGACTGAAAATGATTTAGATACCCCACTTAATTATCTTGGAAGATAAGAGATAATATTTTATATGTGATGGTAATGAATAAATGCATTTAGTTGAGAGAGAACAAATAGGGGTATGGTAGGAAAACCCACATTAAATATGCATGCAAGCCTTATATTTCATAACAAGATCATTCAAACTATAGGCCTTATATTTTTGAATGGAGGGAGTAATCAACTGGGGTGGTAAATGATTTAAAATAGGGCAAGTGGCAAGAGACTTTGTGTCATAGTGGGTTTGTGTGACATTTGGGGCTTGTGTGCCATTTGAAATATGAGTGAATGTGAGGGTTGTGTGCCATTTGAGTGATTGGAAGTCTTGCCCTAGTCAATTAAGGACTTAACCTTGCAAGCCTTTGAACTTGGCCAAACATACAACCATATGTCTAAAATGGGATAGACCTAACTAAGTAAGTTACCGAGTCCAACATATGATGCCTTAGGTGGTGGACCTAGCTTTGTGCGACGACAGTCTGGGGAGAGATGCCCAAGTAGTGGCCTCACATCTGTCCAACGATAAGTCTTTTCTATTCTTCTGTTGTATGCATAGGGAGAATAGTGAAACAAGGTTTGTCGGGAGGGTCTATGTTCGGGTGGAGTTTCTGAAAGATTTTGTTATGATCTCTCTGCTGCACACCAAAGGAAGTGTGACATTGAAAGTGCATCTAGACCCCTTAAAAAGTTTTGGTGATAGATGGCAACACAATTAAAATACTAATGATCAAGTGAGAATCTATGCAGAGGTATAGACTAAATCATCATGAGAAAGCAATTGAAGATCCCCGCCGCGTTTAAAATTTGTGAAGACGGCATCAAGACTTGTTGTAATTTTCTATTTTATTTGAGTCTAAGGTTAGCCGTACTATTAAGAGGGATACAACGGGAAATCGCTTTTAGGATATACTTGTGCTCAAGGATAAAAATTGCATTGCATAAGAACTCCAAGCACTTCATTTTCATGAAAAAGCACACCTTTGGCCGAGTGGGCTAGCCCGGAGTATCCGGACAATTGGTTCGGACTCTCTTGGTTGAAACCCTCGGTAGCTACTCCTGGATAGTCCGTAGTATCCGGACACTTCGGGTTGACACCCTCGGTGGCTGCTCTCAGTTGGTCCGGAGTATCCGGTGCCAAGTCCGGACACTCCGGGTTAATTAGTCCAGAGTCTCCGGGTTAGCTCTCTCGGTATGAACTAATCTTTCCCAATCCGGAGTCTCCGGGGTGTTTATCCGGAATCTCCGGGTTGTGCGTAACCCTCTCCCAACGGTTGGATTTGGAGCCCCTATTTAAGCCCTCACTCCTCACCTAACAAGAGAGAGCTCCATTCATTGCACTCATTCACTCACAAACTCACTCTCTCACTCTTTTGAGCCCTAAACTCCTTTCTCCACTTGAAGCTAGTGTTTGATTCAAATCTTTGGGAGAAAGGAGTGGATGGGAGTGTCTTAAGCTTGCATCTTTCATTCTTGAGCACAAGATTCACCCTCCAAGTAGTTTTCACGTAGTATTTATTACTCTTGGAGTTTGAAGGGCTCCTAGACGGCAAGGAGTCACCAGGAGCCTCCAATTCTCGTTGTGGTGAGCCCCGAAAGTTTGTGAAGGCAAGTCTCGCCTCCGAAAGGAAAGAGGCAAGACGTGAAGACCGGCGAGTGCTTTGTGCAACACCGGGAGGATAGTGGTCAAGAGGGACCCGGGCTTTGTGCCTCCTCAACGGAGACATAGGATTCCCTTCAAGAATCCGAACTTCGGGTAAAACTTATTGTCTTCGTGTTCTTCATTTGTTTTTTGCTAGGGTTTGTCGTCTTAGACTTTGGGAGCCTCGATCTACTCTATTGTTGTGTTTTGCTCCAGATCTACAATATCCCCAGGTACCTGATAGCATTTAGATCTTTTGTATTCAAGTAGATTGTTGAAAAATTGCAGGGATTTAAAATCTCATTTCGAGGTCTTCAATCCGGAGTATCCGGACTCTTGAACCCGGATAGTCCGGACATTTCGGAGTGTCCGGAGATAAGTCCCAGACACTCCGGACTTAGACCCTCTACAGATTTTATTTTCCTGCAAATTTTTAATTCGCCTATTCACCCCCCCCCCGTCTAGGCGACATCTCCAGTCCTTTCAATTGGTATCAGAGCCAAATCTCCATAGTTTGGCTTAACCGCTTGGAGAATCAAGATGTCGCTAATAGAAAAGAATGACGAAACCGTGACTGTGATAAGGCCACGGTTCGGCAAAAGGTTGAAATTCCATATGATTATCCTTCTCTTGAGTTCAAGCTCTTCATCTTATGTTTCCGTGTCATCCGTAGAGCACCTCACTTTGATGGTACTCGCTATGCCGCATGGAAACATAAAATGAAGATGTACTTGAGATCACTTCACCCGTGTATTTGGGAGATTGTAGAAACAGGTTTTAAAGCAACGGATCCAAACAAGCTTACTCCCGAAGAGAAGAAAGCTCAAAATTTCAATGACCTGGCCGTCAATGCCTTATTCAATGCCTTAAGTGACTCCGAGTTTAATCGAGTCGATGGACTTGAAGATGCCAAAGCTATTTGGGAAAGACTTATGGTTACTCATGAAGGGATATCAAGTGTCCGTGAGTCCAAGATTGAGCTCATTATTGGTGAGCTATGCAGATTCACTTTAGAAGAAGGAGAGTCATACACAAAAATATTCGACCGCTTGATGGTGTTGGTGAATCAAGCTAAGGGTCTTGGAAGTACCGATCTCACCGACAAAGTTGTTGTCAAAATCATTCTTCGAGTGATCACTCCCACCAACCGCAGTTTAGTGCAACTTATCCGGGATCGACTAAACTTCGACACTCTCACTCCCCATGATGTTATTGGGAGGCTAATGATGGATGAGATGATGATCAAGGAAGCGGAGGTGGTAGAAGAACTTAAGTCAGGAAAGAAGAAAGGGATCGCTTTGAAGGCAGTGAAGATCATGCAGGAAGCCGAGGAAAGTACAAGTGATGATGAGGAGTCAAGTGGCCCCTTAACCAATGATAACATGGCTTTGCTCGTAAGAAGATTCAACAAGTTCCTTAAGAAAAAGGGCTACAAACAGGGTGGCCACTCCAAAAATCAATGGAACAAATCAAGAGAAGGCACTCAACTAGAAAGTGCTTGAGTGTGGAGAGCCCGGCCACTTCATCGCCGAATGCCCGCAAAAAGAGAAGAAGGAAGACAAGTCATATAGAAGGATAAATACCGAGGCAAGGAAAAGGAGAGGAGCAAGAAGTTCAAACATTACAAGCACAAGGGACAAGCTCACATTGGAGAGGAGTGGGATTCAAACTCCGACTCCGATTCAAGCTCCAACTCCGACGAAGAAGGAGGAGTTGCCTCTGTCGCCATCGCCATGCCTTTCACCTCAACAACGTTGAAGAGCCTCTTCAACAACTTGAGAGATGATGATGAAGATACTCCAATGTGCCTCATGGCCAAGGGGCGCAAGGTATTAATCAAAACAACATCTCCTTCCATTGTCAACTCATGCCTAGATGATAGCGATGATGCTAGTGACGATGATAGTGCATTCAAGTCCATGAAAGATTTTGATGCTCAAAAATTAGATTTACTTTTAAAAGATATTGAGAAGTTGGAGGAAACCATTGAGCAAAAGGAGGCTACTCTCGAAGCTCAAGAGGATTTGCTCATTCTTGAAAAAGAGAAAAACCTTGAGCTAGAGAAGAGTCTAAGTAATGAAAGGAGAAAGTATGAGGAGTTGGTCAAAAGTTAAAAAATAACCAAAT